>ML661902.1:7380378-7675295 GCA_007570785.1 Antilocapra americana
ACACACACACACACACACACACACACACACACACACACACACACACATATATAAATGGAGAAATGGACTTCCCTGGTGGTGCAGTGGATGGGAATGCACCTGCCAGTGCAGGGGACACAGGTTTGATCTTTGGTTCAGAAAGGTCCCACAAGCTGCAGAGCAAGCCCATGTGCCACAACTACTGAGCCCGCTATAACTCTAGAGCCACAACTATTGTAGCCTACACGCCTAGTTCCTGGACTCTGCAATAGGAGAAGCTACCACAATGAGAGGGCTTCCGTGGTGGCTCTGGGGTTAAGAATCTGCCTGCAATGCAGGAGTCACAGGAGACGTGGGTTTGTTTCTGGGTAGGGAAGATCCCTTGGAGGAGAGCATGGCAACCTACCCCAGTATTCTTGCTTGGAAAATCCCACAGACAGAGGAGCCTGGCGGGGTATAGTCCATAGGATTGCAAAGAGTCAGACACAACTGAAGTGACTTAACACACAGTACACACACCACAATGAGAAGCCTGAACACCATAATGAAGAGTTGTTGACCTCTCACTGCAACTAGAGAAAAGCCCACGTGCTGCAATGAAGACCCAGTGCAACCAAAAATAACTGGAGAAATATTTCATGTTCATGGAATAGAACACTCCATTTTTTAAATATGTCAGTTCTTCCCAACCTTATCTGAACACAATACCAATCAAAACCCCAGGAAGCTATTTTATAGCTATCAACACATTGATTCTAAAGTTTATGTGAAAAGGTAGAAGATCCAGAATAGCCAACCAACACTGAAGACAAACAAAGTCGCTGTCTCCTTATTTGAAAACTCATTTAACAGCTGTAATAATCAAGACAACAGTGTGGTATTGGTGAAAGAATAGACACAACAATCAATGGAACAGAAATAGTCATGCAAATATACTCAACTGATACTTGACAAAGGAGCAAAGGCAATTCAATGGAGAAAAAAACATCTTTTCAATAAATGTGGTGAAACAAGTGACATCCACATACAAAAAAAAGGCCTAGATACAGACCTTTCAACTTTCACAGAAGTTAACTCAAAATGGAGCATTCCTGAAGGTAACGTACAAAACTGTAAAACTACTAAAAGAAAAATGGGAGAACATCTAGGTGAGCTTTCATTTGGCAGTGCGTTTTTAGATATAGCACCAACTGCAGACGTGACAGGAAAAAAAATGTCAGATTTTATTAAAGTTTCTGCTGTAGGAAAGACATGGTTAAAAGAATCACAGGATAACTCACCAACTGGCAGAAAATCTTTGCAAAATACGTATATGATAAAGGACTTGTTTAAAATATACAAAGAACTCTCAAGAAAACAAGTGACGCGATTAAAAAAATGGTGAAAAGACTGAATAGACACCTTGCCAAAGAAGATATACAAATGGCAAGTAAGCAGATGAAAAGATGCTCAATATCATTGACCATTAGAAAATTACAGATTCCAACAACAGTAAGATACTACTGCACACATATTAGAATAACTAAAATTCAAAGCAACGATGCACTAAATGCCAGTGGGAGAGTATTCATTGCTAGTGGGACTGTAAAATGGTACAGCCTGCTTTGGAAGGCAGTTTCTTATAAAGTTAAGCATATTCTTATAATATGATCCAGCAGTTACACTCCAAGGTATTTGAAATTGAAAATATGACTGATTTGAAAATATGGCTTCACCAAAATCTACACACAAATATTTGTATTCTTTATGCATAACTCCAAAATTTGGAAGAACCAAGATGTTCTTCAATAGGTGAGTGAATAAAAGACTGTGTTACATCCATCCAATGGGATACTATTCATCAGTAAAAAAAAAAGCAAGCCAAGAAAACATAGGGATGAATCTTAAATTCATATTACTAAGTAAAAGAAATAAGTCTGAAAAGGCCACATACTTTATGATTTTAATTATATAACATTCTGGAAAACACAATATGATAGCAACAGTAAAAATTAATGGTTGTCAGGAGGTTGGAGAGGAGGGAGAGAGGTTTTAATAGGTAAAGGACAGGCAGTTTTTTAGGGGGTAAAATTATATGACATTTTAATTGTGGATACTTGACTCTATGCATTTATCAATATTCATAGAAACTTATAGAACATCTAGTGAATCTTATGGAGAAGGCGATGGCACCCCACTCCAGTACTCTTGCCTGGAAAATCCCATGGACGGAGGAGCCTGGTAGGCTGCAGTCCATGGGGTCACGAAAAGTCAGACACGACTGAACGACTTCACTCTCACTTTTCACATTTATGCATTGGAGAAAGAAATGGCAACCCACTCCAGTGTTCTTGCCTGGGGAATCCCAGGGACGGGTGAGCCTGGTGGGCTGCTGTCTATGGGGTCGCACAGAGTCGGACACGACTGAAGCGACTTAGCAGCAGCAGCAGCAGCAGCAGTGAACCTTAATACATGCAAATTAAAAGAAATCATTTAGAAGGCTATAGAATCCCAAGATGGAACACAGAATGTGACAAAATAATTTAACACTATTACATGTATGAGCTAGCTTCAGTGAAGAAGGTAGGAAAAACATACTCATTTGAAAATGAGAGAAAGAAATGTGTAAGACTAAAGACTAAAGAAAATGTATCTAAACACTGTACTCTGGTTGATTAAGTCTTTTTCCCATGAGGGTATGGCTTAATTCTGATACTGGTATACATGTATACTGAAATTAAATAACTACATAAGTGGATAGCAGATGGCAGGACCCAAGCTTCTTCCTGTTGGAGTGGGAGTTTTTCAGATAAGCACAAGGAAGTGGGTAGAATAATCCATTTGGTAGTGGATTTGAGTTGAAGAGATCATCAGGAACTTGTTTGTCTTAATATAGATACAGGCAGTTACATGTAGAAATATTACAGATAGGTATATGTGGATGGATTAGTAAATACATGTGTATTTCCTTGCTCTGTCAGCTGAGAGGACTTAGAAGCAATGACATCCTAGTAGCAGCAAGCACACCTATAGCAGATGTTGGCTTTAATACCATTTTCCAATTAAAAAACAACAACAAAGCTCCTTGGAATAATGTCTGGTTCTAGGACTGGAGCTGATTCTAGGTTTCCTATACAAGATGAGCCTGGAGCATTTTGTAGTGCCAGAAATAAGGAAATCCATCACACACACACACAAAAATGACGGGAATATATCAACCGAAAGAGCACTCAATAGCAAAAGTTAAGATAATGTGAACAACAAAATAAATAAGGTAATCGTAGATTATAACCACAAATACAAACATCCATGAGTCCATATTGATATAAATAACAATTGAATAAAAGGCAAATGGGGGAGAAGAGACAAATCTCCCATTCAAGAAGATTTTCAAAGAATTTATTTAGATACTCAAAGAGATGGAGGGTAACTCCCTAGTTCTTAAGTGTGGCCTGCACATTAAGAGTTCCTTCCAAAGAGTACAGTACAGAAAGGGCAGAGGGAGTAACTCTACAGTGGAGAAATGACACACACTCAGCCAGGTGATCAGGATTAAAATCAGCAGTGAGGTATCACATTGATAGTATGTACCCTTGGTATAATGCAATGAAAATGGCACTTCTGTGGTTCCTATTTAAAACCTTTAACTTCAGTCTAATCATGAGAAAAACATTAGACAAATCCCAGTTGACCAGTACTCCTCAAAACTGGTAAGGTCAAAATCAAGAAGCTATCATAGCTAAGAGGAGCCTAAGGAGAAATGAAAACTAAAGGTAATAAGGAATCCTGATGAGATCCTGGGATACAAAAAGGACATTAGGTAAAAACCAAGGAAACCTGATAAACTATGTAGTTTAGTTAATAATGCATCATTGTTGGTTCATTAATTCTAACAAATGTACCATATCATTTGTAAGAAAAGAAAACTGGATGCAGGGCAAATGAGAACTTTCCATGTATTAATTCAATTTTTTGTATAAATTTGAAGCTGTTCTAAAAATAAAGTCTCTTAAATCATTAAACCCGAGAAATCGTGAAGCTATTTTAATATGCATAACAATGATATGCCATTGCAAGATAACATTCATAATTTTTGGAAAAATGTATTTTGAACTGACATATTTATGAAAAAATAAGATCTTTTTTAAAAGACAAAATATTTTGTGAGAATATATAATTGGAAAAGGGAAATATTTTAATAATTTTTTTTCAGATAACTGTGGCCACTCTACTAAAACTAAACTCAATAAGGGGTAGTTTCTTAAATATTAATTGTAACATGGATTATGAAAGCATATCAATAAAATTTTTGTATTTTTTACATTAAAATCTTGCACTTTAAATGGAACTTTTACCCATGCTTAATTTTGTAGCATTATACACTTGCCATTTGGAAAATAATTGTTCACTGAGATATACAGACATTCCAAATGTTAATACATTTCATTAAACAATATAAATATTTTAAAAAATCAAATACATCAGAAAATCCTTTAAGTATTAGAAAGTTGTCATGCTCACATGGTGAATAAAAGTTTTCTGAATTCCTGATTATCATTTGGAAGCTTGAATTTAACCTTTAGTAACAAATACTGTCAATTGTTTTACTAAAAGTGATAGGTTAACTTTATTTATTTGATATTTTGTGAAAATATCTGCCAAATATCCAAACCTGAAAAACTATAGTTTGTCAGTTCTTTCAAAGAAAAATGTCCTTCCTTGAATCAAGTTGCTAGGTTAGCTTACAACTCAACTGTGTGAGTATTTTTCCTGAAGACCACCATTGTGCTTTAGTATGTAGGATTTACCACAGAAGATATTAAAAATGATTTACTCAGTGCTTTGGTTGATTAGGCAGTAAGTTGTGTCCAATTCTTTTGCAACCCTATGGACTGTAGCCTACCAGGCTCCTCTGCCCATGGGATTTCCCAGGCAAGAATACTGGAGTAGGTTGCCACTTCCTTCTCCAGGAGATCTTCCTGACCCAGAGATCTTGACCTATGCCTCCTGCATTGACAAGAGGATTCTATATCACTGAGCCACTAGGGAAGCCCACTCAATGCTTGCGATTGCATAAAGAATAATCTCTCCTGATTCATCTACGATATTCCTAAGTGAAATTGGTGATGAAGAATACAATGAATGTTGGTATGGTTTGGTACCACTGCCTTCATGCTAATGTGCCAACCATTTTACTTATCATTGCTTTTGTACCTTCACTTTCAATGTCAATAAATTTTGTAATTTCTTTCTGTTGGAATTTTATAAATTATGATTTAAATTTTTGGGAAAACAGGTAGCATTTACATACAAGTCAAAAAGGAGTAGGAGAATTAGGAATGTAATACACAACATGACAAATATAATTAACTGATATATGTTATGTATGAAAGTTCATAAGAGTGTAAATCCTGAGTTCTCATAAGAAATGTTTTTCTATTTTAAAAATTTTTGTAACTATATGAGATGATGGGTTTACCCTAAACTTGTGATAATCACTTCTTAATGTATGTAAATAAAATCTTTATGTTGCATACCTTTAACTTTTGCAGTGCTGTCAAGGATATCCCCTGGATTGCAGGGAGATCGAACCAGTCAATCCTAAAGGAAATCAGTCCTGAATATTCATTTGGACTGGTGCTGAAGCTGAAACTCCAATACTTTGGCCACCTGATTCGAAGAACTGACTCCTTGGAAAAGACCCTGATGCTGGGAAAGATTGAAAGCAGGAGGAGAAGCAGACAACAGAGGATGAAATGGTTGGATGGCATCACTAACTCGATGGACATGAGTTTGAGCAAGTTCTGGGAGTTGTCAATGGACAAGGAATCCTGGCGTGCTGCAGTCCATGGGGTCTGCAAAGAATCGGACACGACTGAGCAACTGAACTGAACAAGGATATCTCAGTAAAACTGGAAGGGAAAAAAAGAAGCATTGGAAGAAACTTTATGATTGGTTAAAGTCAGAAAGTGCTGAAAATAATATCACAATGAATATAGATGTTCTTAAGCGAAATATATTTTTAATGAGATATGTTAATGCAAAGGCTGCTAACATTATTTAATAGCATAAGGAAATTAATTCAAAGAGAAGATAGGTAAGTAAACTATACTGTATATCCTTTCTCTCATGCCTCATATTTAATCCATTAGTAAGTTTTGTTAATTTTTATCTCCCATTATCTCAAATTTGTCCATTTCTTTTTGCCATACAGCCTCTTCTCCTGTCCAAGCCATCATTATCTTACCTCAACATCTGATTGACTTTTTCCTTTATTACTTAATTCATTTTCCACTAAGCAACCAGTGATCTATTTTTTTTTGAAAGATCTAATTCTCAGTTAATACAATCTTACCACTAATCTAATGGCATCCCTTCGTACAAACTTCCTAATGGCAACCCACTGCATTTAGGATTTAGAAAAAAATCAAATATCCTTATAATCTACCAGGCCCTGAGAGATGTGGCCTTTCTCTAACTTACCTCACCTTATGCCCCTTTTACCCTTAAACATTTACTGTCCACAGTGATCTCTTAATTCCTCAAACATGAATACAAGAAAGCTCTTTTCTACATCAGGACTTTACATATCCTGTTCTTTCTGTTTACAATATTCCTCCTTTCCATACAACCTGGCCTAATTCCTAACTGTCAGATATTAGCTGAAGTATTACTCCTTTAGAGAGGTCTTACCTGATGTCCACTTCCACAGGTCTCTGTATTATACTCTCATAACACCAGTAGAGAACATCCCTTAATTTGCAGAGTTAATTGTTTAATATTTACCTCTTTACTTTTCTCTGAGCTCTGTGCAAGCAAACGCTGTGTCTGTCCTGTTCATCAATGAATCTCCTGAAACCACCTACACAATACACATTCAGTAAATAGCTAATATATAAGTGAGTCTGAGAGGGAAATTTTGATAAGAACAGAGAAGAAATCATGATAGGAGATTTTAAAATATTTTATTTGCTTTTCAAAACACATTTTAAAGAAAAAATAATTAGCTGTCTGTTGTACACAGAACTCTTTCAGCTGAAAGTAAGAATAACCAGGAAAATCACTTCAATAAGAAGAATAGTTCATGTAATTGAAAGTCTAAGGCTTAACCCTGAACACATGTGGATCCAGGTGCTTAAATTAAAGTCATGAAGAATCTTTGCTTTTTCTCTCGCTCTTCTGTTGCTTCCATGCCTGCCTCCCTGCTTCCCCAAGTTGCATGTAGAGGAGAAATGGCCCTAGCAAAGCTAGGTTCATAGGCTTCATGGACTTTTTAACTTGCAAAGATGAAAACTCCTTCTCAATAGCTCCAATAAAAATTCTATCAATGTCCTTCGTGGCCTAGGTTGGTCCATGTGTCCATCCCTGGACCAAGAGAACTTAATATTCTGATTGCCCACTTGAACCACATGGGAAGAATGAAGCAGAGGGAGTTACTGAAGGGAAAATCAAGGAGCTGTTGCTTCAAAAAAGGGATAGATATTGAGGAGGCTAAAAGATTCCCACTGTAATTATACAGAAAAGTTATCTGAAGAGGAAAAATGCAGATTAAAAATAAAACTGTATGTAAAATATTTGTCATTGAGAAAAATCTTGAAAGAGAAAAGAAAAATTTCTCTACTTAAAAAAAATCAGTAATTGACTACAGAAAAGAACATGAGAATATGAGCTATGAGATAGTGGAATAATAACATAAATATGCTAATAGAATATTATCAGGTTTATAGTTGAACTAATCCAAGAACTAATTTCTGCAAATAGACGGTTAATACAGGGATGGGCCCTGTACCATCAACAGGCTATTTCAAGCACCTTTAAATAGTTTCATTCTTCCCAGGAGAAGGACATGGCAACCCACTCCCATATTCTTGCCTGGAGAATCCTATGGATAGAGGAGTCCTCCAGAAGACCATTGGTTCATAAAAAGTTGGACACAACTGAAGCGACTTAGCATGCACGCATGTTCATTATTTTGGCTTGGTAAATAGGACTTAACTTGAAGTGAAAACATAATATGTCAGATGCCAAGGCCATCATATTGATGACAGAATCTATTCTTTTCTTTCCCAGAATCTATATTAATAATAATAATAATAATTTTATATTAGGCTTCCCTGGTTTCTCAACTGGTAAAGAAGCTGCCTGCAATGAAGGAGATCTTGGTTCGATTCCTGGGTTGGGAAGATGCCCTGGAGAGGGATTCTTGGATTTCCCTAGTGGCTCAGATGGTAAATAATCCACCTGCAATGCTGGAGACCTGGGTTCAGTCCCTGGGTTGGGAAGATCCCCTGGAGAAGGGGATAGCTTTTTATTAATAATAATTGTTAATAATCTTATATTAATAATTGTTAAATGTCCGAAGTGAAATAGTTTCATTCTTTCTAAGTGAAAAGTTGTGTATAAATTGAATAAAATTAGGTATTTTGCTTAAGTAAAAGAAAAACTTGGAATGTTTTATAACTTTGATTTCATTAAGCATGCCCAAATATTCCAAGCTTAGTAAATAATATGTCTTAAAAAGATCAAGTAGCATTATTAGTAGAGCATTGTTATCCCTAGCATGAGTGTAATGGTGATATGAAAAACTGTCATCTGTGTTATTATAAGAATAAAATGATTAACATTAAAAAAAGTTTCATTCTTGAGCAACTGAAATCATGGTGCAGGCTAATGCGCTTTACTTATGTCTGATCTTTGCAACCCTATGCACTGTAGCTCACCAGGCTCCTCTGTCTGTGAGATTCTCCAGGTAAGAATACTGGAGTGGGTTGCCATACCCTCCTCCAGGATCTTCCTGACCCAGAGATTGAACCCAGATCTCTTATGTCTCCTGCATTGGCAGGCAGGTTCTTTATCATGGTCGTATATAATCGATCATAAATTGGTCTTATTTAGTTGTCAATGTAGATCTCTAAAGGCCTAGATTTAGTTTGCATGATTAAAATGTTTGCCCTGATTTGAGTACTAGCCATTAGTTACTGCCTCCTGCATTTGTTTTTCTAGCTGCTGGCATCTGGCCTGGGTGTGTCAGTTGTGACAAGGTTTGTAGGTGTACAGTTGATGTCTCAGCTCCACCATGTGGTAGTGTTTGGAATTAAGTTTGTGTGTGCGGCTCAGTCGCATCTGACTCTTTGCGACCCTGTGTACTTGAGCCCATCAGGCTCCTCTGTCCATGGAATTTTTCAGGCAAGAATACTGGAGCAGGTTGCCATTTCCTTCTCCAGCGGAGCTTCCCAACCCAGGGATCAAACCTGCATCTCTTGCATCTCTTGCATTGGCAGGTGGATTCTTTACCCCTCAGCCACCAGGGAAACCATAATGAGGGTAAATCAGAGTAAAAAAAATGGGCTTGTAGCTTCCTTCCTATATCTACTTTATTCCAAATAAAAATGAAATTGAAAATTTTATACACCGAAGTTTTTATCTTTTCTTCCTATCCCCTAGTCTATATTCCCTGAATACACACACTGTACTTTGGAGATCACTGACCTAGAGAAATCCTCACACACAGGCCACAAAAGATAAATACAAGAGTATTCAGAGGCAACTATTTTTAGTAATGAAAAAATTGAAAGCAACCTACCTGTCCATTAACAGGTAAGTGAGTGAATTTTTTTTGTATGTGAGTGAAACTTCCAATATTTATTCAATGGAATATGTGTAATCAAGGGACTATCTTAGAGCAGACCAAAGTTACCTGGATTAGAGCTACCTGTATCATAATAGACACGTCTCAAAAACATTGTTGAGCATAAAGGAAGTTGTAGTATTATATGTAGCATGATAAGATTGTTTAGGTCTTCCCTGTGCCTCAGATGATAAAGAATCTGCTGGCAATGCAAGAGGCCCAGGTTCGAACTCTGGGTTGGGAATATCCCCTGGAGAAGGAAATGGCAACCCACTACAGTATTCTTGCCTGCAGAATTCCATGGACTGGGGAGCCTGGAGGTTATGGTCCATGGGGTCACCACTACTACATGATTGTTTAAAACATGTTAAATAATCATTTCTATAATATACAAAAAAATGAAATGTACACATATTCATTTCTAAAGATACAAAAAATGAAATGTATACATGCATGGCAATCAAAACACTGAAGTCAGAATAATGGTTATTCTGGAGAGGGAAGGAGAAAATTGAGAATGAAGAGGGATGTGGAACAAATGCAATAAAATGATTAGATCTGACAAAGCTTAGAGGGCATTCTGTTGTTATATATATAATATTCTGAATTACCTTTCTATGTGTTTAAATTATCATGTCAATATTAAAATTTTAATAAGGCGGATTGAAAAGCTATACCAAAGAAGATATAGGAGAAAAACTAGAAAGAAAAAGCCAGAATTATTTTTTGCCTACTCTGTGCCAGAGTGGGCTTCCCTTGTGGCTCAGCTGGTAAAGAATCCGTCTGCAATGTAAGAGACCCGGGTTTGATCCCTGGGTTGGGAATATCCCCTGGAGTAGGGAAAGGCTACCCACTCCAGTATTCTGGCCTAGAGAATTCCATGGACTATAGTCCATGGAGTCACAAACAGTTGGATATGACTGAGCGACTTTCACAAGCCAGAGCAAATCCAGTAGGAAATGGTTTACTGAACACTAAAATCTAAAATGACTAAGGATTATGGTGGGCATACCATGGGAGAGAATGAGCCAAGAGCTAAAATCTCCAAAAAATGAGGGGAGTGAGCCTGGGAGGTATGTACAGAACAGCCACAAGTTAAAGAGACTTTGTGGTATATCCTGATAACAAGATGGGGCCTTTTAGGGAGGGGAGGTGGAAATGATCATCTAGAAGGAACAAGGACACTAAGCATACCTACTCCATGACAAGACTCCTAGGAGAGGGCCATATTCCCTTTAGAACAGGAAAGTTAAGGGAACTTTCTAGATAAGAGGGTAACAATACAGCAGATTTTGCTGATGACCAACCATCACTTTTAGAAGGCTCTCAATAAATGAGTGCTTATTAAGAATTAATGAAAAATGAGACTTAAAGTATATCTAATGATTGTATAAACTCTACATGAAATGTAAAGTGCTACATAAATGGAAGGCATCATTCCTACCTTTTAAAATGCCTCAACTGAGGAAACTTCATTTTGCTTTCATGGTTTTTTTTAACGTTAATTTGTATTTTCTGAAAGTGACAATATTCTTCTCCAGCCTTATTCATTTTGCTCCTTATGGTTACTCTTACGCTTCCTATGTATCTTTTCTAAAATCTGTTTGGGGAGAGGAGAAAGAAACTCCTTTTAAGCAATACATCTTCATGCAACTCTTAATTGCTTAATCTCCCATTATTTTGTCTGCTTTAAGCATAAAAACATCGATGACAGGAATTTTAGAGCTTGAAGAGAACTTAAAGATAACATAATGCAAACTTCTCAGTTTACAACTGACCAGGGAGTATATGATTTGCCAAACTGACTTGCCTGGTTACTAGCAGAACCAGGGCTAGAATTCATGCCTCCTCTCTAACTTCCTTCTGTTTTTCTCCAAGTAGCAGAAACAGAGATCATCTGCCAGAGGGACACTATGTACTGATAGTTGACTGCAGGCTCTATGGTCAGACTACTGAAGTTCAGATCTTAAATCTGCTTCTTATTAGCTGTGTGACCTTGGGCAAGCAACCTAACTGCTTTGTGCTTCAGTTTCTCCATCTACAAAATGGAAGGCATAATTATATCTACTTCATAGAGTTGTTATAATGATTAAACGAATTAATGTCCTTAAAGCACATACAGTGCTTGGAACATGAAGAGTGATCAGAAATCCAAGCTAGTGTTACTGTTTAGCACATACCCTGCTAGCTGCTGATGTAACAGAGATTAACAGAGGCCAGGGATATTACTCACGGCTGCTTTTGTTTGGTCTGTAGTTTAATAAACCAAACCAAAGTAACAGCAAAAAATGCAGTCGAAATATGTTTACAAATCTGGCTATTTCACATAAAGTTCTAAATTTCCAGTTTCTCTTGAAAATCAGAAGGTCTGACATCTAGTCCCAAATTCAGATAGCAACAACTGGCTGGAGCTAAAAGCAGCTACCCAGCTTTAGTCCACATCACTCACATAATGTATTCACATGCTTGCCTCTGAAACTGCATCTCAGGCTAAGACAATCTCTGTTCTCAAGGAATTCACAATCCAAGAGGCAAGATGCATCTGCTAAACAACGCGCAATACAGCGTGACAGTACAATGTTGCCAAGCAGTAATCTGAAGGAACAAGGGCATGTACTAAGTGGTGGAGGGGTTGCTGGTGACGAATGTTGTCAAGAAAGTGCCTTTGAAAAAAAGGAGTGCAAGAGGGTTGCAGAGAAATAGGATACGCCAAAAACGTTGAAATGGCCAACAGGTTGTCTGTTTCTCAACTGAGGAGTTCAGTTTTGGAGACTACAGTAAGAAAAAGACAAGTAGGCTGACACTAGATAATAAAAGCCCCCGAATTTGGATTTCAGCCAAGAGATGGATAGTCCTTGAGATGTTATCTGTCATTAAATTCTAATCTAACGTTAATGCATTTATGCTCGGATACTCTTACCATTCTCTGTCAAATGTCTTTGGACCTTGTGTTCGAGAAAGAAATAATTTACAACCCACAATATTCTATGAAATCTCTTTCAGTAGCAAACTGCCACTTCAGGAAGAAGCCTTGTCTTTATAATTGATAAAATACAGTTTTTAGGTTTTTCTGCAAGTAAAGTTTCCTTATCTGTAAAATGGGTATAATAGCACCTAACTCAGGGCTAATAAGTTGGGAATTCAACTCAATGTAACCAGGGTATTTGATACAGAGAACAGACTGGTTTCAAATAGGAAAAGGAGTACTCTGCATTTAACTTATATGCACAGTACATGAGAAACGCTGGGCTGGAAGAAGCACAAGCTGGATTCAAGATTGCCAGGAGAAATATCAATAACCTCAGATATGCAGACGACATCACCCTTATGGCAGAACGTGAAGAGGAACTAAAGAGCCTCTTGCTGAAAGTGAAAGAAGAGAGTGAAAAAGTTGGCTTAAGGCTTAAGGCTCAACATTAAGAAAATGAAGATTATGGCATCTGGTCCATCACTTCATGGGGAATAGATGGGGAAACAGTGTCAGACTTTATTTTGGGGGGCTCTAAAATCACTGCAGATGGTGACTGCAGCCATGAAATCAAAAGACGCCTACTCCTTGGAAGGAAAGTTATGGCCAACCTGGACAGCATATTGAAAAGCAGAGACATTACTTTGCCATCAAAGGTCCGTCTAGTTAAGGCTATGCTTTTTCCAGTAGTCATGTATGGGTGTGAGAGTTGGACAGTGAAAAAGGCTGAGCCCCGAAGAATTGATGCTTTTGAACTGTGGTTTTGGAGAGGACTCCTGAGAGTCCCTTGGACTGCAAGGAGATCCAACCAGTCCATCCTAAAGGAGATCAGTCCTGGGTGTTCATTGGAAGGACTGATGTTGAAGCTGAAACTCCAATACTTTGGCCACCTCATGCGAAGAGTTGACTCACTGGAAAAGACCCTGATGCTGGGAAGGATTGGGGGCAGGAGGAGAAGGGGATGACAGAGGATGAGATGGCTGGATGGCATCACTGACTCGATGGACATGGGCTTGGGTGGACTCCGGGAGTTGGTGATGGACAGGGAGGCCTGGCGTGCTGCAGTTCATGGGGTCGCCAAGAGTCGGACACGACTGAGGGACTGAACTTACCTGAAAAGTGGTCAGTTAGAATGTTATTATGATTAGGATATATAATGAGTTTTCCTTGTCTGTCATCTCTACCATTGAAAAAATAAAACATTTCATTAAGTCAAATATGTATTTTTCATTGAAAACTGAAGTTAAGACTGGAGGCGTATTCAGGCTGCGTATGGTAAACCAGAACTGTGTTAGTCGCTCAGCTGTGTCCAACTCTTTTTCACTCCATGGACTGTAGCCCACCAGGCTGCCCTGTCCATGGAATGTTCCAGGCAAGAATACTGGAGTCGATAGCCATTCCTGTCTCCAGGGGATCTTCCCGACCCAGGGATTGAACCTGATCTCCTGCATTGCAGGCAGATTCTTTACCGTCTGAGCCACCAGGGAAACCCGCATATGGTAAAAAACAAATGTAAAACACACTAGAGAAAAGTGCCAAGATAAGACTTCCTTTCCTTTCACATTGAAAAAGTTTCAAGAATAATTTAAAGATTTTTCTGCAACATAGAACGTGCAAGTTGTCTGCAGAAACTAATTCAAGAATAGTTTAATAGTGGTAATAAAAATGCTTAGGTAAAGAGACATTTCTCCAGTTCCTGTAGCCTTAAAGAGGAGGAAACACCCTCAGGCAAAAGACCTTTTCACATCTGACAGTAACATCCTGGATGGCCTGGAAGCTCAGACAAACACTTGGCGGGAAAAGAATAAATACAGACCCAAATCTCACAATCTGTTTCTGTTTAGTTTATTAACTGCGACCGAGTCCGGCAGCTTTCGCGCCTTGTGGGACTTGAAGTCCAGAGGGGAGAAGCGCTCAGGGTGGTGGAAGCTTCGAAGCCGGCGGGCCCCTCAGGTCTGAACGGTAAGAACTACAATTCCCGACACACAGCGCGAGGCCGCGCCGTAATCGCCGGCAACCAACCCGAGCGGAGCGGGACGGGCTCCACCTCCGGCTGGGGAGGACGGCCTCCACCAATGGCAGAGCCCTCAGCGGAGCCTGCGGGTTAGGTTGTGAGGCTCCGGCGGGGGCGGGGAGGAGCCGAGGGGGTTCTGAACGGGCTCGGCGGCCGGGTGGGTTGGGGCGTGCGGCGCGCCCTTCCCTGGAGCGGCGGTGGCCGGGCTGGGCGCCGGGAGTGGGAAGCGACGGCGCGGCTGGAAAATGCCAGTCCATTCCCGAGGGGATAAGAAGGAGACGAACCATCACGATGAGATGGAGGTGGACTACGCCGAAAACGAGGGGAGCAGCTCCGAGGACGAGGACACCGAGAGCTCGTCGGTCTCCGAGGATGGAGACAGCTCAGGTGCGCGACGCCGCGGGCTGGGACCCCGAGTCCCCGGGCCAGGCGAGCGCCAGGCCGCTCTCCGCACGCCGGGCAGCTGCGTCCCGCGGGGAGAGCGGGGCGGGGAGAGAGCGAGGGGGCGGAGACTGGCTCCCGGCCCTCCGTGGCACCCAGACTGTTCGCGGGGCGCTGCCCAGCCCCGGCGGGTCCGGGCGGGCGGCGCGGGGCAGGGCGCGGGCCTGGGCGCGTCCAGCCCGCGGACGCTGCTCGGTTCGGGTCTCGATCCGCCCCGCCCTTGGGACCTCTGGGTCGTGCCTCGGGCTGTCCGGAGCGGGAAATGCCCCGCATTTCGTCTGGGAGGCGCTGGAAATGCCTCCCCTCCCCACACCGCCGACCTACTATTTTGCACCTTTGCAGCCCTTCTCAGCGTATGTGGGTTGTCAGGAGCCGAGGGCACTCGCTCTTGGCTGGTCTAGAATTTATTAATGTCAGCTTCCAAGTCCGCGTGTCAGTCAGTGCTTGACGTTCGTCCTCTTTCGGGGGACTGACGTGGGAGCTGGGTCATCTGCTTCATTTCTGTGAACTTTTCAAGACTGTGAAGAGCCCACCATCAGGACTCATTGGAGATCTTCATAGGCTTATAAATAACTGGCTGATTTTTGACAGCTTTGAAGTTCTCCAGTGCAATCTTTTCTAACTTTCTGCTGTTTCAGATTTTTTTGTGTGTTTGTTTATTTGTTTTGGTTTTCTGTTTTGGAGGGAGTGGGATGGGATAGAGTGGAGGGGGCGGGTTAACACCACAAATCAAATTTTGCAATCTTTTCAGAATGGTTATTTTAAGAAGAAATGAAATTTGTGATTACCTGGGTTCTTTTCCTTCTATCCATACGATGAAGATGAGACTTATTTCTTTGTTTTGGCCTGATTTTGGCCATGTGAAGCAAGGATTGATGACAGGTTGACGACAGCCTATCATCACCCTGACACTGTCTTTTTTAGGTTTCCTTTCAAAGAAAACCTCCATGGAAGTATGTAATTTCAGTCAATAAATCAGCCACCCCGAATAAGTGTTTCTGAGTGACTTCCTTTTGCAGTATTGGGTTCTACTCAGTGGAAGGTATAAATAGTTATGATCTGACCACAATTAAAGAGCTGTCATAGGTCACCACTTGATTCACTTGCCAGATGAACGCTTATTTATAAACAATACTGTAGAAATTTAGAGATAGAGGAAATCTTTTCAGTGCCCGGTGGTCAGCAAAGGCTAGTAGGATTGCCTAAATTATCATGAAGAATGGGTGTAATTTGGATTGGAGTGATAAAGTTCAGGTGTTTCTGGAGAAGAAGGAATATAAGAAAAAGTGCAAGGCCACAGCTTAAGCCATATTTAAAAGAGTGAGAGCATCAGTTTGGTTGGGAGAAGGATTTAAGTTAGAAAAGGAAAAGATATAGGTGTGAAAGACTTCAGAAAAAGCAGAAAGTGGGATTGATGAGTACAAGTTTAGGAGTCAATGTAAGAAGAAAAACCCAAATACAAGGAGAATGGTGGTAAAGTTTGAGCAGAAATAGAAAAAAAAAAAGATTTGAGGTGAAGGTAGAAGATAAAGTATTACAGACATGTTGTTTTTGAGGTCCTGATGGTATATTTGAGTCAGAGTGCCCAACTGACAGGTGGAAATGTGGCATTGGAACCTGCCTGGAATGGGAAGCAGAATTTGGAACTCATCTGCTTAGTCGTGAAAATAGGTGAGATTTCAAAAGTGAGGAATAAAAAAAAAATAAAAAAAAAAAAAGTGAGGAATACAGAGAACATCTATACTGTATGTGAGCACGTTTTCTAGATCTATAAAACATTTTATCTTCACATGTTCTTTGTTTTTGTTTTTATGGGAGTCAGGATCTCACAAAATGACATCTATTTACTAAAATTCTGCCTCTCTAATTTTTATGTTGATCCTTGTGGGTTTTTTTTAATTACTGTTTTTTATTCTATCCCCAAAAGTAATGGGCAACTTAATTTATGAAGAATATGATAATAATTTGAAGCACAAGTCAGAATTTTTAAGTGCAAAGAAATTAAATTTTCCAGTTGCATGTTGCTTTTGCATCTCTTTTCTATCATTTATCTTGCATGTTAAACTCCCACTGTTTTATTCTTCTCCAACCTTGGTACTGGGCCAGTCCTAAGGCTACAGAAAAACTCTATCCAGAGATATTGGGAATGAGTCATCTTGAGGGACCACATTTTAACGAGTCAAGGAATAAGCTCTTAAGAGCCAGAAATAATTTTAATCTGTTTCAGAAAAATTTTTTAAAAATCATACTTTCTTGCTGTAGAAAGTAACTGAACGTGATTTAGTTTTTTTCTCGTAGTTGGACCTTTATTCGATGATGATCAATATGAACATCATTTTGTGCTTAGGTTATTCTGATGTTGTCAACTGTATGTGATGTATTGATAAAAACAGACAATATGAAATATAGGAGAGAGCTGGTAGCTATCAGTTGTTTTCTGTGAAAAGTTCGCTTGTCTTCCTCCTTCCTCTTTCTCACTGACTGACAGTAATTTGGGGAGAAGGAACAGTGGAAGCTTAGGAGTAGGAAACCAAGATACTCTGTGGTAAACATAATGAGATTAATTTTCTTTTTTTATTTGACTTGCAAATTATCCATGTGAGCATTCCATAAGTGGAATTCCATAAGTATTCTTGAACAGTATTAACCTCTAAAGGACAATCATTTTGGTGCTTAAGTTCTGGTGAGTTGGTGGAAAACAAGCTGAAAGTGGATTAATTACTTTATAGTCATAGTTGAAGGTCAGCGTTTTTCTTTGTGGCCGGGCTACAGCACGTGGGAACTTAGTTCCTTGACCAGGGGTTGAACCTGTGCCCCTTACAAGTAGGAGCACAGTCTCAACCTCTGAACCCCTGCCCCATCAGCCCTTTGATAAAATGATTTAAGAGTGAATAAAGAGGCTTCCCTGGTGACTCAGTGGTACACAGTCTGCCTGCCAATGCAGGAGACACAGGTTTGATCCCTGATCTGGGAAGATCCCACATGCCATGAAGCATCTGAGCCCATGCACCACAACTGTTGAGACTGGGCTCTAGAGCCCGGGAGCTGTAACCGCTTAGCCTGAGTGCTCAGCTGTGGAAGTCTGGGCGCCATGCAGCCTGGGCTCTGAAACAAGAGAAGCTGCCACAATGAGAAGCCCATGTCCTGCAACTAGAGAGTAGCCTCCACTCGTTGCAACTAGAGAAAGGCCCACACAGCAGCAAAGACCCAGCACAGCCAAAAATAAATAAATCAAATTATTCTAAAAAACAAATTAAGAAAGTCTAGCAACTGTTTGAACTCTTATCTGTGTTTTGCATTAAATCTACAGTGGAAATTATTTTTGATAAATGTTTATTTTATAAAGTCTTAATGTAGGTCTTGCTTCAGATTTCAGCTTTTTTTTTTTTAACCATTCGAATTAACATTCAGATGTATTTGGAACATAGCATTAGTTTTATCTTTGATATTTGCATTTTATTAACAGAAATGGATGATGAAGACTGTGAAAGAAGAAGAATGGAATGTTTAGATGAAATGTCCAATCTTGAAAAACAGTTTACCGATCTCAAGGATCAGTAAGTAGTAACTTCTGAAAGTCACTGTCACTGAATCTCAACCTTGTCACATTTATACTAGCATGAGAGAAATTATATTCATTCTAAACTATTTTCCTTTTTGTTTTTTATGGGACTGACTGACTTGAAAAAGGCTTCAACTATTTGCCTTTTGAAGGCCTCATTAACTAATCAAGGGTTTTGAGGCTGGTTTTTGGGGGCATTTAATAAGATTTTTATGTGGGTATTGGTAATGAAAGTGTTTTTCTTGGATTGCTGCACCCTTGGTTCTAATATGCTTCATTCATTCCTTTGTTAAATAACTGGATAAAGATGACATTTTTGAAAAAATATGAGAATAAGAGTTATTTCCCACAGATGGCATAGTGATTTTTATTTATATCTTAACATTGGATAATGTATACATTGTATGTTTTCACATGCATTGTTTAGTTTGCTTCTCTGTAAGGTTGGAAGATAGTTTTATCTTTCATTTACTTTTGAGAAGATTGATGCTCACAGAGGTTAAGTGATTTGTTCATAGTTTATCAGAAGGTGATAAATTAAGCTAGGCTTTCTGCCTCTTAAGTGCTATGGTGTTCCTTCCACTAAGTCACATTACTTTGGAGGAATTGTAGTGGAATCACAGGCCCTGAATCCGGGCTTTCTTGACAGATTTCAAAAGTATAGTAATAGATTCTTTATTATCTACTGTAAAGAATGAATGAACAGTATATAAAATTCTCAGCCATTTGTCTAGCATATAGTGTGTGTTTATAGATACTGTTTTTTCCCCCTCTTTATAATGCCAGAACTCTTATGTAAAGTTGGTAATGCAGGAAGGGGCTCCAGCGATTGGAGAGAATAGAATAGATGCAGATTTTAAAGAAATCTTAAAGGTGAACATTCAGTTTGGAACTTGCTGGCAAGGTCATGGGGCGTGATATACGTTCAGAAACATAAATGAAAGGGAGAAACCTTTGAGACCATAGATAGCTTAACCTATTCAGAAGCTGCCTCTTCAGTTTGTGGATTCTTTGTGATTTTGCTGCTTATTCTCTTTCTCCTACTTCTTCCCTAGAGAGGCCCAAAGAAGAGATGAAAGCCCATTTAATATCTGGAATTACCAGCCTGAAATAAGACAGATTTCATTACCAGACGAATCCTGCTGTTTATGCCATTTCTGGTGTTAACTTTCTTTGGTATTAGTGATGAATATATAGATAATGTTCTATGCTAGTGTGACAAATTAATATAAGCAATGCAAAATAATCCATAGTGTAAAATTTTGCCTTTAAAAAGCATAATACTTTCTAATGCTAAAGATTTACATTATTTAATTTGAAGTTAAAATTAGTTTGGATTCCCAGGAATCCATTATTTGGGCAACACAGAGAGTTCATTCAGTTCATTTGGGATCATTCTGGAAAAGAGGAAGCAAATTTGTATTTTAGCATAAGAAATCCATGAAAGAGCGATTCTTAAACAGTTATTTAAGATATACACATTGAGCTTTTATAGAGCCTTTTTTGGTTATTCAAGAAATGAAAATTGTTGTAAAGCTCTAGTATAATATATTACATAGGAGAAATTTGCATCTAGTGGGTCATTTGGTCTAATCTTGTTCCCCTTGGGGCAGGCAGTTGCCTTGGTTTTTGCTTTCTCATGGCTCACCATGATCACCAGCCAGTTCCCCCTACCAGCATTATTCATTTCTGAAAGTATTAAAAGTAGACTCATTAACACTATTTAATAGGATTCTTTCTCAAGGAATTGGTATCTATAAATACGTTTTTGAAAAAAAAATTTTGGCACAAGGTTTATAATTATTTTCTTGTCTTGCCCCGTTGCTTTGTTTTTTGTTTTTGTCTTCTCACACTGTGTATCTCTTTAAGCTGTCTCAGATCCTCTTTGGAAGAGGTGGGAAATATAATATTAATAGTAATAAATATCCTGCTTTGCATGTGGACTATAGGGCACATATAGCCCTCCTTTCCTAAGGCAGAAAATCCACAAACTTTGCAGTTTGCAAAGTGGTGGTCGGTGAGTTCTTCTACCTTCCCAAAAAGAGAGAGGGACTTGTCCCACCCAAGTGTCCATTCATTTCAGTGTTCAGTATCCAACAAACATTAATTAACTTCTGTTCTCTGAATAGTATTGTGATTGCTGCTGCAGGACTCATGATCCTTGCCTTTGATGGGTTTATACTTGATCCCAAGGTTGTAGAAATTATACTGATTTTGAGGAATGTATTCTTTGAAAAGTGAGTTAATTGAATACTGTTAAATCACATATCCTCTTCATTCAGGATGTCCACCTATTCCAGCTACCTTATTATCCATATTTTGTTTGAGTTTGATGTTTTTCAGGGGTAATCATCTTTTGTATTAGTTTTTTAGCATTTTGTCTGAAGTTGTATTTATAATTTCAAAAACTAGTAGTGTCGTGTTATACTTTTCGGATTTCATACATTGTTGAATTTTAGAAAAATTTAACCCAGACATGATAATGTATTACTTTGGAAGTTGATTCAGATAATTTTTCCTTCCTGGTTTAAAAAAAAAGAATATTAATTAGTTATTAACTAACATGAAAACTCAAACTTGCTTTATTCCTTTAAAATCATTATATAAATCGCTATGCTAAATATTATGATCAATAATAGACAATATTAGTTGTCTCAGTTGTATTGGTTGGTATTTTCAAGAGGAAAGAGTGGAATATTATATGAATGCCAAGTATCATCATGTTTTCAATAGTCAACTACTATTTATACAAATACCTAGAAGCATAATCAGTGGTTTCTTCTGGGAGTTATTATATGGCATCCTTGTGATGTATTATGACATATTCACCTATGATGCAGTGATAAATGGCAAAAAATTTTTTACATAATGATCTGAAATTGTTAATCTGCTTTGAAATTTTAGGATATTTTTGAAATGCCACAAAACCAAGGTTAGAAACACTTCTCACAAAAAATGACAGCTTCAGCATTTTCTTGTTAAAAAAGTGCTATCCTGCAGGACTGTTGGTAAAAATAAACATTGAGTTGCCTCACATGCCGTCCTCGATAACCAAGCTGAAGGTACTGATGTGGCAGCTGTTACATTAGGCCTATTTGCATGTCGACTCATACAAAGAGCAACAGGGAGTCTTTGCCCTCCTTCTCACTTCCCCATCTGACGAGCAACTCATGTTGTTACAGCTTCTTCATTCGCAGTCTAGATGAGATGAGTATGCCAGGTCTTAAGTTCCCTAGCCTTTGGTTTTACCTTCATCACTCTGCTGCTTCTTTGTTCTCTTAAAAATTAAGTAGGCTGAATATTGTTATACTGACTCCTTTTCAGGAGATTTGGAGAGGAGACAGGGAATTATTTATTTTTGACAAATTACTCAAAATGATTTATTCCTTTTAAATTCAGTTTTTATTTGACCTCTTCTCTTAGAATTGATTTATTCTGCAGTTAAAAACATCTACAGTGTCCAGAGGTAGTTATTTTGGTTGTATTTTTTTGATTTGTAAATTAACCATTAAAAAGTGATATATCTAAAAAATAGAAAAACATTTCTTTGTGATTATTTCCATAAAAGTCAAATGATGTAACTGTGTTCTTGTCACCTGAAATCAAGGAAAAAATACATTTGGTGGAATATGAATGATAGTAAGAGATAATGTGTAGAAATGGTAAATTGTTAGCCTTTACTGGGCTTTTAAAATTAATATCTTAATTTTTGCTTTATTAAGACTTTATAAAGAACGATTAAGTCAGGTGGATGCAAAACTACAAGAAGTCATAGCTGGAAAAGCACCAGAATATTTGGAACCACTGGCAACTTTACAAGAAAATATGCAAATTCGTACAAAGGTAGCAGGTAGGAAAGTGAAACATCTTTTCCATATAGTAGAATATGAATTCTTCAATAGAATTTAAAAGGTGTTTGTCAAATAAGTGGTTGTTGTTAATAGAAGTACAAATGTATTTACAATGACCAGAGTATTATACTATCAGTCAGCTCATAGTTATTTTAATTTATTAAATGCCTCCTGCTTTTCTCTGCTGCTGTGGAGGGTTAAAAAAAAAAAGCCCTCAAATTGCTCACAGTGTTGTTGAAAAGGTATTTCCACATGTGAAACAATTAGAAACCAGGATATTTTTATTAAGAGATATTGTTACTACCATAGTTTATTTTTCTATTAATGCTCAATTTAAGTCCTCTTAGTATTTTTCATCTTTAAGAGTTATAAAGAGTTCTTATTTATAAAAACATTTAAAAAACATTTGATCAGGATGTTAAAGAACAGGGAATTAACCTTCAAACCTGTAGTTCAGTTATAAGTTTTTATTTTGAAAAGTTTGATGACACATTTGTGACTATGAATAAAATGAAGATGTATTTATTTGTATGGTTAAGTTTCAATCTTCTGCTTGTAACTGGGGTCTGGCCTCAGAATTGTGTCCTACCATGCATGACAAAGGGTATAACCTATTTGAAGATGATTTGATGATTTTTCATAGTCAAACTAAAAACTGAAATTTACTGGAGATGCTGATTATTTTCTTGTTTGGGAACAATAATTGATCCTCACATCCCTATTATGTACTAATAATACCTACGGCATTGTTGATAATAGGTTCTTATACTGAATCCGCCTTAAACCTAATTTTAGTCTTGAGTGCTTAATATTAAGTATATAGATAATGTGATGCTTAATCTGCTGTCTTTGCATATTGACTTAAGACATCCTTAAAAGTAAACATGTCCTTACTTTTCTTTGATATTTGAAAAGAACTAAGTGAGACTTCCTAATGTTTTGAAAATATCACTTGAGTCAGTCATTCACTTTGCTACTCGATGGCCTCCTTTACTTTTTGATTATACAAAGAGTAGTGTGTGTGACTGTGTTGCTGATGGCATAGTTCCAGATATCTGTTCCTTGCCTTTACTGTACAAGAAAGAGTGCTGCAGTTCTAGGGGCAGCTGTGGCATAGAGTTAAGTACGTACATCTAGACCTCTTTGCCATTTTTGTGATGGCGTATTTGTATAGCCTATTTTATGTGGTTTTTTTAGGGTGCCTATTTTATGCGGTTGTCTCGGTACCTCTAAGTTAAACTCTTTTGAACATCCATCCTCTAGGTAAAGCTCAGTCAGGAGCACTCAAACATCGTGTTAATTTATATATTTTGTTATATTAGTTTATACATTTAGTCTTCTTGGAAGCTTCAGACTCTGAAAATAAGTAATAGTTAAAAAATAGTGGTTTTGATGGTTATGGTATCCAGTTGTTAGTTTGAGTATTTATGATTGAGAAACCAGAGTTTTTTGACTCTGTTTCATTTTTGAGTCCTGAGACATTCTTTTTCATAGGTGAAGAGTTTTATTTTCATTTTAATCATTCTCTATCAAGCATTTAGAAATATTCTTTATAAAAATGGGTAAGAACTAAAATTTGTAGTGTAGCTTCTCTCTAGCTCTTAAATTCTTAGCTTTGTAGTTTTCTTTGACATATATTTTGACTGAGCCTTGTTATTTCTAGTTTTTAAAGATAAAGTTAGACCCGCCAATTTCTTCTTGATTCATTTTATAAAATAGGACAGAATTCTTACAGGGAAGTGATAATGAAACTCCTTACTGCTAACATAATCAGAGTAATTGTGTTTGGTTGCAGGAATCTATAGAGAGCTCTGCTTAGAATCTGTAAAGAACAAATATGAATGTGAAATTCAAGCTTCTCGCCAGCATTGTGAGGTACTGTTATTTTGCTTAACTTTTAAGCTGATTTCAATTCTTCAAGTCTTATTCTGAGTGCAGCAGTTAAAGAAGTAAAATAAATGATGAAACAAAATTGAATAGTACTTTAGCTCAGTCCACTTATGCAATTTTTTTTTTAATACAGTTTCCCTGGAAGCTATATTGGAAATAGGACACAAAGAAAGAATCATACAAAAGAGCTAAGTGATATAATTTTAGAAGTTTTGCAGCTGTCACCTTAAAAAGACTTTGTAATGATTATGTCATCTGGCATCACCAAAAGTAGTATAATGTTAAAGATTCAAAAAATGTATATCCAGTAGTTATATTAATTTCTCAATTTTTAGATCTGTTTCCACATCTTAGGGCAAAATTCTCTATGGGGGGAGAGTGGATTCTCTTTGTTCTGTTTATTTTTCATAGCATTGGAAAACATAGTGTTGATTTTGCAGATTACTTTTCATAAGACCTAGACGAGATCATAAATAACTAGTGAAAATAAGAACAAGTCCTGTGATGATTCTTATCTTAATGTACCATGTCTTTATAAACCATTAAAATACTGGGAATAGATAGATATAAAAATGATGGAGCTTGTGTCATTTTCTTGGTTATAACTGAGAAGAAACATCTTTCAATGTTTACTGGCTGTTTGGATTTTCTTTTCCAAGAAGTACCTGTATATATCTTTTGCCTTTATGTTGAGCATTTATTCTTTTCCTCATTGACTGTAGAGATTCTTCGTATATTCTGAATACAAAGGCACTACTGTTTATAAGCTTTGCAACTATTTTTACCCAGGCAATGGGGTATCTTTTTCACTCTTTTTGATCACCTTTTAAACAAAATTTCACATTTTAATGTGGTTGAATTTATCATCTTTCCTTTATAATACTGTGTATGTTTCTTGTGTTTTTCCCCATTTTGAGTAAAATGATATGTTTTCTTTTAAAATTTGAAATTTTGCTTTTTGTTGGTAAACTACCTTTAATTCATTTTTGTCTGTGATTAAAGTATGGGTCTAATTTTAATTCTTTGCATATGGATAGGTAATCTCACTGTTTATTACATACTTCATTGTTTTCCCACTAATCAGCAATTCTATCTCTTTTTTATACTGAATATCCACGTATGTGCTGGCTTGTTTTTAGCTTTTTTTTCATCTGTTCTTGTGGTCTGCTTGGCTCCTCTTGCAGCAGTATCACACTTTCTCTTTTTACAGCTTTCATTCTAGTAAGTTGATGACTCAATCGCCTAATAATTTTACCTTGCTCTTTTCCTACTTACAGTTGTTATTATTATTAATTTTATTTGTTGCTTAGTAACAGCTTTTTAAAAATTACTTTTTTACTTTTTATTTTCTGCTGCTGCATAGAAAAGTGAGCTTTATATATTGACACTATATCCAACCATGTTACCCTTTCTTAATTTAGACTGTAAATAATATAAATAAATCATCATACTAGTAATAATGTGATTTGTGAATAATACTGCAGTGAAAGTGATGTATGTATTCTTGGAACCCTTGGGTGAAGTTCAGTTGATGATACATGCATGGGTTTATTTTTAAGGCTCTCTATTTCTGTTCCATCGGTTTAAGTTTTATTCTGGTACCATATTGTTGTAATTACTGTAGTTTTATAATATGTTTTAAAATTAGGAAATGTGAGGCCTCCTCACATTTGTTCTTCTTTCTCAAAATTGTTTTGGCTACTTGGGGTCCTTTGTATTTCCATATGAATTTTAGGATTGTTTTTTCTATTGCTGTTAAAAAAGTCATTGAAATTTTGATAGACATTACATTGATTTTTTAAATTGCTTTGGGTAGTATGGACATTTTAACAATAATAAGTCTTTCAATCTATGAACATGGGCTCTCTTTCCACTTATTTGTGTTTTCCTTAATTCTTTCATCAGTGTTTTATATTGTCAGTATACAAGTCTTTCACTTTAGTTTATTCCTAAGTATTTTATTGTTTTAGATACTCTTGTAAATTATATTTTTAATTTCCCATACCTCCTTAATTCTATCAGTTTTTGCTTTATATATTTGTGTATATATATGTATATATATATATATAGAGAGAATTTTATTTTATACCCTAGTTTTATTTGCCTTGGCATCTGCCTAATCATTCTTTATTGTTTTTCCTCTCTTAACTTTTTTCTGGCCTTGTATTATAGGTGTATTACTTATAAATAACATATACCTTGATTTAAAATAAAACTATTGTAACAATTTTTGTCTTTTAACTGATAAATTTGGTCCAATTATTTTGATATTTAAGTCCAACGTATTCTGTGTTTTTAATTTGTTCTGGTTTATCCTTTTTAAAAATTCTCTCCTGACCTTTTTTTGATAAGTGTGTGTGATTCATTGAGTTTTAAAATTACATCAGAAATGTATATCCTCTATTTTATTGATTACCTTCACACTTTCCATTTCTATATTTTAAAGATTATCTTAAATTTTCAGTATGCATACCTCCATTAGTGGAATCTAAATATCAATCAATAACTCTGTCCTCCTTGATAGAAGTCATATATAAAGGACCTTAGAATTCTTAACTGCAGTTACTCCCTCCCAAATTGCAAGTTATAGTTGTTCATTATTTCTTACCTTTTGTACTTTAGATGAGACATTACTTTGATCTCATAGATTTAGTTCTGTTTAGGTTTATTCATGTTTTATTAATACTAGTTACTTGTTCACTGTTTTTTAATTATTAAATTAATTTGTCTATATTAGACCTTAGCTGTGGTATGTGGGATCTTCACTGCTGCACGACGGCTCTTTCTCTGTGGTGTGCAGGCACTAGAGGGCGCGGGATCAGTAGTTGCCACATGCAGGCTTAGTTGCCCTGGGGCACGTGGGATCTTAGTTCCCCAACCAGGGATCGAACCTGCATCCCCTGCGTTGGAAGGTGGATTCTTAACCATTGGACCGCCAGTGCAGCCCCTTGTTCATTGTTTTTGAATTGCAACTCTTCCCTGCAGGTTTATGTTTTGCTTTTTGAAGAATATCCTAGGCATTCCTTCCCTGAAAATCTTTTAGTTTAGATTTTATTTGTTCAAAAATAGCTTTATTTGTAAACATTGTGGAAGAACAGTTTAGGGGGTTATAACATTTTAAGATGACAATTATTTCCTGTTAATATTTTTAGGATCTTGCTTTCCACAGTCTGTGCTAAAAGCCTACAGATAATTGTTTTCCCTTCCCTTCCCCTCACTGGCTGCAAAAACTCTTCTCTTTGTTCTTCAGTTTCTGTTCTGTGTGTCTCCACAGGATTACTTTTCTCTCCTGACTTGGATTTGTTGTGACTTCTGCATCTCAGAATTTGTCTTCCATTAATTCTGTTTTATGATTTTTTATTTGTTTTTTTGGCCACGAGGCATGTGGGATCTTAGCTCCCCGACCAGGGATCAAACGTGCACCGCTTGCATTACAAGGCGAAATCTTAACCACTGGACCGGCAGGGAAGTCCCTCCATTAATTCTAAAAATTTCTGAGCTGTTAACTTTTCTGGTATTGCCTCTCTTCCATTGCCTTTACTTCCGTCTTCTGGAACTCTAATTAAAGTCATATGTAAGTCCTCATTCTGTCTTTCATACTGCTTAATAGTTTATTCATATTTTTATTCAATAAGTCATTATCAGACATTCTTCAGAGCCTAATGCTGCTGTTTCTTATTTCTGCCAAACCTCACAGTTTGTTTCCTTATTTCATGATTCAGGAGGCTTTATTGGTAGGAATTCTGTGAGCCTCGGACAGAAGACGTAGCTCTTCAGATGGTGTGTGTGTGTGTGTGCATGCATGTGCTCAGTCATGTCTGACTCTTTGTGGCCCCATGGACTGACTGTAGCCCTCCAGGCTCCTCTGTCTGTGGGATTCTCCAGGCAAGAATACTGGAGTGGGTTGCCATTTCCTCCCCCACGGGATCTTCCCAACCCAGGGATTGAACCGTGTCTCTTGCGTCTCCTGCATTGGCAGGCGGGTTCTTCACCACTGTGCCACCTGGGAAGCCCCCTTCAAATAGTATCTGCTTCTTTTTCTGCTGAGTTGTTTTAGCCAGGTATCCTCATCTGTCACCAGCGCAGGACTGCTTTAGTTTTTTGGCTTGGGATTTTCTGTATTTAAATCTCAGATATGTAGAGATCAGACCTGAGGTGATATATGTTCAGGGAAAACTTTTTTCTCCACTTACGCTCTATGCCGAGACAGATTTCCCTCAGGTTTAAGTCAGCCTTTTCATAAAATGTAGTAACTCTTCAGAACCATGCAGGTTACCTCCAAGATCTTTCTGTTTTAACCAGACAGCCACTAAAAACCATGCCTCCTCTGTTCACTAACCAGCAGTTAGCCTCAAGGAAACCACACTTTTAGTATCAGGTTACCATGCTGGTTTCTAGCTCCTTGTTTATGTTTGATCCTTGGGGAGCTCTCTTATTTTCTTGAGAGATTACCTATATCTTTCAAAAGATTTTGTGGTAGTCTATCTAGAATGTCTAGATGTGTTGGGAGTTTTATTTAGTTTTGTTTTTTGTGAATATCTAGTGTACTACATGGCCATAAATATAAGTCAACAAGATAGATACAAATAATGTTTTTTACTTAGGCAGTTGTACTGATATTCTTTCTCTTCCATCATTTTTCAGCTTTGAAAGTCTTCGCTTCTTCAAAGAGATGCTGAATATTTACCTCAATTTCTTCTGATTTAGTAATGGCTTGATGTTTTAAATGTTTGCTATATAATTACTATTACAATTAATCTGTTTAATTATATAATTAATCTGAAAATGCTCACCAGTAGTTCAGGAGCATTTTAGATAGGAAATAGAAGGTGAATAGAAACTTGAAATATTTAGAGGTTTATGTGTTTTACATTCACTCTCATTTTAATCCTTACAACAGTTTTATAGAATAGGAATTGTCTTGATTGTTATGAATGGGTTAGTAAAGACTCAGAGAGGTTAAGTAATTTGCTTAGGAGTCACACAGTTAATAAGCAGCAGAACAAGGATCAAAATCCTTTGTTAGATTTTTCTAGTTATTTATGTAGTTTAGTGTTAAATCTGAACTTTGTTATACAGGGCTTTGTATCTGCTTATTCCGTAGTTCTTCATTTGACTCATATATTAATAATGGAAATAACCCAAGGGCCGAGGGAAGTGGGAAGAAGGAAGACACACTGCCAGTTGTCAGAATAAAAGTTTGATTAGCAGCAGATAGAAAAGAGGGGCCAGGACCAGAGACTAGACAGGTTCACACAGGTATGCACATAGAGAGTGTACCAAGAACCACAGAGGCAATCAAGGCAGCAGATGATTTGTGTCAAATTAAGGAAGAAAATCACATTTATAGAATACTATAATGTGCCTGAAACACTAAGATGGATAGAGATGCTTTTTTTAGGTTATCTCTTTTAAGCCTCCTCATAGAGCTGGAAATGAGTTTTAAGATGTGATGGCAGGTGGTAGCAAGGTTTCAGCCAGGCCCTTAGGGTTCAGAGTTATTATTCCTATTTTTAAAAATTGGTGAGAGCTCTTTAGAGCTCTGATTTATTTTGGTTTTCAATTCATTTGATTATTCTTTTCTAATTATAACATTAATAAGTGTTTGATGAGAAAACTTGAGAAATAAGTCTAAAGAAGAGAATAAAAGCAACCATAATCTACTAAGCAGAAGTAATACTTTTGCTTAATAAGTGTGCGTGCATGCTCAGTTGCTCAGTCATATCCACCTTTTTGTGACCCCATGAACTGTAGCCTACCAGGTTCCTCTGTCCATGGAATTTCCCAGGCAAGAATACTGGAGTGGGTTGTTATTTCCTTCTTCAGGGGATCTTCCCAACCCAGGGATCAAACCTGAATCTCCTGCATGCAGGCCAATTCTTTATCAGTGAGCCATCCTGGAAGCCTTAAGTGTGTGTTTGTTAGTATAATTATTTTTCACATGTTGGTGTGACTCTATGTATACTATTTGTATCCTTACTTTTTTATAAGCAGCATTTCATAAGCATATCCTTATTGCTCTAAACTTTTTTTAAAGGGTCATTTTGTGTTTTATTGTTTATTTTTAAAAATTAGAAGATGGTTCTTTTAAGGCACTAGCCTGCCATCTTCTTGATCAGCTGGCCCCCCAAAAAAGTCTCTTTCTTGTCTCAGCCCCTCATCTCTCAGATTCACTGGTCTTTTGTGCAGCGAGGAGATCAAGCTTGGACTCAATATCAATTTGGCTTAGCCAACCAGGAGTCTGCTGCTTCTGGCTAGCTGATCCTAATCAAGGAATATTGAGGCAAGACCCTAGCAGCTGCTGGGACCATTTGTCCTGAGGTTCTTTCCTTCAAGATTTACTCAGTGGCCTGGCTGCCCTCAGTGCTTGGCAGTTGAGGAAAGGAACAGACAAACTTCTACTAGTTGACAGACTTGGATTTTGTTTGTAGGGATTCATTAATGACAAACCCAGCCCTGTGTGAGATAGGTCTATAATCTCTTCAGAAACTCGACATCTTCCAACTCAGTTCAAAACTGAGTGAGCATGCAGGAAACCACTGGCTCATTCACTGCTCTGATGAGGTCTCAGCTTTGGGACCCAAAATAAAAGAGAGTTATGCACTTAAAGCTCAGAAAAGGATGCAGAACAGTATGTGCAAAATCAAGCCATGCTCCTTAGCCCTCTAAGAGATCAAGCCATGAGCCTTTGGAGTGGGAGCACTGACTCCAAGACCCTAGGCTACCAGAGAACTAACCCTAGGTGGTATCAAATAGTGAGAACTCACACAAAGGAAACCTGTGGAATACAAGGCCCGGCATCACCCAACCACCAGTAGCACCCTGTGCAGGACGCCTCATCTAAACAACAAACAAAACAAAAATGCAAACCACATCATCAGCAGACGGGAGTACCACTTCACCCAGCCTTGGCCATCTGAGGAAAAAAAAACAAAAAACATGCAGCACAAATCTTAGCCTATATGAAGCTTACATAAACCACTGGACCAACCTTAGGTGGGCAGGAACCAAACAGAAGAACTAATTCAACCTTGAAGCCTGGGAAAAGGAGACCTCAAGCACAATAAGTTAAAAAAAATAATGAAAAGGCAGAGAAATACCACACGAAGGAACAAACTAGAAACCAAGAAGTCCAAGTAAATGAAGAGGAAATAGGCAAACTACCTGAATTCAGAATAATGATAGTAAAGATGATCAAAATCCTTGAAAACAAAATAGAGAAAATGCAAGAATCAATAAAGACCTAGAAGAATTAAAGAATAAACATGCAGAGACAACACAATTATTAAAATTAAAAATACTCTGGAAGGAATTAGTAGCAGAATATCTAAAGCAGAAGAACAAATCAGTGAGCTAGATGATAAAATAGTGGAAATAACTTCTGAAGAGCAGAATAAAGTAAAAAGAATGAAAAGAACTGAGGATAGTCTCAGAGACCTCTGGGACCTTATCAAATGCACCAACATTTGAATTATAGAGGTCCCAGAAGGAGAGAAAAAGAAAGGGTATGAGAAAATTTTTGAAGAGATTATAGTTGAAAATTTCTCCGACATGGAAAAGGAAATAGTCATTCAAGTCCAAAGGGCACAAAGAGTCTTATACAGGATAAACTCAAGGAGAAACATGCCAAGACACATACTGATCAAATAACAAAGACTAAACACATGGAAAGAATATTAAAAACAGCAAGGGAGAAGCAACAAGTAACATGCAAGGGAAACCCCATATGTTTAACAGCTGATCTTTCAGCAGAAACTCTGCTGGCCAGAAGGTAATGAATGGCAAGATATGTTTAAAGTACTGAAAGGGAAATATCTACAACCAAGATTACTGTACCCAAAAAGGATCTCATTCAAAATTGATGGAGAAATAAAATGCTTTTCAGACAAGCAAAAGTTAAGGGAATTCAGTACCACCAAACTAGCTTTACAACAGATGTTAAAGGGACTTATATGGTCAAGAAATAGAAGAAAAAAGATCTACAAAATCAACCCCAAACAATTAAGAAAATGGCAATAGGAACATATATATCAATAATTACTTTAAATGTAAATGGATTAAATGCTCTAACCAAAAGATGCAGACTGGCTTAATGGATACAAAAACAAGACCTGTATATATGCTGTCTACAAGAAACCTGCTTCAGACCTTAAGACACATATAGACTGAAAATGAGAGGATGGAAAAATATATTCCATGCAAATAGGAAACAAAAGAAAGCTGGAGTAGCAATCCTCATGTCAGACAGAATAGACCTTAAAATAAAGAAGACTACAGGAGATAAGGAAGGACACTACATAATGATCAAGGGATCAGTCCAAGAGGAACACATAACAGTTGTAAATGTCTATGCACCCAACATAGGAGCACCACAATGCTTTGACACTAGATATCAGTTACAAGAAAAAAACTGTAAGAAACACAAACACATGGAGATTAAACAACACATTTTTAAATAACCAACAGATTACTGAAGAAATCAAAAGGGAAATCAAAAATTTCTAGAAACAAATGACAATAAAAACACAACTCAAAACCTATGGGATGCAGCAAAAGCAGTTCTAAGAGGGAAGTTTAAAGTGATACAATCCTACCTCAAGAAACAAGAAAAACATTGAATAGACAACCTAACTTTACACCTTAAACAACTGGAAAAAGAAGAACAAAGAAAAACCCAAAATTAGTAGAAGGAAAGAAATCATAAAGATCCAAGCAGAAATAAATGAAAAAGAAATGAAAGAAAAAATAGTAAAGACTAATAAAACTAAAAGCTGGCTGTTTGAGAAGATAAACAAAATTGACAAACCTTTAGCTAGACTCATCAAGGAAAAAAGAGAGAAGAATCAAATCAACAAATTTAGAAATGCAGAAAGAGACATTGCAACAAACAGTACAGAAATACAAAGGATTATGAGACTATTATGAGCAACTGTATGGCAATAAAATGGATAACCTGGAAGAAATGGACGGATTCTTAGAAAAGTTCAGTTTTCCAAGACTGAACCAGAAAGAAATTAAGAACAACCCAATTACAAGCAATGAAACTGAAGCTGTGATCAAAAATCTCCAAAAAACAAAAGCCCAGGACTAGATAGCTTCAGAGGAGAATTCTGTCAGACATTTAGAGAAGAGCTAATGCCTATCCTTCTAAAATTCTTTCAAAAAATTGCAGAGGAAGGAACACTTCCAAACTCATCCTATGAGGCCACCATCACCTGATACCAAAACCAGACAAAGACAACACAAAAAAGGAAACTATAGGCTGATGAACTTGATGCAAAAATCCTCAAAAGAATTTTAGCAAACAGAATTCAGCAACACATCAAAAAGCTCATACACCATGATCAGTTCAGTTCAATAGCTCAGTTGTGTCTGACTCTCTGTGACCCCATAAGCTGCAGTACGCCAGGCCTCCCTGCAGTACACCAACTCCCGGAGCCCACCCAAACTCATGTCCGTTGAGTTGTGGATGCCATCCAACCATCTCATCCTTTGTTGCCCCCTTTTCCTCCTGCCCTCAATCTTACCCAGCATCAGGGTCTTCTCAGATGAGTCAGTTCTTCACATCAGGTGGCCAAAGTATTGGAGTTTCAGCTTCAACATCAGACCTTCCAGTGAACACCAAGGACTGATATCCTGTAGGATGGACTGGTTGGATCTCCTTGCAGTCCAAGGGACTCTCAAGAGTCTTCTCCAACACCACAGTTCAAAAGCATCAATTCTTCAGCACTCACCTTGCTTTATAGTCCAACTCTCACATCCATACATGACTACTGAAAAAACCATAGCCTTGACTAGACGGACCTTTAGTGTCTCTGCTTTTTGATATGCTGTCTAGGTTGGTCATAACTTTCCTTTCAAGGAATAAGTGTCTTTTAATTTCATGGCTGCAATCACCATCTGCAGTGATTTTGGAGCCCAGAAAAATAAAGTCAGCCACTGTTTCCACTGTTTGCCCATCTATTTGCCATGAAGTGATGGAACCAGATGCCATGATCTTAGTTTTCTGATGTTGAGCTTTGAACCCATGATCAAGTTGGGTTTATTCCAGGGATGCAAGGATTCTTCAATATACAAAAATCGATCAATGTGGTACACCATATTAACAAATTGAAAGATAAAAACCATATGATAATCCCAATAGATGCAGAAAAAGCCTTGACAAACCCAGCACCCATTTATGATTAAAATTCTTCAAAAAATGGGCCTAGAAGGAACCTATCTCAACATAGTAAAGGCCATATATGATAAGCCTACAGCAAACATTATTCTCAATGATGAAAAACTGAAAGCATTCCCCCTGAGATCAGGAACAAGACAAGAGTGTCTACTTTCACCACTATTATTCAACATAGTTTTGGAAGTCCTAGCTACAGCAATCAGAGAAGGAAAAGAAATAAAAGGAAGCCAGATTGAAAAAGAAGAGGTAAACCTCTCACTGTTTGCAGATGACATGATATTGTACATAGAAAACTCTTAAGGTAGTATCGAAAAATTACTAGAGCTAATCAATGAATTTCTCAAAATTGCAGAATTCAAAATCAATACACAGAAATCACTTGCATTTATATATACTAACAATGAAAAATCAGAGAAATTAGGGAATCAATCCCATTCACCATTGGAACAAAAAAATTAAATATCTAGGAATAAACTTACCTAAGGAGACAAAAGAACTGTATGCAGAAAATTATAAGACACTAATGAAAGAAATCAAGATGACATAAACAGATGGAGAGATATTCCATGTTCCTGGGTAGGAAGAATCAATATTGTGAAAATGACTATACTACCAAACACAGTCTACAGATTTAATGTGATCTGTATCAAATTACCAGTAGCATTTCTCACAGAACTAGAACAAAAAATTTCACAATTCATATGGAAACACAAAAGACCCTGAATAGCTAAAGCAGTCTTGAGAAAGAAGAAAGCTGCTGGAGGAATCAACCTTCCTGACTTCAGATTATACTACAAAGCTACAGTCATCAAGACAGTATGGTACTGGCACCAAAGCAGAAATATAGAGCAATGCAACAAGATAGAAAACCCAGGAAGAAACCCATGCACCTGTGGGTACCTTATTTTTGACAAAGGAAGCAAGAATATAATGGGGCAAAGATAGCCTCTTCAATAAATGGTGCTGGGGAAACTGGACAGCTACATGCAAAAGAGTGAAATTAGAACACTTCCTAACACCATACACAAAAATAAACTCAAAATGGACTAAAGACCTAAATGTAAGACAAGAAACTATAAAACTTTTAGAGGAAAACATAGGCAGACATAAATCAAAGCAAGATGCTCTCTGACCCACCTCCTAGAGTAAAGGAAATAAAAGCAAAAGTAAACAAGTGGGACCTAATTAAACTTAAAAGCTTTTGCACAGCAAAGGAAACTGTAAGCAAGGTGAAAAGACAACCCTCAGAATAGGAGAAAATAATAGCAAATGAAACAACTGACAAAGGATTAATTTCCAAAATATACAAGCAGCTCATACAACTCAATGCCAGACAAACAAACAACCCAATCAAAAAGTGGGGAAGAGGCCTAAACAGACATTTCTCCAAAGACATACAGATGGCTGACAAACACATGAAAAGATGCTCAACATCGCTCATCATTAGAGAAATGCAAATCAAAACTACAATGAGATATTACTTCACACGGGTCAGAATGGCCCTCGTCAAAAAGGCTACAAACAATAAATGCTGGAGAGGGTGTGGAGAAAAGGGAGCACTCTTGCACTCTTGGTGGGAATATAAATACAGATGGAGAGATATTGATACAGCCACTATGGAAGACGGTGTGGAGATTCCTTAAAAAACTAGGAATAAAACCAGAATGAAACCAACATATGACCCAGCAATCCCACTTGTAGGCATATACCCTGAGGAAACCAAAATTGAAAGAGACACATGTATCCCACTGGTTCATTGCAGCACTATTTACAATAGCTAGAACATGGAAGCAACCTAGATGTCCATTGATGGATGAATGGAAAAAGAAATTGTGGGGCTGCTGCTGCTGCTAAGTTGCTTCAGTCGTGTCCGACTCTGTGCGACCCTATAGACGGCAGCCCACCAGGCTCCACCATCCTTGGGATTCTCCAGGCAAGAACACTGGAGTGGGTTGCCATTGCTTTCTCCTTGTGGTACATATACACAATAGAATATTACTCAGCCATAAAATGGAATGCATTTGAGGCAGTTCTAATGAGGTGGATGAACCTAGAACCTATTATACAGAGTGAAGTGAGTCAGAAAGAGGTAGATATAATACCATATTCTAACGCACATATACGGAATCTAGAAAAGAGGTACTGAAGAATTTATTTACAGGGCAGCAGTGGAGAAACAGACATAGGGTATAGACTTATGGACATGGAGAAGAGGGCAGGAGAGGGTGAGATGTATGGAAAGAGTTACATGGGAACTTATATTACCATATGTAAAATATATAGCCAACAAGAATTTCCTGTGTGGCTCAGGAAACTCAAACAGGGGCTCTGTATCAACCTAGAGGGGTTGGGTGGTGCAGGAGATGGGAGGGAGTTTCAAAAGAGCAGAGATATATGTATATCTGTGACTGATTGATGTTGAGGTTTGCCAGAAAACAGCAAAATTCTGTAAAGCAATTATGCTTCAATAAAAAAGTAAAAAGAAAAAAAATTTTCTAGTTTTATTTAGATGTAACTGACATATAGCATTGTGTAGGTTTGAAGTGTGCATCATAGTGATTTAATTTACAGGCATCATGATATCGTAAGTTTAATGGGCATCCGTCATCTCATATAGATACAAAATTAAAAAATAGAAAAATAAATTTTTCCTTGGGATGAAAACTCTTAGGATATACTCTTAACAACTTTCATATATAATATACAGTGGTGTTAATTATATTAATCATGTTGTACTTGTTTATTTAACTAGAAATTTATACCTTTTGACGGCCTTCAACCAGTTTCCCCCTCCCTAAACACTTTAAAAAAATCTGTTTTTACTGGGTAATGCGTGTACGTATTTCTGAAAGCACAGGCTTATAATGCAAAACAGCAGTCTCATTGCCATTGCAAGCAGCATGTAGAAGTGTATCTAAATCTGCTTCTGGAGTTTAGTCTCATTTCAAAATAATAGGTAGTACCTTTTTGAAAGCTGAGGATTTCATAATAGTTTCTCTCATCTCATTCTTTTAATGTTGTTATATCACAATTTTTGTTTTTGTTGTAACAATAACTATTTTTTTACTGATCCCAGAGTTATCCTTTGCTCAAACTTCCCTTCCTGTACAACTATTTTCTATTTTACCTTGGAATTAATTGTTTTATTTATTGTTCATTAGTTTTCTCTTATTTATCAGTTCTCCCCAGAGACTCCAGCAGATTTATAAACCCCCCAGTGCCATTTTCCACATGGTCAGATGCATCAGGTAATCCTGAGACCCATTTCCTTCTGGAGTTCTCCATCCTGGGAGCAAGTCTTCCATCCCTGGACCCTGTTCCTTTCTGCTCCATGCTTCTGATACTTTCTATGCCAGCTGCATCTCTGTCTTCATGGATATCTCTTCACAAGTAAAGTAATTTCCTTTACTTCTTTCCCTGCTATAATCTTGTTCTCTTTTTTCAGTTTTGTTGAATAGCTTCTTGGGAAAAAGTGTATAGAAGTTAGTTGTTTGAGACTTCTTGTATAGGTTATCTATTGCTTTATAATAAATTACTCCAAAATTTAGTCACTTGAAACAGTAATCAGCATTTTATCTTGCAGTCTCAGTGGTCAGGAATTTGGGAGCAGATTAGCTGGGTGGTTCTGGCTCAGGGAATCACATGAAATTGCAGTGAAGAGGTCAGGCAGGGAAGCAGCTATTTGAAGGCTTGACTGGGGCTGCAGGAACTGCTTCTACGGTGACTGACTTTAAGACTGGCAGGTTGTTGCTGGTTGTTGGTTGGAAGCCTTATTCCCATAGGCCTCTCCACAGGCTGACTGGGGGCCCCCATGACCTTGTGACTAGCTTCTCCCAGAGTGAATGGTTCCCAAGAGCAAGACAGAAGTGACAGTGTTTTTAATAACCTTGACTTCTGCCACATTCTGTTCCTTTTTTTTTTTTTCAAGTTTCAGACTATTTATTCATCAATGTAAACCCCAACACAATACACCAACGTGATTTCATGCATTTAGAGGGGAAATATTTCCTGGTTAAGTGGAAAATTGTGCGGATGGCTTCTGGAAGACCTTCATTCTAAGCAGCTTTATAGTGAAATACTTCATTTAAAAGTCTGGACCTTCTTTCTTCAGTTTGCTGTAATCTACATTCACAGAGTAGAACTTGTACTGATCATTAGGACCTAGTTTGTTCCAGGGTTCTGGGTTATTCTTTCTGTCCCAACTGACATCGGGATTGAGCAATGCCAGGCACGTGACATACAGTGCTGCTCCAGTCCCTCCTGCTCCAATAAATATGAAGAGGGGGATCAAGCTAGGATGCTTCTTGGCCTGACCGATGATCTGGGCGGAACATGGTTGCGACAGAGGCCTCGAGTCCCCACATTCTGTTCTTTACAGATGAGTCGGTAAGTCCTGCCCACTTTCAAGGGGTCAGGAATTAGGACCTACCATTTGAAGGGAGGCATGTCAAAGATTTACTGGACATGTTTTGAAACCCTTACATCTTTCATGTTTGGAAACATCTTTTAACTCACCCTTCAGAGTATGGAATTCTAGATGGTAAGTGACGATATTTCCTTAGAATTTTGAAGGCATTTTCCCATAGTCTTCTAGCTTCCAGTATTGCTTTGAGAAGCCTCCTATTGTGATCCTGATCCTCTGTACGTGACCTGTTTTCTTCCTGAATAGCTGTAAGGTGTTTTCTCTATCCTTGATGCTATGGAACAGCAAGGTGATATGTGCGTCTCTTTTCAATCATGTGAATACTCAGATGAACATTTATATCAGGAAACATATCTTTTGTTCTGATAAGTTTCTTATATTGTTTCTTCTCCATTATTTTCTGTTTTCTCATTTTGGAACTCTTATTGGTTAGCTGCTGAACCTCCAAGATTGATCTTTGAATTTTCTTATATTTCATATATATATTATATTATTACATTTATGTAGATCTAATATATTTTTATTGTACTTCCCTCCACCTCTTCCCTTCATTCTTATTTTATTCTTTTTGAGTGTATTCAACTTTCTTTTCCAATCCTTTTACTAAATATTTTATTTCCACTTTGTATTTAATTTACAAGAGCTCTTATGTCCTCTGATTACCCATTTTTTATATTTTTTCCAACTCCTATTCTTTTCTCAAGGGTGTAATCTCATCCCTTAATGGATATTAAATGCAATTGTTTTGAACATTTTTTCTGTATCTTGACTTGTTTCTATTTCTTTATACCTCTTTTTTGTTCATTTGTCTGTGTCTTTCATTTTGATGCTTTTCACAAATAACTAGCCACCTTTGGCCATCATTCATATCTAGGAGTGATTCAATAAAATCTGCTTGTGTGCAGAGCTTGTCAGCTGCTGAGTGCTAGAAGTTTTCTTCTCACTGGTGAACCTTTCTCTCCTTAGGGCTTCCCATGTATTTTCCCCTATCTAGACCCTTCTTCATTTCTTTCTAGATTTGAAGTATGATTCAGACTTTTCAAATAGCTCCCCCTCTCAAATTCTTTCTTTACAGAGTACCTGCGTTTGTATAGTGTACATAATGCAGATCTTGGGGTTCTGTCTCAGTTTAGTTACCATGTTCAGAGGTTATGGCATGGCACTGTTCTCCTTCCTTTGTTTGATAACTATAAGTGTAGTTTGTTGATTGATTTTGTACATGTTTTCTGTTTACTTCATTATGTCTTCTGGAGGAGAGAGTTTATGATCTGGATTCATTTGTAATTTTACTGTATCAGTTTTCCCCTACTTTTTGAATTCTGAATGTTTGTTATCTGCAGAGTAGTAGTATGAATGTACAATAATTTATGTAGCCAGTACTCTGTTATTGGATTTTACTTTGTTCCTGGTTTTATGCATTACAAGTATCTCTGTTGTGGGCATCCTTTTCCTTGCAACATTGGCCAAGATTGTTATTTCTTTAGGATGGAATCCTCAGCGTAATGACTAGATCAAAGTATATAGTCAGTGAAGTCCTTAATACTTATTTGTAACTTACTTTCTAAATTGTTGAGTTGGTTTATATTCTCTATCAGTTGACATTGTTTATTTATTTATTTTAAATTAATTTAATTTAGTTGGAGGCTAATTACTTTACAATATTGTGAGGTTTTTGCTATACATTGACATGAATCAGCCACAGGTATACGTGTGTCCCCCATCCTGAACCCCCCTCCCACCTCCCCATCCTATCCCTCTGGGTTGTCCCAGAGCACTGGCTTTGAGTGCCCTGTTTCATACATCAAACTTGGACTGGTGATCTATTCCACTTGTGGTAATATACGTGTTTCAATACTATTCTCTCAAATCACCCTACCCTTGTCTTCTCCACAGAGTCTAAAAGTCTGTTCTGTATATCTGTGTCTCTTTTGCTGTCCACATATAAGGTTGTCGTTACCATCTTTCTAAATTCCATATATATGTGTTAATATTACTGTATTGGTGTTTTTCTTTCTGACTTAACTTCACTCTGTATAATTGGCTCCAGTTTCATCCACCTCATTAGAACTGATTCAAATTCGTTCCTTTTAATAGCTGAGTAATATTCTATTGTGTATATGTACCACACCTTTCTTATCCATTTGTCTGCTGATGGACATCTAGATAACTTCCATGCCCTAGCTATTGTAAACAGTGCTGCGATGAACATTGGGGTACGCATGTCTCTTTCAATTCTGGTGTGCTCAGCATGTATGCCCCTCAGTGGGATTGCTGGGTCATATGGCAGTTTTATTTTCAGTTTTTAAGGAATCTCTGCACTGTTCTCCACAGTGGGTGTACTAGTTTGCATTCCCACCAACAGTATAAGAGGGTTCCCTTTTCTCCACACTCTCTCCAGCATTTATTGTTTGTAGACTTTTAGATGGCAACCATTCTGACCTGTGTGAGATGGTACCTCATTGTGGTTTTGATTTGTATTTCTCTGATAATGAGTGATGTTGAGCATCTTTTCATGTGTTTGTTGGCCATGTGTATGTCTTCTTTGGAGAAATGTCTGTTCTTTGGCCCATTTTTTGATTGGGTCATTTATTTTTTGGTAGGCGTTGTTTATTATAATTGAAAAGAATAAAACAACTTTGCCAAGTGAAGAATAATATTACATACTGCACATTTTAATTTTCACTTGTATTTGTCTCTCTGTCTCTTCCTTTGGCTGTTTTTGGTAGTGAGTATGGACAGTATTTAGATTTTTCTTACTGATTTATCCATGCTTGTTTAATTTCATCTGATAGTTATTAAGGCTTTGTTATGTTGTAGATATTTTTATTGCTTTCTTCTTACCTTTGTTTGCTTTATAATGTGTCTTTAATTTCTGTGGGCACAAGTAGTTTTTTAAAACATAACTTGTCCTCTGGATTTTTGTGCTTTGAAAAACTTTCTTCATCCCAGTATTATTCACTATCTTTCCTTACTTCCTTTAAATTTCATTTTGTAAATTTAACTGTTTAGTCCATTAATTTTTTTGTTTAACATAAGGCAAAGAACCTCATGTTATAGAATTTTTTCTCTGTATCAGTTCAGTTCAGTTCTGTCACTCAGTCATGTCCGACTCTTTGTGACCACATGGACTGCAGCACACAAGGCTTCCCTGTCCATCACCAGCTCCCAGTGCTTGCTCAAACTCACGTCCATCGAGTCGGTGATGCCATCCAAACATCCCATCCTCTGTCGTCCTCTTCTCCTCCTGCTTTCAATCTTTCCCAGCATCAGGGTCTTTTCCAGTAAGTCAATTCTTTGCATCAGGTGGCCAAAGGATTGGAGTTTCAGCTTCAACATCTGTCCTTCCAACGAATGTTCAGGACTGATTTCCTATAGGATGGACTGATTTCCTATGGGTTGGACTGATTTCCTATAGGTTGGACTGATTTCCTATAGGTTGGATCTCCAAGGGACTCTCCAAGAGTCTTCTCCAACACCACAGTTCAAAAGCATCAATTCTTCTGTGCTCAGCTTTCTTTATAGCCCAACTCTCACATCCATACATGACTACTGGAAAAACCATAGCTTTGACTAAATGGACCTTTGTTGGCAAAGTAATGTCTCTGCTTTTTAATATACTGTCTAGGTTGGTCATAACCTTCCTTCCAAGGAGTAAGTGTCTTGTAATTTCATGGCTGCAGTCACCATCTGCAGTGATTTTGAAGCCCCCCAAAGAAAAGTCTCTCACTGTTTCCATTGCTTCACCATCTATTTGCCATGAAGTGATAGGGCTGGATGCCATGATCTTAGTTTTCTGAATGCTGAGTTTTAAGCCAACTTTTCCTCTCTGTACAGTTGAACTCATTTTTCTCTTGTCATTTATTGTCATCTGGTTTTCAGATGATTTGAAAAGTCACCTTTTTTGTAACATTTCCCACAACCGAAGTCTGTTTCTTGGCTTTTAAATCCTATTCTGCTTATCTTTTTATTCCAGTGCAGCATACTTAAAAAAAAAAAAAGACTGTAGCCTTTTAATATGTTTTGTTCTTTCTCTGGTAATGCTAGTCCTTGAAAATCTCCCAAGACACTAGTCAAGGTTCAGAACTATGAGACCCTTTAGTCAGAAAGCTGCCAACAGGCAGTTGGTTCTGAACCCAGGCGAGAGGGAGACCAGTGCAAACATGGAACCTTGGAGCCACTTTCCTGGCACTTCCTTACATGACCCTGATGAGAAGGAGCGTGGTCTCAGTTGGTGAAAGGGGTCAGTGAGCAGGTTCACTAAGTATACGTGTGAAGATCGGAGGGGTGTAGGATTTTGAAGGCAAATATGTGGTTATAATTAGTAATACTTCAAAAAAGCTAAATTACCTATTGAGTATAGAAGGCTCTACAGGCACCAGAGCAAGGGAGTTTGAATGCCTCTTTCTTTTTCTGGTGTCCTTTTACCTGCTTCATTTATGACTTTATTTCTCATGGAAGGCTGTTGAGGGGCTGGGGATAAGGGAGAGCAGAACAAAGAATAATGAGGATAGAGTGAAGGCACTTCTATTTGTGTAATTTAAAGTATACATGTAATCTTCTTTAGAGATGCCTTCAAAACTTCAAACATTTCAGTCCCATTGTACCTTTTTGTTTTTTAATCGTAAGCAATGACTAGTAGGTTTATTTCAGAATTTCTGCTTGGCCTAGGGCAAATATATCAGTGAAATACAAAGAGAATTCACCAGTTAAAAGTCCATATTCTTTTTTTTTAATGTTAATTTTTACAAAAAATTTTTTCATTGAAATATTCTTGAAAGCAAAGTCTTTATCACTCCTGCTTAGCTTTCAGAGTCCTCTTTGGTTGCAGAGTCTGGCTCTATTCATAGCCATCAAACGATCTTGACTGTGGCTGCAGCCTGTTCTCCCTTCTTATCTACTATGTAACAGTTCCCAATTCTTGTAGTACAATGTAGATAATGCTAGACTATTCAATAAAATTTTACGAAAGCAGAGGAGTAAGTAAAAGGAAGTAAGCATAGAGAGTAACATGTAATGAGGTAATTTTTCAAAGGGGATCTAGTTTTAGCCTTCTTCAGTTCTGCTTTCTCTCTGCCTTTAGGATTGCTTCAGATTTACAAATCCATCTTTTCTCTACCACTTGGGAGAACCTTCAAGCATATGTAGACTCTAAATTTTAAACCCAAAAGAGAAGACTTTGTGATTGACACTGGGAATGCTGAAAATGGGCATTTCTTATGCCTTCCACAAGAAATCATAACTAACTGTATTCCAGTAGCTACTAGGAGATAGTCATATCTAGCTATATCCCAGTAGGCTGTTGTCTTTACTAGAGATAGGCATGTGGTAGGTGGGTGGCAGTCTGTCACAGCCTTTTTTATGATAACTCTATATGATTTATCACATAAAATTAGAATGAGCAATGGCAACCCAATCCCGTATTCTTGCCTAGAAAATTCCATGAACAGAGGAGCCTGATGGACTACAGTCCATGGGGTCACAAAAAGTTGGACGCTATTGAGTGTTTGCTCACACACACACACACACACACACACACATTATACTGATGCTCATCCTGGGGCTTTTAAAATAAAGGATACAGTATTTTATAATAAAAAAAACAATGGGCTAGAACAAGTAGACCTGGATTCTAGTCTGATTTACTAGTAAATAGTCTTGTCTCTTAGCCAGTGGCTCAGTCTTTCTATAATTTTGTTGAAAGATTGGGATATAATTAGTCTGTAATTTTACAATTTTCTATTTAATTGAATTGTTTAAAATAATTATAAAATTTATACTTGAATTTTTCTCTTGATGATATGTTAGTCTCTTTGAACATGGTTGACATATTAGTGTGGAGTTGTTCTGATATGAGAAAAAATAGTTTGTTTTACAACAATACATTTTACAGGGCAGGCTCTCCGTTGTGCTGACAGGGGACCTGCCTGTATTTAAAAGGGGCTATGAGGGGGGGAAAGGGGGGAGGGGAAAAAATAAAAGGGGCTAGAGGAGCTCACTCTGAGTTTTTTGTGAAGTAAATATTTGCCTCTTTATCATATACAGATTTAGATGTTCTTAAACAATGTAATTGTATGTAGTTCTCTGTATACGTAGATTCTGTACTCTCTAGTTTTAGTTCATTCATATATTTGACATTTCATCATTAAAATTTTTAAGTTGAATTTAAACGAAAGCACCATGTGTTAAAATACTTAAAGAGTGAGTTATTTGGTACTGTTAGTTAAATATGGAACGATTCTCTTCTTTCTGCTTATGCGTGATCTGTTTTTTTTTTTCCTAGAGTGAAAAGCTTTTGTTATATGATACAGTACAGAGTGAGCTAGAGGAGAAGATAAGAAGGCTTGAGGAGGACCGGCACAGCATTGACATTACCTCAGGTAAAGGGGACGCTGTGACTGCCGCATTTAAGCGACACCAAACCCTTGGTTTACTGAGCTGTCTCGTCATCTCTGGCCCCCTATACACATGGCATATAAATGAAGTGTCCTTACGAGAGGGCAAGGAGGAAGACTGCTAAAGAATTTGCTGTCATTGTGAGTGTTGCTTTCATTTGGACTCATACTTCAGAATGACGTAGAAAATGAAGCACAGGAAAAGGAATGAATTAGAATGTGACAGGAACAACAGGCATAAGAATAATGTATGGTAAGAATAGTTAAGGATATTATTACAACATAGAGTAGTACTGGAAGACAGCTAGAGTGTATATTCTTTCCTCTAAGTCTTCCGGGATGACCCAGAGAGAGGGAATCGGGAGGGAGGTAGGAGGGGGGTTCTGGAAGGGGAACATATGTATACCCATGGCAGAGTCATGTCAGTGTATGGCAAAACCAACATGATACTGTAAAGAAAATTAAAGAAAAAAAAGAGGATCAGAAAAAAAAAGAGAGATCGTCATGTGGAAGAAGGAATAGAAGCCCTTTCTCTTGGTCCTACACAAACTAGGACAAAAGGATGGATATTATAAGGAGGCAGATTTTTGTCTCAAAAATAGGAAATACTTATTAATAATTAGATTAGGCCAAAGTGAAATTGGCTTTTTCAGAGAAAGGCTTTCTACACCTTGGAAGATTTACTGGGTTATCCTATGATTCTTGCAAGAGTATTATGTTACTTGTTATAAATTCTGTTTCTCCAGTATGGAGTAGGCAAAGCAGATAAGCTGAGCTCTCATGCCACTGTTCCATTAGTTGGGTGACCATGGTTGACAGTTGTTTTAGCTTTTCTAAGTCAGTCTCTTCGTATAATTGAAGTAATCAGACTGTCTGCCTGAGAGGTAGCTTCAAAGATTAGTTGAGACCATTCGTGTGATGAATATTTAAGTGCCTGACATATATGTTCATCAGTTACTAGGCATTAAGTGCCAAATTGAATTTTGCTCTAATGAAAGGAGAGGAAAATTCATAAATATATAGCTGCTCATGAAATTATATATAGTCACATATATATACAGTATATACCCATATTTATATCATATAAACAAAGCCACCAATGCAGTTTTGCTACGATGAAATTATAGTCTTTTTTATGCTTTGATCTCAAGAAATCAGATAATACTTAATTTTTATTTACTTGCCAGAGCTGTGGAACGATGAGCTTCAGTCAAGAAAAAAGAGGAAGGATCCTTTCAGTCCTGACAAAAAGAAGCCAGTTGTTGTGTCAGATATCCTTTTGCAAATTTTCTTTTTTTATTGTTTTTGTTGTCGTTTTAATGTACATTTTTGCACTGTGCATATCTTTGTAACTCTTATTAGTATACATTGTCTTTAATTGCATGATCCTGTAATAAGAAAAGATGATTTTTAAAAATGATTGAAAGCAGAAGGGTATAGTTTAGATTAAGCGAGGTAGAGAGGATAAGAAATTTAGCCATGATCTCACCTTTGAAAATTAGTATGGCTTTGTAGATCACAAGGGCTTTGAAATGAAGCAGCTGTTTATTAAATAGCATGATTGCTTAATTCTCATGTGTAGTTTTTGACATTTTTAATGTCTCTGAAACTGGAATGTTTTAAAATTAAATTAATATATACATTCAATCTTGGCATTCCCTATGGTACCCTCCCTTGGTTCCTGCTTTCCCCCTCGCCCATCTCAAAATAGTGATTAGGTTGTTGGTGTATCTTACTGTCAGAGACACCATAGGATTAAGATAATGTGGTTATAATATCTGAAGTACTAGAACATACTTATGCCGGTACTAAGTTTTTTGAGAAACAATTTGGAGTCAGAATTCAGCATGCTGAAGGTTTCTGTCTGAAGTCATTGTTCCAGTCTCTGAAAAATAGAAATTTGTAAGTGTAATTTAAAATTGAAATTCTTGTAGCTAAAGTGACCTTGACTTCTCAACGTCCGTATATAGTTTATATGTTACAAGATCTTGATATTCTTGAAGACTGGACAACAATAAGGAAGGTATGATTAATGAACAATGGAATTCAAGTATATTTTTTGTAGTCTTCTTTTTAAGAGTCTGTAATTTTTCACTAATATATCAAAAAATTGTTGTAAATATGCTTTACTTTGCAACAGTCTCTCTAAGGTAGTCATTACTAACACAGATAACTGGATTGTAAGAGTATTTTAAGAGAGGCATGTTAGCAGTTTGATTGTGTTTTTTCCTGTGATAACATAATTAATAATTTATGCAAAAGTATGGAAAAGTATCTAGGTTGCCCCAAAATAGTAATGAATCACCATTCTGTGCTTAGTTCTTAGCCTGGTACTGGCTCACAGAAGGTACTCAGATGTATTTGTTGAATGAATGAAAGTGAGTGAATATTTGAACCTTTATTATACATTTTTGCATTAAACATTGAAATGTTAGAAGATTTTCTCTGCTTGTTTGAAAGGGGAGACTTGTTTTCCTATTAAAATTTTCCATTCTCAGAAGCTTCTTAGTTGAGAATTTGAGATTATATTAGGTATTGATAATACCTCTAGAAGAAATTTTTATTCTTTTTATATTCCCATGGTTTTAGACATTACCAATTTATTGAAGCAAATCATATTTCACTGTGTTACTAAGCTTGTAAGTTTTATATATTAAATGGATATCGAAATATACTTTGATTTTGAACTCAGACATCTTTCTTCTTTTTTTTCAATCAAGGCAATGGCTACACTTGGTCCACATAGAGTGAAAACAGAACGTAAGTCATTTTGTCTGAGTTCCGAAATCTTCTCTATGGAGACTTTTAAAATCATCTATATACTAAACCACTCCCCCTATCACTGGTTTCATTTCATCAGTGAACACTATATGCAGAACTGTGAAAAATTCTTCTGGAGTCTTTGCCTCATGTAAAAGTTTCAAGATTTCTGGACGGAATGCATTTCTTCTTTAGTGTTTCAACTGCATTACAGTTGCTAATAATGGATCAGTAACCTTAAAAGTATTTATTTAGTGTTTTTTAATGGGTTCAATAATTCTATTGAGGAAGTGTCTGGAGTCTGTGGTTGGCCTTCAGAGAGCCTGTGAATAGGAATTGTGGAATTTCAATTCCACAAGCCTCTGGAATTGTGGGCAAAATTACTTCTGTACCTATATTTTCTATGAGAGACATTAGAATGCTGGCAGTGGGGTTCATCAAAAATCCTGAAATCACTGCCAGAGTAGTGGTGGACCTTATTGTCTAGAATACTTTCTCTGTTTCTGCCTTCTCTCATTGTATAGATTTGAGCCCTGGACTCCTTTAAGAGCCTCACTACACTGTTGAGTGGGTCTCCTCCCCAGCCCCTGTTATCTTTAGAATGTATATTCTTTGTTTTCTTCATGGCACTTACCACAATTTGTAATTTTTTGATTGTTTACATGTTTACCTGTCTCCTGAGAGAATCATAAGCTCCACAAAGGTCAGAAATCTGTCTGTTTCAGTCACAGTGCTCAGAAAACATTTGTTGAATGAATGAATGAATGCTTACTGAAAACCTTTTACATACCAGGCACTTTTTGAGGTCAGTGGATGCAGTGGTGCAAGAGTTGAATCTCCTGGAACTTCCTTGAGGGAGGCAGAATGATAATGTATATGTAAATAGATAACTAACTAGATAATGACAAATTGTAATAATTGCTATGAAGGAAATATAAAGCTGTGGTGAAGATTAACTGAGGAGTAGGTAGAATGGTTGGGGAAGACCTTTGTGAGGTGGTGACATTTGAATGATGCAGAGAGGCGTATTTCATGATGTGCTTTTGACAGTGTGTTTCCATAAAGAATTTTTTTTTTCCTGCATGAGTTTTTCTGATGAATCTCAAACCATTTTTAGAATTTCAAAATGAAAATTCTACTGAGGGCATTTGCTTTTTAGAATCAAAACGCCCGGAAAATTCTTGGAAAATATGTTAAACTTTGCTTTTTTGAAAGTGTCAGTTGAGACAATAAAAAGTGTCAGGCGAGACAATATGAAAAAATATAATTTTCAGTTTAAATATGATAACTTAGATATTAAATCTTACTTAAAATTGGCGTTAGTAAAGCTGGTTGTTTTTATTAGATGTAGGTTTGTTATCTAAAAAAATATTTTTAGTGTTTATTCCCATATACGCGTGGATTGGTATTAATGCTTAAATGTTCTGCACTTTTGTCCTTCTGACAATGTCTTGTTAATATAACAGTTTTTGAACTGATCCCTTTAGCACCCGTGAAACTGGAAAAGCACCTGCACAGTGCTAGATCTGAAGAGGGAAGGTTATACTATGATGGTGAATGGTATATACGTGGACAGACAATATGTATTGACAAAAAAGATGAATGTCCTACAAGGTAAAAAGCCTTTATTGTTTCAGTACTGCTCGGCATTAGAGTGTGCTGCATTGTTGTCAGTAAATTTTTGCTACTTGTGTAGTGCATTCATAATACATTAATAATTAATTGCCTATGGGTTTCTTTCTTCTTGTGACGTATGATTTGATTAGCACGTTTGAACACCGGTGTTAATGTTATACACTAGAGTTAAGTATTAAGGTCATGGACACAAGCATTAACATAAGTGGAAAGATTAGAATTATTTAGCCAGGTAAGAAATCCCATTTGTTAATTCTTACAATAGATGACTTGTTATGATCCTCATATTATGACCTTTAAACCAGACTACTATGAATTTGACAGTGTGCTTCCACCATGTGGCTGTTAATTCTTAACTTTTGGGAGTAGTTTTTAGTATTTTGTATAAAATCACAGCAAATAGAATGGGAAAGGAATTGAAAACTAATGAAAATTTAGAGTGATGGTAACTAAAGTATAACTTGCAAACTGAAAATTGCCTTTTAAAAGATTCAACCTGTCTGGGCTTAAATAAAGTTTGTATAATTATTTATAGAGCCTTCTAAGTTTTCTCTGGTGTGGCCTTTGGACAACATTAATGTGCCTCACTTCTTTAGTTCCTTTAGTAGTTTATTATTTAATCCTCAGAGTTTTTTTTATCTTCTACAGTAAGAAAATAACTTTTTCTAGGTAGTAATAGTAAATAAAGTGTTTGCATTTAGTACTGAGTACTCATTTCAGGAGCAGACTTTTCTCATAAAACCCATTGAGCTAATTAATAACTAGGTTATATATATAATACCCCTGGATTTTTTGCTTTATCTTAACTGCTTTTGAGTCATGTAACTGCTACTACTTAGAATCTGTGTGTGTGCATGCTAGTTGCTGCAGTTGTGTCAGATTCTTGGTGATCCCATGGACTATAGCCTGCCAGGCTCTCTGTCCATGGGATTCTCCAGGCAAAATACTAGAGAGGGTTGCCATGCCCTCCTCCAGGGGATCTTCCTGCCCCAGCGATTGAATCCATGTCTCTTAGATATCCAGTATTGGCAGGTGGGTTTTTTACCACTAGCACCACCTGGGAAGCATATGTATTATATTATACATATATATAAATACCCCTGGCTTCTTTGCTTATCTTATTGCTTTTGAGACATGCTGTGTAGCATAACTGTGGTTAAAAAGGAAATGCTTGTGCTCAGTCACTAAGTTGTATCTGACTCTTTGCAACCCCTTGGACTGTAGCCAGCTAGACTCCTCTATCCATGGGACTTCCCAGGCAAGAATATTGGAGTGGAGTGTCATTTCATTCTCCAGGGGAAGGCTCCAGGGGATCTTCCTGCACCGTAGATCAAACCTGTGTCTTCTGTATTAGCAGGTGGATTCCATACTATTGAGCCACCAGGGTAGACCTAAAAAGGAGATAAAATAGCATAAAAGAGGATTAAACATAAACACAGTTTTAGAAAGACTTCTGTTAGGTTGGTGCAAACGTAATTGTGGTTTTGGACTGTGAATTTTAAATCATTGTTACTAGGTTCAAACACATCTTTATTAATCAAAGTAGGAACCATTACAATCAACACATTTTTGCCAACGAAAAATTAGTTTACTTCTGTAGCATAAAAATGCATGCTTCAAGATGTGATGAACTCTGGAAAACATTTTCTGCACCCTGCTGGTTGTAGAAGCATTTCCCCTGCAAGAAGTTGTCGAGAGGCTTGAAGAAGTGGTTGTCAGTTGGCATGAGGTTAGGTAAATATGGCAGATGAGGCAAAAACTCGTATCCCAGTTTGTTCAACTTTGAAATGGTGGTGGTGGTGCAGTGTGCGTTTGGGTGTTTTTGGGGAGAAGAATTGGACCCTTTCTGTTTCATGCTGGGTGCAGGCATTGCAGTTTTCAGTGCATCTAATCAATTTGCTGAGCATACTTCTTAGATCTAAAGGTTTTGTCAGGATTCAGAAAGCTGTAGTGGATCAGATGGGTAGCAGACCACTAAACAGTGACTATTACCTTTTTTGGTGTAAATTTGGCTTTGGGAAGTGCTTTGGAGCTGCTTCTTGGTCCAGCCACTAAGCTGGTCATTGCCGGTTATTGCAAAAAATCCAGTTTCTGTTGCATGTCACAATCCGATCAAGAAATGGTTCATTGTTGCCTGCCCAGAATAAGAGAAGAGGTCACTTCGGTCAGCTTGTGAGGCACTTACTGAGCTTTTTCACTTTTCCAGTTTGCTTCAAATACCAAATGACCACCAGTTCAGTTCAGTAGCTCAGTCGTGTCCGACTCTTTGCGACCTCATGGACAGCAGCACGCCAGGCCTCCCTGTCCATCACCAACTCCTGGACTTCACCCAAACTCATGTCTGTTGCGTTGGTGATGCCATCCAACCATCTCATCCTCTGTCGTCCCCTTCTCCTCTTGCTCTCAATCTTGCCCAGCATCAGGGTCTTTTCAAATGAGTCAGTTCTTTGCATCAGGTGGCCAAAGCATTGGAGTCTCATCTTCAACATGAGTCCTTCCAATGAACACCGAGGACTGATCTCCTGTAGGATGACTGGTTGGATCTCCTCGCAGTCCAAGGGATTCTCAGGAGTCTTCTCCAACACCACAGTTCAAAAGCATCAATTCTTCAGAGCTCAGCTTCCTTTATAGTCCAACTCTCACATCCATACATGACTACTGGAAAAACCATAGCCTTGACTAGACGGACCCTTGTTGGCAAAGTAATGTCTCTGCTTTTCAATATGCTGTCTAGGTTGGTCATAACTTTCCTCCCAAGGAATAAGCGTCTTTTAATTTCATGGCTGTAATCACCATCTGCAGTGATTTTGGAGCCCAGAAAAATAAAGTCAGCCACTGTTTCCCCTGTTTCCCCATCTATTTGCCATGAAGCGATGGGACCGGATGCCATGATCTTAGTTTTCTGAATGTTGAGCTTTAAGCCAACTTTTTCAGTCTCCTCTTTCACTTGCATCAAGAGGCTCTTTAGTTCTTCTTCACCTTCTGCCATAAGGGTGGTGTCAACTGCATATCTGAGGTTATTGATATTTCTCCCAGCAGTCTTGATTCCAGCTTGTGCTTCCTCCAGCCCAGCGTTTCTCATGATGTACTCTGTATGTAAGTTAAATAAGCCTTTTGACATACTCCTTTTCCTATTTGGAACCAGTCTGTTGTTCCATGTCCAGTTCTAACTGTTGCTTCCTGACCTGCATACAGATTTCTCAAGATGCAGGTCAGGTGGTCTGGTATTCCCATCTCTTTCAGAATTTTCTACCGTTTATTGGGATCCACAGAATCAAAGGCTTTGGCATACTCAATAAAGCAGAAATTGATGTTTTTCTGGAACTCTCTTACTTTATCGATGATCCAGCTGATGTTGGCAATTTGACCTGTGATTAATGTTGAGTTCTTCAGCAACTTCTCGTGTAGTTGTAATAGAATCAGCTTCGATGATGGCTCTCAATTTCGTTGTCAACTTCTGATGACCAGTCACTGCACTTCCTCATATTCAAGCTCTCAGCTCCTTTGCAAAACTTCTTGAGCCTCTACTGTACTGTATCTTCATTAGCAGTTCCTGCGTCAAATGCATTGATGTTGTAAGTTGTCTCTACTGCTTTACAACCCATTTTGAACTTGAATAAGAAAAATTACCCAAATCTGCTTTTTGTCTAGCATCATTTCCCTTGTCTAAAATAAATATAAAATACACTGCAGGTAATAAGTCATTAGCAAAAAAGCATAAAGTGAGAAATGTACATTAAAAAATGATGTATAACATAACCACATTTATTTAAGAATGTATTCCAATATCAAATGGCAAAGTCCAACAATGCAAAACTGCAATTACCTTTGCACCAACCTAATATATAAAGATTAATAGTGTTAAAAAAAATCTGTATGAGTATCATAGATGCTTGACACTGGGAATTAAGATTTGTATTCAGAACACACCCTACAACCATATTGATATGAGTTGGAGTTGTAATACCATATGAGGAGTGGTTTTAGCTCCACTTTTTTGTCTTTTGGAGGTGGGGTGGGAATGGACAATATGCTTTTAATAGTTCCAAGAGTAAATTTTACCAGCTCTGTTAAGAAAAGAAAGGAGATAATTGTGTTGCTGAATGTGGTATTTTTGGCAGCATGCCCTGCTAGTAGCATTCTGATTAATGACAGTTACATACCGAAGTCTACCCTTACAGTCCAGCTATTTTGGTTTTATAGCTAGTACTCTAAAATAAATGGAGGAGGCATATTGTCATTCATTCATTCATATTTTTTTTTCTTTTTAGTGCTGTAATTACAACAATTAACCATGATGAAGTTTGGTTTAAGAGGCCTGATGGAAGCAAATCTAAGCTTTACATTTCACAGCTACAGAAAGGAAAATACTCAATTAAACATTCGTAATCATGATTTAAGTGTTATCTAAATCTACCTTATTAGTGTTACCAAGTATGATGTGCCATGGGAATAAAAAAATGTGTTCAATAACTTAATATTCTCATTGAATCATGAGAGACTGTGTATTTATAGGTAGTACTCTAAGTAAACCACATGTTGATATACTATTAAAAGAGACAGTAATAAAAGTTTAGTCATGATCATTGCATTTATTTGCCTTTTTGACCCAATGACCAATAGGTATATATGGTAGGGGTTTCTTACTAAACTTTTTTCTTTGGTGTTTATGTAAATCTGTCTTACTTTTTAGTGAACTGTGTTAGCAATGACTACATTTATCTGCAGTTTTCTTGACTTGCAAGATCTTTTCTCTGATCATATATTTGTAAATAAGCCTGATAAAATGTTTTCCTATAAATGGTTTGTAATAGCACATTCGTGTTAAATCAGAACTGAAGTTTAAACGTATATACATGAGTATGTATAGACGGCTTCATCAGCTTACTTAGAACTGATGACCTTACTTTACAATCTTATTTTACCCAAAATTAAGCTATTGGACTTGAAAGTTAAAAGGAGCACTTTTGTAGACTAGCAGCTTTCCTTCTCCTCTTCCTTTATTGTATGGTGGTGACCTACTTTTACAGATCATGATTTATGTTGATTAGCAAAATCAGTGTCAAGTAATAACATGCTTCTGTGTTTCTTGTGAATCTTTGGAGGGCAGGTGTTGATGCCTGGTATTTATGATACAGTATGTAAGTGGGTGGACAGTAACTGACAGTATTGTGGTACTTGCTGTACATGTATGATCTTTTGAAACAGATTTTTAGTAAGCATTTTCCAGAGGTAAAACTAGGTTCATATCCTAATTTTATTTCTAGGGCCAAATAGACAGGGATGATCTCCTTGAATCTGTTCCCAAATTAATACTTTTATCTTTGGTGTTTTTACACTTTAAGGCCACTTTGTGCAATTTAGAAAGTATTGGCCTCTCTTCCCCTAGTCACATTCAAAATTAACTTTTAAAACCTCAGGAACAGTACAGAGATTGAAGCCCTCAATATGGCAGCACAATTGGCTGTAGTATGTATTAGGGTACAACCAAATCAGGTATTCCTGGTGGTCTTATGCACTTTAATTTCTGTTATATTGAGACTTATGAGGATGAAGAAGAGATCTACTTATTAACACTTAGGGCAGAAATATCTGTATTTTTCTGTTTGTTTTCTCACTGTTTTACCTCTGCAGACATCTTCCTGTGCAGATCACTACTTCAGAGTTGCCAAATGTTAATTAAAATATTTGACTTATGAAATTCATTATCAGCAAAGTAATGAATGTTTTTCTGTTTCTAATTAACCTTAGCAAATGTACATAATGTCATAATCTGATAGTATTTGACAGTACTTATGTATACAATGTTTCATAAGCATTTTTAAAAAGATTTGTATTTTTAAATTTAGTATATAATAAAAAGATGTGTTTGAGTGTCATTTGTAGTGTCTTGAATGACTTGTGCATGAGTTCTTTTATTATTTATAACCTGTCTACTTCTGAGAAGGATTTGAGCCAGTTTACATTAATATTCAAATCCTGAAAGATGATGCTGTGAAAGTGCTGCACTCAATATGACTGCAGATTTGGAAAACTCAGCAGTGGCCACAGGACTGGAAAAGGTCAGTTTTCATTCCAGTCCCAAAGAAAGACAATGCCAAAGAATGGTCTAACTACTGCACAACTGCACTCATCTCACACACTAGTAAAGTAATGCTCAAAATTCTCCAAGCCAGGCTTCAGCAATACATGAACCGTGAACTTCCAGATGTTCAAGCTGGTTTTTTGAAAAGGCAGAGGAACCAGAGGTCAAATTGCCAACATCAGCTGGATCATCGATAAGGTAAGAGAGTTCCAGAAAACACCGATTTCTGCTTTATTGAGTATGCCACAGCCTTTGATTCTGTGGATCTCAATAAACGGTAGAAAATTCTGAAAGAGATGGGAGTACCAGACCATCTGACCTGCATCTTGAGAAATCTGTATGCAGGTCAGGAAGCAACAGTTAGAACTGGACATGGAACAACAGACTGGTTCCAGATAGGAAAAGGAGTACGTCAAAAGGCTTATTTAACTTACATACAGAGTACATCATGAGAAACGCTGGGCTGGAGGAAGCACAAGCTGGAATCAAGATTGCCAGGAGAAATATCAATAACCTCAGATATGCAGATGACACCACCTTTATGGCAGAAGGTGAAGAAGAACTAAAGAGCCTCTTGATGCAAGTGAAAGAGGAGACTGAAAAAGTTGGCTTAAAGCTCAACATTCAGAAAACTAAAATCATGGCATCTGGTCCCGTCACTTCATGGCAAATAGATGGGGAAACAGGGGAAACAGTGGCTGACTTTATTATTCTGGGCTCCAAAATCACTGCAGATGGTGATTACAGCCATGAAATTAAAAGACGCTTATTCCTTGGGAGGAAAGTTATGACCAACCTAGACAGCATATTGAAAAGCAGAGACATTACTTTGCCAACAAAGGTCCATCTAGTCAAGGCTATGGTTTTTCCAGTAGTCATGTATGGATGTGAGAGCTGGACTATAAAGGAAGCTGAGCTCTGAAGAATTGATGCTTTTGAACTGTGGTGTTGGAGAAGACTCCTGAGAGTCCCTTGGGCTGCGAGGGGATCCACTAGTCCATCCTAAAGGAAATCAGTCCTTGGTGTTCGTTAGAAGGACTGATGTTGAAGCTGAAACTCCAATGCTTTGGCCACCTGATGCAAAGGGTTGACTCATTTGAAAAGACTGATGCTGGGCAAGATTGAGGGCAGAAGGAGAAGGGGAAGATAGAGGATGAAATGGTTGGATGGCATCACTGACTCAATGGACATGGGTTTGGGTGGACTCCGGGAGTTGATGATGGATAGGGAGGCCTGGCGTGCTGCGGTTGATGGGGTTGCAAAGAGACACGACTGAGCAACTGAACTGAACTGAACGTTAAAAGATATGGACTGTTGAACAAATGTTACTGCTTCTCTGTTTCAACCTTTGTTGCAGATATTTAAGACTGCTGCGGCTGCTGCTACGTCGCTTCAGTCGTGTCTGACTCTGTGCGACCCCATAGATGGCAGCCCAACAGGCTCTGCTGTCCCTGGGATTCTCCAGGCAAGAACACTGGAGTGGGTTGCCATTTCCTTCTCCAATGCATGAAAATGAAAAGTGAAAGTGCAGTCGCTCATTCGTGTCCGACTCTTAGCAACTCCATGGACTTCAGCCTGGAGGACCAGGCTTCTCCATCCATGGGATTTTCCAGGCAAGAGTACTGGAGTCGGGTGCCATTGCCTTCTTCGTAAGACAGCCAAGTTATACTTAATTTAAATATATGCGTATAGGTTCTACTTTAATAAAAATGTATAAGTTCTGAAATTTTAAGTAAAAGTCTTTATTTTAAAAACCATGATTTAGCACATTTACTTTCAGAACTTCAATGTTTATATTATATGAAACAAATTCCATAATATTAATACTGATTCAGGTAAGCATATACTTATCTGTAATTAAAGTACTATAAAATAGACTTCATAGTTGGCATTGTTTGCCATTTGACTTCTGGTCAGATAGTTTAGTTTAGAATAACTGTTCAGATCAGTTCAGTTGCTCAGTCGTGTCCAGCTCTTTGCAACCCTGTGGACTGCAGCACACCAGGCCTCCTTGTCCATCACCAACTCCTGGAGTCCACTCAAACTCATGTCCATTGAGTTGGTGATGCCATCCAGCCATCTCATCCTCTGTCATTCCCTTCTCCTCCTGCCTTCAATCTTTCCCAGCATCAGGGTCTTTTCCAATGAGTCAGTTCTTTGCATCAGGTGGCCAAAGTATTGGAGTTTCAGCTTCAATATCAGTCCTTCCAATGAACACCCAGGACTGATTTTTTTTTTTTTAGGATTGACTGGTTGGATCTCCTTGCATTCCAAGGGACTCTCAAGTCTTCTCCAACACCACAGTTCAAAAGCATCAATTCTTCAGTGCTCAGTTTGTTTATGGTCCAGTTCTCACATCCATACATGACTACTGGAGAAACCGTAGCCTTACTAGACGAACCTTCGTTGGTAAAGCAATGTCTCTGCTTTTTAGTATGCTGTCTAGAAGAACTCTTAGAATCTGCAAAGTGTGATGTAGCAGCTGCTGGTAACCTTAGAAACAGCCTCTGTCTTAGGATCAGTATGTGGACCTTTCCTGTCTCAGCTTCCAGGATTTCATGTTTAGTCTATCCCTCCCGAGCATTTCCCATTAAAAGAATCTAATCATTACTAATCTAGTTCGTCACTAAAAATAGTTAGTGAATGGTAAATGCACACTCTTTTCTGTCCTTTCTTCCCACTGGCCACTGAGTACTTTTCATTGCAAACTTCTTTCACATAGAAGTCATTTTGATATATGTATTGTTTCTCAGTACCCAGACACTCCTGGACAGAACCATCTACAATCTTAAATAATTGATAATTATTTTAAAGGAATAAGAATGTTTTCTGTTAGTTCTGATTTTGATTTTGGATCCACCAAGTCCAGTACACTGAAACTGAATGAAAATGAATTTATAAGATAAGGAAAATGGATGTAGGATGAATGAATACACTAATGAGGACTTAACGTGGTTTCTTGCCAAGTTGGAATATAAACTATTTTAATTGCTAAAGATGAGGAAATCTGAAGTATTTTTTAAGGAACATACAAGCTCAGAGTGGAGTTAGGGAAAACGCATGTTCCTTATGTTGTCTTCATGGATGAACTGCCAGAAGTATGCCTGATACATCAAGTGGGATTCATTGAGTCATTTTCGTCATTGGTCACTGTGGCTCAGAGTCTTGTCCTTTACCTTCATAGGCCCCAAAACTTAAACTTTATCCGTATGCCCTTTTGTGGGCTGAATTGTGTCTGCCCCTCCCCCTAAATTCATATGTGAAAGCCATCACACCCATTACCTCAGGAAGTGACTGTATTTGGAGATGGGGCCTTTGAAGAGGTGATTAAGTTAAAATGGGTATTTACATTAGACCTTCATCCAGTCTGACTAATGTCCTTATATTTTTTAATTTTCAAAATTTCTTTTGAGGAAATTTGGACACAGAAAAATTTACCATATGAAGACAGAGGTCCACCACCAGCAAGCCAAGGAGAGAGGCTTCAGGAGAAACCAAACCTGCTGATCCTTTGATCTTGGACTTCTAACCTCGAGAACGGTGAGAAAATGCATTTCTGTTGTCTAAGCAACCCAGTCTGCAGTATTTGTTATGGCGAGTCTATCACACTAGTAACACACCCCGAGTTGACCACTCTGGGAAAGTTAGACCCACTCACTCCGTGGATTGAAGTGACAGCTGTGTGTCAGTTCAGTAATTTACGCTGGGAAATATAACTCACTCAAGTCAACTACTTGGCATATGTTTCCTTCTAGGAAAATCTGTGTGAAATCAAACTTGGAATCCAAAGATTGTTTTGTTGAAACCTTAGGGAGTCCACCCATCCTCTTATTATGCTGGACACATTGTTATAATCTGATTTTTAAAAAATTCTGTTGAAGTAAAATTGATTTACAATCTTATGTTAATTTCTGTTCCACAGCAAAGTGATTCTTTTTTTAAATTAATTAATTATTATTTTTTTATTGTAACAAATTCAAGAAAGACTTTTTTCTTTACATTATTGGGTTGGTTTTGCCATACATTGACATGAGAGTTCTGGAAGGGGAACACAATCAAAGTGATTCTTGTACACATATATATTCTAATTCATATTCTTTTCCATTATGGTTTATCACAGGATATTGAATATAGTTCTGTGAGCTATACATTAGGACCTTGTCATTTATCCATCCTGTATAGTTTGTATCTGCTAGTCCCAAACTTAGAATCCATGTTTCCCCAATACTGCTTCCCCCTTGGCAACTGCAAATCTGTTTCCTATGCCTGGAGATCTATTTCTGTTTTATATATATGTTCATTTATGCTTTGTTTTAGATTCCACATATAAGTGATATCATATGGCGTTTGTTTTCTCTTTCTTACTTTGCTTAGTATGTTAATCTCTATGTTCATCCAAGTTACTGAAAATGGCATTATTTCATTCTTTTTATGTTTAATAATCCATTGTACACATACACCACATATTTTTTTTTAACATGTTCAGTTCAGTTCAGTCGCTCAGTTATGTCCTACTCTTTGCGACCCCATGAACCGCAGCACGCCAGGCCTCCCTGTCCATCACCAACTCCAGGAGTCTACCCAAACCCATGTCTATCGAGTTGGTGATGCCATCCAGCCATCTCATCCTCTGTCATCCCCTTCTCCTCCTGCCCTCAATCTTTCCCAGCATTAAGATCTTTTCCAATGAGTCAGCTCTTCACATGAGGTGGCCAAAGTATTGGAGTTTCAGCTTCAACATCAATCCTTCCAATGAACACCCAGTACTGATCTCCTTTAGGATGGACTGGTTGTATCTCCTTGCAGTCCAAGGGACTCTCAAGAGTCTTCTCCAACTCCACAGTTCAAAAGCATCAATTCTTTAGCACTCAGCTTTCTTCACCATCCAACTCTCACATCCATGTATGTACTTTTACATACATGGATGTATGTAAAAATGTATGTATTTTAATATATATTTTTACTTATTTGGCTGTACTGGGTCTTAGTCGCAGCGTGTGAACTCATGTTGAGACATATGTGATTTTAGTTCCCCCACCAGGGATCGAACCCAGGCCCTATGCATTGGGAGCACAGAGTCTTAGCCGCTGGATCATCAGGAAAGTCCCAACACCACATCTTCTTTTTCCATTAATTTATTGGTGAATATTTGGGTTGTTTTTATGTCTTAGCTATTGTAAAATACTGCTGCTATGAACATAATATAGAAGTACATGTATCTTTTTTAATTACAGTTTTGTCCGGATATATGCCCAAGAATGGGATTTCTGAATCATGGCAACCCTGTTTTTAGCTTTTGATTTGGTTTTTCCTGGTGTGCTGCTGACTGGGATCTCACTGTGAAGGCCATATCCACAACCCCCCTCTAAGTTCTTTCTGTGCCATGTAATTTGCCACTCTGCCCTGTTTGTTGGGCCAGTGTGATCCCTGGCTCATGAGCAGCCAGCAATAGTAATGCTTGTAATTTCAATGCCTGCCATGTGCTGTGAACTTTTTTTTAAAATTATTTTATTTTTTATTGAAGGACAATTACAGAATTTTGCTGTTTTCTGTCAAACCTTAACATGAATCAACCATAGGTATACATATATCCCCTCCCTTTTGAACCTCCCACCCACCTCGCTTCCCACCCCACCGCTCTAGGTTGATACAGAGCCCCTGTTTGAATTCCCATTGGCTGTCTGTTTTACCTATGGTAATGTAAGTTTCCATGTTACTCTTTCCATACATCTCACCCTCTCCTCCCCTCTTCCCAGTTCCATATGTCTATCCTCTATGTTTGTTTCTCCATTGTTGCCCTTTGAATAAATTCTTCAGTACTATTTTTCTAGATTCTGTATATGTGCGTTAGAATACAGTATTTATCTATCTCTCTCTGATTCACTTCACTCTGTATAATAGGTTCTAGGTTCATCCACCTCATTAGAACTGCCTGAAATGCATTCCTTTTTATGGCTGAGTAATATTCTATTGTGTTACAACTTCTTTTTCCATTCATCTGTTGATGGACATCTAGGTTGCTTCCATGTTCTAGCTATTGTAAATAGTGCTGCAGTGAACAGTGGGATACATGTGTCTCTTTCAAATTTGGTTTCCTCAGGGTATATGCCTAGGAGTGGGATTGCTGGGTCTTATATTGGTTTCATTCTGGTTTTATTCCTAGTTTTTTAAGGAATCTCCACACCGTCTTCCATAGTGGCTGTATCAATTTATAGTCCCACCAAGAGTGCAAGAGCGTTCCCTATTCTCCACACCCTCTCCAGCATTTATTGTTTGTAGCCTTTTTGTCGAGGGCCATTCTGACCCTTGTGGAGTAATATCTCATTGTAGTTTTGATTTGCGTTTCTCTAACAATGAGCGATGTTGAGCATCTTTTCATGTGTTTGTCAGCCATCTGTATGTCTTTGGAGAAATGTCTGTTTAGGCCTTTTTCCCACCTTTTGATTGGGTTGTTTGTCTGGCATTGAGTTGTATGAGCTGCTTGTATATTTCGGAAATTAATCCTTTTTCAGTTGTTTCATTTGCTATTATTTTCTCCTATTCTGAGGGTTGTCTGTTGCTTATAGTTTCCTTTGCTGTGCAAAAGCTTTTAAGTTTAATTAGGTCCCACTTGTTTACTTTTGTTTTTATTTCCTTTACTTTAGGAGGTGGGTCAGAGAGGATCTTGCTTTGATTTATGTCATCGAGTGTTCTGCATGTGTTTTCTTCTAAAAGTTTATAGTTTCTCATCTTACATTTAGGTCTTTAGTCCATTTTGAGTTTATCTTTGTGTATGGTGTTAGGAAGTGTTCTAATTTCACTCTTTTGCATGTAGCTGTCCAGTTTTCCCAGCACCATTTATTGAAGAGGCTGTCTTTGCCCCATTGTATATTTTTGCTTCCTTTGTCAAGAATCAGATACTCATAGGTGCTTGGGTTTCTTCCTGGGTTTTCTGTCTTGTTCCATTGGTCTATATTTCTGCTTTGGTGCCAGTACCATACTGTACTGTACCATACTGTCTTGATGACAGTAGCTTCCTGAAGTCAGGAAGGTTGATTCCTCCAGCAGCATTCTTCTTTCTCAAGACTGCTTTAGCTATTCAGGGTCTTTTGTGTTTCCATATGAATTGTGAAATTTTTTGTTCTAGTTCTGTGAAAAATGCTACTGGTAATTTGATACACATCACATTAAATCTGTAGATTGTGTTTGGTAGTATAGTCATTTTCACAATATTAATTCTTCCCACCCAGGAATGTGGAATATCTTTCCCCATCTGTTCGTGTCATCTTGATTTCTTTCATTAATGTCTTACAATTTTCTGCATACTGTTCTTTTGTCTCCTTAGGTAAGTTTATTCCTAGATATTTAATTTTTTTGTTGCAATGGTGAATGAGGGTGATTCCTTAACTTCTCTTTCTGATTTTTCATTGTTACTGTAAGAAATGCAAGTCATTTCTGTGTATTGATTTTGTATCCTGTAACTTTGCTAAATTCACTGATTAGCTCTAGTAATTTTCTGATACTATCTTTAGGGTTTTCTGTGTCTGGCTTCTTGTCTTCTGCAAACAGTGAGAGCTTTACTTCTTCTTTTCCAATCTGGATTCCTTTTATTTTTTTTTCTTTTCTGATTGTTGTAGCTAGGACTTCCAGAAATATGTTGAATAATAGTGTTGAAAGTGGACACCCTTGTCTTATTTCTGGATCTTAGGGGGAATAAGACAGTTTTCCACCATTGAGAATATGTTTGCTGTAGGCTTATCATATATGGCCTTTACTATGTTGAGGTAGGTTCCTTCTATGCCCTTTTTTGAAGAGTTTTAATCATAATTGATGCTTTTGAACTGTGGTGTTGAAAAAGATTCTTGAGAATCCCTTGGACTGCAAGGAAATCCAGCCAATCCATCCTAAAGGAAATCAGTCCTGGGTTTTCACTGGAAGGACTGATGTTGAAGCTGAAACTCCAATACTTTGGCCATCTGATGCGAAGAACTGACTCATTTGAAAATACCCCAATACTGGGAAAGATTGAGGGCAGGAGGAGAAGGGGATGACAGAGGATGAGATGGTTGGTGGCATCACCAACTCAATGAACATGAATTTGAGTAGGCTCTGGGAATTGATGATGGACAGGGAGGCCTGGTGTGCTGCAGTCCATGGGGTTGCAAAGGGTCGGACATGATTGAGCGACTGAACTGAGCTGACTGAATCATAAATGGATGCTGAGTTTTGTCACAGGCTTTTTTGGATCTATTTAGATTATCATATGGTTTTTAATCTTTTAATTTGTTTATATGGTGTATTACATTGATTTTTATATATTGAAGAATCCTTGCATCCCTGGAATAAACCTAACTTGATCATGGTATATGAGCTTTTTGATGTGTTGCTGAATACTGTTTGCTAAAATTCTGTTGAAGATTTTTGCATCTATGTTCATCAGTGTTATTAGCCTGCAGTTTTCTTTTTTTAGTGTTGTCTTTGTTTGGTTTTGGTATCAGGTGATGGTGGCCTCATAGGATGAGTTTGGAAGTGTTCCTTTCTCTGCAATTTTTTGAAAGAGTTTTAGAAGGATAGGCATTAACTCTTCTCTGAATGTTTGATAGAATTCTCCTGTGATGCTATCTGGTCCTGGGCTTTTGTTTTTTGGGAGATTTTTTATCACAGCTTCAATTTCAGTGCTTGTAATTGGGTAGTTCATAATTTCTATTTCTTCCTGGTTCAGTCTTTAAAGATTGAACTTTTCTAAGAATCTGTCCATTCCAGGTTATCCATTTTATTGCCATATAATTGTTCATAATAGTCTGTTATAATCCTTTGTATTTCTGCATTGTCTCTTGTAACTGCTTATTTTTCATTTCTTATTTTGTTGATTTGATTCTTGTTTTTTCTTGATGAGTCTGGCTAAAGGTTTGTCAATTTTGTTTATCTTCTCAAAGAATCAGCTTTTAGTTTTATTAATCTTTACTATTTTTTCTTTCTTTTTCATTTATTTCTGCTTGGATCTTTATGATTTCTTTCCTTCTTCTAATTTTGGGTTTTTCTTTGTTCTTCTTTTTCCAGTTGTTTTAGGTGTAAAGTTAGGTTGTCTATTCAATGTTTTTCTTGTTTCTTGAGGTAGGATTGTATCACTTTGAACTTCCCTCTTAGAACAGCTTTTGCTGCATTCCATAGGTTTTGAGTTGTGGTGTTTTTATTGTCATTTGTTTCTAGAAATTTTTGATTTCCCTTTTGATTTCTTCAGTAATCTGTTGGTTATTTAGAAATGTGTTGTTTAATCTCCATGTGTTTCTATTTCTTACAGTTTTTTTTCTTGTAATTGATATCTAGTCTTATAGTGTATGGGCAGAGAAGATGCTTGATATGATGTCAGTTTTCTTAAATTTACTGGTTTGATTTGTGACCCAAGATGTGGCCTATTCTGGAGAATGTTCCATGTGCACTTGAGAGGTTCAGCTCAGTTCAGTCACTCAGTCATGTCCGACTGTTCTTGACCCCATGAACTGCAACATGCCAGGCTTCCCTGTCTGTCACCAGCTCCTGGAGCCTACTCAAACTCATGTCCATCACGTTGGTGATGCCATCCAACCATCTCATTCTCTGTCATCCCCTTCTCCCACCTTCAATCTCTCCCAGCATCAGGGTCTTTTCCAGTGAGTCGGTTCTTCTCACCAGGTGGCCAAAGTATTGGAGTTTCAGCTTCAGCATCAGTCCTGCCAATGAACATTCAGGACTGATTTCCTTCAAGATTGACTAGTTGGATCTCCTTGCAGTCCAAGGGACTCTCAAGAGTCTTCTCCAACACCAAAGTTCAAAAGCATCAATTCTTTGGTGCTCAGCTTTCTTTATAGTCCAACTCTCACATCCATTCATGATTACTGGAAAAACCATAGCTTTGACTAGATGTATCTTTGTTTTTAATTCTTCTGCATTTGGATGGAATGTCCTGAAGATATCAATGAGATCCATCTCATCTCATGTATCATTTAAGACTTGTGTTTCCTTATTAATTTTCTATTTTGATGATCTGTCCATTGGTGTGAGTTGGGAGTTAAAAGACTCCTACTATTATTGTGTTACTGTCAATTTCTCCTTTTATGTCTGTTAGTGTTTTATGTATTGAGGTGCTCCTCTGTTGGGTGCATTTACAATTGTTATGTCTTCCTCTTGGATTGATCCCTTGATCATTATGTGTCCTTCCTTATCTCTTGTAATCTTTATTTTAAGGTCTATTTTGTCTGCGTGAGCATTGCTACTCCAGCTTCCTTTTGCTTCCCATTTGCTTGGAATGTATTTTTCCATCCTGTGTCTTGAGATCTGAAGTGGGTTTCTTGTAGACAGCATATATATGGGTCTTGTTTTTGTATTCATTCAGCCAGTCTGTGTCTTTTGGTTGGAGCATTTAATCTATTTACATTTAAAGTAATTATTGATATATATGTTCCTATTGCCATTCTTAATTGTTTGGGGTTGATTTTGTAGATCTTTTTCTTCTCTTGTCTTTCTTGACTATGTAAGTCCCTTTAACATTTGTTGTAAAGCTGGTTTGGTAGTACTGAATTCTCTTAACTTATCTGAGAAGCTTTTTATTTCTCCATCAATTTTGAATGAGATCCTTTTTGGGTACAATAATCTTGGTTGTAGATTTTTCCTTTTCAGTACTTTAAATATATCCTGTTATTCTGTTGCCTGCAGATTTCTGCTGAAAGATCAGCTGTTAAGCATACGGAGTTTCCCTTTTATGTTACTTGTTGCTACTCCCTTGCTGGTTTTAATATTCTTTGTGTTTAGTCTTTGTTAGTTTGATTAGTATGTGTCTTGGCATGTTTCTCCTTGAGTTTATCCTGTATTTGACTCTTTGTGCCCTTTGGACTTGATTGACTATTTCCTTTTCCACGTTGGGGAAAATTTCAACTATAATCTCTTCAAAAATTTTCTCATACCCTTTCTTTTTCTCTTCTTCTTCTGGGACCCCTATAATTCAAATGTTGGTGCATTCGATATGGTCCCAGAAGTGTCTGACACTGTCCTCGACTCATTTCATTCTTTTTACTTTATTTTTCTCTTCAGAAGTTATTTCCACCATTTTATGTTCCAGCTCACTGATTCATTCTTCTGCTTCAGATATTCTGCAGTTGATTCCTTCTAGAGTATTTCAATTTTAGTAATTGTGTTGTTTGTCTCTGTGTATTTATTCTTTAATTTTTCTAGGTCTTTGTTAATTGATTCTTGCATGTTCTCCATTTTGTTTTCAAGATTTTGATCGTCTGTACTATCATTATTCTGAATTCTTTTTCAGGTAGTTTGCCTATTTCCTCTTCATTTATTTGGACTTCTGGTTCTCTAGCTTGTTCCTTCATTTGTGCAGTATTTCTCTGCCTTTTCATTAATTTTTTTTTAAGTTATTGTTTTTGAGGTCTGTATTCCCAGGCTTCAAGGAAAATTTAATTCTTTCCTTGAAGAAAGTCAAGTTCTTTCTTCCTTTTGGTTTCTGCCCTCCTAAGATTGGTCCAGTGGTTTGTGTGAGCTTCGTTTAAGGCGAGATTTGTGCTCAGTTTTTGTTTGTTTTTCCTCTGATCAGCAAGCCTGAGTGAGTTGGTAATCCTGTCTGCTGATGGTTGGATTTGTATTTTTGTTTTATTTGTTTTTTACATGAGGCGTCCTGCACAGGGTGCTACTCGTGGTTGGGTGACACAGGGTCTTATATTCAAGTGGTTTTCTTTGTGTGAATTCTTACTATTTGATACTCCCTAGGGTTAGTTCTCTGGTAGCCTAGGGTCTTGGAGTCAGTGCTGTACTCCTAAAGCTCAGGGCTTGATTCCTGGTCAGGAACGAAAAGTAAGTCCACAAGTGGTTTGTTATGGCATTACGTGAGATAAAAACAAATATCCAAAACTGAGAAACCAAAGATGAACTCCAGACAAATGGCAGTTACAAAATCAGGCAAATAATAATTAAAATAATGGAATATACACATATACTTATACACCCATGAGCAATGTGAAAACAGTCCAGTAAAAATAAAGTACAGTAAATTGACCTGGTGAACAAAGAAAATAAAAAATTATATTTATCAGTTAAGAACAAAACTAACTTAAGCACAAACTGGAAAACAAAACTAAAGCAAGATGCCAAGTGGGGAATAAAGCAATGAAAACAAAACTGACAAACATGTTGAAAGGGGAGCAAAGAAAAAAACTCTATATATGCAAAGTTAATTAGAGGTTGATGAAGAAGATTTACATTCATTAAAGATTAACTGCAAGGGGAAAAGAACAGTAGGAATGGCAAACAAAGTAATAAATGTATAAAAAATATAATAGGTTTAAAAAATTAAAAGTTTAAAAAAGCAAAAAGAAACAAAATGGAAGAAGAGAAAAGGAAAGAAAAGGAAAACTCCACAGAACTGCAAAACCCCAACATAGAGGCAGAGGTTTAAAACAACAATAGAAAGTGTTAGTGAATATACACATATACATATACACCCATAATCAGAATCAAAACAGTCCAAGAAAAATAAAGTATAATAGATTGACCTGGAGAACAAAGAAAACCAAAAATTATATCTACCAGAACAAAACTAATTAAAGCACAAACTGGAAAACAAGACTAAAGCAAGGTGCCAATTGGGGAATAAAGCAATGAAAATAGAAGTAACAAATATGTTGAGATGAAAGGAATGAAAGAATAAATATGTAAAGTTAAATAGAGGTAGATAAGGAAGATTTATATACATTAACGATTAGCTGCAAGGGGAAAAGAACAGTAGGAAAAGCAAAGGAATGATTGCGGGAAAATAACAATAGGTTTTAAAAATTAAAAAAGAGAAAAGAAAAGAGGAAAACTCCACAGAACTGCAAAAGCCCAACTGCAAAAGCCCAGCAGAGGTTTATGACAATAAAAAATGTGACTGAGGAAAGAAAAAAAGCTTGAAAGCTTAATTGAATTTCTTAGTGCCAATACATTTGACAACTACAACAGAGGGGGTTAAAAAAAGGAAAAAAGAACCCGAAGAGTCTACATAACAAGTCATAAAATAAAAATAATAAATGTTTTCCTTGAGTTACTGCTGTCAGAGTCCTTTCCCTTGCTGGGAGTCACAATCCACCTTACCTCCATAGGATGACCTCCAACACTGTGCTGATCTCTGGACCTGCTGTGGGCGAAGCTTGGATTCTAATAAGGTCTGACTCCTGTGTGTTCTTGCCTCCAATGTCAACAGCTATCCAAGCTAGTGCATTTTCTTTTGTGAGAGCTCTCAATGGCCTTTTATATATTCCATTGACAGTCTGCTTCGTTGATCGTGTGTCGTTGATCGTGTGGATTTAATCTGCAGCTTGTACAGCTGATAGGAAGGATTTGGGTCTTCTTCCTTAGCCACACTGCCCCTGGGTTTCAATTGTGGTTTTATTTCCCCCTCTACAAGTAGCTCATCCACTGGGGTTTGCTCTGAGGCTGCCCTGGAGGACTTGGGTTTGCCTCTGTGAGGGCCAGGTGTGGAGGTGGTGCAGCTGCTTGGGTCGCAGGGGTTCTGGCAGCAGCAGGTAGTCAGGGGGTTTGGCGGCTAAGGCAGCAGGAAATATAGTGTTCTAGAAGGCTATGGCAACCAGTATTGGCCAATACCCTCCAGTATTCTTGCCTGGAGAACCCCTCTCCTTGACAGAGAAGCTTGGCAGGCCACAGTCTACATGGTCGCAGAGTCAGACACAACCAAAGTTACCCTGCATGCATAGACGCAAGACTTTTTTTTTTGCTGGTGGCAGCTTTGTCCCCGGAGAAAGCAATGGCAGCCCACTCTAGTACTCTTGCCTGGAAAATCCCATGGACGAAGGAGCCTGGTAGGCTGTAGTCCATGGGGTCACAAAGAGTTGGACACGACTGAGCGACTCCACTTTTACGCATTGGAGAAGGAAATGGCAACCCACTCCAGTGTTCTTGCCTGGAGAATCCCAGGGATGGCGGAGCCTGGTGGGCTGCCGTCTATGGGGTTGCACAGAGTTGGACATGACTGAAGCGACTTAGCAGCAGCAGCAGCTCTGTCCCAGTGAGAGTTGAGCGTGAAGGTGGTGCAGCTGCTTGGCTTGCGGGGACCCTGGTGGCACCAAGTGTGCAGGGACATGGACTGCCTCCACCGCAGCAGTTATGGCCCTGTCAGAGTCTTTTTTTGAGACTCTCTGGCGATCAGAAGGCTAGTCTTTCTCCATACATCTGCCCCATTCAGACGCTTAGAGGGCTCCCTTGCCTGGGGTCCTTCTCTGTTGTCCGGTGTGTCAGACACAGAGAGGGCCCCCACACTGGGGCCCGCACATCAGGCACTTAAAGATCCAGATCCGCACATCAGGCACTTAAAGGGGCACCCTGGGTGGGGTCCTACTCTGTAATTCAGTGTGTCAGGTGTTTGAAGGGCCAGCCTCTCTGTTGTCCAGCTGCTGATGAGGGCGCGTGAGAGGGGAGAGGCTATGGTGATGGCTCCACCCCCTACGCGGTGACCCAGCAGTATCGCCTTGCTTCCATGCCTGCCTGGCTTTCCTCCACCGGCATTTCCCACCAGGATCCCCTCCCTCACATCGCCTCAATCTGTCTCTCCGCATCAACAGCAGCCCTTGCCCTGGGATTGCTCCAGCTCCCAGCTGCTGCACCTTCCAGGAGACCAGTGTTCCTGTCTGGGGTATCTATGACTGCAAAAGGACTATCTGGTTCTCATTCCATTTAGGCTGCCACAGGTCAGCTGCTTCACCCTCAGCCTTAAATGTTTCTCCTCTGACTAGGACAGTTGCCCTGCTGTGGGGATCAGACCCCTGCTTCAGTTCCCCCACCTTCCGAGGGCAGGTCTAGTCCTACTAACACTCCTGTTTTTCCCCCAGTTCATTTGTCCTACTGAGTTTTGCATGGGTCTGTGTATTCTTTTCCACTGGTCAGGTCCTCCTGTCTGCTCTCAGCTGGTGTTCTGCATGCAGTTCTGTGTCTGAAGGTTATTCCTGATGTATCGATGGAAAGAGATGTACCCCACGTCCACCAACTCCTCCACCCTCTTATTCTCCAAGGAGTGATTTCTGAAACTATGTTTAGTATATAAATAGAAATTCCCTGGTGGCTCAGACAGTAAAGAATCTGCTTGCAATGCAAAAGACCTGGATTTGAGACCTGGGTCTGGACAATCCCTAGTTGGAGAGAATGGCAACCCACTCCAGTATTCTTGCCTGGAGAATTCCATGGACAGAGGGGCCTGGTGGGCTATAGTCCATGGGGTTGCAAAGAGTTGGATACATCTGAGCGACTAACATTTTCACTTCACTTTTCATTTCAGAAAGTCATTTAATATTTTTCATGTTTGAAACAAAATGAACCTAAATGTTGGAATTCTGATATGCTTTCTTTATAAAGTTACTATTTAATAGGAAATTTCTGGTAACATTTTCTCAAGGTATGGGAGGCAAAAGATTGTGGCAGAACTTATATTTTGAATGTTTTTAAACTTAGTTGATTATTTCAAGTTTCTAATCTTTCTGAAAAATGTATATTTGATACATACATTATCTATTATCTGTTTATAACTAGGAAGCAACTGGAAGCCTAAGATTTCTTTTCTCCTAAACTTATAGTTAATATATACTCTTTCAAAGACACAGTTTATTAAATGAAGGCCAAGGGGAAAAGGTATGTAGTAACTGTCTTTAGAGTTCATTTTTCCTTTCCTTTTCCATTTTTGTGTATCTAATAGAAGTCTGAAGTGGGTGAACTTGCCAGGAGACGTTGCATACTTTTGAAGAGAGCAACGCGGTAATTCTAGTCCAGAAGCAGGTCATATCTGCTAGTAAAGATTACAATTTATGTTCAGCTGCTTAGAAAACCAAATCCTTAGGCAGAAGCTCAATGATATCTGCTGTTAGTGGGATGGTGAAAGAAATGTATTTTGCTTATTATTGAACAAATATGGAAATGGTATTGCTAATGGCAAAGATAGTGAAATGCTCACTTTTTTGAAGATAAGTTTATGGTTTCAGTATATTATGTTTTAAGTACATTTATGGATAATTGTACTTATTAAGGAAAGATGATTTGCAAAAAAAAAAGACTTTAGGCACTGTTTAAATTATCATTGGCTATGGCCATTTTTGATTTGAAGCTTACACTCCACAGTGTTAACCTATACATATTTTATCAATATACTTATGTTTGTGTAAATAATAACAGTACCCACTGCACCAGGGCCAACTTGGTTTGGGCCTTTCCTACATACCCTTGAGCTGTCCCTCCTCACTCTGTCCCTCATGCACAGGAATATTTGTTGGGAGTCTCAGGCCTCTCATAGTCAGGGGAGCCCAAGGGTTCTGTCCACTCGTTCCCCTTCCTCTCCAGTACGGCTCTCTCCTCCCTCCTCCTTGTGTGGCTGCTCAAGGGAGTTCTTAGCACAGGTCATGGTCATGGCCCAAGTCCACTGTCTACCAGGCTACCGAGGTGGGAGGAGGTCCAAGATAGAGAGGATGCTGGTCTGTCCACTGCCTGCAAGATACCTCCCACATCCTCTCCTGATTCTCTGGACTGTCTCTTTTTCTCCTTCCATTTTAAACTTTAAAAGACTCTGTAAGATTCTGTAGCTTATAGTGGTTGTTTTTCTGCCACGTACATAAAATAGGACATAGCAGGACCCATTATTGACACTAAAGGAATATTGTGTGTACTTTTCTGTGCCTTATTTTTTAATGTCGAAACTTATTAATTGCCTTTTAAAATGTTTTAAATAAAAAATATTTTTTTTTCAGATTCTTTTCCATTATAAGATATTGAGCATAGTTCTCTGGGCTATACAGTAGGTCCTTTTGGTTATCTATTTTATATATAGTCTTCACTTTCACTTTTTACTTTCATGCATTGGAGAAGGAAATGGCAACCCATTCCAGTGTTCTTGCCTGGAGAATCCCAGGGACAAGGGAACCTGGTGGGCTGCCATCTAAGGGGTCGCACAGAGTTGGACACGACTGAAGTGACTTAGCAGCAGCAGCAGTGTATATCTGTTAATCCCAAACACTTAATTTATCTCTGTCCACACCCTTTCCCCTTTGGTAACCACAAGTTTGTTTTCTATGTCTGTGAGTGTATTTCTATTTTATAAATAACTTCATTAGTATATATATATATATTTTTAGTATCACATGTAAATGATATGTTTGTTTTTCTCTGACTTACTTCACTGGGTGTGATAATTTCTAGGTCCTTTTATGTTGCTGCAAATGGCATTGTTTCATTCTTTCTTATGGTTGAGTAATATTCCGGTGTGTGTGTGTGTGTGTGTGTGTGTGTGTGTGTGTGTGTGTGTGTGTGTGTGTATGCACATACTACATCTTCTCTATCCAGTCATCTGTTGATGGACATTTAGGTTGCTTCCATGCCTTGACAGTTGTAAAGAGTGCTGCCTATAGCAGGTGTTTTATTTCTAAAACCCCAAACTGATTTTTTCCACTCTTGGCTGAACTTCAGTACTTTTGCCCAGCACTTCAATTCTACTTTTTCCAGAAAATACTTCTTCCCCAGCCATGTGGTTCCCGTGGAGCAGCCATCTCTGTCATGTTCTGCCATTCATGGTCATGGTTGTTTAGATTAGGTGGGTCTGTAACTCAGGCTGCCCCAGTTGGAACCCTTCCCTAGGAGCTTCCAAATTTTATCTGTGGAGAGTCAGTCTCCCTTTTGTATTGTAACTGGGAAGACAAGCAGTAGGCAGTTACATTTCTTGTTGTGTGGAGAAAGATAGTACAGGGAGCTGAAGAGGTAAGAGATGGACAGGTAGTTGTTGGCACTTAACTTCCTGCTTCCAGCTGACTCACAGCCCACCGGCACCCTTGTTTTCCTCATGTTACAGGAATCTTCAAGTTAATGCCCCCTTTCCTAATTTTTTTAGTTGACTTTCTGACACTTAACATTTATCATGAACACTAGGGCTTCAAATTCTATTGATTTCCATCTTAAAAAACATAATAAACTTCTTTAATTTCACCACAAATTCAAGGGACAAAACTAAAGGTATTGGTAGAATTGTTCACTTGAGAAGGAAAAGCTGTCCCTGACAACTGGGAACTGTCTGTCGCTCATTCTGGAATTCTGTTGAACATCAACAATTGTGTAAAGCATCATCTTCAAACAAGGCCACTGTGTCCGTGTTGAAGTGAGACAAAATACCAAGACCCTGATCCCCCTCATCGTCTTGTGTAAGTAGAGACAAAACCAGGGCCAGCCTGCCAACCACAAAAATCTGAAGCCTTCCCCTGTCCTGGCTAATAAGAACAGCTGCTGCTGTTTTGTCAGTGGTGGCTTTGGCCTTGTTTCAGTCCTCCTGCCTGACTAATAAGACTTATTAAGATGCCTAATCACACAAGTGCAGCGCTTCCTGACAGGATCCTATTTGGCGCTAAGCCCCACTCTGTCAGTCCAACCCCAAATCTTCTACTACAAGCCCCCATCTTTTAAGTCCTTTCTCATACCTTCTTTCTCAGACACCTGCAGTTCCCCATGCTGTGTTGGGCTCCCTTGCACAGTGAGCAGAAAATGCAACTTGTTGAACTACAGGTGTGTTTGTTACAAGTGGTCTCTGGTAGGAGGGTGTTCACACATGGACCCTTTAAACCTGTTTTGCTTGAAGAGTTCTTGTTAGGTTTAGTCTAAAGATACTTAGGTGTATTCTAGACAGTGTTCTGTCTAGAGCTCCTATCCTGTGATTATAGCTAAATGATAAGATATGGTAACCTTTGAGTTTTGAGTTACATTGTAGAAGAATAATAAAAGACAAGGTGAAAGGGCATTTCATGAAAGACACTTGTACTGCAGTCTGACTTACATAGCACTTTGCTTCCCCCACTAGAAAAGAACGTTAGTATTTTAACTACTTTAACCAGGGACTGTCTCCTGGAAATGTAAAAGTTGTATTACGATTGCATTTTGATTAAAACCTGAAGGTGGCAGTAAATTCCTACAAGTCTTAGGTGCTTAGTTTGGGATTTGTAATTTTTCATCTACTCATTCAAAATTGTACAGTGAGTCCGCAGTCACATTTAATTCTGTTTCACACTATTTAAGGGGTGTTCAGGAAAAAGATAAAGTTCTAAACAAGCATTATACTGTTATTGCTGTTTACTGATTAAAAAGAATTTACCAGGTAAAAGGCTTAGGAACATTGTGACAGATTATATGCTTTAGAGTTGCTACAGAAACAAAGTATGGAATAAAACAAAGGAAACATTAGAACTTTCCATACAGATCAAAGTGCTCTGAAGGGATGTGATAGTAAACAGTTTAATTTGTCTATTAAATTAATAGCCCTATTGTGAGCTTTTGTTCTCCACTTCCCCAGTTTTATACTCAACATTCTTTAGTTTTGTATGATTGTGTTTTACCCAATGATCTACCTATAATTAATAAGATTTTTAGACTGTTATTAATAAGGAATAGCCTAACTGATAATTTCATAAAGAATATTTATAAATGGCAAGTTTACAAATATTAATTCATATTGGAAAACTATTTCACAGGTCTTTAACATAAAGATCTAAAACAAAACCATTTCATAGTTCTTTCTCATATTGTCATTCTCTTCATTGTCATTGTTACATTATCTCTCATTGTCATTGGTACATTGATTTACACCCAAATTTAGAGTCATGTTTTAGTGATCCCAGAACATAGACACAATTATTTGAGCTTTGAAAATTGGGAAACAGGATTTCTGTAACTGTACTAGATTAAAGTTAAAATAAATACATATAGGTACTGTATGTATTGGGGCTTCCCAGGTGGCTCAGTGGCAAAGAATCTGCATGCCAATGCAGGAGATGCAGGAGACACAGATTCAGTCCCTGGGTTGGGAAGATACACCAGAGAAGGGAATGGAAACCATTAATTAGCAGTTTAGAAATTATTAAAATAGGGATGGTCTGAAATTTTAAGATATTATTTTATCTCTTCACTTATTTTATTAACTCTATTTTAAACTATTCAACTCTATTCTAAAGGTTATAGTATAATAATAAGTGACTTTGTTAACCACAGTAAATATACAGTAAATACAGTAAATTCATATGATTTATTTTTATTATTTTTTTATGGTAGTTTCTTTTAGGCAGTCAGAAATCTTACATGAAGAATGACAGAGGTTAGTCACGAGTTTGTTTACTTTTGACGAGGGAAAAATACAAAGTTAGAAGCAAATACATCCTGGGCTTTTTCCTGGGGGTCCAGTGGTTAGGACTCTGTGCTTCCAATGCAGGGACATAGGTTTGACCCCTGGTCGGGAACTAAGATCCCACATGCCATAGGGTGAGCCAAAAGGTGTATATAAAAACAGAAGCATAGACATCTGACATGTATTCCTGAAGTGTTAACAACTCTTCATAATAAAATTTCCAATATAGTCATTTTTAATATGGCAGTTATTCTCAATAGTTATACATGACTAGTTTGTTTCATTTTCAAATAGTGTTTTATTTGTAATACTTGAAAAAATAGTAAAAAAAAAATCTTTTTAAATATTTTCGTTATAGAATATATCTAACTTAGTGAGACACCTATGACATTATCCCTCACAGAGAGCCACTAATTGTGCTGTGTGTGTGTGTGTATTGTCTTTAAAGACATTATTTTAAAAGATCTATCAGTGTCATTTAAAAAGACTTTTAACTATAGATCCAGTATAAGTTATAGCTATTTTAGCTTATGTGCTTGAATTCCATTTTTCAGATGGAGAGCATAATAGTAAATATAAATATGACTCCCTATTTGTGATTCTCAGCTTAAATGCAGTTATTGCAAATTAAGTCTCCACCAGTAATTATTTCTAATTATTGACTCTAGTGGTGATTAATACTGGCTGTCAGCAGAGGGCGCTTTGAGGTTTTTCCCTAGTACAATCCCAAGATACTGGCAGCCCAAGAGTCTAGACTGTTTTCAAATTGTCTTCTCAAGAGTAAAGACATTTCTAACATTTCTTCATTTTCTGTCTCAATTTAAAAACTCCCAGACTGTCTGGCAGAGGATAACAAGACCTTCAGCTGCAGTCCCAGCTGACGGCACAAACAGGTGTGTGCTGGTCCTATGTGGTGAAGGCTGATGGGTGTGGGAACTCCCTGAATTCTCCCTCCCAGCCCCTTCCGAACTCCATCATCACTGTCAGTAGCTCTCCTGTAGAGATCTAAATGGCAGCCAGAAATGAAAGCCTGTGGTTTTAAAACAGTCTAATGTAGTCCATAAGAAAGTAAACACCGAATGGAAAAGAGGAAGCCCGAGCGGGAACCAGTGCCTAGGTAACCTTCTGGATGACCTAGGGCGGTGGCTTCCTTTCTGACAGGGACACTTGTCCTAACACACACATGTATGTGCACAGAGCTTCCACTCACACACACCTAAAACAACAGTAGCTTGAGACAATATAATGTATGAAGCAGGGGTCTACATTTCTAAATACTAAGGTGAAATATAGGGGAAAAAAAAGAAAAACAGGGTTTTTTCCAAGGAACCTGACAAACTTGATTTAAAAGTGTGTTTGGCAGAAACAAAAGGCCACTAAGCACCTAAAACACTTCCAAGGAAGAATAAGGTAAGGGGATATCGTCTTACCAGATAGTAGAATTTTAATAAAGCTTTTGTAGTTAAATAGTGAGGTATCATTGCAAGACTGGATCCTGAGATCAGTGGAAGAGAACAGAGACTGTAGGAACACACTCAGCCCAAGTGGACATCCGTGGATGCTTTGATACACAGAGAGGGAGAACCTCAGAGCCATGGGGAAAGAGTGGACTTTTCAGTAGTGGTTGTGGAAAAATAGTTACCCCTATAGGAAAATATGGAAGCTGGACTTCTACCTTAATACAAAAATTGATTTCAGATGGAGAATTCTGGAGAGATGGTGATGACAGCAGCATGGTTTTTCAATCTCTTTTATTTTTCACATAAAAGCAGTCAGAGAAACCAGATGGCAGAACTGAAAGTTCATGGATTCCATTTATGATAAAACAAAATGGAGACGTTTCCCTACAAACCCCGAACTATAGGTGGATGGGGCTAACTCACCACTAGCTGCAAAACACAAACAGCATCTGGGTGGGAGGAAGAGGGAAGCAACAGGGTAGAGGAGACCCTTGAGGTAGCCAACAGGGACTCACTGGAAAGCACCATGGGCTACTTTGAGAAGAGCAGCTGACACTCGCAGAGGTTTGCTCTCTCTAGTACCGAGGGCCCTGAGGGTGGATGGACTGAGGTGTGGAGAAACCCAGCCCCGTGAACTTTCCAAATGGTCAGGGATCCACACTGAGGAGCAACTTCTGGGACTATAATCAAAGTTGACCAGGATAGAGCCAATGGAGACTAAGGAGAGAGAAGGTACAGACTAAAGTGGGGTGTGGTAACAGAAGCAAAAAGAGCTTAGAAAACAAGCCACCACCATCGCTTCTCGGCCTTTTGGCTAAGATCAAGTGTAGAAAACAAGCCACTGTATTATTAAGCATCACAGAAACAACTCAAGAGGAAACTCTAATATTGGAGAAGGTGTCCTGTGCTTTACTTATTCTAGCTGTCCAGGGAAACCATTTTCATATTAAAAGAAGGTATCAAATTCAAATCCCATACAAAGTTAGTGGAAGAAAAAGATCGTAAGAAGTAGAATAACATCCCTATGCCGGAAAGACATGTCTACAGGTCAGATCAGAACAGTGATCTACTATTTCAAAACCACTCACAGATATTAAAAGAAGGTTACAAGACCTGAAAGAACAAAATATTTCACAATTAGAAAAACTCAGAAATAAGGTGACAGAACTCAGCAAACAATAAAAAAGAAATCATTTCAAACGGGAAGATGAAACTAAAAGGAGCACTAGAGTGAATAAACATATTCCTTAAAAGAAACAGAAAGTGAAAAGAGGAAAATTCAAAAGTCGATAAAGTAGGAGTTGAAAGGGATTCAAGAGGAAATGACAAGTACTGAAGACAAAGAAGACTGATTTCATGGATTATGATATCCCAGAAGAAGAAAGCCAAGGTGAAGGCATAGAGCAACACTGAAAAATGCAATTACAAAAAACTTTTATGAGATTAAAAAAGGATTTGAATTTTATGTTGAAAGTATAACTGAGAATATTGAACAGAAGAAATAGTAACAGGATATAATAGGACATTCTAGTAAAACTACTAAATTTTGAGGAAAAATAAATATTTGGAGGTTATCTAAAAGAAAAGCACATGACATATAGAAAATTAGGTTATCACTGGATTTTTCAGCACAATGCTTTATCCCAGAAGAGTATTGAGAAACATATTTAAGATATTCAAAGAAAGAAAGTGAGGCAGAGATTTTATATTCAGCACACTTGACTTTAAGGAATAAAGGGCACAATTTGTTAGCAAACAAGCACTCAGGGAACAGTACGGATGTACTTGGAGGTATTGCAGGCCTGGTTCCAGACCACTGCAATAAAGCAAATATAGCAATAAAGTGACTCATAAATTTTTTGGTTTCCCGGTGCACATAAAAGTTATGTTTTCACTATACTTTAGTCTATTAAGTGTGCACTATCATTATGTCTGAGAGAAGAATATACTTACCTTAAATAAAATAGTGCTGTTGGGAAAACAGTCGCAATAGACTTTCTTGAAGGAGATTTGCCACAAACTCGTTTTTTTTGGCCCTACTGCGTGGCTTGTGGGATCTCAGCTCTCTGACTGGGGATTGAACCCAGGCCATGGCAGTGAAAATACCAAACGTAACCACTACCACCAGGGAACTCTCCCATCAATATTTTAAAAACTCAATATCTACAAAGTGCAATAAAATGAAGTGTGATAAAATGAGGTATGCCTGTATTTCAGTGAATGCTGCCTAAATAATCTATAAGAGAATGAGCTTCAGACAACCAAAATGACTAGAGAGATGTCAAAGTACAAGTATTAAATATATATATATAGTTATGGTATATTATTTTAGAAATAATATGAATTTCAAATTAAAACACTTTTTCAGCCTATATCTTTAGTGAGATACTGTTTCTTGCAAAATCTACCAGTTTTAGTAAGTATCTCACCAACAGTAGTGTTGCAAAAATCAAACTTGAATAAATTAAATGCCTAATAATTACCTGATTCAGCAAATAAGTCATTCAGATCACTAGTGAATGAAATTCCTTCTAACGTGAATATTGGTTGATTTATAAATATATATATATATGTATATATATACACACACACACACATTAAGGAATAAGAAAATGTGAAGATGTGTATCACAAGTTCACTCATTTGTCAATGATGCAAATGACCTCTTTGATGAATTTCGTAGTGGTTCTTAGGTATTTTCTCATTTTGGGGGTGTTATTCCAAAATGTAATGGCTATAGACACACTACACTTTTAAGTTTAATTTGCATTATTAACATTTCCTTCATCACTTTAAGTCTATAAAAAATCATAAAAACAATATAAATCATAAAAAAATCATAAAAATAAATCAAGCCCTAATTTGTAGCCTTTGTCAGTTTCTGTGATGTGCATCCTGCCACCATGGTCGATTTCAGGCTGCCAATGAGTTGTCACTGAAGGCAGGGTTGGGAAGAGTTGCGAAGCCTCTCTCTATGATAGAGTAATATGGTGTTTCCACCATGCAGCTATAATCGATGTAAAACCCTTAAAAGCATAGCTAGTGATAACATGTAGTAAAATATTTAGGAGATGCTAAGTTTTGGGTATTTTCTACCTTTTCTTTCTGTATAATTGTAAGTTTATATAATTTAATTTTTTATAGTGGATATGTTTAACAACCGGCTTGCAGAGTTCCTGAAATTGTAACAACTGGCTCTCCTGAGCTGATAGGAGTTGGCCCTAGCACACCACTTGATAAGAGGGAGAGGGTATATGTAGTGTGTAATGGCTTGAGAAAGTGGAGCATAACTATTTCAAGAATAGGAAGAGTATATGAATTTTTAAAATGTTTTCTGTATTGTTGGTGTTTATTTTGGCTGTTCCGGGTCTTTGTTGTTTGGCGGGCTTTCCTCTAGTTGCTGCCAAAGGGGGCTACTCTCTAGTTTCGATGTGAGGGCCTCTCTTTGCAGTGGCGACTCTTGTTGCAGACCATGGGCTCTAGGGGATGTGGGCTTAGTATTTGCAGCTCCCAGGCTCTAGTGCAGAGGCGCAATAGTTGTGGTGCATGGGCTTGGTTGCCTCGCGGCATGTGGGGTCGTCCCAAACCAGGGATCGAACTTGTGTCTCTTGCCTTGGCAGGCAGATTCTTGACCACAGACAGAATCCTCTGCATTCTCGGGAATCAGAATTTCTCATATGGAAGAAAGGAGATAAAGTAGAAAAGTGGTTACATTAAAGCTTGAGTTGTAATTGGAATTTTCGATATCGATATGTGATATTATCGGTATCAGTAGCAAATATTTCATATATATTTTGTAGTTCTATCCAATGAACAGTCCAAAAACAGTAATCAACCCAGAAATAGCATGCATCCTTTATGCTTAGATTGTGATACAGTGTAAATTCTCATTATAATTTCTCATTAAAAGAAACCAGGGCTTTGGGGAGGAGTGCTCAAATTGAGGACTTGGGCATGAAATGAACAAGACAAGCCTAAGGCATATCCTGTATTACCAGAGAGAAAGAAAACTATCAAATACTGCTAGGGTCACATCAAAAGGATTCAGAGGCCAGCTTTAAAGAGCTCCTAGTGGTCAAAGATAGGACAATTTGAGCTCAAACATGATAATTACAATGGATTGAAGCTCATAAAAATGTTTGCATTGAAAAGCTTATGATTGTGTGTATGTGCGCATGTGTGTGTACACCCTTTGGAGAATGATAAGGAAGCAACTCATTATCTTGAAAACTGGTGAATAAAGAGAATGAGTCCAACATTTACCCTGCCTTGCCTGTATGAGCTATACCAGTTGGTAGCAAAAGAGTAGATTATTATAAAGGTAATCTAGCAAATAAAATAATATCACTGTTTGGTAATTTCTAATGAATGGCCATAAGCATTAAACATTAATGACTGCTAATGTCACAAAATAAAGAGATAATTAGAAATTATGTGCCTTTTATAGTCTTGAACCTGAGTCTAATCCAGTTTCTGTATGCAGCTGACAATTTGCAGAAATTCAGATAACAGAAGCAAATTTTGGATTGTACCAACAAAATGCAATCATCAAAATCCAGACTGTGGGAAACTCTACAGGTTAAATGGCTCAGGTTCTTCAACTGAGCATAAGGAGATGAGAGGGATAAAGGGAGAACTTACAGAGTAAGAGAATTCAAAAGACATATTTTTAAAAACTGAGGCAAGAATAACTGATAGTGTATTGACAAAATTACTTTTAAAAAGCAGAGGCGTGATTATCGTAAGAGTTAGATGGGGACTTCTCTGGTGGTCCAGTGGTTAAGAAATTACCTTCCAATGCAGGGGACGCAGGTTTAATCTCTGGCGGGAGAACTAAGACCCCAGGTGCTGTGGGGCAACTAGCTCATCTAGAGAAGTCTGTACTTCAACACTGAATCTGCATTCTCTAGAATCAGTGGTCTGCAACAAGAGAATCCTGTGCCACAGTGAGAAGCCCTCGTGCCCCAACTAGAGAAAACCCACGCGTCACAGCAAAGACAGCGCAGCCAAAGGATGAAAAAGCTAGATGGGAAGCTTCTTTAGTGGGAAGAGGAAGAGTGGAGACTGGGAATGGGACACATGGAGGAAGCTTCTGGAGGTGCTGACAAGATTCTACTCCTTGACCAAAGTATGTTTGCCTTATAATAATTTCTTGAGTCATATGTGTGTATTGCATGCTTTTTCTGTCTTCACATTTTATTTTACGATAAAAATATTTTAAGCAATTAATTCCAACATGCTTATGTATTAAGCCAACATGCTTCTGTATCTCATCTGTGAACCAAGCCTTGGCTCTTTCTTTCTGTCACCTAATTGGAGGGAACATCTATTGGGCCACAGGTGTGACCTGAAGGAGGGGTGTTGGTTTTCAGAGGCAAGTGAGTGGGGGGACTGGATGATGTGTTTGGTTACTTATCTGTGCCTTCTGGATCTGCTCTGTCCTCCCTGATCCCCAACTTACCTCCTCTTGTATGTAACTCATGATGAACGGTTCTGGTCACATAGTCCCTTGGTGTCCTGTGATCAGGTAGTCAGTCTCTACTAAGGGCTAATAGCAACTCAAAAGCTGCTTTACCAATGATATCTAACTCCCTGCTATTGTTCCAGAGCCCTGGTGGTCTAAAGTCCAGCTCTCCTCTGTGAGACTTGCCAGAGACTGCAGGGCATCCTTATCTACCACAGACACCTCTAGCTCATAGGATTTGACATATCCTAATCCATGTGGCAGGCCTGCTTGGAGCACAGCCCACAGCTGCTGCCAAGCCCTCTCATTCAAAACCAGCAGTGTATGGAGTCATCCAGCCAAAGGGTTGGATTCCCCAAAATGCAAACTGTCTCCAAAATCTACAGAGGACTACTGTTTGGTGTGCTTCCTTCTTAGCAGTAGATTGTACAAGGTGCAGTAAATTGGTCTCTTCTTGGATGGTATGTTTCAGCAGGACTCAGGCCACCCAGTCTCACTCAGGACAGCTTCATTAACAGGTCAAGGCCTTGAATGATTGTGTAGTCATTTTCCACTTTCTGATATATATATTTCTTATCAGCCTTTAGAGGCCTCCATGACTCCCACTGCATCCTCCCAGGGCTCAGGTAGTTTAACAATGTCATTAATGTAACTGACCAGCGTCATATTCTGTGGAATGCCCAGATAATCAAAGTCCCTTTGGACTATATTGTAACAGAGAGTAGGTGAATTAATGTAACCCTGGGGCAAGACCATGAGTGTGTATTGATAGCTGTTGCAAATGAATGTGATTTGCTTCTGATCTTTTTTCCCCATAAGGATTTAAAAGACTGCATTTGCCAGGTTAATAGCTACATACCATTTGCTGGAGTGTGTCAATCTGTTCCATTAAACATAGTGCGTCAAAATCATAGCACAGCAGCTCAGATTGGGGCTATCACTCAAGTTTATAGCAGTGCACTGTTCTGCCCTAATCTGTGTGATTTTTGTGGGGCCTGTAACAGAAGTCTGTCTCAGATTGCCTGCCAAAGGATTCTGCAAGGATTAGGGAGAGGGGTGTGTAGGAGACACAAATAAGAAAATATGAGACTAGAGAAGATTTTATCTGTTACAGAGGTGTGAAGAATAGAAAATGAACATAACTAGAAAAACAGAATTCCATAGTTTTTTTCTCAGTGTTGAGAGCCCATGTTTGGTTATGACCCTAAAAACATAGTTGTTATTGTTCAGTTTCTCAGTCATGTACGACTGTGACCCCATGAATTATAGCACATCTGACTTCCCTGTCCTTCACTAACTCCCAGAGTTTGCTCAGACTCGTTCATTGAGTCGGTGATGCCATCCCACCACCTCATCCTCCGTTGCCCCCTTCTGCCCTCATTCTTTCTCAACATCTTTTCCAGTGAGTGAGCTTTTCGCATTAGGTGGCCAAAGTATTGGAGCTTTAGCTTCAGCATCAGTCCTTCCGATGAATATTCAGCATTGATTTCCTTTAGGATGGACTGGTTTTATCTCCTTCCTGTCCAAGGGACTCTTAAGAGTCTTCTCTAACACCACAGTTCAAAAGCATCAATTCTTCTGCTACTTGACTGTGATTTTCTTCCAGCAAAACTCAGAGGACAGTAGGAAGAGTTAGTGAGTTGGGTCACCCAGGGTCAGAAGGACTATAGGACAATGGAATTTTAAGGCTATACTCCAGTATTCTTGCCTGGAAAATCCCATGGACAGAGGAGCCTGGTGGGCTACAGTCCATGGGGGCCACAGAGTCAGACACAACTGAGCAATTTTTTTTTTTTTTTTTTTGCCACAACATGGGACAGACCTTAGTTCCCTGATCAGAGATCGAACACTTCCCTGGCAGAGAAAGCACAGAGTCCTAACCACTAGGCTGCTAGGGAATTGCCCAAGGCTGTGCTCTTAATACGTTGTCTGTTCTGCCCTTGACATTTTCCATTTCTTCCATGGATGTTGAACTAGTTAAGTAATGCTTGGTACTTCTATTTTTTAAGAAAAGTTTGTATTCATACATATTCTTAAAGTTTTAGCATAGAATTGTAGGTAGGATTTTGTAAAGAAAAAATATTCCACCATCTGTCCATGGAATTCTCCAAGCAAGAATACTAGAGTAGGTAGCATGCACTTCTCCAGGGGATCTTTCCAACCCAGGGATCAAACCCCGGTCTCCCACATTGCAGACAGATTCTTTACCATCTGAGCCACAGGGAAGGCCCACATCTATGGTTAGCACCCCCATTTGTTTCCTGCCTGTCTGTATATATTCCTTTTTCTTGACTAGCTAGAGATTGGTGTTTTCTTTTTGCTCCTCAGGGAAGCTGTCCTTAGATTTATTTTTCAGTTGCACTGGTTCTAAGCCCCTTTTAGGACTGTTTACATCAGATTCTGTTTGCTGCATTAGGCAGTAGGCTGTGAGTGGAAAGAGACATACCTAGGGGTTCCTCTGACACCTAGGAACACTTCAGTGTCTTCCACAACCATGAATTCAGTTCATTTTGATAAGATTGACTTAAATCTTTCTGTTTGGTAATTTTCCTTTAGATTCTAAAAGAAATTAGAAATTTTATTAAATCTGCCCTAGGTTTTTTTAGTTTAGGGCTTATCAGTATGGGTTTTCCCACTTCCAACAAGTCAATGGAAAAATGTACACATTCTACCTTATAGGTTAAACAGATCTAGGCAAAGTATTATATATAAGATGGATAACAACAAGATCCTACTGTATAGTATAGGGAACTCTATTCAGTATCCTGTGACAAACCAAAATGGAAAAGAATATATATATGTGTCTGGGTATATATCAGTTCAGTTCAGTCGCTCAGTCATGTGTGACCCTTTGCAACCCCATGAGCTGCAGCATGCCAGGCCTCTCTGTCCAACACCAACTCCCCGAGTCCACCCAGACTCATGTCCATTGAGTCGGTGATGCCATCCAACCATCTCATCCTCTGTCATCCCCTTGTCCTCCTGCCGTCAATCTTTCCCAGCATCAGGGTCTTTTCACACAAGTCAGCTTTTCACATCTGGTGGCGAAAGTATTGCAGTTTCAGCTACATCAGTCCTTCCAAAGAACACTCAGGACTGATCTCCTTTAGGATGGACTGGTTGGATCTCCTTGCAGTCCAAGGGACTCTCAAGAGTCTTCTCCAACACCACAGTTCAAAAGCATCAATTCTTCAGCACTCAGCTTGCTTTATAGTCCAACTCTCAGGTCTGTACATGATCAGTGGAAAAACCATAGCCTTGACTAGACGGACCTTTGTTGGCAAAGTAATGTCTCTGCTTTTTAATATGCTGTCTAGGTTGGTCATAACTTTCCTTCCAAGGAGTAAGCATCTTTTAATTTCATTGCTGCAATCACCATCTGCAGTGATTTTGGAGCCCAAAAAAGTAAAGTCAGCCAGTGTCCCCATCTATTTGCCATGAAGTGATGGGACCAGATGCCATGATCTTAGTTTTCTGAATGTTGAGCTTTAAGCCAACTTTTTCAGTCTCCTCTTTCACTTTCATCAAGAGGCTCTTTAGTTCTTCTACACTTTCTGCCGTAAGGTTGGTGTCATTTGCATATCTGAGGTTATTGATATTTCTCCCGGCAATCTTGATTCCAGCTTGTGCTTCCTCCAGCCCAGTGTTTCTCATGATGTACTCTGCATATAGGTTAAATAAACAGGGTGACAATATACAGCCTTGACACACTCCTTTTCCTATTTGGAACCAGTCTGTTGTTCCATGTCCAGTTCTAACTGTTGCTTCTTGACTTGCATACAGGTTTCTCAAGAGGCAGGTCAGGTGGTCTGGTATTCCCATCTCTTTCAGAATTTTCCACAGTTTATTGTGATCCACACAGTCAAAGGCTTTGGCATAGTCAATAAAGCAGAAATAGATATTTTTCTGAAATTCTCTTGTTCTCTCTCTCTCTCTCTGTCTATATATATATATACACACACACATATATATATGTATATAAAATGGAGTCACTTTGCTGCACAGAATAAATTAACACAAGATTGTAAACTATACTTCAAAAAAAAATTTTTTTAAGGCTCTATTTACTGAGAGGGAGGGGACAGGGCATGCAGGAAAGGAAGCAGATGTCAGAAAATTCTACTTTATGATTTCTGAAATTGGACTTAAGAACTGATGTTTGAATTGTTATCCAGCCAGCAACTTGCTGGCTTTGGGTATAGCTTCATTGCACAGTACTAATGGCATGACTACAATAGAGCTGAAGAAGTTAATTTTCTTTCTGCAAGAATGTTTTGGTAGAGTGTGAGTGGGTGAGATAATGGGCATTTGGGCTTCTTGTATGCTACGTGGGGAGATGAATATCATTACAGCCAGTATGATGGACTATTGGGTAATATCAAAAGACTTAAATATGCACATACCCTTTGTCCCAGAAATACTGCTGCTAAGAATATATCCTAGGATAATAATATAGACAAAAGGGCAAAGATATATGTATGTACATAGGTATTCATTGCATCAGTTTTGAACAGAAAAATGGAAACCGAAAATTTTGAATAATAGTAATTTGTATAGATTCTGATATAGCTATACAATTGGTAGAGAATTATGCAGGTATTTTGCAAAAACATGAATATGTGTTTGTATGTGTGTGTTTGTATATACCTGATACTTAAAAATCTGGACAGAAGTTTTAGTTAAGGTACCAGCAGGGCCCAAATGGCACAATCAATTTGAGTAATTTGGGCCGGGTTCCTTATAGGGGTTATTCACAAGGTGTAGGCAGGACATAGAGAAACAATGAGATATAGTACAAGAACTTAGAACTGATAAGGCTGTGGAGGGTGGGATGTTCTTACCACATCTGTGCCTGCCTGAAGTAGCCAGCTGTGCTCGTGTCATTTCTTCGTGACCTCATGGGCTGTAACCTGCCAGGCGCCTCTGTCCATGGGATCATCCAGGTAAGAATACTGGAGAGTGGGTTGCCATTTCCCACTCCAGGGGATCTTCCTGACCCAGAGAGCAAATCCATGATTCCTGCACTTCTTGCGTTAGCTGGTGGATTCTTCACCACTGAGCCACCTGGGAGGCTCGAAGAGGCCAGAGGAAGAGGCTGTTAGGGAGAACTATATGGCCTTTTGACAGGATTTGTGACTTTTCTTAAAGTAATGGAGTCTTCCCAGAGTAGCTCCACAGTGTGGTTGCTGGAAAATGAGTATCTTGCCCTTTCTTTCCTTCCCTCCCTATGCTCCTACTGGTGTCCTTCATTCATTTGAGCTTAACCAGAAGTCAGACTGCAAAAGGTCCATTGATGCAGTCCATGTAGATCAACCTATAAAACACAGAGCAGGGTGGGCAGGACTCAGAGGGGATCCCGAGGGAACAATTAGAAAATACCAGCTCAACAGATGGACAGCAATATGTTAATAGAGGTTATGCTGGAGAGTGGGATTATGGATTCATATTCTTGTCTGTTTCTTCTAATTTCTTGAAAATGAACATATCTGACAAATGAGTTTTAAAAGTTGTGCGGGTTTTTGTGTGTGTGTGTGTATGTGTGAAAATAGTTTACCTGAAACTATCTGAAAGTTATGAACTTGCTTTACCAAAATTTAGTTGTTGTGTATCTGAATGCCTTCTCTTAACCCTTAAACCTTATTTCCTTAAACAATATCCTCCTCAGGGTTTCTTAAGTAACAAAACAAGGAGTTTGCCTAATTCTAGCAGATGTTAACAATTGGGGTTGGGGTAGGGATTTAGCTTTATTTGGGAATACTTATTGCCTTTTGATGAAATAATTGGTGCCACTGTAACATTTAAAGCTATTGTATGGAAAATCAGCCTGAGTTTCTCAGAAGAAAGAAGCTTTAAAAGCCAAATGTAATTCTTTAATCCTGATAGAATATGGAATTTAGTTGGATTAGTAGATAGCATTATTAAAGCATTATTCTTGAAATGAATTTATTAGACCAGATTAAGATAAGATAGCCTATTTTATGTCCTTCAGGGGTACATGTAGAAAGATTTCTGTTACTGATTTTTGAGCACTTCCCTACCACGGAGCAGCCTTAATGTATATGTAAGTTCATCTTTATCATTTCTTTTTAGATTCCACACATAAGGGATGACATACAATATCTCTCCTTCTCTGACTTACTTCACTCAGTATGACTGTCTCTAGGTCCTGCCGTGTTCCTGCAAATGGCATTTTTTCATTCTTTTTAATATTAATACAATATTCCACTATATATGTGTACCACATCTTTATTCATTCCTCCGTTGATGGACAGTTAGGTTGCTTCAGTGCTGCAGTGAACAGTGGGGTGCATGTATTTTTTTGAATTATGTTTTCCTCTGGACATAGGCCCAGGAGTGGGATGCAGGGTCATATGGTAGCTTTTTGTGGCCTTTTATACAGTTCATGCAGTTCTAACGGCAAGTATACTGGGGTGGTTTGCCATTCCCTCCTCCAGTGGATCACATTTTATCAGAACTCTCTGCTATGACCCGTCCATCTTGGGTGGCTCTGCTTGGCATGGCTCATAGCTTCATTGACTGTAAAGAAGGCAGAATGCCAAAGAATTGATGCCTTCAAACTGTGGAGCTGGAGAAGACTCCTGAAAGTCTCTTGCACAGCAAGGAGATCAAACCAGTCAATCTTAAGGGAGATCGGTGCTGACTATTCTCTGGAAGGACTGATGCTGAAGATGCAGCTCTAGTATTTCGGTCAGCTGATGTGCATAGATGACTCACTGAAGCCCCTGATGCTGGGAAAGACTGAGGGCAGAAGGAGTAGAGGGCATCAGAGGGTGAGATGACTGGATGGTGTCACTGACACACTGAACATGAACTTGGGCAAATGCTGGGAGATGGTGAGGGACAGGGAGGCCTGGCATACTACAGTCCATGGGATCACAGAGTTGGACATGACTGGATGACTGAACAGCAGCCCGGTAGCTCTATTTTTAGGTTCTTAAGGAATTTCCATACTGTTCTCCATAGTGACTGCACCAATTTACATTCCCACCAACAGTGTAGGAGGGTTCCCTTCTCTCCATACCCTCTCCACCATTTATTGTTTGTGGATTTTTTTGATTATAGCCATTCTGACTGGTGTGAGGTTCTATCTTGTGGCTTTGAGTTGCATTTCTCTAATTAGCGATGTTGAAATCTTTTCATGTGCTTATTGGCCATCTGTATGTCTTCTTTGGAGAAATATCTACTTAGTCTTCTGCCCATTTTTTGAGCAGGTTTTTTGTTTTGATGCTGTTAAGCATTGTGAGCTGTTTGTGAATTTTGGAGATGCACCCTTTATCGGTCACATCATTTGCAGTTATTTTCTCCCAATATGTGGGTTGTCTTTTCACTTTATTATTTCCTCTGCTGTGCAGAAGCTTTTGAGTTTAAGTAGGTCCCATTTGTTTATTTTTGTTTTTATTTCTATTTTTCTGGGAGACGGATCAAAAAAGGATATCGCTGTGATTTATGTCAGAGAGTGCTCTGCCTCTGTTTTCCTCTAGGAGTTTTATTGTTTCCAGTCCCACATTTAGGTCTTAAATCCATTTTGAGCCACAGTCTTTTTCTGACTCTCTTTTACTTGTTTCACTTTTAAAGACTCTTGTGATTAAATTGGACCTTGCCCCCAGATAATACGAGATATTCTCCTTATAATTGTAACTGCAACCTTAATTACTCTTTGGTATAACATATTCAAGGGTTCCAGGAACAGAATATGAACATCTTTGGGAGTCATTATTTTGCCTAGCATAGTATATCTTCTGGACCCTAGGTATACCAGTACACATCCCATGTGTAAAATATATTCACCACATCACAAGATCTCCAATTAAAGCATCAACACAAATGAAATATTCATCTAAATCTCATTAGCTCAAAAATCCCAATCACAGCTATCATCTAAATCATGTATGGGGTATTTTTCTGCCTACCACATACATGTTACATACTGAGGAATGAGAATAAGTTCAGTTCAGTTCAGTAGTTCAGTCGTGTTTGACTCTTTATGACCCCATGAACTGCAGCATGCCAGGCCTCCTGTCCAACACCAACTCTTGGAGTTTACCCAAACTCATGTCCATTGAGTTGGTGGTGCCATCTAACCATCTCATCCTCTGTCGTCCCCTTCTCCTCCTGCCTTCAATCTTTCCTAACATCAGAGTCTTTTCAAATGAGCCAGCTCTTCACATCAAGTGGCCAAAATATTGGAGTTTCAGCTTTAAGATAAATCCTTCCAGTGAACACCCAGGACTGATTTCCTTTAAGATAGACTGGTTGGATCTCTTTGCAGTCCAAGGGGCTCTCAAGAGTCTTCTCCAACACCACAGTTCAAAAGCATCAATTCTGTGCTCAGCTTTCTTTGTAATCCAACTCTCACATCCATACATGACCACTGGAAAAACCATAGCCTTGACTAGGCAGACCTTTGTCGACATTAATGTCTCTGCTTTTTAATATGCTGTCTAGGTTGGTTATAACTTTCCTTCCAAGGAGTAAGCATCTTTTAATTTCATGGCAGCAATCACCATCTGCAGTGATTTTGGAGCCCAAAAAATAAAGTCTGACACTGTTTCCACTGTTTCCCCATCTATTTGCTATGAATGAGAATAAGTAGATCAAGATAAATAAATGACAATATATTTCTCATCTGAAACAATACAAATGAGAAAATAATGGAGCAACCTCTTTCAAGTACTGAGGGAAAAAAATTAATTAGAATTCAATACCTATCAAAATATATGTATTTTATTCAATCTCAAATAAGACAAAAAAGAAGGAAAAAAAGCAAATGGGATGTACAGAAAACATAGTAACATAATAGACTTAAACCATACCAATGATGGCATGAAATGTAGATGTTTGAAAACCCTAATAATTACAAGGCATAGATTACCAGATTGGATTAAGAGAGTAAACCCCAATTATATGCTGCTTACAAAGTGAAAATGAAAGTGATGTCACTTAGTTGTGTCCGACTCTTTGTGACCCCATGGACTATAGCCTACCAGGCTCCTCTGTCCGTGGGATTTTCCAGGCAAGAGTACCGGAGTGGGTTGCCATTTCCTTCTCCAGAGGATCTTCCCGACTCTGGGATTGAACCGGGTCTTCTGCATTGTAGATAGACACTTTACCATCTGTGTTCCAATAGATGTTAAACCTACCTCTTTATCTCTGTAGTATCTATCTCATAGATTGCTGTGAGGGTTACTTGAGGAAATAGATAAAGTGCTTATTAACAATATCTGGCACATTCAGTTCAGTCACGTAGTCACTGTTTCCACTGTTTCCCCATCTATTTGCCATGAAGTGATGGGACCGATGCCATGATTTAAGTCATCAAAAAGGAGTAGCTATTCTCATCACTGGGGCTTCCCAGGTGACTCAGTGGTAAAGAATCTGCCTGCCAATGCAAGAGATGTAGTAGATGTGGGTACCATCCCTGGGTCAGGAAGATCCTCTGGAGAAGGAAATGGCAACCCATTCCAGCATTCTTGCTTGGAAAATTCCATGGACAGAGAAGCCTGGCAGGCCATCGTTTATGGCGTCACAAAGAGTTGGACATGAGTGAGCACACACACATGCATTCTAATTATTATAGCACCTCTCTTGTATTGCAATCATCAGTTAAATATTTGTCTGTTTAGACAGTGCTTATTTGGAGAGCAAGGACTGTGTTCTTTTTCATTGTTGTACCATAGACACCTGGCCCAGTTCCTAGAACATAGAAGGTATTTACTATATATTTGCTAATAAATGTGTATTTAATATATTCCAGAAATCCTGATTTCTAAATTTTCCACTCAAAAATCCCCAATCTGTATTTTGTTACCGCAATTTATAGTGTCTTTGAGAGTTATGCTTCTCATTATTTTCATAGCTGTTGAACAATGAGGGACAGTTACTAGACTACATTTAAGATTTTAGTAGAACTTAAAATCAGCCTGTGACCTTTGACAAGTTGTTTAATCTCTTTAAGCTTCTTTATCTTCATCTTTAAAATGGATGCCTACCTACCTCATGTGATTGTCATAAGGAATTAACTGTGTGTGTGTGTGCTCAGTCGTGTCTGAGCCTTTGCAACCCCATGTAGCCCTGTTCATGGGATTTTCCCAGTCAAGAATACTGGAGCAGGTTGTCAGTTCCTGCTCCAGGGGATCTTTCCGACCCAGGGATCAAATCTGTGTCCCTTGTGTCTCTTGCACTGGCAGGCAGCTTCTTTACCACTGCATCACCTGGAAGCCCCATTAACTAGATAATTTTTTGTAAAATAGCACAGTACTTGGACAAAGGAAAACAATGATTTTTTTAATGGTTGACTAACATATTGTGAAATGATTACTAAATAAGTTTAATTAACACCTGTCATCTCAAATAGATACAATAAAAAAAGAAGAAAAAACTTTTTTGTTAATTATTTATAATTTGTTATTATTAGTTCTTATATTTACCTTTGGCTTTTCTTAGCCAGCCAAAAGTGTCTGTTTGAAAAATTAGGAGTTTAATACTTCCCCCTTTATTTTTCATAGAAATGATATGACAATAACTTTTGCCACATGCCTTGAGTTTCACACTCTCATTGTAAGTAACATGAAATAATATTGTATATATTTAACTATTTGAATTAAAAACAATACCATTTCCAGAGTGAAGTAAGCCAGAAGCAAAAACAACAATACAGTATATTAACACATATATATGGAATTTAGAAAGACAGTAATGAGAACCCAACATGGGAGACAACAAAAGGAACGCAGATGTATAGAATAGACTTGTGGACTTTGTGGATGAGGGTAAGGGTGGGATGATATGGGAGAAGGGCATTGAAGCATGTTAATTGTCATGTGTCTAATCAATCGCCAGCCCAGGATTGATGCTCGGGACTGGTGCAGCGAGATTTCCCGGGGGGGAGGGAGGAGGGAGGGGGGACCTGGAGGGGAAGCATATGTAAACCCATGGTGATATCATGACAATGTATGGCAAAAACAATAATAAAAAAATAAATAAATTAAAAAAATAAAATAAAATCCAAGAATAAGGATAAAAGGATATTGAAGTAAAAAAAAAAAAAACAATACCAGATGTTTCTGTTGTCATTGTATGAGAAATTCACTCATGTATTTAGCATTGTCAATATAATACAATTCTACAAAGAACACTGGCCTTGTCCAAGGAGATGTTAGATGTGAAAAGCACGTTTTACCTATCTTTTCTGCAATATCACCTTTACATTGTTTCTATCTCAAAGAGCCAAATATTATCTGTATTAAATCTAATGTACCATTTTTTACATCTCCTTGCATCTTTAAAGGTAGCTGCCAAAAATACCAGAGAAGGAAATGGCAACCCACTCCAGTATTTTTGCCTAGAGAATCCTGTGGATGGAGGAGCCTGGTGGGCTGCTGTCCATAGGGTCACACAGAGTTGGACATGGCTGAAGTGACTTAGCATGCATGCATGCATTGGAGAAGGAAATGGCAACCCACTCTAGTATTCTTGCCTGGAGAATCCCAGGGACGGAGGAGCCTGGTGGGCTGCTGTCCATAGGGTCGCACAGAGTCGGACACGATTGAAGTGACTTAGCAGCATCCAAAAAATACCGTCAGTGGTTTATCTTTAAAACCTTCTAGAAACCCTGTTGAGTTCTTTTCAAATAAAATTGCAATCTAGTTAAAACTAAATATCCCTTTAGAAACAGAAGAGTGAAGAAGATTAAAAAAGAAAATGGCTTAAAATGTGACTCATTCTTCTGGTTTGAGGTTTTAAAGAGACATGCAAGGAAGAGCAAAATATAGATTTTTATTTCATGAGGAGTAAAAAAAATTACCTTAGTGGTAAAGTGATACCATTTTGTATGAAATACTGCAATTTCTTGAAAGAGTAATCAAAAAACTTATTTGGATCATTGTTAGCAAAGTTCACACTAAGTCTCTTCAAAACATAGCTTCTAATGTTTCTCCAAGCTTTTCATAGATGTCTAATGGTAGAATAAGGAAAATATTTGTTATTAGGAGATATTTCCTCTGCATCATAATGAAACTTCCAAGTATCATCTTCACTATTTTAGCAGGATTTATATTACTGTAGATGAACTTTTAGTCCTTTTTTCTTTTATATACCATGTTCCAAAATTAATTACAATACTCTGAAGTATAAATTGTGGTGAATGAGTGTTTGGAATTGATTTTTTCTTATAAAATGTTTTAGAAGTTAAAAGTAGCCTTAAGTGGGTGGACCCATTTAAGATGTACTTTTACTTTTAGAAGAAACTAAAGCACTTTGTTTCACCATCTATTATAGCTTTTCTTTTTCAGTTTCTCCTGTGGTAAAGAATACAGTTTATTGTTATGATCAAAATGATAGAATGTACATTTGAAAAATAAGAGTCTTATAAATTCTTGAGTCAGAATTCTCCAAGCCAGGCTTCAACAGTACATGAACTGGAAACTTCCAGATGTTCAAGCTAGAGTTAGAAAAGGCAGAGGAACCTGAGATCAAATTGCCAACGTCCACTGGATCATTGAAAAAGCAAGAGTTCAAGAAAAACATCTACTTCTGCTTGATTGACTATGCCAAAGCCTTTGACTGTGTGGATCACAACAAACAGTGGAAAATTCTTGAGGAGATGGGAATACCAGACCACCTGACCTGCCTCTTGAGAAATCTGTATGCAGGTCAAGAAGCAACAGTTGAAACTGGACATGGAATAACAGACTGGTTCCAAATCAGGAAAGGAGTACGTCAAGGCTGTTTATTGTCACCCTGCTTATTTAACTTACATGCAGAGTACATCATGAGAAATGCTGGACTGGATGAAGTACAAGCTGGAATCAAGATTGCTGGGAGAAATATCAGTAGCCTCAGATATGCAGATGACACCACCGTTATGGCAGAAAGTGTAGAAGAACTAAAGAGCCTCTTGATGAAAGTGAGAAAGGGGAGTGAAAAATTTGGCTTAAAGCTCAACATTCAGAAAACTAAGATCATTGCATCTGGTCCCATCACTTCATGGCAAATAGATGGGGACACTGGCTGACTTTACTTTTTTGGGCTCCAGAATCACTGCAGATGGTGATTGCAGCCATGAAATTAAAAGACGCTTACTCCTTGGAAGGAAAGTTATTACCAACCTAGACAGCATATTAAAAAGCAGAGATATTATTTGCCAACAAAAGTCTGTCTAGTCAAGCCTATGGTTTTTTCAGTAGTCATGTATGGATGTGAGAGTTGGAGTATAAAGAAAACTGAGCGCCAAAGAATTGATGCTTTTGAACTGTGGTGTTGGAAGAAGACTCTTAAGAGTCCCTTGGTCTGCAAGGAGATCCAACCAGTCCATCCTAAAAGGAATCAATCCTGAATACTCATTGAAAAGTCTGATGTTGAAGCTGAAGTGCCAATACTTTGGCCAGCTGATGCAAAGAACTGACTCATCTGAAAAGACCCTGATGCTGGGAAAGATTGAAGGTGGGAGGAGAAGGGGTTGACAGAGCATGAGATGACTGGATGGCATCACTGACTCAATGGACATGAGTTTGAGTAGACTCCAGGAGTTGGTGATATACAGGGAAGCCTGGCATGCTGCAGTCCATGGGGTCACAAAGAGTTGGACAAGACTGAGCAACTGAACTATAACTAACTATAAATTCTTGACTTAGATGACTTAGTGAATTACTGTTGGAGCTGTTATTTCCATACCAGGAAATTTCCAGGTTATAAATTTCAGACGCAGAATTGGCAATTGTATGTTTGTTTGAACACACAATGATGGAATTACAGTGCCACTGTCAGCAGTATTTCCTGGTGCCTTAAAGGTTACCACTAAACACTTAAAAATCTGACTGTTAGTTAACAAGTAATGATGTAATTGGTTTGTGTTTCTACTTATGAGTAGAAACTTATTGTGAAAGTTTCTACTCATAAGTAGAAACTTAGTACTTATTGTACTCATACTCATATGCACAACAAAATAAGAACAAAAGTAATTTCTTCTGGGATCCATTATTTACTTCCTTTCCTCTAAAGGTAAATGCTGCACTAGGAGAGTACTTTAGAAAAAAACCTTTTATGAACAAAATTTGCCATGTTTCAACTTCTTAATTCATAACAACATCTGCATTTTCAAAGGTGCAAATTGTCAATCATGACAAAACCACCATATTGCCATCTAATATAGCATAAAGGTGAATATCATTGCCAGAGCAATCCTGTACATAGTGCAGGGTGGTCCATGTGCTGGGGTTTGGAAGTCAGACCGACCTTGGCTTCTTCCCTAGTTTCTCCTTCTTGCTGTGTGAAACAGCAAAGTGACTCAGCGTCCTTTGGTCTTAGGTGTGCCAAATTTTAAAATGGTGATAAAAAACATTTCAGCCCTAGAGTGTGGCTCAGATGGTAAAGAATCTGGCTGTAATGCAGGAGACCTGGGTTTGATCCCTCGGTCGGGAAGATCCCCTGGAAAAGGAAATGTCAGCCCACTCCAATACTCTTACCTGGGAAATCCCATAGACAGAGGAGCCTGGTGGGCCGCAGTTCATGGGATGGCAAAGAGTCTGACACGAATGAATGACTAACACACACATAAAAGCATTTTTCTCCCAAGGTTGCTGTGACTGTTAAATAAACCCTTGTAGAATATACTGTTTGGTACAGGATAGGTACTTAATCCCCTAGAGGAAGAAATGACAACCCACTCTAATATTCTTGCCTGGGAAATTCCGTGGACAGAGCAGCCTGGTGGGTTACAGTCCATGCGGTCGCAGAGTCGGACATGACTTAGCACACACACACACAAGCACTTAATACTATTACTGTTATTATTACAAATGTAATGTTTTATATTTTTGTGCTTTATATACTACTTTCATATAAGGTCTCTCATTTAAGGTAATTAGCTCCTGGATGACAACTCAGCTTTTATCACAGAACTATGTACAAGCATTTAGTAAGTATGATTGCTACTGGATTTGTTCAAGTGAAAAAGCAGCATATTCCCCTCGCTTTGATGTAAGATCACAGTGTATGAAAAGTAATATTTTTTACTCAAATTGTTCCTGACTTTAAACCATTTGAATGTACAATTTCATTCATTTGCCCTTGTGAGGCTTTATTCTGCTAACTGTCTATTACACCACTTTATAAATGGGGAAGAGAAATGTGAAATAATTTCCCTAAGGTGAAAGGCCAATCAGCTCTATAACCAACCTTCATTTGGTGATGAAATGTTTGAAATATGTTGTTATCTTCTCGTCTGGCTCTTGATAAATCCTGAAATTTTCGAATCTAGTTGAGGAGCATCTGAAGACACAGGAGTTTTCAAAAAGTGGTGGTGGTGAAGCCTTTGGTAGCAACCCTGCCATCCAGTCTTGGCCATTTCTGCCTTGAATCTTCTCAGCAATCAGCAAGTGTTAAGTCCATTTTAAAACTACGCTGTAACCTCCAACCTCAAGAAAATGAAGAATGGTTTGGGGAACAGTTAGAAGTCCCATGATACGTTGAGAATTTTTTTAAAATGAGAGTTCTTGCAAACATATTTCACCCAAAGGTTAAGAGTTATTTTCCTCTCTTGATCTGGATGGAGTTAAATTCTTGCCAGAAGGAAGCAGAGTGGCATGACCAGTATGACCTGGTCTCGGAATGACCTAGCGGACATCTTGCTTTAGGGAGTATTTCTAGCAGTGGATGACAGTTGCTGTCATTCTTTACACCCAAGCATGCTGGTGACAGTGGTGGGCAGTTTACTCAACAAAGATGTCTGGGTTGCATCTGAGCTAACTGACAAGTCAGTTTTTTCCTGGGGACAAAATGTTCTAAGAGTCTTGTGGGAAAAGAGGACAGACATGGAGACTTTATTATTTCATTCTGATTTATGCTTGTTGCTATTTATGAATGGCTTCCTTTTAATTAAGTGTTTTTTAAATTTAAATCAGTGTTTGTGACTCTAATAACTCCCAAAGCACAAACTTGGGACATTAACTATTGTGGGGGGGCAGTTTTCAAAAAATCTTTCAATCACAAGGCTATAATTGATTGTACAGCACATGAAAGAATTATTTATTATTTTACAGGATAAGTATGGAAACATGAAAAACAGCTTCCACTGCTAAGTAAACCCAACTTCCGTTTTTTAGAATTACAAATTTTGTTGTAAAAATTTTTAACCCAAGAACATATTTGCTTTAGATTTATGAGTTAAGGTAAGTCAGAAGGGGGTCTTTCATTTGGCTGTTTAAAATGGAAACTTATTTTGAAAAGGGAAAAGTAAAACTAATTTTAAATTTCTTGTCTCTTTGCAGATAGTTTCCAAACCTGAAGGCACAACTGAGGATAAAAGTAAATGGAAAGGGACATTAAGGAGTCAGTGGTCATAGGAAAGAAAGCACACTAAACAGTGTCATCAGTAAATTACTATAACCCCCAGGACACTAACACCCTTGAAAAAAGTGCATGGCAAATAATGCTTTTATGGGTATACTTAATAATTTTCTCCCACAATAAAAATTAAAACCAAAGTGTTTCATGGAGTCATTCTGAGATAATCTTTGAAATATTATCGAAAAGGAACTGGTCTGTTTTATACTTCAGGGGGGAAAATGTTCACATTTTAGAATAGCATTCTGTGATTATTTTTAATGGGAAAATAAAATATAGGTGACTTCTCCAGGAATCAATATCCTCTTTTCTCCATTCTTGGTGTTTTGCAGGCTGATTAATTTGCAGAGGTTGAGTTTGATTGCCACTGAAGTAGAAAGCATTATAGATTCTCTGTTATTCTTCAAGCCACTTGGCTAAAGTCTACCATTCTATCTCCGTGTATTTATCTACCTTTCCACATGGCGCTTAGCACCGGAGCTTTGGGCCTCTCCTAAACATATTGTGAAAATCTATTGTGCTGAGCTCTCAAGTCTTGCTGTGAATAGGTAACTACCCCCCCAACCCTTACCAAAGAGCTGTTCTGTGAGGTAAAGGTAAATAAGCCAGACAGAAATAGCCATTTTTCAAACAGCTTTGTGTGTCTATGAAGAATGTATCCAGCTAAATTTTGAAAGCAAAAAGAGGAGGCTCTGAAGGTCTTAAAATTTATATAAATCATATAGCAATTAAAGAAATAATGACTGAAATAAAATTTGCTCAACATCTAGTGTGTGGTATTTTTAAATGGTTGAATGGAAGAATTCAGTATTTTCAACACTCATGGTATACTGTCTTGGTTATGGTTATTGGTTATTAATCAATCCTGGATAAATATTTTTTTCAGTTTCTAATGCACAGTTAATTGAATGAACTATATCATCAACCTTCTTTAAATCACCTCTTTTCAAATGTTTGAAACATTTGAAACAAAGCATAAGCAAAGCAAAAAGCAATGTTTTTGATAGGTCATTTCTTTAATCAAATATTTCTCTATATTTCAAATATTTCAGCATTAAATAATGGGATTATTATAAATTATTTGACTTTAAGTATAGATATTCTCAAAGTTGCATAAATATGTGTGTTGGAAAAAAACTAGGTAACATTTGTATAGCTAGCTCCAAAGGTTAATTTGGTTTAAATACAAACTGAGTCACATATTATAAAAGCCTTTGAATATTTTCGATCGGTTTTTTGGGCATATGATTATAAGTTATTGTACAGCTTGTTAGAGTGACTATCAAAACACATTAAAAATACAAACTACATAAGTTCATGCCCTTTAGAAGGAAAACTCAGTTATAAGGTAAATGTATTTCTTATGCAGATAGAGATTTATGCTTTAATAATTATGGTTATGTTTAAATAATGAAAAATGGAAAGTTCTTCAATTTGGTAGTTGTTGAAAATGTTAATTCATTATATTTTCTGAAACATATAAAGAAAGCATTAAATGCTTTAATATAGAGTCTATATATAAAATAATCTGAATCCTTTCCCAGAAGCAAATCTAGAATCAAATTGGTAAATCAATACTATTATTGCCACTGCAAACAGCTACTTAAGAAATCTGCTCCCAATTAACCTTATAGACAATTGAAAAACCATCTTCTAAAAACAGACACATTTATTTCTGTAAATATGTAAATTCCTCAGCATTTCTACAATGTTGAAATAAACTGTTTTCAATCTGTATTTATAGATTAGAGTTGGGAGCAATTTCTCTATCCTTTACAAACAGCCTTGACTGCCTACTCTGAGTTCAAAACTGCCTTAAAATGTGTAATTTTTTGTATACAAAAGGCATTCTAAAATTGTATTATGCAGTTATTGTGCTAAAAGAATGACCCTTGCCATGCTTTGTTTACTGAATGTCAAATTTTCATTTGTATTACAGCTGTGTACCGCAGCAGTTTCAGTTTTGTATGAAGGGCAACTAATGCACAAAACAGTCAAACCACAGAGCAGTAATTAGTCTGGAAAAGATCAAAGTGTGCTCTTCCAAATCCAGCCAATTTGCTCTGGGTGTGCAAAACCAATAGTCTTTCTTTTGCTAAGGTCTCTTATTAATTTCTGCTTTCGTTTGCTGCAGAGCAGCTGCTTTACTGTCAATCCAACATCCTGCTTTAAAAAAAAAATCCATTTTGATGCCACAAATGCAATTTCAATGGGTTTAGGAATAATAACCAGCTTTTTTTTCCCTCCTATCTCACTTCTAGGAGATAGAAACTTGAAAGTTTTCAGCATCTGTAAAGTGAAAGAAAGCAACAGAAGGCAGAGCACTGTTTGGATTTGTTGCTCTAGAAAAAGCTAAAGATGAATGATCTGTAAATATTTCTGCTTTTAGTGCTTTTAACCAGCTCTGTTCTTATCTGCTGCTTGCCACTCCTTTTAGTATGAGTTTTTCTTATCCTTTTTATAGTCATATTATGGTTTTTTAATGGAGATATTGAATGATCCAAATTATTAACTAAATTGATGATGGCAGAGAAAAATTAAATGAATGGTTTACATCTCTTGGAAAGCAAACACTAAAATCAGTAGTATCACTCACTATTTTCTTGATATAATTATTATTTTTGACTCCATATGGAAGTGGTCATTGCAAGTAATAAACTTTACTAGAGGAGGTGATTCAAACTGGTGAAGGTGGAAAAGTACAATATAATCACTTAAAAAATGAAATATGATCTTGGAGAATATACTTTCTGTGTAGTGTATGTATTTTCCCCTTCTCCATTTCTGTCATTTTGCCTATAATAGTCTCTCTGGCAGAAAGTAGAGAGAAAAAAGCTGGTCAGTTTATTGATTCCTGTTAATATGGCAGCTTTTCTGTAATTGTTACCTTGAACTCTGTTCAAATATTTTTTTTCCTCTCTCTCTCTATATATATATAATATATTAATATATATATATATAATATATTTCTTAGTAAATTTCTTTACCCAAGCAATGGATAGTAACATGTATTAGCTGAGTAAATCTGTTTTTGTGTTTTTACTGTCTCAACAATTTTCCTGACTTGACAACAAACCACTTAAATTTTATTCTGAGTTATAGTCCACTCCAAATATATGCCAAACATTTGTTTTAGTGTCAATATAACCAGACACTGAAATACAGCATCCCCAAACTAAAAAGTGTACTGATACAGAGAATTTGCATAATGAAAAGAAGCATAATAATTTAATCTCATTTACAATAACTGATTCATAAACAAATATGTCATGTCCATGAAATGACCAGATAGGTTTATTCTGGAAGAATTTTCAACTGAACGAAAATTTAGTGCTTTTGAAAACAAACATACAGAGAAGTTATCTCTTTCTTCACACAGTATGTACAAATCAGGCACTAACTACTGATTTTACTCTGAACTAACCATGACATACTAAATTAACTTAAGCTTCAGGGCCCTCATCCTTTTATGATAATATTTGGTGTGTTATTAAAATTTGTCATTACCCAGGTGACTCAATGGTAAAGAACCCTCCTGCCAACACAGGAGATGCAGGAGACATGGGTTCAATCCATGGGTCAGGAAGATTCCCTGGAGGAAGAAATGTCAACCCACTCCAGTGTTCTTGCCTGGAGAATCCCTGGACAGAGGAGCCTGGTGGGCCACAGTCCATGGGGTCCCAGAGTCAGACATGACTTAGCAACTGAGCATGCATGCATGCTCTAGTCCTTATGATGCATGCCATTCTTTTTCCACTCATCATTTTTACAGGGGCTAACTCTGAGGATAATAATGTGATTGGAATACGTCTATGCTAGACATTAATTAAATATATTTAACCTATGTTTACCACTGCTATTATAGAGTCTTTACCTGAATCTCTTATAGGATAAGTTGGAACATGACATTAGGCAGATAAAATAGCCTCAGGGAATGTATACAAAATCTCATTTAGAAAATTGTTTAAAATCTGGGCTGAGATTTTTTTGTTGTTGAGGTTTGATTGGTATACAGTATTAGTTTCAGGTGTACAACATAACGATTTGATTTTTGTTTATATTGTGAATTGATCACCATAATAAGTGCTTGACATTCATCACCATACATAATTACAGAATTTTTTTTCTTGTGATAAGAACTTTTAAGATCTACTCTTTTAAAAACTTTCACATATGCAATACAATATGGACTGAGATTTTTTTTAAAAAGATACTGAGAAGAAAGAGGTTCTAGAAAATTTAACAGACTTTCTTCCCAGAAAAAGAAGAAAGCTAATTTATGAACTGTAAATTGGTAGTCACTATCGATTTGTATTAAATTGTCAAGAGAGTAGTTTGTGAATTCGTGCAAAAGTAATTGCTGTTGGCCAATGCAGTAAGGCAAGGCAAAGATGTAAGAAATGTTAAGGACCAAAAAGAAAGACACAGAGAACTTAAGACAACCAGTAGAGTATTAAAACAAATGGCAGACAGTGAGGTGCTGGATAGCAGACCAACGATAACAACAAAACCATCAACAGAATTCCTTTATATTTGCACTGGTCAGTTAAAAAACAATGGAAATTGTGCCTTTCATTATAGCAACAAAATTTGAAATATCTAGAAAGTAATCTAATAAAATGTAGAAAATGCTTGCAGAAAAATATTAAAATTCTGTGAAAAGGCCCAAAGAAACCTTTGTCTAATATGATCACAGCTTTTATTTATGTACTTATTTTTATTTATTTGGTCATGTTGCATGGCATCTTAGTTCCCTGGTCAGGGATTAAACCCAGGCCCACGGCAGTGAAAGCACCAGGTCCTCATCACTGGACCACCAGGGAGGCCCTGATCATAGCTTTTAGAAAAGAGTTTGAGACATGGTAGACACTGAAGAAATTGTTGAATTAGTGAAGGAATCTGAATAAATGAAGAGATACATCATTGTAATCAGTGGGAAAGTTAAGATTGTAGAGCCCTTAATTCCTTCTTTTTCCAGTGCAGTTCCAGTGTGGTAGAGGGAAGCTTTAAAGAGGATGTGTGGGACTGGAAATGTGGTAGAAGGGAGAGTAACAGCAACAATGGGCCTTCCTGGTGACTCAGTGGTAAAGAACCTGGGTGGGGGAAGATCCCCTGGAGAAGGAAATGACAAACCCACTCCAGTATTCTTGCCTGGCAAATTCAATGGATGGAGGAGCTTAGTGGGCTACAGTCCATGGGGTCATAAAGAGTCAAGATACGACTTAGTGACTAAGCACGCACACAACAGCAACAACAACATAAGATAAAATAGCAGCCGGGCAGATATTGGTGAGAATAGGATACCATGAATCAATCAACTCAGTAACAGGTGCCTGAGAGCCATGAGGGCAAAACGAAATAATACAATTTTCAATTAACAGAAGCTAGCAAGTAATGAAATAAAAGTGGAGACTGTGTCTGATGGGCTTGATAGTTGTCACTATCCAAACGGCACTTGGTGAGTCATTTGATGGATTGTCTTGAACAAAATGAAATAGGATAAACACAAGGGGGAAGCCTTGTTCTTAAGTCCAGAGACTCAATAACACAAACACAGTATAAGAGAAATGCCTTAACGATACCACATGTAAAAAATGTAAGAGTTTAGTTAATTTTAAGCTCAGTATGAATTAATAGGATGAAATAACTGACCCTTCTCCTTCCCCAAATAAAGCAAAACAATTGTTTTTAGGCTGCATTACTCAAGAAATAAAGTATAATCATATAAGCTGAAACTCTTAACTCTGTAAGCCCAGCCTTCCGACATCAATGCTTATCTCTCATAGCAATTCAGATTCAACAGATATATGAGCTTTCTCTCCCCAATCTGCTGTTCTCTTGATATTTCTTGTCTGGGAGGGCCTGTCTTGGTAATTACTCCAGTACCAGTGAAATTACTTATGCCCCTAACTATGGAGTCAAGTCATTCTTATTTCAGATCTTTTCCTTATCCCCACATACATTTGGTTTGCTGTGTTTTGTTTTTGTTTTCATGTTAGCCATTGTTCATCTCTCTCTCCATTGCTATTATGTTGTTTTAAGCCTAACTACTCTGTTGTTGTTCAGTCATAGACAAAGTCATGTCCAACTCTCTTGTGACCTCATGGACTGTAGCCCTCCGGATCCTCTGTTCTCTGTCCTACTCAACTCTCAGTTTCCTAGCTTGTCAGTCTCCAAACTTGCATGACTAGCTACACAATTTTGAGGGTATGCATTCTTAAAACACAAATGTGATCTTATTTCCCAACTCTAAACACTTCCATAGGTTTTCATTCTTCCTTCCCATTACCTGTGCTCTATCCATAACAGAATTTGGAGCATGCATATCCAGTATCAGTATAAATGTACATATATAAATATTTGTTTTGTGTATGATAAAACATACACAAAACAGAAATTTAAAAAGAATGAGGTACTCTAAGAATTTAACTCATTCAAATTATCATTTATTAATAGAACACCTATTTTGCAATGTATTTAAATAGGCTTCATTAATTTTTAAAAACGACATATTTTTTTGATAACTGATTCGTGGTTCAGTTTTGGGTTTTTTTTTTTTGATGCTTGCTTTTGATTGCTGCAGGGGCTAAACACAGGGTACTTCAAAAACAAAAACAAATAGAAATGCATCATTGGCTATGATTAAAACAGTTTGTGTTTTTCAGTCCCATCCAACAATTATCCAACCTTTTTTCTAAAATTTGAGTAATACATTTCCAACTTCCATAATTTCAATCAGTTGTTCTTGTGAACTAGCTAAGAGGCATTACATTTTAATGTTTTTTTTTTTTAACGAAAAGAGCTCCCATGAAATCCTTTATTTACAAAATTTGAGAATGTTAGAAAATCTTTTTTGTGCTTTTAAGTGTGCAGGTGTGAGAACAACACTTTCACATTGTTTTTGCTAATGAAATTGCATAATAATAGAAATGGTGCCATTTCAAATATGCTCTGTCCATGCATGTTTCTTTTGAAAAATTGTTTCTCACTCATGGCTAAACTCTCATCTTTGTTCTGAAAGGGCAGATTAAGTCTATTTATCTGGTCCCATCACTTCATGGCAAATAGATGGGGAAACAGTGGAAACAGTGAGAGAATTTGTTTTTCTGGGCTCCAAAATCACTGCAGATGGTGATTGCTGCCATGAAATTTAAAGACACTTACTCCTTGGAAGGAAAGTTATGACCAACCTAGACAGCGTATTAAAAAGCAGAGACATTACTTTGCCAACAAAGGTCTGTCTAGTCAAGGCTATATATGGATGTGAGAGTTGAACTATAAAGAAAGCTGAGCACCAAAGAATTGATGCTTTTGAACTATGGTGTTGGAGAAGACTCTTGAGAGTCCCTTGGACTGCACGGAGATCCAACCAGTCCATCATAAAGCTGATCAGTCCTGGGTGTTCATTGGAAGGTCTGATGTTGAAGCTGAATCTCCAATACTTTGTCCACCTCATGCAAAGAGCTGACTCGTTGGAAAAGACCCTGATGCTGGGAAAGATTGAAGGCAGGAGGCGAAGGGGACGACAGAGGTTGAGATGGTTGGATGGCATCCACAACTCAATGGACATGAGTTTAGGTGGGCTCCGGGAGTTGGTGTTGGACAGGGAGGCCTGGCATGCTGCAGCTCATGGGGTCACAAAGAGTCGGACATGACTGAGCGACTAAACTGAACTGATTTATTAAGGACGATTTTTCTGCAGCAGTTTTAGATTTATAACAAAATTGAGAGGAAAGTCCAGAGATTCCCTATATACCCCCCTACACAATGCTTCCTTGATTATCAACATCATTCATCAGAATAGTACACTTTTGACTAAAAATGAACATTTTTGACGTAATAACCCAAAGTCCATGGTTTACCTTAGGGTTCAATTTTAATGCTGCATATTCTGTGGGTTTTGAAAAATGTGTAATGATATATATTCATGCTAATACCATTCAGAGTATTTCAGTGCCCTAAAAATCCTCTATGTTCTGTCTGTTAATCTCTCTTCTGTCCCCGACCCTGGGCATCCCCTGATGTTTTTATTGTCTCCATAGTTTTACCTTTTTCAGAATGTCATATAGTTGAAATCATACAATAGGTAGCCTTTTAATTTTAGCCTCTTTCATTTAGTATTACAGTAAGTCACCCACATATGAATGAATCTTCATGTCGTGAACTTTCAAAGATGTTAACATGCGTTTGCATGTCCAGTCATGTACGTTAGTTTATGTGTTTGGTTTATATTGTCATGTGTGCATTGTCTACAAGTAGAGCAGGAACCGGCAAAGGGATTTTCTCTGTTTGAGGAGGTGCAAGACCCGAATGTAGAATGGTGCACAAAGTTTACAGTTGGTGGCGTCAGTTTTCACATTTTGACCATTTTGATAGGAGTGTAGTGTTACCTCGTTGTTGTTTTATGTTTCTCATTGTTTGCATTTTCGTGATGACATGTGATGGGGAGCATCTTTTCACATGTTCATTTTCCATCTATATATCTTCTGTGGTCAGGTGTGTGTCCAGATCCCACTTTTCAGTTGAGTTGTTTGTTTTCTTGCTGAGTTTTAAGAGTTCTTTGTATATTTTCAATAACAGTCCTTTATCAGTGTCTTTTTAAAGTACTATCTCCCAGTCTGTGACTTGTCTTCTAATTCTCTTGATGTTGTGTGTTGCAGAGCAGAAGTTTTAAATTCTAAAGAAGTCCAGCTTATCAGTTGTTTCTTTCATGGATCATGTCTCTGGTGTTGTATCTGAAAAGACATCACCATACTAAAGGTCATCTAGGTTTGCTCCTATTATCTTTGAGGAGTTTTACAGTATTTTGTTTTACATTTAGGTCTATGATCCATTTTGAGTTAATTTTTGTGAAAGGTGTTGGCCTGTATCTAGATTAATTTTTTTTGCATGTAGATTTCCAGTTGTTCCAGCACAATTAATTTAAAATATAGTCTTTACTCCATTGTTTTTCCTTTGCTCTTTGGCAAAGACCAATTATCTTTATATGTGTCTATTTCTGGGTTCTCTATTCTGTTCACTGGTTTATTTGTTTATTCTTTTGCTAGTGCCACACTGTCTTGATTAGTAGTTTTACAGTAAGTCTTGAAGTGTGGTGTCATCGGTCCGCTAACTCTGTTCTCCAAAATTGTGTTGGCTAGCCTGGGCCTTTTACCACTCCATAAAAACTCTTAATTTGTCAATATCCATGAAATAACTTGCTGGGATTTTGATTGGTATTCGTTTACTTTAAAAAAATCTTCTAGGTAGTATGCTAATGACAGTCTATTCTCATCATAGAAAACATAAGCAAATTTTGGACATTTATTTGTAAAAGAAAAAATGTGCAACTCATCTTTATATGTGAAAGTTCCTTTTACATTCTTTGCTGTGAGATAAATGTCTGCTAACCTCAGATTTGCATGATAACTTTTCAGCTCATTAAAAAGTGATTTCAAATTATTTTAAAGATATGGGCTACATTTTAAAGGATTTGTTTTTGTAAAATTAATGCCATCAGCAAAATATTCATCTGTATTCATCATTTTTTACCCAAATTTGCCTTTAATGATGCAGGTAATGAACATTTTTCATTTGTCTTAAGATTTCCTTTTTTTTTTTCTTTCAGTCAAGTTTGCATTTCTACTCAGTATATCCTTAATGTAGCCTTTTGAAAAGAGGTTGGTACTACTAATGAGAACATATATTCTCCACTACACTTCACTTTATTGGCTTGCAAAAACGTTCTTCACATACTTCATTATTGACACAGTGTCTAACAAACATTAAAAATAGAAACCTGTTAGAAATATCTATAGTTTATCCAATGGTTGAGTGAATTTTCTAGTACTTATTTCTTCAAATATGTAGCTCTTTATCTATCTATTTAGCATTTTAACTAGTCACCGTCTTAGGCTGCGTTCCCAAAGAGGCTGATCTTGAGGCAAGAATTTGAGTGGTAGTAATTTATTTGGGAGGAGTAGATCCCAGAAAGCACGGATGAAGGATGGCAGATGTGAGAAAAGAAAGGAGGGGATGATCCAATAAAGGAGATGTTGTCAAGTGAGTTCCTGCTATGGGAAACTAGGGTTCGCTCCCGTGGAGAGCTTAGGAGCCAGTACAGAATTTTTCTGAGGACTGCCCTGGTGGCCCTGGGGTAAAGAATCTGCAGCCCTACCAACGCAAGAGACAGGAGCTTGGTCATGCCTCGGAGCAACTAAGCCTCTGTGCCATAGCTATTAAGCCTTTGCTCTAGATCCTGGGAGGCGTAACCACTGGGCCCATGTGCCACAGCTCCTGAAGCCCACGCTCCGGAGAGCCTGAGCTCTGCAAGACAAGCAGTCACCACAATGAGAAGCCCATACACTGCAACAAAGAGTAGCCCGGCTCACCGCTACTAGAGAAAAGCCCGCGCAGCAACAAAGACCCAGCACAGCCAAAAACAAAAATAATTTCTTTTAAAAAGAATTTTTCTCAGTTGTTCCACTTGAAGCAGAGTAAATATTCTCTGACTCTTGTCGGTCATTGGCTAAACATTAATCACCCAGTAAAAAATTCCATGGATAGAGGAGCCTGGCAGGCTATAATCCGTGGAGTTGCAAAGAGTCAGACATGACTGAACAACTGAGCATGCACACACCTGACAAACACTTTTGGCCTACCTATTTGCAGATCTAGAGGGAATCCTCAGATACAGGGATACTGGTGCTGCTGTAAGATGTCCGCATGAGGAAGAAGACTCTTGAGAGTCCCTTGGACTGCAAGGAGATCCAACCAGTCAATCCTAAGGGAAATCAGCCCTGAATAGTGATTGGAAGGACTGATGCTGAACGTGAAGCTCCAGTCCTTTAGCTACCTGATGTGAAGAGCCAGCTCACTGGAAAAGACCCTGATACTGGGAAAGATTGAGGGCAGGAGGAGAAGGGGATGACAGAGGATGAGATGGTTGGATGGCATCACTGACTCAACGGACATGAGTTTGAGCAAGCTCTGGGAGATGGTGAAGGGCAGGGAAGCCTGGCGTGCTACAGTCCATGGGGTCGAGAAGAGTCAGATATGACTGAACGACTGAACAACAACAAAAAGTTCTGGGTAGAGTCGCTGCATCATCTGCTGAGGTCTGCATATGGCCTTGAGAATGCTTTTGACCATGTTTCCTAAGGCAGGAAGAAAATAATCAAAATTATTAAGTAAAAGCTCTCTAAAAGAAGCTTATAAACTTTACTGAGTTTAATAAACTTTGTAAGGTCTTCATATTCTACACAGAGAAGGCAATGGCATCCTACTCCAGGACTCTTGCCTGGAAAATCCCATGGATGGAGGAGCATGGTAGGCTGCAGTCCATAGTTTGCTAAGAGTTGGACACGATCAAGTGACTTCACTTTCACTTTTCACTTTCATGCATTGGAGAAGGAAATGGCAACCCACTCCAGTGTTCTTGCCTTGAGAATCCCAGGGACAGTGGAGCCTGGTGGGCTGCCGTCTATGGGGTCGCACAGAGTTGGACACGACTGAAGTGACTTAGCAGCAGCAGTAGCGTATTCCACATGTAAATTCATATCTTAGATAGTTTCATCTCTTCATATTCTACATGTAAATTCATATCTTAAGTCATATGTCAATGAATAACAGATTTGAATGTGTTAGTATTTTTACCTGACAAAAAGATTCTACATGGAGTAGAAGGATTAGCTTTCCCTTTTTTTAACTCTTATTTTGCATATCTTATTAGAGGTTTTAGTTTTGGCTTTCTTTGATGAGATCTTTCAAAAGTCACTTGTCTATTTCGTGAGGGTTATTTACTTTAAAGTAGCTAATATATATGTTTTAAATAAAAACAAAATGGTGATGGCTAACCGTCCAGGGCTTCATGTGTGGAATTCCCATTTTTCTTTCAAGTTGCTTTGCTTACCTGTCCTTGTTTGTGATATGTGACAGTTTGACATGTAAACTTATTGAGGGTGCCAGTGTCAATTTAAATGAAATATTAGTAAAGCTTAATATTTGACTAATTCTTGGGGGTAAAAATCAGTTAAAATAGAATTCTCTTACTCAAATGCTTCTTTGAGTATGTATATGAGCTCATACTTTCCATGCTTCATACCCAGCATTTCATACCCAGTTATAATGAACTTTTTGGAGTTCCCTGAATTTATCATGTTGAGTCTTTATGTCAGGGCTTTTGCTTATACTATCGCTTCTTCCCAGAAAGCTTTTTCTGTATGGATTCCTTGGTAATACCTCTTCTATGAAACTTTTCCTGGCTCTTTCCTACTCTCCAGGGAGCACTGAAGACATACTCTTGAAATGTTACTGTATTCTCCACCTCAGCCCTCATCCCTTCTGGTGAACATATTTGCTGACATTCTTGGCTCTTCCTCTAGACCATTGTCTCCCTGAAAACAGAGATGTTGTCTAATTTATCTTTGTATCTCCCGCACAGAGCCCCAAACAGACACATAATCATGCTTGTTGAGTTAACCTCTGGAGGTGATGGTCATCTATTATAGACATAGTATCATGGATACGAACTTGGGCAAACTGGGCAACTGAACAACCTTGGTCGGTTAGCACAGAGGATTGTGTATAGCTTTGGGTGCCTCCTGAAGAAACTCTTGGAAAACTTCTATGTACTCAAAGGAAAAGAATTCCAAACAATGTCATGAGACCAATTCTAGCCTGAGACTTGTATAGAGTAACAGGGAAGGGGGATTTTGGTTTTAATATAAGGAAGAATTATCTAAGAGTTGAACAGGAGATGAAGGGCTTTGGGACATGGTGAGTTTCTTGCCATTGGCGGTGTTGAAATAAAGCCTGAGTGGATAACCTCCTTGAGCAGGCTGAACAAGGGCTTAAAGCATCTGGAGTGATCATAGTGAGTGTAGGAGAGTTTAGATAATCTTTGGATTGTAAACAATCAAGCTGAGATTTGAAATCATTTGATATGTCTAGTGATAGGTCTAAACTTTAGTAGATACTATTTCAAATAAAAAAATACATACACCACAGTGAGGCTATTGTAAAGTAAACAATTTCTGTCATTCAGAATCTCTAGACCCAGATGATACCCAACAGTAATGTAGCTTTGCCTCTCATGAATCAGGCTAAGCAAGGTTTTGAGCATGTACTGATGCTGTTATTATTATTATTTTTTTCTGAATATAACTAGACATTTAACTTGCTTCCTCTTTTCATCTTAGAACACCTTCACTCCATCCAACTATGGATTTAAAATTGGCAGTCTAAGAGTCCATAACAAACTGAGTATTGAAGAAAAAATATATATATCTTTATGTATTTAGGGTTGCCTAAGACAGAATTTTAAAAGATTGAGCAATTAAAACTTAATTCAGGAAATAAACAGTTTATCATAGGCCTTACACTGCATAGAGAAGAAAATAATCTAATTATGACACCCCTAAATGGTGAATCTTACAGAAACTGAGAGGTTAGCACATATAAACTATTATATAGACACTGGATAAACAATAAGGTCCTACTGTGTAGCATAGGGAATTATATTTACTATCCTGTGTAAACCACAATGGAAAAGAATATGAAAAAGAATATATATATATATATATATATGTATAAATGAATCACTTTGCTATACAGTAGAAGTTAACACAACATTGGAAATCAGCTATACTTCAATAAAATCAGTTAAGAAATCAAGGCTCAGTGAGGTTAAAGGAACATGGCTAAATGCTGTACAATGCATTGGTTTCAGAACCTAGACCCCAACCCATCACAGGTAATTCCCCTTCTGTAGGTTTGTTGTTTTTGCTGCCTCAAAACTTTTAAGATGTGGCCCCTACCATGAACAGACTTTTGCAATCTGTTAAAGGCATAAGACATATGCATAAAACAATTAGAGTATAAAAAAATACAATCAAGTGCAATATATGTCTTACAGCTAAAGAGCAGTTTGGCAGGTCAACAAGGTGAGAAATCACAGGCTGGAGGATGTGGATGTTTTATTAAGAACAACTTTGAAAGTAGCTCTGAAAGACAATAGGCTCACAAACTTTTTCTTTGGTTCCCAAAGTTCATGTTGGCTTTGTTCACATTCATCAGGGCCTTTTGCTCTCTTTTATTTCTTTCTAGTTTTACTCCTACTCATCCTGGCCAATAGGATGCAAGCATCTAATTGCAGCAAATTCTTATACATTCCAAGTGACCCCCACAAAACAGGTTGCCATGGTAACCAAACAAAAAGGGATTGGAAAACAGAAGTAAAGTATATTTACTTAATGTCTGATGGGCTCTCTGCCCAATTTTCATGAGACCTTTTGCTGGATTTCTTTTAGGTTTGGGTGCCAGTCACCCCTTATTTTTTAAGCCATTAAAAGATTAAAAACTTTATGTGGCCTTTCTAAATACAGAAAACTGTGCTGTATTTAATTTTTAAATATATAAATCTTATTTAGAAATGTTCATTTATTACATAGAATTAACACAGGAGCTTGCAGTTCTTGTCAATGGAGTTGAAGGGAACAGAAGTCTCATTTGATGATGGTGAAGAGTCTTTTAAGAATGCTACAAGAAAGGGAAGTGACAGTAGATTTGAAATAATTTTGTTAAAGGCTCTTCTATTTGTTTCGCCACGTCAATAATAAAAATGTTCACTAACCAGCTGAGACAGAGACTTCATTGATAATTATTTTATGTAGCAAGTCTTAACAGACTACATAATTAACAATTTATTGTGTTCTGGCTAGTTTTAATCCTTTGGTGAAGGAAAATTCTGACAATGAAACAAAGTCATTAGGCTCATAAAATAAGTCTAACATTTTCTGAATTGGGGACTAGGACCCACCCTCTACATCCCATCCATTGTCTTGGTACCTCTTTGAAGTGCAAAAACATCAGAACTTCAAAGGCAGTCCAGAAAGATGGCATCTGCAGCTTACGGCCAACTGTGGAACTGTAGACAAATTTGCTAGGGGTGTTGGCATAATTGACTTGTTGTTTTAAAATTTATTTATCGTTATTTTTATGTATGTTTACTTATTTTAAATTTTATTTTATTTTCTAGGCCACACTGTGTGGCATGCCGGATCTTAGTTCCCCCACCAGAGACTGAACCCATGCCCCCTGCATTAGGAGACTGGGGGCTTCTCTGGTGGCCCAGATGGTAAGGAATCCACCTGCAATTCCAGAGATCTGGGTTCTATCCCTGGGTTGGGAGGATCCCTTGGAGAAGGGCATGGCAGCTCATTCTAGTGTGCTTGTCTGGACAATACCCATGGACAGAGGAGCCTGGCAGGCTACAGCCCATGGGGTTGCAAAGAGTTGGATACGACTGAGCATGTTGCATCTTTCTAGGTTAGTTCTCTTCTTCTAGCAGCTGAGCATATGATTCTTGGAGCAAGATTTTTCTTCAGTGAAGGGATTTGCCCCTTAGGAGTAGAGATGACACAATGCCAAGCTAATTCAGCTCTGGAGTCACAAGGGAAAAAAGGTTAAAAAAAAAAAAATACAAGTTTTCCCCATATTAATACCACTTGCTTGTAACAACAGTAACAGAATAAACAGAACAATGTTCATTATGTATCTGTATTAATGTCTTAAATGTGATCTATGCTATTGTTGTACTTTGGGATGAATATCTATTCCCTCTGCCTTCCAAACTGGGCTGTTTATGTGAAGGATGGTTATGCAGCCTTCACCAGCATCATCAACATCTGGCTACCATGTCACCACAAAGCAAGAATTAGAGCCAACATGAAGTCTAATTCCTATTTGGAATGTTTCTGTATTGCAACGTCCGATTCAGTCATTCTTTGGAAAGGAAGGAGTTGGTAAGTTTGAGTGAATTTTGGAGTTAAGATCCAATAAGAACAATGGTCAGTGAGCTCCAGCATAAAGGTTAATGGAGGCAGATTTTATTCTGAAGAGACAGATTGGTAGATACATTCTTATGTTAAAGTCCCTACATATGTTATCTAGTTCATGTAAGAGAAGGCAAGGTTTTAACATCAAAGGAATGTTAGAAAGAGTTCTTTACTGAAGTTAGGGAGATTGGGAGAGTAACTTTATCCTTTATCTCCAGTGAAAAATGTAGACTGGTGGGGGGAAAAAAGGTTTCTGCTAAATTCTTTATGATTTCCTCAGCAGCACCACTTAAATACTTGGCTTTCTAACTTATGAAATAATTGATATTGATTTTTCCTCACTTAACTAGAGTTCATTCATTTGTTCCATTTCTGTCCAGTGAGCAAAAATGCTCTATGGCTTTTCCTGGGTGTAGTCTTAATTAATAGTCTCAATAATCTGAAACATTTATTTATAGTCTTCAATAAGTGACCTAAAGATAATTTAAAAAATTGCTCCCCTGGCAACAACAACCTCCCCTCCTCTTGCCAACACCCCCAGCAGCCTTTTCCTGATAGCAAAAGGGGGCTAGTGGAACGACCTCAGCTGCTTTCTGTTTTTTCATTTGTTAACCCGAGTCCACTGAGCCTTGTCAGTGAGTCCCTTAAGTGTCCAAAGGAATCCCTGTCTTTCCTCAGCTTCCTCTCTCCCAAGGGCCTATTATCTCTACTAGCCTGTCATAGAGAAAGAAGACATGCTCTAACTTCTCTGAAGTCAAGGATGCCTTCAAAAGCAAAGTTTGGGTGGTTGGGGGAGGGGAAGTAGCGCAGGGGACAGCGGGGAGGAGGGAAAGAACTGTAAGCAAAGGGACAGCTGGGGGATTAGGCCGGTTCTTCTGGGCATTCTGTGAAGCCTCTTTGGAGGCAGTGAAGAAAGTAAAATTCAGAGGCATCTTTAAAAAATGCTGTAAAGGTTCTGACTTCTTAAGCGGATCTACATAAGGAATAAAGATGAGAGAAATAATGCCAGTCAGTGGGCCAGGTATGAACCCAACCCTATTTTCACTTACGTTTGCTATTTTTTAAAGGGACCATTGCATTCTCTATTTGGTAGTATACCAGAGGAACCAAATGGGAGAGCTACAGCATCACATGGGGCTTCCCTGGTGGCTTAGATGGTAAAGAATCTGCCTGCAATGCAGGAGACCCAGGTTCAATTCCTGGGTCAGGAAGATCTCCTGGAGAAGGGAATGGCAACCCACTCCAGTATTCTTGCCTGGAGAATTCCATGGAGAGAGGATCCTGGCAGGCTACAGTCCATGGGGGTCACAAAGAGTCAGACACGACTGAGTGATTCACACACACGTACATACCCCCTATCACATGGTTGTGGTCTTGGACCAAGATCCTGGTGGGTTACAGTCCATGGGGTCGAAAAAATCAGACACCACTGAGTGATTAACGCACACAAACACACACACACAAAGTCAGACACGATTGAGCGATTAACACCCAGACAGACACACACACCCCATCACATGGTTGTGGTCCTGGACCAAGATCTGGGTAGGTTTCCTCAAATGCTATCCCAATTAGAGGAGTATTGACTCTAGAAACACCTATTCTGACAAGAAGTCATAGATTTAAAAAAAGAGTATTTAAGTTTACGCCTTAAATAGCTTTGGGTTAAATGTGATTAAGAAGGAGGGAAATTATGAAGACAGAAGGCAGGAAATTTTTTTCTCAGTGGATTCATATTTCATTTCTAAAACTCAGGCAGTTGCTTCTCTTACTAACATGTCATGCAAGCATTTTCTTAGGGAATTGGGAACAAAAATTCCACTTCTGAGGAATAGAAGATTGAAGACTAAGTGACTTTACTATTTAAAAAATAACTTTTTCCAAGTAAAAAAATATTATAATATTATAAAAAAATTAGAGACGGATTAATGAGTTCCACCCTAGGGAAGATGTGATGGTAAGATTCTCTATTCATTTTCTAAGAGTGAAAAAATGGTTTGAAAGAACTGAAGCAGTTTTCATATGTTTGACTTGTAGTGCGGGGCCAAGCAGAGTGTTGAGCCTTCCTGCAAGGCTGAGGTTGTTCTGATTATGACCTGGCTGAGGAGACTGTCACAAGAGTTTAAGGATTAAGAATCTGGGAGGCAGCAGTGTTACCACTATTAGGTACATTTGGCCCATGGTGTTACCAAATTAGATTCATGTGGCCCACCTGCCCCAAATTAAAAATGAGGTTTACAGCTGAGAAAGAGTGTATTGACAAAGCGATCAAGCCTGGAAAACAAGTCTCTGAGCTGCCTCCCTGAATGTGTTGGGGTGGGGATATTTATGGACCGAGCAGGGTGGTCTTAGAGGAAGGGGGTAAATTGATTGGAGGCAGGAGAAAAGCTGAGGTAATTGGTGTTCTACACAGGTGTATCTAGGTTAGATGTTTCTGCATATCAAAATGAAGGCGCTGAGCCGTGATTGGAGAATGGAGTTTTCAAGGCCTCTGACGTCACCAGGTGGGGTTTAAGACGCCAGCGCAGGCTCAGTTTTAGGGTCCGTGGTCTCAACCTACCCCAGCCGGCCTGCATTGGACAGGAGCTGACTACAGGTTCCTGTAAACCAAGTGGACTGTATGAAGCTGGGAAGGTATGCAATTCAAGAGAAAAAAGAAAAGGTGGGGGAGAAAAGCCAAGTAAACTGAGGTTAATCAATGAAGAAAGGATTTTAACAAGCTATTCCCTTCTTTGTTCTGTAAGACAAGCTTAAGAATTTCTGTTACCAACTTCTGTTAAATCTATGGGTCACTGTTTCAGTGGTGTGGCTCATCTTGGTGCCAAGTTTGAGTGATATTGGGACTTAATTTTGGACTATTCTGGTGAGTGGGAATGCTGTGTGTTTGTGAATAATTCAGAAATCCAGGGGTCTTCAAGTGAGTTTGGAAAAAAAGTTGTGACCATCTTAACTGGTTGGTTCCTTTTATGTATCTTCTCAGACGTACCTGCTTAGAAGGAACAATTAGGAGCTACTCCAACTTTTTTTCTCTTATCTTTCATTTGCCCTGACTGGGGAAAGAGGTGCTGCAGACTTGGTTTGGCTATGGTACCTTCAAAAATTAGTTGCAATTCAAAATGTTTTCTTATGAGAATTAGCACCCAGGGCCATAATGTAACATCTGTTTTGCATATAAAATAAAATATTGCAAACAAATCAAAACATTCCTGTGCTGAACTAAAATGACCTTTTAGTGCTTTGGGGGTGTTACCTGAGGCAATGCTTTATCTGCTTCTATGAGAAAAAGGCTTTAAGAAAGCTTCTCAAACGAAGGTGTAAACCTCAGAACAATTGGAAATAAATGGTAGCCACTTCCTCTCCCACCCAGAATGTCTTCTGCAAGCTTGCCCAGGAACCAGAAAGGGAAGGAGGTCTAACTACCCTTTGATCTGGAGGTTGGAAGCTGGAGAGAGGATTGAATTGCCAGTGAACTTTGCACTGTGATTTCATACTGAAGTGGTTGCATCGGTGCCACCTGTTGATGGCATGATTGGAGCATTAGTCCTGGCTCAGCCTCGGCACCATTGATAACTCTGCTTAACATCACCCCAGGGGAGGTTTTATTAGAAGACCAGTCACTTTGCCTGGGCAATGGTGTATATTGGTGCCCCATTCAACCCTTTTTTCCGACATTAGCACATTTGAAAGGGCCACCAGTGAAGCCATTCAGCGACAACATGCAACCAGGGTTTCTGGGTGGCCTGGGGCTGAGCTGAGAATTCCCGTTAATGGACTGTGAGACTTAGCCTATTGAGGTACATGAACTCAGTGACCAAAGAAAAGTGAGACAAAGATATCCCTCACAGGAACATGTAGGTCAGAAGTGGACAAAAGCAGACATGGACCAGTCAGAGTTTTTGATTATTGAGCTGAAAAGGGAACACGGATCCCTGTGGGGTTGCTCCGAGAGAGCTATTGGACAGAAATCTCAAAAATGCCCTCACACTCTGAGAGGAAGGCATTTACCAGAATTGCAGGCGGTGTGTGAAGTTATTTTAAAAATGTTTTTTCCTTCCACTTGTCTTTGTGGTAATTTCCTATTTGGCAGTACTTAGAAAAGGCCCCGATAACTAGAATGAGAAAAAAGGGTTGCAAAATTGAACTGGAAAAAGCATGCTTAAAAGTGAAAGGTGATCATGGGCAGCATTCCCAATGTCACTGGTTATTTTCAGGGTCTAAAGGGGCCAGAAAGTGTGCTTTGGGAACCGGAATTTGTGCATGTTTAGTATTATAATTTTAGTAGATTTCATTTTTACTCTTAAGATAAAGGAAAAAATACATCATTTTGAAATTTTGCAAAAATACAGAAGAATAACTGAAAAAGTTTAAGGAATCATTTGTGATCTATCTACATGATTAATTATAATAATAGATTGCTTACTACTGATTAACCCTACACTGTTGCTTCTCAATTCTATGGGAGAGACATTTGTCCTGTATTTAGATGTCATCTATGTAAATGTCTAAAGAACTAATACTCAGATGCATGTGAAATTTGAAAAGTGTTCTGTAATTTTTTCAAGATGGTATTTTAGTAACTTATATGAATACTTTATTCCAAATCAACTTTATTAAAATGATTAGAATTTTTACAACTTTTTGAGATAGGAATATGTTTTAAAATATTCAGAATTTTGGTTTTGTGAGATTTGGGGAACTTAATAATACCTGTAATCTTGTTCCATAAAAGGAGCTGAGAAGAAAGTGTGTGTGTGTGTTTTTGTTTTTAAATCCTGTCATAAGTAAGGGAATGATTTTTATGCGGAAAGTATTCTATTTTAAAAAAGTGACTGGATGACTTCTCTGGTGGTCTGATGGTTAATAGTCTGCCTTGCATTGCAAGAGATGCTGGTTTGATCCCTGGTCCGGGAACTAGGATCACAGAAGGAGCAACTAAGCCTGCAAGTTGAAATCACTACAACAGAGATCCCATGTGCTGCAGTTAAGACCCAGTGTAGCAAAATAAATAAATGTTAAAAAAAAAAAAAAAGTGGGAGTGAAGGAAAAGAAAGAATCATACCTTGAGAAGAGTCATATCCATTTATACTGAAACAGAATTTTGTGAGGGTGGGGGCTTCTGGGTCCATTTAGTCTATTATAGCCATAGTATAATTGAGGCCTCCAGAGGTTTAGTAGTTTGCCAGAGACCCACTTAGTAGCTGGACTTAAAAGTAGCACTTTATCTCGTGGGAATTGTTTCATTACAACAGTAATAGATCTTTCTTTGTTAAAGGCTAGAATCCTTATATTTAGAAGCTGGTTTACCTCCTATTGGGATTTCCCTGGTGGCTCAGACGGTAGTGTCTGCCTACAATGCTGGAGATCCTGGTTTGATCCCTGGGTCGGGAAGATCCTCTGGAGAAAGAAATGGCAACCCACTCCTGTACTCTTGCCTGGAAAATCCCATGGACAGAGGAGCCTGGTAGGCTATAGCCCATGGAGTTGCAAAGAGGTGGACACGACTGAGCAACTTCCCTTTACCTCGTATTGAGTCGACTAAATGTAAAATTGATTTACATGCTATCTATATTTATATGTCTGTCTTGGTTATGATACATTTGTTATGTTTCCTAAACTTTCAAAAAGCGCTAGTAAAAGATAACAAGAACAATTTGAAAACTCGACTTTTCTCCCAAAAACCTTTGTAACAGTTTTGCTTTGCCCTTTTTTTTTTTTAAAGCATTTCTAAAATCAATTCCCTTTCTTTCCACCTTCATATTAAATCTTTACCTTCCTTTAGGTGTATACCCTGTCTAGGTTACTTCTGTTTCTTCTCTGTCTGCCTGTAGGTTCAGTTGTGTCCGACTCTATGCCATCCTGTAGCCTGCCAGCATCCTCTGTCCATGGGATTTTCCAGGCAACGATACTGGAGTAGATTGCCGTTTATTTCTCCTTTAAGCTACTTCAAAATGTGTGGTAAAACAATTCTGTCCATCTCTGTAATTCAGAGCAACTTGCCTCTGGAAACGCTTCCATCTGGGTCCTCTGTTGCTTTCCAGAGAAAGGGTCCTGAATATGCCACCCCCAAATATGCCACTTTGGCTTAAAGATTATTTTGTGGCAATTGAGGAAGTCAACAGGAAATGTTCTCTACCATCCTCCCTCTGGCCTGAAAAAAAAAAGGGCATAAATCTCCCTTTGTAAACATGACATAAGTTTGTAGAGGCAAACCCTCTCTTACACCAGCCAGACCCTGGAGACAACTCTGGATGGGTCTTTATAATAAACGATGTTAAAAAGCCAGCTTCCCACAACTCTAGTCACTCCTTCAGTTTCATTCTTTGTTAAAATGGTTGAGAAGCATTCCCCTCCCCTGTTTGCTTCTTTCCATTTTAACTTTCTGTGAAGCCCTCATGTCTGTAAAAGACTAACGTCTATGAAGTTTGTGTACCTTTTCTCCTGTTACCTTTTCTCTGTTTGATTCACAGGCCCCCATGTTCGGAATCTGAGAGGGTAGAGGAAAAGTTTTTTCTTTCCCTACTCTAGGTAATTACTAAATTTTCTCTTCTGTTCCAATCAAGCTTGTCATATTGCTTTTCCCCCTCCAGTTTCCAGCTCTTTAGTGCATTGTTCTTCTGTGTTGTCTTACCCAGCAGTTTTCCTCTCATTTGCATCCTTGTTTTCAATTCAGTACAGTTCAGTCACCTAGTCCTGTCTGACTCTTTGTGACCCCATGGACTGCAGCATGCCAGGCCCTCCTGTCCAAAACCAACTCCAGGAGCTTGCTCGAACTCGTGTTCGTAGAGTCAGTGACGCCATCCAACCATCTCATCCTCTGTTGTCCCCTTCTCCTCCCGCCTTCAATCTTTCCCAGCATCAAAGTCTGTTCAAATGAGTCAGTTCTTCACATCAGGCGGCCAAAGTATTGGAGTTTCAGCTTCAGCATCAGTCCTTCCAATGAATATTCAGGACTGATTTCCTTTAGGATGGACTGGGTGGATCTCCCTGCAGTCCAAGGGACTCTCAAGAGGCTTCTCCAACACCACAGTTCAAAAGCATCATTCTTGTGCTCAGCTTTCTTTATAGTCCAATTCTCACATCCATACATGACTACTGGGAAAACCATAGCCTTGACTAGACGGACCTTTTGTTGGCAAAGTAAATGGTCCAAAAGACTTGGACCTTGCCTTTTAATGCGGTTCCAAACACTCTTGCCACAAAAATGGTTACTAATAATGCAGTGCGGTCACTTGTTATTTGTAACTGATTGGTAAGTGAGAGAGGTTACCACAGAGTATGTAGTACATACTGGTGACTAAATAGCCTCCAATTCCTACCCTCATCCTTCTGGGTAATAACAATCACTGTCTCCTGCGTGTTAGACAGTTTATCTGCCTCATTTCATCTTCTCAACTGCTTATCACTTAGGTGGTATTCTCATTTTACCTCAGAAAACTAAGGCTTGGTGATACTGTTACTTGTGGAAGGTCTGAGCAACAGGCTTGGAAGGTAGGTCTATGGGGCCAGCATCCATGCTCTGTAACCATTAAGTTGTACAGTTGGGTCTTGGTAGGTGTCTGGTCAGTAGCAGTTAAGGTGAGCTGTGTGCCATAAAATGTTTAATGTTTTATTCATTTACATTTCTCATTTTTTAAACTGTGTATTTTGAGAAACTCCAAACCACAGGAAAGTTGAATGAATAGGACGCTAAATGCTGTATAAATCCCTTTCTGGAATTTATTTGATTGTTTTCTCATTTTTAGATACAGGTAAATATTCACGGCAAGTATACTGCATAGCTGATGTATAATTCTTAGTGGATCCATCAAGAGGTTCATATCAGATCGTCCCACTATTGGTGATGCTAAGTTTGGTCATTAGGCATAAGTTGGTATTATGCCTAAAATCCCTGTTGTACAGTTAACCTGTGTGGTGATATTTTAAAACCAATAGTTTTTTACCGTTTGGTTTTAGCATCTGTTATGATTTTTACACTGTGGGTTGAAAATAGAGATTTTCTATTTCTATCATTTTCTTGACATTCATTAGTTGGTGTATTAGTTGCCTCAGGCTGCCACAACAAACTACCACAGCTTGGGTGGCTTAAACAAAGGAAATATGTTTTCTCATGGTTCTGGAAGCCAGAAGTCCAAGACCAGAGTGTCTTCGGGGTTGGTTTCTGGTGAATCCTCTCTCCTGGCTTGCAAGCAGCTGTCCTCTCAAGGTGTCCTCTCTGGCCTCTCCTGTGTGACTTGAGGAGGGAGAGAACCCTTTGGTGTGGCTTCCTCTCTTCTTCCTACAGGACGCTGGTCCTGTAGGATTAAAGCGCTACCCTTGTGACCTCCTTTAACCTTAATTACCTTCGTACAGGTCCCGTCTTCCAATACAGTCACATTGGGAGTTAGGGCTTCAGCATATGGACTTTGGGTGGGAGACAATTCAATTATAACAGATGGTGTTCTGTAAAACGGAGCTTTCTTCTCCTCACCCCTTCCCTCCTCCTCTTCCTTCTCCACCCCTACTATATTTTCTCCTCATCCTGAGTTTCATGATGGATTCATGGAGTTATTTTTCATCAACTGTACTATGACCTGTTCTGTCATTTTTCACGGTGATCAAATTGTCCAAGATGTGGCCAGTGGGAGCTTCTTCAAACTAGCACCAGTATGCTTAAACACTTCCTTTCTTGAATAAAATGTTCTGGTCTACCTTGTGTTTTTCCTATCCCAATCAATTCTGGAGTCAGTCATTTCTTTAAGGAAACCTTGTTTCTTTCCGTGGGAGATGGTATTTAGAAACACTATCTTTGAACTTGTGTTGCTAGCTATGATTACCTTATGAATCTGTTATTTTTAATAGATTTTTCCATATGGTAGCTATAAAAACTGTACCAAAAAAGACTTTATTGAATTAGAGATTAACTCTTCAAGAGTACAATCAGGCATTTGAATTTGAAAAGCCTTTGAGTGGCTTGGAATGTAGCATGTACTTAGTAAATAAATATTGATAAATGAATAAATAAATGGCCTTGAATTATGGGGTTTGCTTGGTTTGCTGGGAGGAGAATTTGCCCAGGCTGTAGTGAGTGGAGTTGATTGACATCATTCCTTGTATATGTATTTATATATGCATCTTATCTGCATTTTTTCAGTCTGTAGCTGTCTCTCCTCTTAAGAAGAAAAATCCAGATTCCTACTTCCAAACCCTTTATAAGCTCTTGTAGCTGTTTCCCCAGGAAGTGATTCCTTGCAGCCTCTAACTTCTCATCAGTGGTTCTCAGAGCATCCCTTCAGACTTCTAGGGGGATGAGACAACTTATCCTAAAAAGATACTTGAAAAGAAATATTTTTTCCTGGTTTTAAAAAAATAGCTAGCTAAGGAATATTATTTTTTCACAGATGAAGAGAATCGAGTTAAAATGAAGCTAGGAATACAGATTTCAGAGCTCTTGAGACTCTCATATATTTAATATCTATCCCGAGGAACAAGGATTCAGTCACAACCACTCTGTGAGGATCTATTTACTGTCAAAGTGTAATTGGATTTTGATATAGCAGTTCATTTTAGTGGGGGTGGGCAAGGGAAGGTGATTACAAAGTAATAGAATGTAAGTGATGGTACCTTTGATTTTTTTTTTTTTCTTTCCTGCTCCTGGATCTTAACAGATACTGGGAGTAAACCCCTTATCCCCCACAGTAGTCTTAGAAAACAAGGCATACACTTCAACTACTTCTGCTGTGAATAATCCATTGAAGCCAAACAGTATTATACTAGATTCATCAGTGTTCACACAAAGGTCATATCCTTACATATCTCTTTGAATTTGTGGGACACATATGGTGTACCACTTCTATAGAAGAAATATTTTCATTTTAGAATTCAACTTTTGTAACCTTTGGCAACATGTAGTATCAATGGCTCTTTGTTGTTCAAAAAAAAAGTAAAACTGTAAGCTATCCCCAAGGATATGCAGGGCGTTGCTATAGCAACAGAATCTGCCTCCTAGCACCACAAGAGAAGCTATGAATAAAAGATGGTGTTCTAAGGACAACAGAATAGAAGAGGTTGTTTCGATCCTTCTAATACCTGAAATTTGCTGTTATTTTGTTAAATGCAAAATAAAAATCTTGGGAAAAGGCTCAGTTCACTAAAGGGATGAATTTCTATATTGTACTTCAGATGTCATGGGGAAAAATATACACTTTCTGAATAGAATCAGGCCATGGGAGGAAGACCAGGAAAGGGCTGAAGTGTTTGATTTATATATATATTTTTTGTTTAATTTTTTACTTTGGATGAAAGAATTCAAAGACAAACATGCTATTCAGACATACAGAAAATAGGACTATTTAAAATTTGATCCAACATAGTCTTTTTGTTATTTATAAGGTTTTTGGCCATGCTGCACTGCACGTGGGATATTAGTTCCCTGACCAGGGATCAAACCCAGACCGCCTACAGTGGGAGCACGGAGTCTTAACCACTGGACCACCAGGAAAGTCCCTGGTTCTATATTTAAACATAGCACACTTTACATAAAATATAGGACAAAACAAAGTGCTGTGATTTCAGCTTGCACTGTCTGTTCTGAATCCAGTTATTTTCATTGGTACCCACTCTGGTCACTGGGTTCTATCTAGTTCCTAGTGATTTCTCCATAGCTGCCTATCTCCCTATTAACCTAGCTAGGTTATGTTATACTGGGTATTTTAGGACCCACATCTCAGGGTGATGGATAAAGGTTTCAGATGATGCAGAAATAGATGAACTTTGACTGTCTCTCTCTCCCCGCCAACACACCTACATTCATGTATATATATATACACATGTATCTTTTCACAACTATATATCACATTTAATTTTTAAGAAACATCTTTTTTTATTGTGTGAAGTTATTGGCTGGTGAACTGTTATTCTGAAAAGAGGTAAAGCACTCACCCCTCTCTAAATGCTGATTTTCCATATATGAAGAGCTAAATTAAACTATTGCCAGAGATATGACTTCCCAGGTGGCACAGTGGTAAAGAATCCACCTGCCAATGCAGGAGATGCAAGAGACGCAGGTTCGATCCCTAGGTCAGGAAGACCCCCTGTGGAGTGGTCAGTGGCAACTCTCTCTAATGTTCTTGCCTGGAAAATTCCATGGACAGAATGGCCTGGCATGGACATGGGGCCACAAAGAGTCAGACAGAACTGAGCATGTATGAGCACACATGAGAGCTGTGATTATCAGAGCAAAGGGGCTGCTATGGACTGAATAATTTCTCCCCCGCCCTAATATCTTGAAGCCCTTAACCCTGAATGTGACTATTATTTGGAGACAAGGCGTTTGTGGACGTGATTAAGGTTAAGTGAGGTCATAATGGTAGGACCCTGACCCAACAGGATTAGTGTTTTTGTAAGACGAGAGACCAGAGCTTTCTCTGTTTGTGTGTGTGTCCTGAGGAAAGGCCACGTGATCACACAGCGAGAAAGCAGCTGTCTATGTCAGGAAAATAGGCCTCACTAGGCGGCAGCCATGTTGCCATCCTAATATCAGACTTCACATCTCTAGAACCGTGACAAAAATAAGTGTAAGCCATTTAGTCCATAGCATTTTGTTATGGCAGCCCAAGCTGGCTGATACAGATTTAAAAACACTTGGTATGACTCTTAATTTTCTTTTAGAGTCAGAGTTTAAGGGGAGACAGGTATGCACATGATTCTCAAAGATTTTCTAGGACTGGTCTTTTGTTACTGTCACCTTAACAACTTTACATAATGGGGAATCTGAAGGTTTCTAATACAGTTAGTAAATGTGTTTAAAACACTATTTTGGCTATGAAACCTAGAAAAATAAGACCTTTCGTTTTAGTTGGAATAATTTTCCCGTTTATTTTTGTGGTTGGATACAATTGCAAGCTTAACAAAAGGGCAGCATTTTGTGTTTTTCAGTTCTATCTTAAGTACTGATTGACTACATTTGGGAGGATGGATTAATAGACTCTATATTACTACAAATTATGAGAATAGATTCCAGATGACCATTGTCAAAATTTCAGAGATCTCTTTTTCTTGTTCAGTGTTTTCCTTTCCTTGGATCTCCCCATAAGTCAAAAAAAATCCAGAGATTTTTTTTTTGATTAGCAAGGAGTCTATTCAGTTGAGCTGGTTATATGTCTTGGTTGTTTCTCCTAGTCTTGAAATTAAGTGGTACACTAAAATGTTAATGTTGAGGGGTGGGAACATGTATTATTCTTTTTCTCCTCCTTTCCCACTTATTTTCTAAATTTTGTATAATAAACATTCAGCATGAAAAATAACAAAGTTGAAAAATAAGTATTAGAAGAACTTGTAAAAATCCTATCTTCTTTGAGGAAGCATTTTAGTTGGTTTACAATAAAAGGCATTTTTTTTTAATAAAGCTAGGAATTAGGAATCTAAAAGCATGAAAAAAAGGAAGTAAATATTCTAACCATGAGATTTGGGATAGTTATGGTAACTGAACATTAAATTTAGCTCTGAGCTGCTTTATATTCAAGAAAAAAATGGTGGATTAGAAAATGATCATTATCTGATCAAGACAAAGTGTATCACCTAAGTATACTTAGTGAAAGGACATTTTTTTGCTTGTTAAACTCCTAAAAGGAACTTTTCATAGTATGTTTTATTTGTGTAAAACATAAAAAGTATTTTTATATGCTTGTAGAGAAAATGTTTGGAAGATACTCAGGAAACTATTAAAGGTAATATTAAGTCGCCAGACACTTTTGCTGCCTTGCATACTTTCCCCTTTGGTAACAGTGTCCCTATTCCTTAAGGGAACATCTCCCCTTCTATTTTAGTCATGAGTTTCTGGGCACTGCCAACTGCAGTTACTCCTTTGACCCAAACCAAGCTAATCAGAGCATATTTCTGGGATTTTTCTAAGGGAGGGAAAAACATCCCTTTTCTCTTTGGATGACAGTGATGGAGGGTATGTCCCTCAAGCATGTGAAGCCCTATTCTTCACCACCCAAGATAACTAAGAATAGCTCCCGTGCATGTAGAAGCAGAGACCAGAAGCTCACACCCCAGGCTCATTCGCTGGGGCCTTGGTACCACTCTGGTTTCAGCAGTGTTTGCTTTGATTCCTTGCCTTAACCCTAGTGGCCTTCACTTCTTCTCCAGCATTTAACTTCCATCAAATTACAGATCTGTCACTTGCAGTAGAAAGACTCCTGACCACTTGAATACCTCTGGGAGTTAGAATTGTGTGGGCAAGAAAAGAAGGATATGGGAACTTTTATATTGCTTGGGGGAAAAAAAGCTTTTTAAACAATAAGCGCTTACTGTATTTATAATAACAATCCTACTGGAAATAAAGGCAGGAAAAATGTATCATGAAAAAATTTGTATAGGGGACATTGAACAATACAGAAGACAGTATCGCCAGAAAAGCAAATGCCCTGGGCCTTTATTCAGGTGTCTAGTTCTTATGTTGAGCTTTGTTGCAGTCTGGGAATAACACTGAAGTGGTACGTGGTGGAGGAACTAAGCTGATGGGTGCTCCATTAATACTAAGACAGCCTGTGGAATGCTTAGAGGAGTGGATAGGCTGTCAGCCTACCAACCTAAGGGCCTTGACTACTCCAGGTGAACCTCTGGGATGAGAAGGTAAGTGTGTGTTTACTGTTGATGGCAGAACGATATGCTTTGGATTATAGATGAGCAGATGGTGGCGTGACATTTTATGAAAGATGAAGATAATGCTCAGTTGTGTTTTTACCAGGATGGAAGGTCATCTCACTTGCAAATGGAGATGGGTCATGGAGGTCCCTGAAGCTGAGACCAAATTTTCTTCAAGAGGCAACTTCACATCTGCTTAAGTCCTTGAATGTACTTTACTGAGACCTTAGGGTAGCTTACGATGGATACAGCGTGTCATAGGGGAAAGAGACTTGAACTAGTTTACACTTCCAGTGCAACTCACTGACACCTACAACCTTAGCAACCTCCCAGGGCTGGGTTCCCCTTGAGCAGCTATGGATCCAGAGTTCCAAATGCTTTTTGACTAATCTGTCAGCAAGTACTTCTTAACTTGATGTATATTCCTGAAAACCTGTCTGTATTTCTTTATTCCAGTTTTGTGGCAGTTGCTCAGCTGTGTCTGACTCTTTATGACCCCGTGGACTGCAGCACGCCAGGCTTGCCTGTCCTTCAGCATCTCTCTCTTTCCTTTTAGCGTACCTCTCTATCTAGTCATCCCAGCTGGGAACCTGGGAACCATTCTAGATTTCTCCCTTCATCTCACTACGAGTATATAATACAATTGCCCCTCTCTTACATATTTAGAGATTTTTGTCTTCCCCTCTATATCTCCATGATCTCTGTTTTTGGTTCTGTGCTAATTATTTGTCATAGAACTAATTAATTAAACTACTATTTGTTGAGCATCTATTATATGTCAAGACCTGTGTGAGGTTTTGAGGATTCAGCGGTGAGTAAAACCAACAATTCCTGTTCTCATGAAGCTTGTAGTCTAGGGAGTTACTGTGATACATTTCAACTGGTGTCCCTGCCTTTCTGTTTTAAATTTTTATCTATTTATTTAGCTGCATGAGGTCTTAATTGTGGCACCTGGGTTCTTCAATCTTCATTGTGGCATGTGGGGTCTTTAGTTGTGGCTTTAGTGGAATCTAGTACCCTGACCAGGGATTGAACTTCTGCATTGGGAATGTGGAGTCTTAGCCGCTGGACCACCAGGGAAGTCCCTTAACTGGTGTGTCTGCTTTTAGAATACATGCTCAGTCCATGAGCTTGAGTCCTTTTCTAAAATTCAAATGCAAGATGCAAATCTGATTTAAGTTAATTGCTTTCCAGATAAAATACAAACTCCTCAGCTTGGCACATGAGTCATTCATGACCTGGCTCCTCCCTCTGTCTTCAGGCTCATTTTTTTCACTATAGTTAAAGAGTGACTAAAGAGTGACCCATCTTCCAAAGCCACTGCTGAAAATTAGTATTCTTACATGTATCTGATCTCATAGAAGGGTAAAATCATGGATTTTTATGTATTTGAGGTGGATGAACCCAGAGCCTGTTACACAGAATGAAGTAAGTCAGAAAGAGAAAAATATCATATATTAAAGCATTTATATGGAATCTAGAAAGATGGTACTGATAACCTATTAGCAAGGCAGCAAAGGAGACGCAGGCATAGAGAACAGACTTATGGACACAGCGAGGGAAGGAGTGGGTGGGACTAATTGAGACAGCAGCATGGAAAAATATATATTGTGCTGCACTGTGCTAAGTGGCTTCAGTTGTGTCCGACTCTTTGCAGCGCTATGGACCGTAACACTCCAGGCTCCTCTATCCATGGGATTCTCCAGGCAAGACTACTGGGAATGGGGTGCCATGCCCTCTTTCAGGGGGACATCCTGACCAGGGGTTGAATCCACACATCCTTTACGTCTCCTGCATTGGCAGGTAGGTTCTTTACCACTGGTGCCACCTGAGCATGGAAACATACACAGTATGTAAAATAGATAGTGGAAATTTGCTGTATGACGCAAGGAGCTCAAATCAGGTGCTCTGTGATAATCTAGAAGGGTGGGAGTTGCGGGGGAGGTTCAGGAGGGGAGGGGACATATGTATATCTGTTGCTGATTCATGTTGATGTATGGCAGAGACAAACATAATATTGTAAAGAAGTTGTCCTCCAGTTAAAAATAAACTTTAAAAAGATATAGAAAGAAAATGTATTTCTTCCCCTCTCTATTTTAAAACATTATATTCAGTTCCTTCATTTAGAAAATAATGGATTCAGGTACTTGATTTGGAAGTTCTTTTGCCGTTTGTTAAATACTTTCTTAAAAAGAAGAGGATTTGTAGATAAATTATTAGACCTCACAAGAGATTTCATCAATGTTGTTGGGTACAAGTTCAATATACAAAAAAATTAGAAAATATAAGAAGCAGTGCCATCTGTAATAGCAATGAAAACTTCAAGGTACTGAGAACATAACTGACAAGAAAATGTTTGACGTAGTTGTTGTTCAGTCACTAAGTTATGTCCAGACTCCTTGTGACCCTGTGGACTGAGGCAGGTCAGGCTTCCCTGTCCTTCACTATCTCCCAGAGTTTGCTCAAACTCATGTCCATTGAGTCTGTGATGCCATCCAACCATCTCATCCTCTGTTGTCCCCTTCTTCTGCTCTCAATCTTTCCCAGCATCAGCGTCTTTTCCAATGAGCTGGCTCTTTGCATCAGAATGGCCAAACTATTGGAGTTTCACCATCAGTCCTTCTAGTGAATATTCAGGGTTGGTTTTCTTTGAGATTGACTGGTTTGATCTCCTTATTGTCAAAGGGATTTTCAAGAGTCTTCTCTAGCACCACAGTTTGAAGGCAATAATTCTTCAGTGCCTAGCCTGCTTTATGGTCAAATTCTCACATCTGTACCTGAGTGGAAAAACCATAGCTTTGACTATATGGACCTTTGTCTGCAAAGTGATGTCTCTGCTTTCGAATACACTGTCTAGGTTTGTCATAGCTTTTCTCCTAAGGAGCAAGCATCTTTTAATTTCATGGCTGCAGTTCCATCTGCAGTGATTTTGAAGCCCCCCAAAATAAAGTCTCTCAGTGTTTCCATTGTTTCCCCATCTATTTGCCACGAAGTGATGGGACCAAATGCTGTGATCTTTTCTTTTTTCTTCTTTGTAAAAATATATTTATTTATTTATATTTTTCTTTACATTATTGTGTTGATTTTGCCATACATTGACATGAATTCACCATGGGTATACATGTATGTGTTCCCCTTGCAGAACCCCCCTCCCACCCCGCTCCTGATGCCATCTCTCTGGGTCATCCTGGTGCACCAGCCCTGAGCACCCTGTATCATGCATCAAACCTGGGCTGGTGATTCATTTCACATATGATAATTTACATGTTTCAGTGCCGTTCTCCCATATCATCCCACCCTTGCCCTCTCCCATAGAGTCCAAAAGACTGTTCTATACATCTGCATTTCTTTTGCTGTCTTGTGTACAGGGTTATCATTACCATCTTTCTAAATTCCATATATATATATGTGTTAGTACACTGTATTGTTTTTCCTTCTGGCTTACTTCATTCTGTATAATAAGCTCCAGTTTCGTCCACCTCAGTAGTACTGATTCAAATGTATTCTTTTTAATGGCTGAGTAATATTCCATTGTGTATATGTACCACAGCTTTCTTATCCATTCATCAGTTGATGAACATCTAGGTTGCTTCCATGTCCTGGCTATTGTAAACAGTGCTGCAATAAACATTGGGGTACATGTGTCTCTTTCAGTTCTGGTTTCCTAGGTGTGTATGCCCAGCAGTGGGATTCCTGGATCATATGGCAGTTCTATTTCCAGTTTTTTTTTAAGGAATCTCCACACTGTTCTCCATAATGGCTGTACTAGTTTGCATTCCCACCAACAGTATAAGAGGGTTCCCTTTTCTCCACATCGTCTCCAGCATTTATTGCTTGTAGACTTTTGGATGGCAGCCATTCTGACTGGTGTAAAGTGGTACCTCATTGTGGTTTTGATTTGCATTTCTCTGATAATGAGTGATGTTGAGCATCTTTTCATGTGTTTGTTAGCCATTTTTATGTCTTCTTTGGATAAATGTCTGTTAATTTCTTTGGCCCACTTTTTGATTGAGTCGTTTATTTTTCTGGGATTGAGCTGCAGGAGTTGCTTGTATATTTTTGAGATTGTTTGTCCTTTGCTTCGTTTGCTATTATTTTCTCCCATTCTGAAGGCTGCCTTTTCACCTTGCTTTTAGTTTCCTTTGTTGTGCAGAAGCTTTGAATTTTAATTAGGTCCCATTTGTTTATTTTTGCTTTTATTTCCAATATTCTAGGAGGTGGGTCATAGAGGATCTTGCTTTGGTTTATGTCAGAGAGTGTTTTGCCTATGTTTTCCTCTAGGAGTTTTATAGTTTCTGGTCTTAAGTTTAGATCTTTAATCCATTTTGAGTTTATTTTTGTGTATGGTGTTAAAAAGTGTTCTAGTTTCATTCTTTTACAAGTGGTTGACCAGTTTTCCCAGCACCACTTGTTAAAGAGATTGTCTTTTCTCCATTGTTTATTCTTGCCGCCTTTGTCAAATATAAGGTGTCCATAGGTGCGTGGATTTATCTCTGGGCTTTCTATTTTGTTCCATTTGATTTTTGTTTTTTGAATGTTGAGTTTTATGCCAGCTTTTTCACTCTCCTCTTTAACTTTCATCAAGGGGCTCTTTAGTTGCTCTTCACTTTCTGCCATAAGGGTGGTGTCGTCTTCATATCTGAGGTTATTGATATTTCTCCTGGCAGTCTTGATTCTAGCTTGAGCTTCATCCAGCCTAACATTTCTCATGATGTAATCTGCATATATAGCTCAGTTGGTAAATAATCTGCCTGAAATGTGGGAGACCTGGGTTGGGAAGATCCCTGGAATGGCTAACCCCTCCAGTATTCTGGCCTGGAGAATTCCATGGACTGTAGAGTCCATGGGGTTGCTAAGAGTTGGACATGACTGAGCGACTTTCACTCTCACCTATTCTGCATATAAGTTAAATAACCACAGTGACAATATACAGCCTTGACGTACACCTCTCCCAATTTGGAACTAGTTCATTGTTCCATGTCTGATTTTAACTGTTGCTTCATGACCTGCATACAGATTTCTCAGGAGGCAGGTAAAGTGGTTTGGTAATCCCGTCTTTGTAAGAATTTTCCACAGTTTGTTGTCATCGACACAGTCAAAGGCTTTCAAGTAGTCAATGAAGCAAAACTTTAAAGAGCTCATTATGAAACTTTACTAATGGATACAAGCTATGATTTTCCCAGTAGTCATGTATGGATGTGAGAGTTGGACTATAAAGAAAGCTGAGCAGCAAAGAATTGATGCTTTTGAACTGTGGTGTTGGAGAAGACTCTTGAGAGTCCCTTGGACTGCAGGGAGATCCACCCAGTCCATCCTAAAGGAAATTAGTCCTGAATATTCATTGGAAGGACTGATGCTGAAGCTGAAACTCCAATACTTTGGCCACCTGATGTGAAGAACTGACTCATTTGAAAAGACCCTGATGCTAGGAAAGATTGAAGGCAGGAGGAGAAGGGGATGACAGAAGATGAGATGGCTGGATGGCTTCACTGACTCAATGGACATGAGTTTGAGTAAACCCTGGGAATTGGCAGTGAACAGGGAGGCCTGGTGTGCTGCAGTCCATGGGGTCGCAAAGAGTCGGACATGACTGAGCAACTGGACTTACTGACTGACTGACAAGATAGAATTAAATAAATGGAGATACGAAAGAGATTATGAATGAGAAGACTTAATGTCAATATCATTTCTCTCTAATCCATGAAGTCACTTTATTCTAATAAAAATTCCAAGTTGTTTTTTAATCCTGAAATTTGACAAATTGAGATAAAATTTCATAAAGAATAATAATAGTGCCCAGAAGAGCCAAAATAATTTGAAGAATAAATTGAGGAGAGTTTACTTTGTTGAATAATAAGATTTAATGTGAAATGATAGCAATTAAAACAGTGTGATATTGGCACAGGACAGGCAGTTAGACCCCATATGCAATTGTGACATTGTATGTAATGGAGCTTGAAGCATAGATCAATAAGGAAAGTATAGATCGTTTTATAAATAATACTGAGACAATTGGCCATGTGTATGGGAAAAGAATTGGATTTTTATTTCATGTCACATGCAAAATGAGATTCCTAAAGATAAAGATCTAGAGAAAATAAAACTAAAACATGAGAATATCTTTAATCTACAGGCTAAGAAAATTTCTTACATTAAAAGCACGTCGAGGGACTTCCCTGGTGGTCCAGAGGCTGAGACTCCAGGCTCCCAATGCAGGGTGCCTGGGTTTGATCCCTGGTCAAGGAACTAGATCCCGCATCCTACAGCTAAGACCTGACTCGGCCAAATACATAGTTAGGTAAATAAATGTTTTTTAAAAAAGCACATCAAGTAGGACAATGAATATGTTAACCATATTAAAATTTGTATACAAAAGGTATTATAAAGTTAAAAGTTAGTCATTTTGAGTAATTATTTGCAGTATATTATCTGATACTGAACTCATTGTTACTGAAAAATGTGTCTGAATTTCTTTATTTCCCACCTTGATGAAGAGCATCATTATGGACCTACTCACCGAAGCCAACAACTAGTCGATGAAATAAATTAAGGGACAAGTCAATAAGAAAAGTAAAAATAACTCCACAAAAAGGGGGCAAATGATGCAAAAAAAGCCAAACTATAAAAGAAACCCTAAGAATTAACATATGAAAGACATTTCAGGTTCACCAGTGATAAGTAAATGAATTAAAACAATGCCAGGCTTCCCAGGTGGCTCAGTGGTAAAGAATCCTCACTGCAGGAGCTGCAGGAGATAAGGGTTTGATCCCTGGGTGGAGAAGATGCCCTGGAGGAGGAAATGGCAACCCACTCTGGTATTCTTTCCTGCATAAATCCATGGGCAGGGGAGCCTGGCGGGCTACTGAAGTCACATAGAGTCAGACAAAACTGAGTGACTGAGCACGCATGCACAAAATTAAAATGATAAGGTGTTAGTTCATGTCCACCAGACTGGCAAGTTTCTACAAGTCTGATAGTACCAAGCACTGGCAAGAATGTGCTGAAAGAGGATCTTTCATATGGTGGAAGCAATTTGGTAAGACCTGATAAAGTGAAAGATGTACAGCCCTTAGTGATTCTAGCTTTATAACACCTTGTAGAAACTCATACTTGCATAATAGTTGTAATGGCAAAAACTTGTAACATCTGAAACTTTCTTGAGCAAGAAATATGTAAAAGGAAATTTACACATTCCTTTCTCAACAGAGACTTGTTTCTCACTGCTCTGGAGGCTGGAGGTCCAAGATAAAGGCATCAGCATGGTCTGGCTCATTGGTGTGGGCTCTCTTCCTGGTTCATAGCGGTCATCTTCTCCCTTTGATCTCACATCTCTCAGAAGCCTCTTTTATAAAAGCACCAATTCCATTCATGAGAGCTCTACTCTCATGACCTAAGCACCTCCCAAGGTCCCACCTTCCAATGCCATCACTTTGGACATTAGGGTTTCAAAATATAAATTTTGAAGGGAGACAGACATCCAGACCATAACAATGCATTATTGTATACTCACGTATTTAATTACTGATATATTTGGGTTACAGATATTTTGTATTTGTCTCATGTTCTCTGTTCTGGTTTTTCTCCTTTTTTGACTTTCATGAATAAAATATTTAAAGTTTTTTAATTTTCCCTCTTATAATCAGTTTCCCTCACTATTCTTTTAGTGGTTATTCTTAAGATTACCACAGATATCCTTGACTAAATAGATACACTAAAAATTGATGCTTTTACCTCTGTCTAGTCAGTTAAAGGTCTGTAGAATACTTTATCCTATTTAACCTCTTTCTCTTTTGTGCTATGGTTATCATTTTATTTCTGCATATATTTTAAGCCTACAGTATTATTGTTTTATAAAGTCAACAAACATTTGAATATAATCACATATTTACCTTCTCTTGCTCTACATCCTGTCCTGTATTTCTGTGCTTACATCTGGAATCTTTGTACTTTTGCCTGAAGAACTCACTTGAATATTTAGTGTGGATCTTTTGGCATAAGGCTTCAGAGTTCTTATTTGCCTGAAAATATCTTTGTTTTAATTTCAAATTTGAAGGCTATTTTGCCAGGTATGTAGTACCAAGCTGGAATTTATTTTCTTTCTGCACTTTAATTCCTTGGCTTCTTTTTTTCTGTTGATAACTCTTACTTTTTCTCTAAAGGAGGTGTGTCTGTCTTCTCTGGTTGCTTTTAAGATGTTCTCTTTGACTTTAGCTTTAAATAGCTTTGCTCAAAGTATTTGTGATTTTGGGGGGAGGGGAGGATATTTACCCCACTTGTGTTTAAATAGTTTCTTTAATCTATGGCTTGAGATCTTTTGTCAGTTTTTGAAAATTCTAATTTAATTTTAGAATCATTGTTTCCTACCACTTCCCTGAAACTTCAGTTGTAGAGATATCAGCCATTTAATCACATCCTACATATCTCTAGTGCTTCTCTTGTATATTTTTTCCCTCTCCATGTTCTAGTCTTCATATTTTCTATTAAGCTATCTTTTAGTTTCCTAATTTCTTCTTTATCTAATATGCCTTGAACTCTGTTTACTGAGTTCTTATTTTCAGCTGTTGTATTTTATAGATTCCATTACCATGATGAAAGTATCTTGTCATTTATCTTACTGAAATTTTTAATTAAAGTTATTTTAAAGTCTGTGTCTGGTAGCTCCAATATTTGGATCACCTTCTGGTCTACTGTCTATTTTCTGTTTGTTTTTTTTTTCCCCACATTTTGGTTTTGGTCATTTTTTCTATACTTGATAATGCTAAATAGTTTTTTTTAAAGGAATGTATACATTATATAAAAAAAATTGTAAAGGCTCTGGATTATCCTATTCTAAATATGAGTCATTTTTTCCTTTGTTTAATGGAAGATAGAATGGCCATCTTGATTCAGTCTCTAAGGAAGATGATTCAAGGCTGAATTTAAGTTTCTGTGAGGGCTGGTCCTTTTTTTTGTTTGTTTTGCTTTACCACAAAAGCATAGACTTTGGGGAGTCTGAAATGAAAGCCTGAGGTATTTGTCAGACCATTTCTTCTTTGGTGGAGCTCAAATTAAAATGTTTTGGGGTTTTTTTCTGACTGTGCTGAGTCTTCATTACAGCTCGTGGGCTTAGTTGCCCCGTGGCACATGAGATCTTACTTCCCAGACCAGGGATTGAAACCCCAGACCCTACACTGGAAGGCAGATTCTTAACCACTGGACCACCAGGGAAGTCCCCTAGAATTTTTCTCTCTTCAGCACCAAAAGACAGCCAGCAACTTAGCTCATTTGTGATTTAGGAATTAGCAAATTGGCAGAAAAATTTTAACTCACTTCTCTGTAATTCCCTTTTCTCCTGGATCCTGCTCCTTCTAATTCCTGGCTATCATAAGTGTCAATTTTTATCTTCTGACCCTGTGTAATTGACACAGTCTCTGAACCACTGTTACCTTCTTAACCGCCTAGCCCTGAGCCTTTTAGGAAAGAAATGGTAATAGGGAGTGTCACGGTCACTCTAGTGCATCTGCTTTCTCTCAAGGATTAGCTCTCAAGTTCTGGCAGTCTTGATTGCTCTCCAGTGCCTTAGAAAATGACTTTTTTGGGTAGCTTATTGAGATTTTCTAATTATTACTAGCATAAGAGTGTTTGTCTTATATAAGCTACTCTGGCAGAAGTTTCTGATCTCCTTTTCCAGTTGTTCTTTTTTGTTGTGGATGACTTAAAACTGTTTTAAAATGACACTTTGATTCATTACAATAGTTGGCAAACCTCTAACTGATTCATTACTAATAATGTATACATTAGAAAGAGTAAAACATATCAAAATGAGAAATGCTGTTGAAATTTAGTATGGTTAGATAACTATGCCTGATTCTTGTGGTTAGACATTTAAATCACACTAGAATTACTTGTATTACCCCATTTCCCTGAAAAAAGGATGAAACTATCAATGGAAAACATACTTCAAGATTTTGTAACGTCATTAAAACTCAGCAGTGAGGAAGATTAACTTGTAAAACATTTCTCCACTTATTTAACTTTTTTGGTCAGAGAATTATTAAAAAAAAAAATTCCCTAACTTTTACTACTTTGCTGGCTAATACTGGTTTCTTTTAATGTCCTGAATTTACTGAATCAAGAAAACCTTATCTAGGAGTCAGGTCAGACTTTACCTATACTAAATACTTTCTATCTAATAACTCTATAATCTTAGCAGTGTGAATTTTTTTTTTTATTGTTTTTGCCATACATTGTCATGATATCACCATGGGTTTACATATGCTTCCCCTCCGGAACCCCCCTCCCTCCTCCCTCCCCCCCGGGAAATCTCGCTGCACCAGCCCCGAGCATCAATCCTGGGCTGGCGATTGATTAGACACATGACAATTAACATGCTTCAGTGCCCTTCTCCCATATCATCCCACCCTTACCCTCATCCACAAAGTCCACGAGTCTATTCTATACATCTGCGTTCCTTTTGCTGTCTCGCATGTTGGGTTCTCGTTACCGTCTTTCTAAATTCCATATATATGCTTTAATATACTGTATTGTTGTTTTTGCTTCTGGCTTACTTCACTCTGGGAGAAAATAATAGCCAATGAAGCAACAGACAAACAATTAATCTCAAAAATATACAAACAACTCCTGCAGCTCCATTCTAGAAAAATAAACAACCCAATTAAAAAGTGGGCCAAAGAACTTAACAGACATTTCTCCAAAGAAGATATAAAAATGGCTAACAAACACATGAAAAGATGCTCAACATCACTCATTATCAGAGAAATGCAAATCAAAACCACAATGAGGTACCACTTTACACCAGTCAGAATGGCTGCCATCCAAAAGTCTACAAGCAATAAATGCTGGAGAGGATGTGGAGAAAAGGGAACCCTCTTATACTGTTGGTGGGAATGCAAACTAGTACAGCCACTATGGAAAACAGTGTGGAGATTCCTTAAAAAGCTGCAAATAGCAGTGTGAATTTTATAAAAATTACAAGACAATGTGACTTAGTGGAAAAGAACATAGACTAGGAGTTTGGATATGCAGTTTCTAGTTTATTGACCATGCCAAAGCATTTGACTGTGTGGATCACAATAAACTGTGGAAAAGTCAAGAGATGGGAATACCAGACCACCTGACCTGCCTCCAGAGAAATCTGTATGCAGGTCAGGAAGCAACAGTTAGAACTGGACATGGAACAACAGACTGGTTCCCAATAGGAAAAGGAGTATGTCAAGGCTGTAAATTGTCACCATGTTTATTTAACTTATATGCAGAGTATATCATGAGAAACGCTGGGCTGGAAGAAGCACAGCTGGAATCAAGATTGCTGGGAGAATTAGCAATAACCTCAGATATGCAGATGACACCACCCTTAGTGAAGAAGAACTAAAGAGCTTCTTGATGAAAGTAAAAGAGGCATCTGGTCCCATCACTTCATGGCAAATAGATGGGGAAACAGTGTCAGACTTTATTTTTGGAGGCTCCAAAATCACTGCAGATGGTGACTGCAGCCATGAAATTGAAAGACGATTACTCCTTGGAAGAAAAGTTATGACCAACCTAGAGAGTATGTTAAAAAGCAGAGACTACTTTGCTAACAAAGGTTCATCTAGTCAAGGCTATGATTTTTCCAGTAGTCATGTATGATATGAGAGTTGGACTACAAATAAAGCTGAGTGCTGAAGAGTTGATGGTTTTGAACTGTGGTGTTGGAGAAGACTCTTGAGAGTCCCTTGGACTGCAAGGAGATCCAACCAGTCCATCCTAAAGGAAGTCAATCCTGAATATTCACTGGAAGGACTGATGCTGAAGCTGAAATTCCAATACTTTGACCACCTCATGCAAAGAGCTGACTCATTTGAAAAGACCCTGATGCTGGGAAAGATTGAGGGCAGGAGAAGAAGGGAACGACAGAGGATGAGGTGGTTGGATAGCATCACCTACTCAATGGACGTGAGTTTGAGTAAACTCCAGGAGTTGGTGATGGACAGGGAGGCCTGGCATACTGCGGTCCGTGGGGTCACAAAGAGCGACTGAGTGACTGAACTAAACTGAAGAGTCTTATTCTACTAGTGACTGTGATTTGGATCCTATAGACTTCTTTGGGCCTCTGTTTCCTTATCTGTAAGATAACAGTTGAAGTAGTTAGTGGCTGTGGCAGATTGTATTTTCCAAAGATGACTTCACACATCACTATACCTGATCACACATATTCTTACAAAGTAACTGAAATTCTGCTTGCTGAGAGATGAGATCTATGTTGTCCTTTCCCCACTCCCTCACTTTAATCTGGGCAGGAACTTGTAAATATTCCAACCAGTAGGCTATGGTAGAACTGAGGCTGTTACTTCGGAGGCAAGATGTAAGAAGGTAGCTCTTCCACTTGACCTTTCTTTCTTGGGAGATACTTGTTGCAACTTGGAACTCAACAACCCTGCTGTGAGGAAGCCTGAATTAGCCCTTAGAGACCAGATGGAGAGACATCCGAGTTCAGAGAAACTATTTTTCCTCTTTCAGTTTCATCCTTTGGCCCACCTTCAGAGGTAACTGGTATCTCCAATTCCTGGGTCTTCTGTTGAACTGACTGGCCTCTTATTGCCTTTCCTTACTGTAGGTACTTAGTTTCTAACTTTCTTGGGTCCTCTGGATTCAGGGTCATCCATCCTTCTTCTTCCAGATTCCAAAATTTTGTTTTTATCTCTCATTTGCTATTGTCTTCTCTCCTGTGTTTTTTATTCTTGGGGCTTCATGACTTTTTATTTCTCTTATTTTGTTTAATAGTGTTGAGAAAGAAGCAGAGGTGAACGCTTGTATTCTACCTTCCATGTTTAATTGAAGTGTCCTCTTTTTCTAAATTTTCTATTTAAACTCCATTTTCTTTTTTGACCTTTTGCATAATCTTTGAAAGTTCTGACTATAATAACTACTAAAACTTCCTGCAAGGTCAGGCATTTGCTATAATGTTGCTAGTGAAATACATTATTGGGTGCTTTGTTTTAGTAATCCATGGAGAAAAGAATGGGAATTAAAATATTATCTCCCATACATATAAAATCTGTTGATTTGCTTTTACTTTAAAATAATTGACTATTTTTTAAAGTAGTTTTAGGTTTACAGAAAAATTGAATGGAAAGATCAGAGATTTTTTTTTTAAACAAAGGTGCAAAGATAATGTAGCGGAGAAAGGATATTCTTTTCAACAAACCACACTGAAATAATTGGATACTCGTATACAAATAAGCAAAAACCAAAAAATCCTTCTATCCATACCTTGTACCATAAACAAATATGCATTCAAAATGGATCATAAACCTGAATATAAAACCTAATCTATATGATGTATAGAAGAAAACAGGTATGATCTTGGGTTCAACAGAGATTTGTTAGATAAAACACCAGAAATAAAAATTAGTAAGTTAGTCTGTCCTCATAAAAATTAAGAACTTTGGCTCTTCGAGAGATACTATGCAGAGAATGAAAAGGCAAGCTACAGACTGGGCAGAAATATTTGCAAACTACATATGTGATGAAGGACTTGTATTCAGAATATTCTAAGAGCTCTCAAAATGCAACAGTAAAGAAACAAAGAACTCTGTTTTTAAAAGTGAGTGAAATATCTAAACATTTGATGGAAGAAGATACATGATGACAAGTACATGAAAAAATCCTCACCATCTTCAGTTGTTAAGAAAATGCAAATAAAAGCTACAAAGGAATACTCCCACATATTTATTAGAATGCAAAACATTAAAATAATTGACCATACCAAGTGTTGGTGAAGATATGGAGGAAATTTTCACACGTTACTGGTGGGAATATAAAATGATATAAACATTTTGGAAAGCAGTTAAAGATACATATACCCTATGTCAGAGTCATTCCATTCCTAGGTATTTATTTAATAAAAAAAGAAAGCGTATGTTCATACAAAAACTTATATGCAAGTGTTCAGAGCAGCCTTGTTTGCAACAATCTTAAGCATTGGTAAACAGTCCGAATGTCCACTGTCAGGTGAACGGATGAACTGTTCACTGTTGTATGTCAAAACAATGGAATACTACTTAGCAATAAACAGAAGTTAGCTACTGTTACATGACCAACCTGTGGCTGGTTTTTTGAGCAACTTCCATACTGTTCTCTGTAGTGGCTGTACCCACTTCCCTTCCCACCAGTAGTGTAGGAGGGTCCCTTTTCTCCACCCTGTCCTGCATTTGCTATTTGTAGACTTTAACGATGGCCGTTCTGACTGGTGTGAGGTAATACCTCAGTGTAGTTTTGATTTGCATTTCTCTCATAATTAGCAATGTTTAGCATATTTTCATGTGCCTTTTGGCCATCTGTATGTCTTCTTTGAAGAAATGTCTTTTCAGATCTGTCCATTTTTGATTGGATTGTTTGTTACTGAGTTGTATGAGCTCTTTGTATATGTTGGAAATGTAGCCCAGGTTGGTTGCATCATTTGCAAATATTTTTCTTGGCCCATAGGTTGTCATTTCATTTTGTTGATGGTTTCCTTTGCTGTACCAAAGCTGGTAAGCTTGATTAGGTTCCATTTGTTTTATTTTTGCTTTTATTTCTATTGTCTTGAGAGACTGACCTAAGAAGACACTGGTATGATTTATGTCAGAGAATATTTTGTTTATGTTCTCTTTAGGAATTTTATGGTATGATGTCTTCTATTTAAGTCTTAATTTTTTGAGTTTATTTTTGTATATGGTGTGAGCTTGTGTTCTAACTTCATTGATTTACATGTAGCTGTACCTTTCCCAACATGATTTCTGAAGAGACTGTTTTCTGTTTTTTTTTCCCCATTATATATTCTTATTTGCTTTGTTGAAGATTAATTAGCCATAGGTGTCTGGGTTTATTTCTGGGCTATTACATGAGGAACATGGATAAATCTGAAAATAATTATGTTGAGTTCAAGAATCCAGACTAAAAAAGTACATACTGTATGGTTCCATTCATATAAAATGATAGAATATGTAAACTAACCTGTAAGGAAAGGAAGCAGATTAGTGGTTGCTGAGGATGAGGTGTGACAGGAGTAGGAAGGAGAGATTATAATGGCCCAGGAGGAAACAAGAGGGATCCCCAGAAGGCATGCTGGCCACGTTCATTATCCTGAGTGTGGGAGATGGTTTCACTTGTGCACGTCTCTGTTGTGTATATGTGCTCATTTGCTTCAGCTGTGTCCGACTCTTTGCTACCCTGTGGTCTATAGCCTCAGGCTCCTCTGTCCATGGGGATTCTTCAGGCAAGAAACCTGGAGTGGGTTGCCATGCCCTCCTTCAGGGGATCTTCCTGACCCAGGGATCAAACCTGGTCTGCTGCATTGCAGGCAGATTCTTTACTGCTGAGCCACTGGGGAAGCCCGAACATGTATGTTAACACTGGGGAAGCCCGAACATGTATCTTAAACCTCACCGAGTTGTACACTTTAACCATATGAATTTTTTTAATGTTAATTATACCTCAATAAAACCATCAAAAAGGTCAACCTGGACATTTATGTCTTGCATATCTTTGGGTGTTTATTTATACAAATTTTAATTTATTTTTAAATATACTCCATTTACAGTTATATTTATACTCCATTTACAGTTATAAAATATTGACTACATTCCCTGTGTTGTATTAGATATCTTTGTAGCTTATTTTATACATAATAGTTTGTATCTCTTAATCTCATACCCCTATGTGGCCCCTCCTCCTTCCTTCTCTGTCTGAGAGACTGTTTCTTTTTTGTTATATTCACTATGCATTATATTTTTAGATTCTGCATATAAATGATATCGCAGTATTTGTCTTTTTGTCTGACTTATTTCACTTAGCATAATAACCTCCATTTCTGTCCATGTTGTTGCATATGGCAAAATTTCATTCTTTTTTATGGCTGAGCAGTATTCTATCTTATATATACACCACATCTACTTTATCCATTCATCTGTTGATGGATACTTAGGGTGCTACCATAAAATTTTAAATAATGCTGCTCTGGATATTGGGGTGCATGTATCTTTTTGAACTAGTGTTTTCTTTGAATATTTAATCAGGAATGGAATTGCTGGTTCATATGGTCATTCTATTTTTATATATATACTTTTTGAGAAATCTCCATACTATTTTTCCACAGTGGCTGCATCAATCTACATTCCCACTAACAGTGTACAGCATTCCCTTTTAGGGCTTTTAAGGGGAAAAAAGTATGCAAAGTTAAAAGAGAAATTCTGTCTGTGAAGAGTTAAAAGTTGTCATTAGAAAATACTTCACTAACTTGAAGTGTTTCTTGCCTGTTCTCATTTGGAAATATAGAATGATGACTAAAAACAACTCAATATGCATGCCAAATTGAAGTTGATTAACCTCTGACCTTTACACATCATTTAATGAGGCATCATGCACGCTGGCATGAAGAAGGCTCTGTCAAAATGCTGAGTTTCAGTTAATTCCTTTTCTGGAGCTCTTTGTTTTGCTCCTAGCCCACCTAATTTGACTCTTGTCATGCTCCATATGAGGCTGGGGGCTTTATATGAACCCAATCAGTCACAGCTACTGGCAGAACCAGCGTGGTGGGGAATGATAGTGTCGTGGAGCCTCATGTATAAAAAGATGTATGTGATCAACAGAAAATAAAATTTCCTTTTGTCTCTGGTGAGTCCAATTTAGCAATTATTATGGCATTTGAAGAAAATGTCAGTGTAGTCATTTTGTTTAGATTATTTCATGTCTTGATGAGCTACGAAAAGAGAATGGATGCTGAGATGGGTGGTGTGTGATAGAGAGCTGGCTGAATTTTCTCTGCTGTACACAAAGACTGAAAACAAATTGCCCACAGATTGAAATAATTTCCACGGGGTCACAAATGTCAACAACATCTTTCAGAATTGGTTTTCTTTTTAAAACTAGAAATTTCTTTCATGATGTTGTTCAGCTATGAAAACGAGCTTTGCATGAAACACATTTAGAGTCTTTGGAGAACAACTTGAAGCTCTTGATGATGTCATCCTTTTATATTATTTATTTTATCACTCATCCTCGTGATCATCAGTGTCATCATTAAATATTTATTGATTGTCATGTGCAGGGATTTTAAAAAATCACCGAAACTATACATTTAAAACAATGTGAAAATGAAAGACTTCCTTTATCTAGTTTCATTTTAATCATGTGACAAGTCTACATATGATGAATTATCTGTAAGTCTCACATAAACAATGGAAACATTTAAAAAAATCAGCTTTTAAAAGCAACTTCGTGCCACAGTTAGTGTCTTTTGACTATTAGTGTGAGGTTAAAGTAAATCCTTCTAGAATCTTCCTATCTTTATAAAGTTGCCTAAGGGGACTAGAAAGACTCTTCAAATGGAGGCAATAATTTGGGCCTTAGTTTCATAGAATACTACTTATTCTCTCCTCTAGGAGAGGCCATGATATTATGGTTATTTTCTTATTCATTCATATGACTGAGGTTTGTCCCTGGAATTCTCCAGGCAAGAATAGTGGAATGGGTTGCTGTGCCCTCCTCCAGGGGATCCTCCCAGCCCAGGGATTGAACCTGCATGTTCTGTGTCTCCTGCATTGCAGGTAGATACTTTACCTGCTGAGCTGTTGGGGAATACTTATTGAGAAGCTACTATCTAGGAAAAGATACAGATAATAAGCAGTTAGTTTGGTGAGAACATGACTGCAGATGTGTGATCTAGGTATTGTAAGAGGCACAGACCAGGCTCCTTAGCTTCATGTTGGGGGCCTGGTGGTGCTCAGAAAAGGCTTTCTGGAGCAAGTGGTAACCTCAACTAAGATCTAAAAGTTAACAAGGCAGAGGGAGTAAGGAGGTAGAGAGAGGTTGTGGAGAGGCAAGTACCCATGAACGCTCAGAGGAGAGAGGGTGAGCTTGGCACTTTGTTAGAGTTGAGTGTGGTTCAGTCTGGCAGGAGTACAGAATAAATGGAGGAGTGGTGAGGCATGTGGCTGGGGAAGTGAGCAAGGGCCAGAGCAAGGCCCAGTATACAAGGCCAGTGGACTATAATACAAAGTATTGGGTTGGTCAAAAAGTTCATTCCAGTTTGTCTATAAATATAACATCTTAAGGGAAAATCCAAACAAACTTTTTGGCCAACCTGATAGTTTAAGGGGAAATTTCACTTGTTTCCAGTTTCACACTCAGAACAGTTCAGTTCAGTCACTCAGTCATGTCTGACTCTTTGCGACCCCATGAACCGCAGCGTGCCAGGACTCCCTGTCCATCATCAACTCCCGGAGTCCACCCAAACCCATGTCCATTGAGCCCGTGATGCCATCCAACCATCTCATCCTCTGTCGTCCCCTTCTCCTCCTGCCCTCAATCTTTCCCAGCATCAGGGTCTTTTCAAATGAGTTAGCTCTTTGCATCAGGTGGCCGAAGTACTGGAGTTTCAGCTTCAACATCAGCCCTTCCAGTGAATATTCAGGACTGACTTCTTCTAGGATGGACTGGTTGGAACTCCTTGCAGTCCAAGGGACTCCCAAGAGTCTTCTCCAACACCACCATTCAAAAGCATCAATTCTTCGATGCTCAGCTTTCTATATAGTCCAACTCTCACATCCATACATGACCACTGGAAAAACCATAGCCTTGACTAGATGGACTTTTGTTGGCAAAGTAATGTCTCTGCTTTTTAATATGCTGTCTAGGTTGGTCATACCTTTCCTTCCAAGGAGTAAACGTCTTTTAATTTCATGGCTACAATCACCATCTGCAGTGATTTTGGAGCCCAGAAAAATAAAGTCAGCCACTGTTTCCACTGTTTGCCCATCTATTTGCCATGAAGTGATGGGACCAGATACTATGATCTTAGTTTTCTGAATGTTGAGCTTTAAGCCAACTTTTTCACTCTCCTCTTTCACTTGCCTCAAGAGGAAATTTAGCTCTTCTACACTTTCTTCGTAAGAGTAGTATCATCTGCACATCTGAGGTTATTGATATTTCTCCCGGCAATCTTGATTCCAGCTTGTGCTTCCTCCAGCCCAGCATTTCTCATGATGTACTCTGCATATAAGTTAAATAAGCAGGGTGACAATATGCAGCCTTGACGTACTCCTTTTCCTATTTGGAACCAGACTGTTGTTCCATGTCCAGTTCTGACTGTTGCTTCCTGTCCTGCATACACGTTTCTCAAGAGGCAGGTCAGGTGGTCTGGTATGCCCATCTCTTTCAGAATTTTCCAGTTTATTATGATCCACACAGTCAAAGGCATCTTCGCATGAAGTGTTCCCTTGGTATCTCTAATTTCTGGAGGAGATCTCTAGTCTTTCCCATTCTATTGTTTTCCTCTATTTCTTTGCATTGATTGCTAAGGAAGGCTTTCTTATCTCTCCTTGGAATTCCTTGGAATTCTGCATTCAAATGGGTATATCTTTCCTTTTCTCCTTTGCTTTTCACAGCTATTTGTCTTAATGTATTTGATGAGAAGAAAGATACTTGAATTTGAAAGCAGATTATTATAATCTGTTATAGTGAATATTTGTCACATAGATGAATGTGACTAAATATACTGCAATTTAGCCCTTTCTAGAAATATATTTTGGGTAGTTTTTATTTCATTGTAATATGCCGTGGTCATGTATGAATATATTATTTAGAATTTAAAACCACATGTAGTAGCCTACTTCCCTTGGAAGTAGGGAGACAGAAACGTCTTCCATTTCATTCAGTTCAGTTCAGTTGCTCAGTCGTTTCCAACTCTTTGCAACCTCATGGACTGCAGCATGCCAGGCTTCCCTGTCCATCACCAACTCCTGGAGCTTGCTCAAGTTCACGTCCATCGAGTTGGTGATGTTATCCAACCATCTCATCCTCTGTCGTCCCCTTCTCCTGCTGCCTTCAGTCTTTCCCAGCATCAGAGTCTTTTCCAGTGAGTCAGTTTTCATCAGGTGGCCAGAGTACTGGGAGTTTCAGCTTCAGCATCAGTCCTTCCAATGAATATTCAGGGCTGATTTCCTATAGGATTGACTAGCTAGATCTCCAAGTTGCAGTCCAAGGGACTCTGAAGAGTTTTCTCCAACACCACATGTCAAAAGCATCAATTCTTTGGTGCTCAGCTTTCTTTATAATCCATCTCTCACATACATACATGACTACTGGAAAAACCATAGCTTTGACTAGATACATCTTTGTTGGCAAAGTGATGTCTCTGCTTTTTAATATGCTGTCTAGGCTGGTCATAGCTTTTCTTCCAAGGAGCAAGTGTCTTTTAATTTCATGGCTGCAGTCACCATCTGCAGTGATTTTGGAACCCAGAAGAATAGTCTCTCACTGTTTCCATTGTTTCTCCATCTATTTGCCATGAAGTGATGGGACCCAGTGCCATGATCTAAGTTTTCTGAATGTTGAGTTTTAGGCCAACTTTTTCATGTTCCTCTTTCACTTTCATCAGGAGATTCTTTAGTTCTTCTTTGCTTTCTGCCATAAGAGTGGTGTCATCTGTGTATCTGAGGTTATTGATATTTCTCCTGGCAATCCTGATTCTAGCTTGTGCTTCATCCAGCCCAGCATTTTGCATGATATACTCTGCATATATGTTAAATAAACAGGGTGACAATATACAGCCTTGACATACTCCTTTCCCAGTTTGGAACCAGTTTGTTGTTCTATGTCCAGTTCTAACTGTTGCTTCCGGTCCTGCATACAGGTTTCTCCGGAGTCAGATCAGATGGTCTCATAATCCCATCTCTTGCAGAATTTTCCAGTTGTGATCCATACAGTCAAAGACTTTGATGTAGTCAATAACACAGAAGCAGATGTTTTTCTCGAACTCTCTTGCTTTTTCAATGATCCAGGGGATTTTGGCAATTTGTTACTGGTTCCTCTGCCTTTTCTAAATCCATCTTGAATATCTGGAAGTTCACGGTTCACATACTGTTGAAGCCTGGTTTGGAGAATTTTGAGCATTACTTTGCTAGCATGTGAGATGAGTGCAATTATTTGATATTTCATTAAACTGAGGGAAAAGAATTTTCATGCATCTGACATTTATAGTGTTTTCACAAACATAGGTTCCATGAAAACCAACTACAATGGAAATAGAAATGAGGACAGAATCCTGTAATATTTACTTATTCTATGCATTGGGTTTGTATTAATTAGGAACTTAATTAGGAAAACTTGATGTGTTTGGGAAATGGAAATTAGAGCAAGGAATAGCTGCATTTTTAGGTCAAGTTTTCCACGTAGTTCTGGAAAACAAAGCTATAACCAACGCATGAAGTTGTATCAGAAGGTTGAGTGAACTCCCTACCCTCGTGAAGCTAATGGTCAGTCAGACAAACTAGAAAGTGAGGTGCAGAGGTGATAGAGTGTTCTTACAGCCAGTGTGAAACTTCTCAATGCTTGGGGCAGTAGTGTGCGTGAGTAAAGGATACTCATGCCCTATGGATACCTCTTCTATAGTTTCTGAAGAATCCCTGGAAATTCTTGAATCTATTTTTATGTTCATTGAGCTTCTAACTCTTTCTTGATCATTAGCACTTTATCCTTTTATGACCTGGCTTCTTATATCAATTCTAGATTTTGAATATATATATATATATATATATAATATATATTTTATATATATATATATATTTTTATTATATATATATATATATATATATATATATATATATATTCAACCCCTTGTAACTAGGCATTTTGCTATAGAACCTCTCCACTGAGCTGGTAGAAGGGCTGATCCTGAAGTCTTAGACCGCTGTAGGATCAGGGGAGAGGCAAGTAGGTGGAATCTGCCTGCCATGTAGGAGACCTGGGTTCAATCCCTGGATCGGGAAGATTGCCTGGAGAAGGGAATGGCAGAAACTCTGGTATTCATATCTGGAGAATTCCATGGACAAAGGAGCCTGGCAAGCTATAGTCCATAGGGTCACAGAGTCAGACACAGCTAAGTGACTAACACTCACTTTTTTCATGCGGACCTCCACTGGAGCCAAAACAAACCCACTGAGGGCAAAGCTACTTCTGAATCTGGAGTGTCCTAGACTATACCCTGTATTTCTCTTAAGGACCTATTTGCCTTCCTCGGGACATCACTGCAGTGATTCAAGCCAGCAGCCTCCCTGTCCTACTTCTTAACCAACTGCTTTCAGCTCCTGTTGAAATGAAACATCACCTTCCTATGCCATTTAACTTCACTGTAGTGGAATGTCCATCCACATTCTAATAACTGTCTTGATTTTGGGGAGAACTCCATACTCACATATGTCTGCTCTCTGCTCTCAGTCCTCTTTAGAAAATACCATAATTAGTAAAAATAATGCCTAGATCCCCACGCATATTAGCATCCGGGTATGGCTGTATGATAAATGCCTGCCAGTGGATTGTGAGTAGGTGGGGGCCACTTCTGAGTAGGAGTCTTAAGACACTGGGTATGTGCTGTTACATATCCTTTTTTTCTTTTTTGTGGGCTGCTATACAGTGGCGCCTGTGACCCAGCTTTGATCAAACATGCATGGACAACATGCTAGAGTTTTCCTATTCAGGATGTGCTTGTCAGCCTGGTGGCATCCTCTGGGAGCTTGTCGGAAAGGCAGACTTTCAGCCCATATCCCAGACCTGAAAGTAGAATCCGCATTTTTAACAAGAGCCCCAGTAGTTTCATATACATATTAAAACCTGGTAAACCAAGAATATAGAAATATCTTGGCTATTTGAGTGATCACATGGACGTGGCTGCCCTGATAACTGGTGCTCTCATCTCGGGACTGCTATGTGTGAGAAAATCAGCATTTCTGGTAACCCACCTGAGTTTGACATCTCTTTGGGTAATGGCTTCCTCCTAAGTAATTCAGTGTTGTTGTGGTTCAGTCACTCAGTCGTGTCTGACTCTTTGTGACCTCATGTACTGCAGCACACCAGGCTTCCCTGTCCTTCACCATCTCCCAGACCTTGCTCAAACTCATGTCCATTGAGTCGGTGATGCCATCCAACCATTTCATCTTTTGTCATCCCCTTCTCCTCCTGCCTTCGATCTTTCCCAGCATGAGGGGTTTTGTAATGAGTCAGTTCTTCACATCAGGTGGCGAAAGTATTGGAGCTTCAGCATCAGTCCTTCTAATGAATATTCAGGATTGATTTCCTTTAGAATTACAGTGTTACTATAACTGATTTTAAGACTGAGGAAACTTGAGATTTGGAAACTGTATCATGAAGGCCTCACATGAAATAGGATCCAACTTGAATGTTTGGAATAAAGAGATTTTAATAATGGTGGGTGTGGGCAGGGTTAAGGGTACAGGGCTATTGTGGGGTCCTCTTTTAAGAAGTTTGGGAGAAAAGTAAAGGAAACCAACTGGCAGCTAGAAGTTACAGTTTTGGAATCAAGCCTTGAATCTATTTGGGACTGTGAAGAAGGGGCTAGTGAAAGGGAGGAGATGGAGCTAAAAGGAGATGATTGATAGGGTCCTAAAGGAGGCAGGGGGCTTCCCTCATAGCTCAGTTGGTAAAGAATCCACCTGCAATGCAGGAGACCCTGGGTTGATTCGCTTCACTTTTTGGTTCAGCTGGTAAAGAATCTGCCTGCAATGTGGGAGACCTGGGTTCAATCCCTGGGTTGGAAAGATCCCCTGGGGAAGGGAAAGGCTACCCACTCCAATATTCTGGCCTGGAGAATTCCACAGACTGTATAGTCCATGGGGTCGCAAAGAGTCAGACATGACTGAGTGACTTTCATTTTCAAAGGAGGCAGCAGGGCTGGGGGAAGACGGATGGTTATTTCTCTGGGATAGAAGGAAGGATAGACAGAGGCATGTGGGGCCGCGTGATGTGTGAGTGTGACTTCGCTGAGGAAACTCATGCCTTCTCTGAGAGCAGGAGGTGAGTGCTTGTGAGAGAGAAGGCATCATTTCCCGCACAGCTTATGGAGATCTTGTATGAATCAGGTGGAGGAAGGTGACGAATATATGTGGAGAGGGCTGTGTCTGGTTTGACAGTCCTTCATGTTGTAAGTCTTCTGCTTTGCTCCAGGGCACCAAGTAGTCCTTTGGAGAACCACTCTGTCCCAGTAGAAAGTCATGCTTTTGATGAAGGGTCCCCATGTTAGAGGCAGTTAGGTGGAGAAGTGCCTGAGTGGACCCTGGACCATTGGCAGCATATCCTGAACTACCATGTAACCCTGGGGCACTAACATTTCGCTGTTGTTTCCTTGTCCATCGGTGTATCCAGTGCCCTGGATCTGGGGCTTGAGCTCAGGTGCTCATCTGGTTGCCTGAAGAGAACGAGCTAATGCATAATAGAGCAGGTGCTTCAGTTTCACTCATTCGAGCCTCTGTTCAGAATTCATAGGTGGGAAAATTGTTTGGAAAATGCTATGAGCAGAGTTGGCTGCCAGCAGTCTTGTGTATTATGAACGAGAAAGCTTGGAAAGATAGATACCAGCCCAGTGGACTCAAGTTCCCACCACCTGCTCTGTAGAATCTGGTCGGGGCTGCCTGGGCCAGGGGGATGCTAGCATTATATAATATCTCCGTGTTAGCCAGCTTTACCGGCCAAACCATCAGGACAGCTGGTGGCTTCTATTTGGCAGCTGTTTTAAGAAAAGGATTTCTTTTATAGAGACAATGGATTTTTTCATCCATGTTTGGATGGATTTGGGCCTTTCTTCCACTGCTGAATTTTGTCCAGTTAAAAAAAACAGTGAACAAGAACACATAATTTTCCATCTCTCTGTAACTTCTGATTCTAAGTCTATAGGGTAAAAGGGATCCATTTTGTACTTGCTGGATATAACCATTTCTGAATAATTTTTTATGTTGAAAGGTCATGTTGTAAATAGGGAGGGGATATTTTAGAAGCATTGGTTAATGTTTTCACAAAATTCATATCACAAAAGATTTATACCAGTATAAAACACTATAATACAAAGTTTGAATTATAAGACACCAAGTCAAACAATATTTTTTTTGACATGAATATAGTAAATAATTATAAATTCTTGGCCTTAAAAACAATTCCAGGAACAAAATAACTGGACCCTTTTGGGAGATATTGTTTCTGTTGCTAATGTGATATTATTTATTTTTTTTCTAACCCTGTCAAGGTAAACTTGTTTATGAAACAGAAGAAAGATAATTCAAACTTAGTTGATGGGATAATCCACTGCTTTATGTTTTCCTTGCATTTCTGGCTAAATAATGCTTATGAAAAATTTATTTGCTAGTTGTAGGCAGACGTATCCAAAAATAACCATGCATGAAAAAGGTTCATAGATGTTGTTAAATGGAAAAAGAAAGTTATATATAGTATGACTCCCAAACCTATAAAAAGAAAAATTAGCATAGGCATACACAAATACAGAGATGCGTTTGTACATGTGTAACATGTAAGAAATAATTGGGAGGAACTGAGTTTTAATTTCATTTTTTATTGACTTCTGTTTTTCATTTCCTGTTTTCCTAAATGAAGGTACTTCGTGTGTGTGGGCAGGTGAGAGTAGACTTCTAAGGAACATGTTGCTTCCCAAGTGAGGCTGGGGGCTGAAGTAAGTGCTGAGAGGTGTCATGTTATTTCCAAGGTGGGCACAATGCTGCAGAATTGGAAGCCTGAAGTAATTGAACCCGATTGCTTCCCTAAAAATGTAAAATGCTGTATATTTATTTATTCCCAATTGTTTTACTGCCAGCATTCTGTATTTGAGGTTTGGATAAAAGTTTACTTAATCAGAAAAAAATTATTAAAAGTAAAGGGAATTTTGAAGTGATGAATACAAACAGCAGTTTGTTGACCTGTGGAAAATGTACTTGATTTTTAAAAATATGTTTATTTTTTAATTGAAGGACAATTGCTTTACAGAATTGTGTTGTTCGGGCCAAACATTAACATAATGTACTAGATTCTGAGTCAAAGAAATCACAGTCACTGTATTAACATGTAGTCTACTAAGATGATGGTTTAAGAAAGAAAAATGGAAAATGCCCAAGAGAGAACTACCACACGAGGCATACTGTCCCTGTGTATCCTGGCTCATCTTATACTCCTCACGGACAGGCATGTTTTGGGGTATGTTAAATTATTACAGAAGAGATGCCAAGTACTGAACAGATTTATACATATAATAGTTGTTGTAGCAAAGACATCTTATTGCAGCATAGAAGCCAATATTGTCTGATTTCTGAAGACTTAAAAGACACCTACAAGTTAAAGTAGGCCTCAGGGAAGCTTGTGGTGAGCCATCCAGCCCAAGGCAATTTATTGGCAAAATTAAATTCTGGCTAATTTCCTTAGTGCCTGTGCGTCCGCCACTCTCATTAACTGCACTAGTTACCAGTGGAAAACACATCTTTCAGTGCAGGGCACTTTGCTGAAGTGGAGCCAGCCTCCTGCAAAGTGCCTGGAAGATTGGTTTGGAGTATTCTGAAGTAGCTTGGGGGTCCCCAGAGACTCCCAGGCATGGTACAGTGACTCTGTTAGGGGCTGCTTTGGCCTCAGTGGAAGGTTCTGAAGTGAGACTGTTCTAACAGCAGGCACTGTTGTTAAGACAACCTGTGTGTGTCATTGTGTGGGGGAGGGATTGAGCTCTGCCGCTCACCTCCCATCGCAATGAGAGGGATGTGAAGTGAAGGGAGTGCAGAGGCTCAAGACAAGTCTGATAGAGATGCCTGGGCACAGTCACTTACAGGGCAGAAGAGGCTGGAGTCAGGGGTAATGGCAAGCTGCAGAGCATCAGTGGAGTGAGTTCAGACATCTTAGAGGACGTGGAAGTGAGGGAACCTGGAGATGAGGTAGAGATGTGAGGTTTGCTGAAGCAACCTCAGTGGAAGGGCAGACGGGGGTGAAATGAGGCAGGGTAACATCAAAATACCTGTTGATTTACAGAGGTGGTTATGCCACACACTAGTTTCTGGAATGTTCTCTGTGATGACTTCTGCATTTTTTACTCAACAGAGTCCCATTATGCTCTTGCGTTTTTTCTTTGCCAGTGCAATGCACAAGGTGGAGGAGTGTTTCATGAGTGATAGTTAGGTAAAGGAATGATTATGTTTATCTGTGGTCATTAAATTGGCCAACATCCCAATGCTGTGGGATGGGGCAGAGAGCAGCGGTGGCAAGAAGATAACAGTAGTCCTTTTGGAGAACATGATGTTGCAGAGAGGTGGGTATTGTGCCCGTGGTAAGGGACATGGCAAGAATACTTGGGGTTGACTCTGGAACAGTTCCTCTTCTCCTTTCAAGGAAGAGGAGACTAGCTTGTGGCATTTGAAGTTATGTCATCCTGGGATACCGGGAACTCTGAGATGAAAGTGCAGGGTGCATTGAGACCAGGCTTGTCTTTGGAGTCAACAAAAGAGAATGTGATTAGAATCCTAAGAGGGCAGTTTAAAACCATAAGGATAAAAGGAAGAAAGGAAAAGTCAAAGATTCGCCTAGGGATTCTAGTATACTCTATCAAATTGAACAAGTTGGAGCAGCCTTATTGGCAGACGTCTGGAAGAACCAACTAGAATAATTTACTTCATATGCGTCAACTGCAGAAAATCAATAAAGGGACTCATGAGAAATCAGGATAGAATAGGGAGGCGTTTTCAAAGGATCTTCCAAGTCCATGAGGCATCAGAGGAAGCTATTACTTCTAACAGATTTGGTGTCTTACAGTGAGAAATTCCACCCTTAGTGAATATAGTGTATAGTGAGCTAGGAATAGCAAGTCTCTAAAATTTCAGTGATTGGGTACTGTTTATTTATTTCCATATGCTCTGTGGTTAAAGTGAAGGGCCTCATATTTCACTCACTGTTCGTTTTATGATTATTTAGTATCAATAATACTGTGTGTATTAGAATGAAATACGTTTAAGGTACTAGCATCCTTGCCCTCCTGATGAGCCTCCCTAGCATGTAGGAAAGAAAAGGAAATATTATGGCTAGAGTTTAGTTTAAAGTCTTTGGAGAGTATAAATAACATTTTAGGCAAAATATTCTTTAATAATTTTTTCAGTAGGCTCTAATTTACAGACTTAAAAATAATGAGTAATTTTCTAAATGAAGTTCAATTATATACTTCTGTATATAATTATATTCTACTATACATATTTCTTTATTTACATTGCTATGAAAACAACTTTACTGTACCATAAGGTTAAAGTTATTAATAGCTCTTGCTTCCTAGTTTTTATGGCTATAGGGCAATACCGACATCTTATTTTTAGGGCAGACTTTTAAAAATAAAATTTGAAAAACTCTAGATACTGGAATATCTAGGTTTGTTTTGTTTTTTGGTTTTTCTTTTTGGCTTCTAGTATCTGAATCCCTGTCCTACCTTATTGGGGTTTCTAAAAGTTAAAATGATTGATACTTAATTTCCCAGCTAATTGGTTATGTAGCTATCATATAGACATGTGACTGAGACTTGGCCTGTCAGATGCATCTACCATGGACTTTGAATTGATAGAGAATAACAGAGAAGCAGGAAAAGTGGGGAGTCTTTCCTGGCATCAGGAATAGTGACAGCAAAAGCTACTTCATGGGGGCAGCAGTGCCAGGGGTAGGGCATTGCCTGCTTGGTACTGTGTCACTGGTGAGTTCTGGGTGACATATTTGTTTAGCACTAATTCTGGCTGCCTGATCTTTTTCATTCCTGCTCATTTTCTGATCTTGGTCTTTTAATCTTTCCTGTGACTTTGGAGTTACCCAAAGTCCTTCTAGTAAATCTCGCTTTTACCAAAATCAACTAGTCATTCCCTGCTACTTGCTATTGCATTTTATATTTGTAGGTTTACCACACTGAATTGAGAGGAACTCAGGTTTTTCTTTCATTACCATCTGAGCCACCAGGGAAGCCTTCTATGGTTGAATGCAACCATAGAAGACCCCAGGACTTCACTGGTGGCTCAGACAGTAGAGAATCTGCCTGCAATGTTGGAGGCATGGGTTTGACCCCTGGGTTGGAAAGATCCCCTGGAGAAGGAAATGGCAACCCACTCCAACTCTTGCCTGGAGAATCCCATGGATGGAGGAGCCCGCTGGGCTATAGTCCATGGGGTTGCAAAGAGTCGGACACGATGGAGCGACTAACACTTTCACTTTTTCCTTCAAACCTGTGACTAGATTGAAGGGGGAGCAACAGTCCCAGTTTGCCCAGGACTGAGGGGATTCCTGGGACACATAACTTCTGGGTGTGTCTCTGTGTTGAGTTGGTCAGTAGCCAGGTGGTCTTAGACATGTTTCAAACTTGTTGTAACTGTTTCTTCATCTGTAAGATAGAGCTCACCTATTATGAAATTCAAATCAGACAGTTAATATGGAAGTGCTTTGTAACACGTTGTCTACCAGGGCTTCCCTGGTAGCTCAGACAGCAAAGAATCTGCCTGCAATGCAGAAGACCCATGCAAAGGGCTGCACGAAAGCACAGTGGCATTAACGTTGAGTGGTTCTAGACCCGAGTCCTCACCATGACCCCTTAGACAGTGCCAGAGTGTGGTCCCAGGACCATCTGTATGAGAAGAACCTGTTATAATACATAATAAATGTTCGAATCCATCTTAAAAATGAAGATTTCTGGGCTCCCTCCAGACATACTAATCAAACACTCCTGGGAGTGAATTCCCAATAATCTGAGTTGTAAAAAATTTAAACTGAAAAAAGTTAAAGTAGAACTTTAAAAAGTTTTCAGATTATTGTAATTCACACTAGAATCAGAAGATCCTGCCTTAAGAAGAGAAGAGAGGATTGTTAACCCTGCTTGCCCTTCTTGCTGACTAGAGTCCTCTGTTCTGGAGACCACATTTTATATCCTTGTTGCTCAAAGTGTGGACTATGGCCCCCCGGGCACTTGTTCGAGCGATAGACTCTGAAGCTCTGTTCCAGTCCTACTGAGTCAGAATCTGTAGTTTAACAAGATCTCCAGGTGATCAGCCTGTACTTTAAAGTCTGTAAAGCACTGATGCATGTTAAGTGAATGTTGAAGAGCAGGGGAAGGATTGACTTGTCAGGTACAAGGAGTTGGGCCCAATAGATAACCCTCTCTTTTTCCCCAGCTTCTATACCAGTTGAGAGTCAGGCCGACGGATCAGATAGATAGGGATCAGAAAGCCAACATTTCTACTGAGAAAAGCTGTGTGCGGAGTCAGGTTTGCCTATTAACTCATTCCTGAACTGAACAGCAGACAGAGTCAAAGGAGAGAAAGGACTCAGCCAGGATGCTAAGTGTCCACTTCCCAGCCCTCTGTCCAGTTCCCGTATCTCCTTGCTGGGAGGAAAGTCACCATGTTCCACTTTGGTGCTTCTTCTAACATTGGGATGTAAAAAGCAGCCCAGAGACCTTTGTTGTCCTTCAGGAGACCGTGAATCAGTGTTGGGCAATCTGCCCAGGTGCTTCAGAGTCACGGGGACACAGGGTCTTGATACCACCCAGTGGAGTCTGGGAAGGCAGCCCCTTTCCCCTCCCCAGCTGCCTGTTTCTTCTGTCTGCTCATTTTGCGTTGGTTGCACAGCTGCCAAGGCCAGGGAACCTATGGAAACCCAGGTGGTGGCTACATCTGCAGGTGAACTTTGCAGGCGGGAGCCAGTTAGTGAGTTGTATGTACATTTTTGAGAAGAGAGGACTGCATTTTACCTCTTGCCAAGATCAGGACACCTTGGATTCTTTCTTCAGTCCCTGAAGGACTTTTCTTCCATGTGTAGGTTTCCTGCCTCCCTTACATGAAAATGACTCTGAAGTCAGCCTGATCGCCTTAATGCCCAACAGTATGTTAGTGATACGCAAAACCAGCCATTGAACCCCAGCAAGTCTAGCATGGTCTAATCGTTTAATTGACCATAATGATTTTATTATCTGGGTTTAAAACAGGACAACTGGCAGTTTTTTCAGAGTGCTTGCAGGTTGATTACATATGGAAAAGGGAGGAGGTATGTAATCTATATACCCAGTAACTGCTTTTTCAAATTACATTCATTCCTCTTTATTTTATTTGAACGTGTAGGGAGTTCAATATAGTTCAAGGAAAGCATTGTGGTAAACAGCCAGCTTAAATGTGAGCAGTGTAAAGAGCAGCAGCTTGCAGGAATATTGCTATAGATACTAAGACCGTATCCTGCCTTGGTACAGACAGCACATAATTGAATCATGCTCAATAGAAAGCCATTACAAAACCGAACTTATTTGCAATGCTAATGTGGGGAAGACAGCTGTCACAGGGAATTAAATATGATCATTCAGAGCTTGAATAAATGAGGTGTCCATTATCTTCTGGCTGTGTTGCAGGCTACTCGAAGAACGCAAATAAATGGTACTGTTGCAGTAACCAGCCCATGGTTTTGTTTTTTAGTCATAGAAATATGAGAGCTTTGGAGGCGGGGGTGGGGAGATAGTGAGACAGAAAAGAAGCTTGGCAGATAAATACAGGTAAGTGGGCAAAGAGTTTATTTCCCTCTTCCCCTTCAGAAACCATGGATGCAAGGACATAATCAAACTTCTATTTTTGATGCCTGAAACAGATTTTAATTCTATTAAAGATTTTTTTTCTTAATCAAGATTCATCCCTTCTTCTTAAGACTCAAATCACTGCCAACTTACAAAGGATGCTGAATGTGAAAGGGTAGAGTGGGGAGTAAACAAAGCTAATCCTTTTGTCCCTTCCCCAAGGCCTTCCTTCTCATCCAAATAGGATAATACAGACAACAGAACTTCTTCGTGGACAATCAATCTGCCAGTGAGCATAAAGGAGAGTTGGATCAGTGTTAGTTTAAAAAATGCCATAAATTATCCAATTAACAGAAAGGGGGGCTTCCTTTGGTTGGATCTGGCCAAGCTATCTACAAATGAGTTTTCTTATGTTAATCACATGGAGATATTAAGCTATCATCTTTTTGACATTAAAAGTTAGAAACAATTGTTAAAAAAGCACTTTGAAGACCATTTTCAGCTAGCATATTTAATGCAGGTAATTCTGGAACATGGGTTATCAGTCTGAAATTACATGACACTGGTTGAGAGGGAAAAGCCAGCATCCAGGGAACTGTGACTGGTGAAACCAGTTGGGCTTTCCTTATGACAGCTACTGGTCCAAAATGACCCCTTGGAAGTAAACAAGGTTTGGGGAGAAGAGTCCAGTTCTTGTGGTCTTTTCTGTAAACTATCAGTGAAGTTAGCAGTCATTAAAAAAAAAGGTAGTAAAAGACAAATTAAAATGATGGTGTGGGTTCATATCTGTTTTTATATAGCTAAGAAACTTAGCATTGGCTCTTTTGTGTCTCATGGCATGTGGATTGTTTATGCAGCATATAAATTCAATTCAAGAAAGCAGTGCTTTGCTCTGTTAATTCCGTCAGGTTGGGAAATTTCAGACATTGGTAAATATTTTAGAAATGGAATATGAATACTTAACTGGACTGCTATGTGGCTTCCCTGATAGCTCAGTTGGTAAAGAATCCGCCTGCACTGCAGGAGACCCCGGTTTGATTCCTGGATCGGCAAGATCCTCTAGAGATAGGCTAGGCTACCCACTCCAGTATTCTTGGGCTTCCCTTGTGACTCAGCTGGTAAAGAATCTGCCTGCAATGTGGGAGACCTGGGTTCGATCCCTGGGCTGGGAAGATCCCCTGAAGAAGGGAAAGGCTACCCACTCCAGTATTCTGGCCTGGAGAATTCCATGGACTATACAGTCCATGGACTCGCAAAGAGTTGGACATGACTGAACGACTTTGACTCCACTCATGCGTTTGTCGTGTGGCAGAGCTGTAAATAAGGATTATTTCCCCAGACTCACAATCCAAGTCTTTTCCCACCAGAGCTTGTATATTTTGAGGTGGTTAAAAATCTATTCCTTTTGAGAGAAGACTGTTGGTGGAACATTTCTTCTGATGAGCAGAGGAAAAGAATATGGCTTTGAGATCCTGAAAGAATTCTCTAGAACTTTGGTTTGGTAGGAACTTTATGGGGTCATGACATTTTAATGCCTATGCTGAAAGAGTGTCTTCTACTGAATATAGAATCCATTCTATGTTCAGGATTTCTTATTAGATGCCTGAATAATTTAGTATGGGACTAAGTAGGTGTTCGGGCTAGATCCTTCAACTTTTATTTCTGAAAATAATTTTTCTATCTGATTGCAAATATCACACATGTTTATAATAAAAAATTTCAAGCAGTAGAGAAATGTATGCTGTAGTAAATGAAAGTCCACCTAAGTCCAGCCTTCCAGATATAATTATGGACAGTCTCATGCATATAATTTCAGCATTTTTTTCCTATGTATATACTAGTCTTTATTCCCCTTGAAAGTTGTGTATATAGTATAATTCCACATGTTTTATTCACTTGGTTGTTATTTCATAGCTGTTTTTTCATATCTGCAATACAGATCTACTTAATTTAAAAAACCGAATAATTTTGTGTTACATTTAATCATATTTATTATAATTTAATCCAGGGGTTGGCAAACTATGACCCACAGGCCAAATCTTGCGCCCCCCCAGCCCCTCGACTCTGCTCATGTTTTTTGGAACATAGCCATCCTCATTTGTGTCTGCAACTGAGACTGTATTGCTGCAAATCTGGAAGTATTTCCTATGTAGACCTTCACAGAAAAGGTTTGCCAACTTGTGATTTAAGCAATCATATGTTAGTTGGATGTATAAATTGTTTTCCATTTTGTGCCGTAAAAAATATATTTGTAAATCTATCTTTGAGTATTCACTAATTTATCTAGGGTGAATTCTAATAAGGACTGCAGACTTATGCCTTAAATTTTATAAATTAATGATTGGGTTCTAGTTAACAAGTTCTTGTCCTAAGTGATGCCCCGTAAAAACCAATTAATTAATTTTTGTTAGAGTACAGTTGCTTTACAATGTTGTATTAGCTACTGCTGCAGAGCAAAAGGAGCCAACCGTACATATACATTTATTGCCCTCTCCCCAACCCCTAATTAGGACACCATCATTTAGGACACCACCCAATTCCTAGAGACGTAGTTATTACAATCTGGCAGACCCGAATGTATATTTTGGTTTTACAATTAGTAGCTGTGTGATTGCATAGATTCTTTTAGTTTTTAGTATATAAATGGGACTTTAAAAAAAATGTATTTATTTTTTAATTGAAGGATAATCGCTTTACAGAATTTTGTTGTTTTCTGTCAAACATCAACATGAGCACAAGCAATAGAAACCAGTTCTAGCGAACGGAAGCAAAGAGGTGTACTAGCTGTTGTACAGCGCGAGGTTAGCGCAGTAGAGGCAGGCCGCTGAAGCTTCGCTCCTTTCAGTATAGATCTGTCCTTAGAAGGGCTGCCCTTGACTGGTTCCTGGAAGATAACTACTCTGAGTGCTTGGAGGATCCTGCCTGAAAAGAGTATTTTTGTATTTCTGAGGCCTTGGGTCACGCTGTATCAGTTCAACTGGATAGTTAATGCCGACAACGTGACTTACAGTGAATACCATTTCTGTTTGCCTGAAGCCTTGGGGCTGCATTGTATTACTTTGACCCTCTGTAGGTCTGCCGACTGAGGAGCTCAGGTCAGGTGTTGCACGCCTATATGACTGACCTTTGTGAAAATTCTAGACACCAAGGCCGGTTTCCTCGGTGACCTTCCCTGGCTGGTACTGTCACCTGCACTGGTAGGAGAATTAAGCATTGTCCATGCAAGTCGACTGTGAACAATTAACGGAGGGCTTGCCCCTGTTTTCCCCTGGACTCCAGTCTGTGTGCCTCTTTCCCTTGCGGATTTTATTTAAGCTGTATCCTTTGCTGTAATAAACCATAACCATGAATATAACAGGTTTTCTGAGTTCTGTGAGTTCTTCTGGCAAATCCTCAAAACTGGGTGGCCTTGGGGGCCCCTGACTTAGATAGATGCAATGAGTAGCTCATGTGTGTCTCGTGTGTGTAATGAGAAGGCTGGAGAGTGAGGCTTAGTGTTAAGACAGAACCTACACAAAGTGTGTTTCACTATACTCCTCGTCAGGCCAGGACCATTGGAATGATCAGGGTCTACCATTTCTGTGTTTTTGGCACCCTACTAGAGAGCAGTGTTCCAGGAGAATCCTAGCTTAGGGCGTGTGCTGCCCATCCCGTCTTGCTGTACCGGTGATGTGAGGAGGGATCTGAGTTGGTGAAACTCTTAAGACTTTGACTGCTGTTGTGGGAAAACAGTGTACACTTCTAGGTCAGCAAACACTTATTATTTATTATCTACTGTTCTAGGCACTGGGAATATGTTGAAGAACAAGAAAATGTCCTTGCCCTCAGGGTGCTTACATTTTGCAAAAGGTAAGTCTTCAAAAGACTATTGATGTGTATTTATGGAGCAGTAATGGATGCCAGAGAGCCAAAAAAATAGCAACTATCCACTTCGGTGTTTAGATGACTCAACCTTTCTAAGTTTGTTTTCTGTAAAATGGGTATAAGAATGTTTAGACTGTTCTATTGATCCTATGAGATGATCTTTGTGCTTGGCACACAGAAAACAATAAGTGGTTTTTAGAAAATTATGAATTTTTGGTTGTGCTGGGTCTTCATTGCTGCCTGTGGGCTTTCTCTGGTTGCAGAGAACAGGGGCTACTCTGTAGTTGTGGTGCAAGGGCTGCTCATTGCTTCTCATTGCTCACACACGCCAACTGCTCCTCGGCATCTGGGATCTTCCCGGACCAGTGATAGAACCCATGTCCCCTGCATTGGCAGATGGAGTCTTATTCCCTGTACCACCAGGGTAATCCTAAATGGTGCTTATTGTTGGGTATAAGAGTGAGAGTTTTGAATTTTGAAATCAAGCTGCCAGGGTTCAAATTCCACCTGCTTGTTAGTTCTTGATCTTAGGCAAGTTATTGAATTTCTCTGAGTAGGAATGTCTTCATATATGTGCAATCTAGCAGTTGCATGAGGCTTGCACTTGGTTTAGTGCCCTGCTGCTGCTGCCTTGAAATTATTGATTGTTTTTGAACACAGGGTCCTGCATTTTCATTTTGCACAGGGCCCTGCAATTTTCTAGTTGTCCTTTGCTGAACTTTGATGTCTTCTTGCAAAATGGAGATAATACATACCATGGTATTTCTCAAAAGTCTCGTTTTAAACTCTTGGTTTCAAATTTTCTATCCTTTACACTTGTCTCCTTTTCAGATATAATATTATCACATTGTGCTCATATGACTCCATTTCATTTGTTTTATAGAAAGAAAGCCAACTCAATTTCCTACCTCACGCTTTGCAATGACGACTCATGCACAGACAGCCCAGTGTCTTTATATGAGGATATTGTTGCATTTAAAACTGAAGATATTAGAAATTGTAGAACTTTTCATTAACTTGTATAATAGGAATATAGTCAACTCTTGAAGATTGGTGCTTTGATGTAGAGTGGGATATGAAAGCAAACTTCAGTCCTGTTAAACGCCCTCTTAGAAACTAATTCTTGCAATTTAGGCACCTGTGATCTAGGACAGAGAAATATAGAACCTGTCCCACTGTACTGGAGAAAGTAAATTTGAATGAAAGATTGGAACCATTTCTGACTGCTTCAAGCACAATAGCATAGTTGTCTTTTTAAACAGAGTACTTGTATTTAATTTTCACCCATCAACAGGTAGGAAGAGAAGGGAAGAAGAGTGAAAATAGCTTTATGGCTCAACAGAGGCCTATTGAGGCAGTAAGAGGTTTGATGTAAGCTTATGTTCAAATCCTAGCAGTTTAAAAATTTTCATATTTGGATTTCTATCCTCAACACTAGAAAATTGAGTGTTGGGTGTGAAATCCAGTGCCATTTGGAGTCTCAGCCAAATGACTCTGAAAGCTTAGAGGCATCTAAATGCGCCACTAAGGGCGGGGGTGTGTGTGGTGTGTGTGTGTGTGTGTGTGTGTGTGTGTGGTGTGTGTGGTGTGTGTGGATAGGTGGGAAGTGCTTGAGAATGCCTCAGCATGAGGGAAACCACACTTCAGATTTGCTTCTCTTGGTGTTTCTGTGAAGGCTTTTGTGCAAATGGACCAGGAGATTGCAATTTGGGAAACAGGGTCTGTTTCACTTCAGAGAGAAACTGAATTTGAAACTTAGAAAAAGACTTCAAGAAATTCATTTAAAAATTGCCAGTGGAAGCATAGTTGGGAAAAAAAATTGAGTTAAAAAATGAGATGATTAAAATTCACTGGATGAGAAAGTATTCCTCCTACCTTGAAGACTATATGACTAGGGATAAAGAAAGAGAACACACAACACAGGCAGGCTCCGCATGCCAGAGAGTGAGGGGTGGTGAGTGTGAGAAGGGTGGGTCGTTCTTCAATGAGGGGCTTTTAATTTTGCAGTTAATAGAATGTCTGCTTTATTTTGTACCTAATTTAAGCTCAGAATGCACCCCCTACTTGAACAAATAAGAGGAAACGAGCAGTTGGCGTGGGGTTCAGGGATGGGAGTATGAGAAGAGCTTGAGGTTTTAAAATTCATTGTTCGTTAGTTCATGTTTGTGGGCTAAAAGCTTCTCTTTGGACCTCAAAGGTCAATGGTGTATTAATGCTCTATTATCAAAATTATTATAAATAGTTACGTTTTGCCACTTTGACTGTACCACTTTGTAAAATTACTTCTGAAAATAGTTTTTCTTCTGTGTTTCCATCCCATCCTGTGAACCCCTGCCCCATGCCAGATGGCAGAAGGGAATTACTGGTGTTGAATCATGAAGGGAACTGGGGGGTTACAATGGAGGGTACAGTGGAAGGTGGGGACACAGGCCACACACACTGTGTATTGGGGAAGCGTCGAGCCAAGAGTTAGACAATATCAATGGTTTCATTTCCTGCCATGGGAAAGTGATTGGATTTCAATTTGGAAGGCGTAGGGTTGAATCTGAGATTCAGTTGTACTGCTGTGGAATGTGAGTGACAGTGCTTTTTTGTGTGTTTATGTAAGGTACGTGTATGTTAGATTTTTTTTTCAAGGGTTCCAGAGATGATGATGTAAACTTGAATCTGTGTCTTGGAGTTGGTCCGAGTGTTAGAAAGAATTCTGGCTGGACTATACAGCTTATACAGGGACTCAGGCTGGTAGAATAGTATTTGTTGTTCATTTGCCAAGTCGTGTGCTTTTGAACTGTGGTGTTGGAGACGACTCTTGAGAGTCCCTTCGACTGCAAGGAGATCCAACCAGTCCACCCTAAAGGAGATCAGTCCTGGGTGTTCATTGGAGGGTCTGATGTTGAAGCTGAAACTCCAATACCTTGGCCACCTGATGCGAAGAGCTGACTCATTAGAAAAGCCCCTGATGCTGGGAAAGATTGAGGGCAGGAGGAGAAGGGGGTGACAGAGGATGAGATGGCTGGCTGGCATCACCGACTCGATGGACATGGGTCTGGGTGGACTCGAGGAGTTGGTGATAGACAGGGAGGCCTGGCGTGCTGTGGTCCATGGGGTCACAAAGAGTCGGACATGACAGCAACTGAACTGAACTGTCTGACTCTTTGCCACCCCATGGACTGTAGCATGCCAGCCAGGGAGAATAGTCTAGATTTTAGACTTAACAACTTTTGTATTTTTTAATTGAGTTTAAGAGAGGGATGAGGGCTAATAAGAGTGAGAGACCTTGGCAAAACAACTTCTTTAGATGTTGCTAAAGAAGAAGATGCTAATAACCTTATAATTGGCAGATTTTGGGGAAAATCATAGACTTTAGGATGAAATCTAAAAATAGAATGCCTCCTACAGTACAGAAAGAAGGGTTTTATGTTTTTCATGTTAATGAAATATTCTTGCATAAGAATGTAACTTCTGTTGTAATTAGGCAAATAGGCTGCTAACTTTGCATATTTTATTTCAGGCATTTGTTAAATTCCAGCCATGCTAGAAATTTTCCTACTTGGTTTTGGCACTGGATGAGCAGAGATGTCTTTATACTCAATCTTTCAAACCTGATGGTGTCATCCAAGTGTGAACTAAGACATACTATCATAGTTGGCTAATTTATAGTGTTACCCATAAGGACAGTCTCCCAGCCATAGAGATTTAGGTGTTCGAAAGCCACTGAATGACATTTATGTGTATGCTGTATACTTAGTTGCTCATCATGTCCTACTCTTTGCAACCCAATGGACTGTAGCCCACTAGACTCCTCTGTCCGTGGGATTTCCCAGGCAAGACTACTGGAGTGGGTTGTCTTTTCCTTCTCCAGAGGAATCTTCCCGACCCAGGGACTAAACCCATGTGTCCTGGGTCTTCTGCATTGGCAAGCTGATTCTTTTACCACTGAATCACCTAGGAAGCCCCCTCAATGACGATCATCAAAATGAAAACATTTCAACCATCTTTTCTTTGCAACTGCTGGTCTTTGATTTTCACCAATAGTGAAATTTTTCTTTTTACCTTGTCTTTATCCTTGATAGATTGGGTATATTTTGACTTTTGAAGGAGGAAGACACAGTGCAATCCAAGCAGATGAAAAGCACCAGCAAAAGCACATAGACAAGGAGATGTGGGGGATGGGCAAGTTACCCAGGATGTCCGGAGATGTGACATTTTAGTGGGGAATAAGGACGTGAGAGGTGAGGTTAGAAAGAGAACATTGTGAGATGGAAGCACAGGATTGATTGAGGTCAGATTGCGTGGGCCATTAAAGGCCTGTGATCTGTGATTTCAAAAAGTGAGTCTGGTGGCAGTGTGGAAGCAGCATTAAAGAGGATGAAGTACAGTAAAGTCAGAAAACCAATTATGGTGTTGCCTGAAGAAAGAGGATGAGGCCAACTCTGCCCGTGTTAGTAGGAAGAGGGGAAGAGACGAGAAAGTTATTTCCTTGATAGAGTTGAAAGGGTTTGGTGTAAGATGGATGAGAAGGGGAAGGGGAAAGAATGAGTCAAAGGTGACCCCAAACCAGGTGGCTGGGAAGATGACCTCATGGTTTATTACCGAAATGGGGAACTTGCTGCTGTGGGGGTGCTCAGGGTGGGTTGTTAGTTTCCTAGGACTGATATAACACTGCAGAGTGGGTGGCCTAACCTACAGAAAATTATGTCTCACAGTGCTGGAGGCGAGAAGTCCAGGATCCAAGTGTCCCAGTGTCCTTTTGAAGCCCTAGGCCTGTTCTAGACCGCTCTTCTAGCTTTTGGAAGTTCCTTGCATGCATGTTAAGTCACTTCAGTCATGTCTGATTCTTTGCAACCCTGTGGGCTGCAGCCCACTAGGCTCTTCTGTCCATGGGATTCTCCAGGCAAGAATACTGGAGTGGACTGCTGTGTCCTCCTCTGGGGATATTCCTGACCCAGGGATCGAACCTGTGTCCTTTACATTTCTTGCATTGATGGGCAGGTTCTTTACCACTGGTGCCACCTTTTGGAAGTTCCTTGGCTTGTGGCATCGTTAGTCCAGTCTTTACCTGGTGGTGTTCCTATGTGCGTATCTGTGTCCAGACGTCCACTTTTTATAAGGATACTGATGATAGTGGATTAGGGTCCTGCACCACTGCAGTATGACCTCACCTTAACTAATTCCATCTGTAGTGACCCTGTTCTCAATAATGTCACTTTAGAGGTACTAGAGCTTTGAACTTCAACATATGAATTTTCAGAGGAACACAAATCAATTCACAAAAGTAGAGTAGGGGAGGCAAGAATGACTAGCTTTAGGTTCCTGTGGGTCCAATGTCAGCAGGATGGTAGAAACTGGGATATGAGCTGACCTCATAGAGTTTAGTCATCACTACCTATAGGGAGGACTTCCCAGGTGGCTCAGTGGTAAAGAATCCTGTCAATACAGGAGATGAAGGTTGTATCTATCCCTGGCTGGGATGAAATGGCAACCTACTCCAGTATTCTTGCCTGGAAAACCCCATGGACAGAGGAGCCTGGCGGGCTCTAGTCCACAGGGTTGCAAAGAGTTGGCTATGACTGAGCACATCTGCATGCTACACCTATAAGGAATACTCGTGTATTAGAGAATTTTCTACAGAGTGTTTTCTAGCTACAGGAGTGAAAGCATTTGCTTGGAGGAGAAGAAAAAGAGGAGGAATATAATTTCTCTGCATCCTTCCTTATGAGCCGGGCTTTCTGCCCAGTGTGTAGAGAGCTACTCTCATTTAATCCTTAAGTGGACCCAGTGAGGGAAGAGTTGAGTGGAAACTGAAGCCCACAGTCACACAAAAAGAGGATGGCAAGGCTAAGATCTGCACCAGGTTTATTTGATATTAGGGCTTCCCTGGTGGCTCAGATGGTAAAGAACCTACCTGGAGTGCAGGAGACCCGATTTCCATCCCTGAGTCAGGAAGATCTGATGGGAATCGGAGAAGGGAATGGCTACCTGGAGAAGGGAATGGCTACCTACTCCAGTATTCTTGCCTGGAGAATTCCATGGACAGATGAGCCTGGAGGGCTACAGTCCATGGAGTTGCAAAGAGTCAGACACAACTGAGCGACTAACACTTCGGTTTATTTACTACTTTATTTGATGTCACTAAAAATGCTGAGAGCGTCTTAGGACAAGGAACTCAGGAACAAGTAAGGGCTGCAGTGGGAGCCAGTGAAGGGGAAGAAAGAGAGCAAACGAGAGTTAGGAAAGAAAGCCACTGGGAATTCAAACTAGAGTGTGAAGGAGCAGGGAGAGGCACTGTATTGGCTGTTTTTAGGCAAGCTAAGGACCTAGAAGTGTCTCTCTGGTTTAGTGCCCTCTCTGCTCTTTGAACGTCCATTTGATTAAGAAGTGAAATTAGAACAAATTTTCGTCCACTATGATTACAGGCAACAAATTCACTGTAAAAAAAAGGAATTACTGTCAGTTTCATTCTAAGTTTGCCCCAGTCAATGTGCTGTTGGGGGAGAAATACCAGTTCTGATAAACTGCTTTCTCAATGTATATACATCTACCTCATGCTGGCTTTGGAGGCTAATTTTATTTGAAGTTCTGAGCCTTTGGACCTGACACTAAGGTTGGAGGTGGCTACATGCCTTCTCTATGTCTGTACCTGTGTTATGGCTGCTATGAAATGCTTTTTGGTTACACCAACCTGTGAAGGGATCTAATGAGAACGTTTTTAGAGGCTAGATGGAGGCATTTTAGGACATGTGAGACTACTGGGTGAAAAATAAGGACTTTCTGGCTTGTTTCCCATACCTGCTTTCTATTCACTTCAAAGAAAAAAATTTTTCATTAAAAACAAAGCAGTTAAAATGTCAAGGTGCCCATTCTCTCTTTTCAGGCTCTCCTTTTTACATTACAAAACAAGTGGATTGAGTGAAGCAGAAACTGCTGCTAAATAAAACCTTTTCTTGGCATTCCTTGGAGAAATCAAGTCCAAGACCAGTGGTGAAAGGTGACTGTACTATATCCACTACACAGACTATTTCTTCTAATTATCAGCATGAATGTAATTACTTACAAGCATCTCAGGCTCCTATGATCATGTCCCTCAGAGCATTTCATCTTTAATGATTTTCCTTGATAGAAAGCCAGTTGGAAGCATTTGTTGCATAACATTGCTCAACCAGAAAGAAAAATACGTACTTCTCAGAAGAAAGATCTGTATGCTTTCTTCTCAATGGTACTTATATTCTGCCGGAATTTGATTAGGAGCTATCCTGGCACAAAGATTGCTAATGACCGAGTCAAATAACTTACACAGATTAAACAATTTCTTGGAAAAAAAAATACAATGTAGTATGACATTCCTTTTCCAAGAATCTTGAAGTTCAGAATGGTAAGCACTTAATGGTGAATTGTTAAACCCTTTAACTTGTGAGGATAGAGACTCTAGCGGGGAGAGGTTCCTTGAGGGAGTCTGTAAAGTATTAGGTGAGATAGTTTTAAGGAAGACATTCCTGGTCTAGGGTGAGACTAAAGTGTAAACTCGTATAATAGTTTAGGGTTTTTAAAGCTGTCAGTGCCATTAGAGCTTGCCTATTCCCCCTCCTTCAGTAAACGAGCAAACTACCCAGGTAAATTACGGTCCAAGTGCTTGGTAACTTTCTCCCTGTCACAGTCACAACTAGTGTCACACACACACAGTGTCACACAGTAGTGTCACAACTAGATGCTGGGCCTCAAATTCCTTCCCAGTGTTCTTTCCACTGTCCCTTCTTTCTCTAGGACTTCATTTATCTGGCATTGCTGAGAAGCACATTTTTTGTTTTATATTTTTCTGGGTAAGTTTATTTCTTAAGCATCACTTAAAAGTGTTTTATGGAAATGGTAATCTTAAGGGACTTCCCTGGTGGCTCAGGTGGTAAAGGATCCACCTGCAGTGTGGGAGAACCAAGACATGTGGGTTTGATCCCTGAGTCGGGAAGATTCCGTGGGGAAGGGCATGGCAAACCACTCCAATATTCTTGCCTGGAGAATCCCATGGACAGAGCCTGGTGGGCTACACTCCATGGGGTCGCAAAGAGTCAGACAGGTCAACTTAAAGAGCGTGCTGAATACAACTTAGCCTTCCCTTGACGAAGTGGTGTCATCATCACAGGCATTAAATATTTTACCCTGGCTGGATCAAACCCATGGTTGCCCTCTAGAGTAGCCGTCCCCAACCTTTTTGGTACCAGGGACTGATCTCAATGGACTGGGGTTGCGGGGAGTGGTTTCCAGGTGATTCAAGGACATTACATTTGTTGTGCACTTGGTCTCTAATCTAATGCTGCCGCTGGTCTTGTGGGGTACCAGAGACTGGGGACCCTCGCTCTAGAGGAAGTGGGAACGATTGATGTCATAATTGGACAGGATAGGATAGTACTGATTGAAAGGACTACTGTTCTATGGCGGTGACTCAGTTGCTTCTACTGACCCTTACATGCATGTTTGTCCCCATGTTACCATCTAGTACACATGTCCACTTGCCAACATGTTCTAGGCTGCTGGTGCTCCTTGCACCTGAAGCCTCTCCTGCAGAACAAAATGCAACATTATGTGACTGTTATATGGTTAAAGATTTGGGGTTTCTTTTTTTGCCTAAAAACTGAGTCTAATTAAAATTAAACACAATTCATAACACCTATAATCTTGTGCATTCTTTGGGGCTGTTATCTGGTGATTTAAGAAACTGAATTTGCTGTTTTCACCAAACACCGGCTTAGTAGAAGGTGCTTACAAAGGGGCCCATTGTTTCTGTAAGTAACTTCTGATTTCTGGTTCAGTATCTCTCCTCTCTTGCCTCCAGATTGTCTCCTGCTGTGGAGGGAAGTTTTAGGCTTAGATGCTGTTTTTCTTTTCTTTTTTTTTTTTTTTAATTTTCTTTACTTGATTGTGTTGGTTTTGCCATACATTGACATGAATCCGCCATGGGTATATATATGTTCCCCCTCCAGAACCCCCCTCCCTCCTCACTCCCGATTTCCTCTCGCTGGGTCATCCCGGTGCACCAGCCCTGAGCATCAATCCTGGGCTGGCAATTGATTTCACATATGATAATTAACATGTTTCTATGCCATTCTCCCATATCATCCCACCCCTGCTCTCTTCCACAGAGTCCACAAGACTGTTCTATACATCTGTGTTTCTTTTGCTGTCTCGCATGCAGGGTTCTCATTACCATCTTTCTAAATTCCATATATATGCGTTAGTATACTGTATTTTTGTTTTTCCTTTTGGCTTACTTCACTCTGGATAATAGGCTCCAGAGCTGATTCAAATGAATTTTTTTAATGGCTGAGTAATATTCCATTGTGTATATGTACCACAGCTTTCTTATCCATTCATCAGTTGATGGGCATCTAGGTTGCTTCCATGTCCTGGCTATTGTAAACAATGCAGCGATGAACATTGGGGTACACGTGTCTCTTTCAATTCTGGTTTCCTCGGTGTGTATGCCCAGCAGTGGGATTGCTGGGTCATATGGCAGTTCTATTTGCAGTTTTTTAAGGAATCTCCATACAGTCCTCCATAGTGGCTGTACTAGTTTGCCTTCCCACCAACAGTGTAAGAGGGTTCCCTTTTCTCCACATCCTCTCCAGCATTTATTGCTTGTAGACTTTTGGATGGCAGCCATTCTGACTGGTGTAAAGTGGTACCTCATTGTGGTTTTGATTTGCATTTCTCTGATAATGAGTGATGTTGAGCCATTTGTTAGCCATTTTTATGTGTTTGTTAGCCATTTTTATGTGTTTGTTAGCCATTTTTATGTCTTCTTTGGAGAAACGTCTGTTAAATTCTTTGGCCCACTTTTTGATTGGGTCGTTGATTTTTCTGGAATGGAGCTGCAGGAGTTGCTTGTATATTTTTGAGATTAATTGTTTGTCCGTTGCTTCGTTGGCTATTATTTTCTCCCATTCTGAAGGCTGTCTTTTCACCTTGCTTATAGTTTCCTTTGTTGTGCAGAAGCTTTTAATTTTAATTAGGTCCCATTTGTTTATTTGTGCTTTTATTTCCGATATTCTAGGAGGTGGGTCATAGAGGATCCCGCTTTGGTTTATGTCGGAGAGTGTTTTGCCTATGTTATCCTCTAGGAGTTTTATAGTTTCTGGTCTTATGCTTAGATCTTTGATCCATTTTGAGTTTATCTTTGTGTATGGTGTTAGAAAGTGTTCTAGTTTCATTCTTTTACAAGTGGCTGTCCAGTTTTCCCAGCACCACTTGTTAAAGAGATTGTCTTTTCTCCATTGTATATTCTTGCCTCCTTTGTCAAAGATAAGGTGTCCATAGATGTGTGGATTTATCTCTGGGCTTTCTATTTTGTTCCATTGATCTATATTTCTGTCTTTGTGCCAGTACCATACTGTCTTAATGCCTGTGGATTTGTAGTATAGCCTAAAGTCAGGTAGGTTGATTCCTCCAGTTCCATTCTTTTTTCTCAAGATTGCTTTGGCTATACGAGGTTTTTTGTATTTCCATACAAATTGTGAAATTATTTGTTCTAATTCTCTGAAAAAGACCTCTGGTAGCTTGATAGGAATTGCATTGAATCTATAGATTGCTTTGGGTAGTATACTCATTTTCACTATATTGATTCTTCCAATCTATGAACACGGTATATTTCTCCATCTATTTGTGTCGTCTTTGATTTCTTTCATCAGTGTTTTATAGTTTTCTATATATAAGTCTTTGGTTTCTTTAGGTAGAAATACTCCTAAGTATTTTATTCTTTTTGTTTCGATGGTGAATGGAATTGTTTCCTTAATTTCTCTTTCTGTTTTCTCATTGTTAGTGTATAGGAATGCCAGGGATTTCTGTGTGTTGATTTTGTTTCCTGAAACTTTACTATATTCACTGATTAGCTCTAGTAATTTTCTGGTAGAGTCTTTAGGGTTTTCTATGTAGAGGATCATGTCATCTGCAAACAGTGAGAGTTTTACTTCTTATTTTCCAATCTGGATCCCTTTAATTTCTTTATCTGCTCTGATTGCTGTGGCCAAGACTTCCAATACTATGTTGAATAGTAGTGGTGAGAGTGGGCACCTTTGTCTTGTTCCTGACTTCAGGGGAAATGCTTTCAGTTTTTCACCATTGAGGATGATGTTTGCTGTGGGTTTTGTTTTTCTTTTCCTCTCCAATTTTATTGAGAAATAATTGACATACATCACTGTGTAAGTTTAAGGTGCACAGCACAATGGTTTGATTTACATATATTGTGGAATGATTATAATCAATGGTTCTTAAGCTTCAGCATATACCAGGTTCACCAGGAGGTCTTGTTAGACCAGATCACGGAGTCCACTCCTAGAGTCAGATAAGGAAGACCTGGGGTGGACTCGGAGGCTCTGCAGTATCAATGAGTTATAGGGGATGCTCTTGCTTCCAGTCTGAGAACCACACTTTGACAGCCACTGGGGAAATCATCATTCTCCAGAAAGATCTATTCTCTGATCAAGAGGATAGACCAAGAGGATTTGAGACTCTCTGTGACATTGTCCAGAGCTGCCTTTGTGTTCCTGGGATCCGTCATGTTGAGACTCAGATCAGTGATTTCCAATATCAGAGAATAGCCTCAGCTCTCCTAGTCACTCAGTTCTGTCTGACTCTTTGCGGCCCCAGGGACTGTAGCACACCAGGCCTCTCTGTCCTTCACTTCTCCCAGAGCTTTCTCAAACCCATGTCCATTGAATCGGTGAACCATCTTGTGCTCTGTCATCCCCTTCTCCTCCTGCCCTCAGTCTTTCTCAGCATCTGGGTCTTTTCGAGTGAATGGACTCTTTGCATCAGGTGGCCAAAATATTGGAGCTTCCACGTCAGTTCTTCCAATGAGTATTCAGGGTTGATTTCCTTTAGGATTAGCTGGTTTGATCTCTCTTGGTTTGGAAATATTTAAAATACACACCTTGGCTTATGTCTTCAGTAGCAAATGGGCTTTTAGTTTTGCTTTCCTCTTCCACAACATGTATTATTTATTAATAGTTGAGGTTTTTATATATACCACTCTGGAATTTCTTGAGTAACTTTCAAAACCAAAGCATAATACACTCCTGACATTCACTTTTCTATCCTCAGTCATGGAGAACTTGAGTAACTAGCTCACAGGTGTCATTTCAACTCTAGCAATGTTAATATCTATTTGTCAATGTGTCTCTCTTCTGCCTCACTTACACGTGTGTAAATGTGTATACGTGTACACTTAGATACCGACACACATATACACGGGCTCTGCATAGGAATTTAGGCTGATACTACCTAATGACATCATCCTTGGAAACTTCAGCATCTGCATTATCAACTCTGCCAACCCTCTGAGTTCAGCACATCTTACGGAAGCATCAGCCCCAGCCCTCTTGACCACAGCGAGAGTTCTTAACTGTGGATAGTGACACTTGTCTCTCCATCTCCCCACTCCCAGTCTGCCCTCTGACTTCCCCTCACTTTTTTGTTTACTCATGCTGAGCCTGTCCTAGGAGGATGTGTGGCAAAACAGAAAGGATGCTGGTTTTGGAGTGAGATGCACACAGGTTGAAATCCTTTCCAGCTGTGTAACCTTGGGTCTTTACATCTGTTGTGTGGGGCTGATACCTAGATTATAGGGTTGTTGAGAGGGTTAAATGATGTATGTAAACACTTAGCCCGTCTGCACATGGCTGATGATTAGCTCCTGAGAACTCATTACTCTAGATACTTCATATGTTAACAAGGTGAGTCACTCCTCAGTCTTACCTGTGTCTCAGATTTGCACTGCCACTAAGGGCGTCAATCTGAAGCCCTCTCTAGAACCACCATATATCATGGGGAGGCAGATGGTCTGGGGATGCTGGAATCACAACAGTGGGAAGAGAGAAGAGAAGTCCTAGGTCGCTGAGGTCTCATCCCTGCATCTCACCGCTTTGTAAAGATCGAAGAGTCAGTGCTCCCTGCAGCTCCAATGTTCTTAGAATTGTACAGTCTCTTCCTCTGTTGCTCTTCAGTCCCAATCAAGACTCTTCATTGCTACGATTGTGACCTTTGCTCTTCTGTATTGTCACAGTTCACTAGATCTCTTCTTGGCAAATTTGCATTCCTTTACTCTTTTCCTTCAATCTTATCTTCTCTATTTTTCTACCTTAAATCCTATGTTCCAGCCAAACTGAGTCATCTACCACTTCCGGGTTTGTTACCTTTTTTTCATAGCATATACTTCTTTCTAATCTGTTATTTATTTTGTTTTTCTTATGTATCCCTTACCAGAATATAAGCTCCTTGAAGTCAGAGACGTTTGTTCGTTGACCCACCCTTGCACTTAGACTACTGCCTGGCCATAGAATGTGTTCAATAAATATTTGTTGAGTGAATTCCTGCCTTTCCTTTATGCTTCTTTACACAGTGGCTCCTTAGGGTCACCCCAATTTCCAATTATGACAGGAGGAAGTAAATCAGAAACTTGATAGCATGGTCTTCAGAAATAAGCTTTGATCTCCTGGGATGAGGACCAAAGAATCACAGGGGTCACTCTGCTGGCAAGAATCTGGCTGATTCTGCAGCCCTCTCTTGGGTGTGACCTGCCTTATATGATGGGGTGCTCTCCATTTGTTGGTGCTGGTCTGTGTGTGCCCCTGGGTGGGAGGCGTTGGACTGCTGGCCACCTTACTGGGTCTTTGTCCCATGAAGACATTGTTTCTTCCTGTTGGGCTTGTGGCTGTGATGCCTCAGCCCCCCCCGCCCCAGCACATTCCTGTTCTAACAACATTAAGTTATCTTCAGGGAAGACCAACTGGTTCCAGGAATGGAAAGGCTAGGGAAGTAGAAATCAGAAGGTGAGAGTGCCAGTTCCAGCTGCAAGTCTGGCACTTCAGACAAATCAATTACTTCAAAAACTGTTTTCGAAGAGCTTATAATGTACAGATGGGGAATATAGAAACTCTAAAGATGGTTTCTGTTCCCTGAGAGGTTCTGATCTAGTTGGAAAGACAGATGCACACACAGTCATTCATTTTTATCTTCAAAATATTTCTCCGATGCATTCACCTCTTCCCATCCTCACAATCCGCACCCTCGTTCTCTCCATAACCACATTGTGCACCCAATTGTAGGTATCATCTGCTCTTGCCTGAATAACTACAGTTTTCCACCTGTTCCCACCAACTCTAATCTTGTCCCTTCTGATTGTTCTCTCACAGAATAGTTGCCCTTTAAAAATCTAATATCTCAATCAAATCATGATGCTCTCCTACCTAGAGATTTTTGCCAGACACCTTACCTTGACTTATTTGGACTTGCTGGTCTTCTGCCCACCTCCTCTCTCTCATCTCATGATCCTTTCTTCTTACCAACCATAAAATAACTTCTTCTGATCTCTTGGACCTGAGATATCTTTCCCACTTTGGGGCCTGTGCACGTGTCATTGGTCTGCCTGGAATTCTCTGTGTCCCCACCATCCACCATCTTCTGGTCTTCATATGGCCAGCTCCTCCTCATCTCTGAAGTTTCACCTAAAAAGGGATCACTTTATAGGCTTCTGAATCAAATTTCCCTGGTCATCCCACTGCAGGGCATTTTCTGTTTCCTTTAAAGACCTTATCTCAGATTGCAGTGATTGCTTATTTATTCATCTGTATCACTGGATTGTACGCTCCCTGAAGTAAGGGAGAGTGCCTTCTTTAGTGTTCTGTCCTTATGACCTCAATACCTGCTCAGCACAGTTCCAGATATACTACAAGCCTTCAATAAATATTTTTACATGAAACAAGTAATGGCTAATAGCTGAGGATGCTGCCCCATAGGATAGCACTATAACTATACGAACTGTTGAATCAGTGAAAGATTGTATTAATGTGGTAATTGTGCTCTGTGCTGGTTATCTTCAGAATCAGTTCAGTCGCTCAGTCGTGTCTGACTTTTTGCGACCCCATGAATCGTAGCACGCCAGGCCTCTCTGTCCATTACCAACTCCCAGAGTCCACCCAAACCCATGTCCATCGAGTTGGTGATGCCATCCAGCCATCTCATCCTCTCTTGTCCCCTTCTCCTCCTGCCCTCAATCCTTCCCAGCATCAGTGTCTTTTCCAATGAGTCAACTCTTCGCATGGGGTGGCCAAGGTATTGGAATTTCAGCTTCAACATCAGTCCTTCCAATGAACACCCAGGACTGATTACCTTTAGGATGGACTGGATGGATCTTCTTGCAGTCGAAGGGACTCTCAAGAGTCCTCTCCAGCACTACAGTTCAAAAGCATTAATTCTTTGGCGCTCAGCCTTTTTCACTGTTCAACTCTCACATCCATACATGACTACTGGAAAAACCATAGCCTTGACTAGACGGACCTTTGTTGGCAGAGTAATGTCTCTGCTTTTCAATATGCTATCTAGGTTGGCCATAACTTTCCTTCCAAGGAGTAAGCGTCTTTTAATTTCATGGCTGCAGTCACCATCTGCAGTGATTTTGGAGCTCAAAAAAATAGTCTGCCACTGTTTCCACATCTATTTGCAGTGATCAGACCAGATGCCATGATCTTAGTTTTCTGAATGTTGAGCCTTAAGCCAACTCTTTCACTCTCCTTTCACTTTCATCAAGAGGCTTTTTAGTTCCTCTTCACTTTCTGTCATAAGGATGGTGTCCTGTGCATATCTGAGGTTATTGATATTTCTCCCAGCAATTAAATACATTAAAAGGTTATTAGAAACCTTAAAACTATGCACAATCCTAAAATCAGTTTAGGTTGTGTTTTTGCCATGTTGGATATATTTAGGTTAGTCAGGCTGATGGTGTAGATGAAGAACTCATATGAATAATGTCTTAGCATTCTTGCTTCATTTAAAATCAGTATTGAAACTGTGATCTCCTTGTCCGAGAAACATCTTTTAAAAAGACGACTGCACTTGGAGGGAGATGACCCTCGTTTCCTAAGGGCCGTGCAGAGAGCTGTTCTGTTGCATCCTTTTCAGATAACCTGGGAGTTGAGGGTGGCTCTGTTATGAGTCCTTCTCTGTTAAGCATCAGATTGTAGCAGTCTTGGTGGGTGGCTGCAAAAAGCACCTTTCTCTGTTGTGTCCATTCACAAAAGACAATTCTAAAACATATCCAGTGGACTGTTTAATAAAGTACCTGCCGTATGTGGCTGTAAGTCGTCTTACAAACATGCTATGTGTAGTACTGAGCACAGTGTACATTTCTGAGAGCAGCTGCTTCTTGTTTCATCTGACCTGATACTGACTCACCATCCTTGCTGGATTCAGTGGTTTGCTTGGTGGCATCAGAACATGGGCTCAATGCCTGTTGGCAGCTCCTGCCATCTGGGTGCCTTTCAGTTTCATCCCTTTGATTGTAGAGCAGTTTTGCATCATTGATAAATTACAGGTATGGTACTCAGAGGGAGGAAAGGGGCAGCTCAGAGTGAATGGCGGTGCCCTTGGGTATGACACTCACTTGGACTCATCCATTAGACAATCCTATGTAGTGAAAGGTATGTTTATGGGATTAGTTATTAATCACAAAACAGGATAGGAGTTACTTGACTGTTAATTATAACACTGGATGAGCACATAAAATCATCATAATAAACAATATCATCCCTGTAGGACCCTTCACATGAAATCAGTCCAGCCAGACAAATAGTTATTTACATAACATGGAATCTAAAAAAAAAAAAATCCTAAAAAACTAGCAACAATCAAATAAGCAAAATGTGTGTATAGAAGCTAATAAAAATTAGTACCTTAAAAAAAATCACTGCAAGCTATGTTTTCTGTAATTACACCAAACCCTAGAGTTTTAACCATGTAATAGTAATTTTTTCGTGTTTTTGCAGTTATTGTCCTTTTGATTTACTTAACTATGTCTAACTTGAACAAACAATGTTAAGTGGGGAAACAGATGCGATTAAATAGCCTGTAATTATGTTTTTAGTCAACTGCTACCATCACAGACTCCTCCTGCTACTCGGACCAGAAAAAAAGTGACCTAACTGATTTCACCAACTGCTTTGCCAGGCCCTGATGCAGAATAGATGGCCTTATTAAGCAATCAAAAAATCAGCCATTACAGAGGAATGGTAATCAACAGTGTTTATACAGCTCACACACTAGCCCCACAATACACAATCAGGACCATGAATTCTGCTAATTGGGTACCTTCTGCGTCCAGAGGTGCCTGCAAAGGGAAACAAAAGGGACTTGAAAATTAGTGTTTGTAGCAATTAGTTTCTGTCTAAAGGCTTAACCCAGTTCATGGAAACCATGATTCAAACAAGGATTATTATAGCAACTCTGGTATTTAAATGTCGTCTGCCATTATTTGAGGTAGGATTTAGCTTGGCAAAAGTAATGTAGATAAGTCCTCTTTTTTTTTTTTTTTAACTTTAAATGATTTTTGTTTTAAACTTTTCAAAAATCAAAACCATTAAGCCATCTGCTGCTTTAAATTTTCTGGCACTCAGTGTTTTCTCTCTCTCTCTCTCTCTCTCTTTTTTTAAACCTATGATCTTGCTCAAGACCAGTTGAAAAGACGGTTAAATACATGTATTGTTGAGAAGCTTTGCTCCGAGGGATAATACAGTTGGGTTCGTTGTGCCATTATTTCTCTCAGAATGATTCATAGTTTAGTAGGAAAACATAGGGTATAATTCTTGGTGGAGGAAAAAAGGACAGCAAGTGTTTTATTTATATATGTATGTACAAGTTTACATTCTAAGTAATACTGCTAAAATAGTCCAGAAGGGGAATTTAAGTTCTCTGTGTATTTTATCTGAGTAGCGTAGCAAGACATTTCCAAATGGGTTCCACTGAAAGCCAATGGGTTTTATAAAATTCATTACAAAAAGCCTTTTGCCCTCTTCTTCCCTTTCTGTCTTTAGCATTTCTGATGTAATAATCAGGCAAATCTCTGGGCTTTGCTTCTGTCTTTATGACTCCCTGCTGCAGACACTCAAAGGGCAAATTAATAGTAGCACGATTTGAGGGACCTCTTAAACTCCCATGGAAAGCATCAGCTGCAAGTTCTCACTTTCCTGAAGCTCTCCACATGGCGACAGGAGGATGCTAACAACAGCAACATCAGAAAGATTAGGAAGAGGAAAGGAAAACCTTATGATTCAGAAGGAGACAAAAGAAATAATAGATGTTTCAGTTGCTGTGATTTACAGGCTACATAAGCAAATGACAGTTTGTCTTTTTAAATTTATTAATAACCCGCTCTCTTGAATTACTTAAATGGTTAATCAATGTGTCAATAAGTATGGTAAAAATTTTTATTATTAACAGCAAATTTGACATTATTAAGACAAATTCTAGAAGGGATATTGGTACTTTGAAGACAATCAGGATGATAAGTGTGATCGTTTCAGAGATACTGTAACCACTTTTTACTCCTGACTGATTACATTACATATTGATATTAGTGAGCATTAGTATGTAGTGCAATCAGTCAGGAGAAAATGAGTGAAATGTGAACTAATGAGAGCTAATTGTATCATATAATAGCAAGGACACAGAATTCTATCAATTAAATTAGTTTGAGATGAAACAAATATGAATATAATAATGTTTATAATAATGAGGCAATTAGAGCTAATGAAATCAGAGTTAATAAAGACCAAGATCCCTGTTCCATTTCTGCCCTTCTCCTCCTGATTCCTTCAAACTGGGTTGTGTTCTATTCACTGGATTATTTTCAGTCATTGATGCTATGTCTGTGCATGTTGAAGATGTAGAAATGAAGACTATAAACCTTCACAGTCTGTATGTTTCTTGATCTTATACTTTCAGAAGACTCCCCTTGGTCTGCCAAGGTAGTCATCTCTCATGTCTTGTTCCATATACTGTCTTCACAGACTATCTTTTCTTTATCCAGAATAGAAATCAGCACTTCTTGGCATAAATGGTGGTCTTATATTGTCCATAGACTGGAGCTGATTCTTCGGGTCCAGTGCCTCCCCATGTGTAATTCAGTTGAATTCTGCTTATTAGCTGCTTCTTCAGTGTCCTTAAGTTGTTGGCATTCATTCCATTTAATTCTCTGAGTCAAAGAGTCACAAATGGGATGGCAAAGCCAGATTTGTAGATCCTTGGTTAGTAATGTACTCTCCACCAGAGATTATGTTCATTCTCTCTCAGAAGATGGTTTTGGAGACCCAATTTCAGGTTGGTAAATTATTAACATCAATGAAATGATTAGGACCCATATTCTATTTTGCAATTTATATTGAATCTAATAGTCCATGTTGCTGAGCACCCTATAAGGCAGTGGGTAAGGGTGTTAAAGAAGATGAAGCAGTGGTATATTTCTGTTCACTTTAGAAACTCTTCCATTTAACTGTACAAATAATGGATTAAGAAAGTGTTTTCTGTAGTACATACCTATTACATCATAGATGTTGTATTGGTAATTGACAGGAAAATTGAATTTTTAAAAATTTCTTCTCAATTATCTAGTTGGATGTTAATCTGGTTGTTGTACTTCTGTTTGTCCTTGATTTAGGCTGGGGTTAATGTTAGTGAACGATATTTGCCCGTTAAAGTAGATGGAACTTGGTCCTGTGGAATTTTAACCAACTTTCTTATTTGACTATTTTTTTTAATTGTGTATATTGTATGTGTTTTTGCTTTTGCTGTTACATTAAAAAGACATCATAACGGGCTGTGAGTTAATGTTTCACTTGCAAAAGGTTATGGATTATGCTCAGCTGGTTTCTCAGGCTGGCACAGGGTTCATGATTAGAAGAATGAAAACAAACATGAATTGAAAATGTCACTAACCTTTATTGGGCCCTGAGAATCCTGGAACCTGCGTGACAGGAGGCTATCCTGTTTTCAACAGGATAAAGAAGATGGAAACAAAACAGCACAGATCTTGGCTATTTACATCTTTTAATGAATGCTCTTCACGTTTGGGTTTCTTTGTCTCTCTCCCAGTTTTCAAGGGTTTAACTGTAAAAAGTGCGGATGGTATCACATATTATTATAAACCGTGGAGCAGACATCTGTTGAGGGTGGTTTTCCCTCCAAATCATGCCCAATATAAAGGGCATAGTTAGAGCTGTGCATGTGTATATAGCCAGTAATTCATTCTCAGTGTTCACCAGCACTGAGTTGGAAAGTATTTTCAGATATACTATAAGTAAAGCTGTGTGTTTAAGGTGGGGCACAGTGGGGAGATATTTAAGGTGAGATCTAATGTCTTAAATGTGATGGGCCCACTAGATTTGAATTTGGTTGTGTTATCTTTAAAAACCTTTTGTGATCAATAAGCAAATATATTCACACTCTAGATCCCAGAACCTCATCAGAGTAGAGGAAAGTAAAACACACATCCTATTTATATAAACTGTAGAGCATCTAGAGATTAAACTGTGGTCCAGTGCTGGTCAGAATAGCACATCTAACCAGTGATAATTTGTTTGAAATTTAAATTTCTATTAAAATCCACTGTTTTTGTTTCCTTCCAACCAAGTGATTTGGACTTGGTTGTTCCTGACCTAAATATGACTAACGTTGTAGTGCCTGAAACATACTAATCTGTTTCTTTCTCTTTTAATTTTTCTCCCTGCTACTGCCTGGTCTGAAACAACTTGTGACAAATCGCGTTGTAGTTTTTTACTGATTTCATAGGTAGTTTAAAAAGGTACTCTATGAAGATTACTGGGGCAATCTTAAAACATATTCCTTCATTCTGGGCTGTACATATGTGGTGGATGAGGAATTTTAGGTTTTTAACAATATATTTACTTGTTCTTGAATTAAAATTATGTCTATAGGCTCGTGCTTAGTTAAAAATTATTTTGTTGTTGTTTAGTCACTAAGAAGTATTTCAGTGCAAATCTGACCTATATGGATTGAGTGACATTTTTCTTGGGGCAGAGTTTAAATATTTGAGAAACATAAGCACATGCCTTTTAATTCTAATTTTATCTAATTATATATTATTTTTTAACAGATTCTGTTTTGCATTTTGAAACATGATCAAAATAACCTTTTGGCCAGAAAGTATTTTCACTTAAAAATATGAAGCATTTTATATTTTTATTTGAAAATAAAAATAAAAATCATATCTAATTTATATAATATGATTAAGCAAAACTTATGCCCAAAGATTGAGCATTTTATTGAGCAAATAATCAGCTTTATTTTCAAGCGTGAAGTTAGGAAACTTACCTGGTGAAAAGGAAGTTGGTATTAGTGGCATTATTTTTTATTCAAAAGTGACAATTTTGTAATTGTGGCATTTTAAGACTTATTCATGCATATAACATCCTTTTATTTCACAACAGTCAGGTGAACTTTTTAAACTTAAAATCATATTTCCTATTTGGAAAAATATATGACTTTTTCATGTAAAGCCAATCACTCAGGTTTCAATTTGAAGATCATAGGTCGGTAACGGAGCTCCAATTTTAACCTTGATGATTTATGTGATTTTGAAAGTCACATAAACTCTGTTTATTCAGAATTCCTTTGTACTGATTTATTTTCCCCTACATCAGTCAGAATAGGCTAGGTTATGCTGCAGTGACAAATAACGTCTACATTTCAGTAGCTTAAAATAACCAAGGTTTAATTCTCATTCATGTATTCATCAAGAATGAGTTGGGAGCTGTGTTGTATCATTATTGTTATTGTCTAATGCTAGAACCTATGTTGATGGAGTAGCTTCTATCTGGAGTATTGCCTGTTGTAAAGGCAGAGAATATGAGGAAACACACACTAACTCTTAAAGCTTCCATTAACCATTGGCTAAAGCCCATCTAGCTTCAGGCAGCAAAGAAGCAGAATTATACCATTTAAAGGAAGAAAAAGAAACACATTGCTACCTGTTAATAGCCTTAAGACCACCATACACTCTCCTTACCCCCTACACCGCATTTATTTACTTATAAATGTTATTGCATGACAAAGTAATACACTGAAAAAAAATCACTAAAATTAAAAGAAAAACTACTCAGAGTCCTATTACCCTAACATATCAAACCTTTTTCTTTAAGGTTTATTTAAACACCTTGACAATATATATACTCTTTATATAGTTGTATTGATTTTTTTCTGTTTGTATTAGCTGGGCAAATTTACCAATGATTTTCTAAATGCTGGTGAGCTCATTAATGAGATTTGTTTTAAATCTTTACATTGTCATGGGTTTCTAACCTGCCTGTGATTATCTTTGTTATGATTTTGACTTATAATTTAATATGAAAGAGAAGTTGGAGGTAAGTGTATAAGATAATAGCTTATGTGTGGAGTACCTTAAACTATTTTATGGAAGTTTCCATTGTAGTTAAAAGTATTTTTCTTTGAATGTGTATGTGGACTAAGATAGGCCTAGATATTTTTAAAAGGTATCTAATATGGGCCTGTTTTTCTAAAATTTTAATTAAATTATATTTCATTGTTACATTGTTTTTAATATAAGAACCTTATACTTAGGTGCTTTTTTTAGGATGGGAATTACAGAGCTTGATTTACACAGGGATGTGTAAAGCCTGGATTTTGTGAGGAGAGCCAATGAACAAAAAGACGTGTGAAGAATTTTATTGTGTAGTATATCCAATTTAAAGCTTTAATTTTCAAATGATCATGAAAGGGTACATTGTCTGTTTTCTTTAGTATTAATGTTTGTAGTAATATTACACTAAAACCCTTATTTTGTTATGAATAAGACATTTGTGATAGGTAAAATAAAATTCTTTTATTGGGGTCTTATCAGTAGTAATGCCATTTTTTTTCTTTTAATCTTCTTCTGGAGAAGTTGTTTAAAGTCACATTAATCATGAATAGATTTGGGTGGTACAAGCAATATTATATCCCAATATATGGGATATATTTACATCATGTATGTTTTATGACAGTTTTTTTTCATTGTCAAGGTTACCAATGACCTCTGTGTTGTCAGATCCAGTGATCGGTTCTTAATATTTCCCATTATTAGTCCTGCAGCATCATTTGACACAGTGTGCCCCCTTTCCTGAAATAGGTTCTTCCCTGGACTCCAGTGCACCCGCAGTGTCTCGGTTTTGTTGTTTCTTTTTTAGCCTGTCTCACCCGCTGTCCCTTCCCAGTCTTTGCTATATGTATCCTCTTCGGATCTTACTGATGAAATGTTTGCGAGAGCCTCCTTTCTGTACATCTAAGCTTGCTCTTTAGATGATCTCATCCAGTCTCATGACTTTAAATGTCATCCATATGCATATGACCTAAATTTATAGCCCCAGCCCTGCCTTTCTCCTGACATCCAGACTCCTGTAGATGTTTTAAATGCCGCTTCTGTTTAGATGTCAATAGGCACGTCAAATTTAACGTCCAAACAAAGCTTGATTCTTTTTTGTTATCTTGCTTTCTCCCCATTGTTTACCACTGCCCTAAGTGAAAACTCTTTGCCAGATTTCACATGACAAAAGCACTGGGATGGATCATTCTTGACTCTTCTCTTCTTTTGTATCCTGTATGTAATCCTTGGCCAAATCCTGTTGGCAGTTCTTCCTTCATAGCAAACCCCCAGACTGCTTGTGGTCACTGCCTGGTACTCCTGTCTGAGCCACCACCACTTTTCTCCTGGGCGATTGCAGTAGCCTCTCCACCTCTTCACTGGTCTTGCTCTTGCAACTGTAGATACCTCCAGCCTTTTGAAAGCTGATTTTATGTCACTTGGCTTTTATGAAAGACCTGCATTAATATCTATTTTGGCTAATGGTAAGAAATCCACAGAGGATTTTTGCTTTTACCAAAAAAGGCAAAAATTGAAAATAATGTTCGGCGTTTGTTTTGCAATGAGTTGTTACAGAGGCAGTGCCCACCCCAGCAGAGGCACCCCTAGCTGCTTCTTGGGGAACAACGATCAGGATCCAGCCACCTTTGAACTTTGACTTTGAACTGTGACTGTGAGCATCTGCGCTTTATTTTATTTTGTGCACCCGTTAGTAAGATGTGTCCTACGGTAATTATTTCTTCACTTTACATCGTTTTGGCTTATGAAAGATTTCATAGAAATAGTCTGCTTTCAAATATCGGTGGGATACTGTGACACTCTTCTTCAATACTGTTTATTCTCTAATGAGGTGGCTTATTTGTTCTTTGAAAATCTAAATCTGTTCAGGGCAAATCCTCCGATTCTTCCAATCTCACTTACAGAAATCTTCAGGAATAAATACTTTGATTCTCTTAGCAGAATGTAGACATTGATTTGTCAGGCAGAGTTTAATCAAATTATGTGACTCTTTTTTTGCCCTCTGTTATAATTCTCTATGTTGGAGTATAATCCAGAATTTACAGACTGAGCCTTTTACTGATAAACAATGTCTTATTCTCCTTTCCTTGGGTCACCCATTTCTCTTAAGTGGGCTAGTCATGTGGTGATGATGATAAAGCTGCTAAAAAATCATACCCACCTCCCATTTCTTTCATCATTTTCAACACAGTGCCAAAATTAGAATGGGAGCAGGGAGACATTTTTATCAACTTTGGGCTTCATGATGTCAGGTGAAGGAGTGGATTAATACACTTGTCTTTCTCTGCCAGTGAGTTTTTAAACTTTTATTATTGTTCTCTGTTAGGTCCTTCCTTTCGAGTCTGCACTATTTTGACTAAGACAGATTTGTGTCATGTCCCATCGTTTATTTGCTTTTTTAATCCTGTTTACTGAGAGTCTGGATCATGACCTTTCATGTCACTTACCTTCTGAGGACTGTACACATCTAAGAGACAAGATAGCAATGTCTGAACTATGGCCATTGAAAAGTGAACTTCTTAATGTTATTTCCTGGATTGTCATTTAAGGCTGTTCTCTGCAGCCTATTTTCTGGAATTTGACTGCAGTTTAAGAGTCCCATATAGTTGAACATCTATAGATAAAATTGTTCTCTCAGAGCATGCAGGTTGACAAGTCAGTTAACCACCCAGCCATGCATGCTACCTTAATAGAGCAGGCAGAGAACTGAGTTTCTTTGATTCCTCCTCGCAGGGATCTTCCCAACATAACCTAGTAAGTTAGTTACATAATTGTTGTTGTTCAGTTACTCAGTCATGTCTGCACAGTATATTAAACCTTGTATGAGAGGTAGAGACTACACTTTTTCTGATAGCTAACAGAGTAGCTTCAGAGCAAATCGAATAATATCTCCCCAAATTTGTGCTCACATTTCAGCTATTTGATAGGAGGAGTAATGTCTCCTGATTCACCCAGGTTGCGTTCCAGAGAGAAGCCCCTTTCCTTTATAGGGTTTAAGCTAGATTTCCTAAATCACAAAAAGCACTGACCAAGATTTTTCTTTGAGCTCTTCCGACCTTGGAGATGAACTTAAGTGATTTGGGAACAAAGTGTGACAGCATTTGCAAAAGGAAAGGCCAGACTGGCTGCTCTTAAACTGGCTTCTCGGTGTCCCAGTCTCCCTGTCTGACTCATGAGCTGCCTGCTGCTGTTGCGAAGCTTTCAGCCTCTTAAATGGTACTAATCATTTGGATGTTGCTTGACCCTTTAGGTCTTGGAAAAAAGAAATGATTGTACTGGTGGTGAGGGTGGCCAGATAGTCACTACTGGAAAATGACGTTTTTCTCTTTTCTCAGTCTAAGCCATTAAGGAGCAAGCTTTCCCGTATTCTTTCCCCCAAATTTTACCTGGTGGGACCATGTCTGGCTCCAACTAAGTAGTTTACGTTATGCCTGATATTCTGGGAAAAGGGAAGAATTATTCCACAAGGAATCCAAATATAGCACATCGTTGTTTAGATTAGCCCTAGGGGTGTGCTGTCACTCTAAACTTAGACATTTCTTCCACTGATATGGTGCTTTGGTTTGTAATCTTGTGATGTGTGCCAAATTTTATGCCTTTCTTGGGCTTGTTTCCTAGGCCAGTATATGCAAGGCTAAGCCCGGTTTATTGTGTTTCCGTTATCTGTGATAATTGACTCACAGTTTTACTTTGAATATTAAGAAGAATTTCCTTTCCTATTCTTCCTTAAAAAGACGTGGCTAAACTTCAGAGCTGACGTACAATGATTCTGTTACTGTCATTAAAATGGTAGGCACTGATCTGTAAGCCTAGTAAAGACACCTTAGAATGGACTGCTTTCCCCTTTGCTACTAGCTGTAATTTGAACTTCAAAGGAGAGGGGCCCTTTCCTTTTGTGGCTTGTAAGAATGCAAGGGCCACTGGGGCACTCCACTGGTAGGGCTATCCCAAGCTCCGCGTTGATTTCCTGTGCGACTCCGTGGACAGTTCAATAGAGATAACTGGAATCACAAAACTGTTTTGAAAGAATGAACTGGTAAGAGAACTGATGGAATACCTCTTTTAACTCTAAAGAGCGTTCATTACATAACTCCAAGTTTAGGAAAACTTGGATTCAACCTCTAGACTCTAGTTACAGGAAATGGAACTTGGGATCAATTGATCTAAATAAAAAGTTATTGGCCTTAAATCCTGCTTTCTAGAATATTCTTTGGATAGATTTGATCCATTTTAATTTTTCCTGTTTTATTTTTAATTTTTAAAGCATCATGATTTTCTTTCAACATTTTCTCTATGTTTACCTCTGCTTTATTTCTACCTTTAAAGATTTATGCTTTTACATTTTAATATCTGTAACTTCTTAATATATTAGCAGTCTTGTCTTTATCATTTCTCAGTTTCTTGTTTTGTATTCTTGATATTTTAAAATATTCTCTAATTTTAAATTAGCCCAAACCTTTATTCTTTTTATTCTCTCTTCCTCTCTCCCTCTCCTCCCTTCTCCTTCAATCCCACCCCCAGCAATGCACCCCCTCCACCACTCTCTTTTTAAGAGTTTTCCAAAAATTATATAGGCTAAAGTACTGAGCTTCTCTTGTGGCTCAGCTGATAAAGAATCTGCCTGCAGTGCGGAAGGCCTAGGTTCGATTCCTGGGTTGGGAAGATCCCTTGGTGATGGGAATGACTACCCACTCCAGTATTCTGGCCTAGAGAATTGCATGGACTTTGTAGTCCATTGGGTCTCAGAGAGTTGGACACGACTGAGCAACTTTCACTTTCAAAGTACTGGTGGTCTCTGCCTGCAATGCAGAGACCTGGATTTGATCCCTGGGTCAGGAAGATCCCCTGGAGAAGGGAATGGCAACCCATCAAGTATTCTTGCCTGGGAAATCCCCTAAACAGAGAAGCCTGGCGGTCTACAGTCCAAGGAGTCGCAAAGAGTTGGACATGACTGAGCAACTAACACTTGCACTTTTCACTTCCTAAAAATCCTGTCAATCTTATTATGCAGAGAGTGCATTTGATTTGCTAAACTTTGTAATTTCTTACACAAATGGTCTTTCTACGTTTTCTGAAATACACAGCCCTGCTCCATTGTCTTTGCAGTGTAAGTCAGTGTACAGCAGTGGGTTGGTGTGTCTTGGTCTCATATCTGGTACTAACTTTTGTGAAACCCACTTTGGAGTATTATTGCTATTCTGACTATTGAGAGTCCTTAATTATTTTAATAATAGAAGTATAGAAATTATGAAATTATTATTGCACTTAGAAATAAGTGTTTATGCTCATATGTTTATACCTAATATTTTCTTCAAACCATTCTAGGAAACCTGCCTTAGGAGACTCTGAAAATTGTTCTCTTGCATTTTTCATAGTTTGCTTCTTTCTGACTTCTTGCTATTTCCGTCCTGAAGAAGCAGCTCTATGCTCTTCCAAACCTCCTTTGAAGCAAGGGTAACTTTTCTGTTTTCAAAGCTTTGTTTAAAGTCCTAGAAGACAAATAGTGTCCAAACTTTCCATAAAATAAGTGGGAATAAAACATATGTAAAGAGAATGAGATTTGCCTTGAACCTGTCTCCACAGGGGGCAAATTTGGTTCTTAAAAAGTTGCTGAAGATCTATTTATCATGAGAGACTTTAAATAAAATTTTAAATCAGTCTCTTACAAAAAAGCTGAATATCATGCATATGCACATGTGTGTAAGGGTTTGCTCTATTTATGGGTTTGATCTATTTATAGGACTTAGTTTACTAAGAGTGGTTGAGCTTCTCAGGGACAGAGTCATATTAACCAAAATCTTAATCTGCACTAAACAATATAAAGGATGGCACACTATCTCTGTAGAACTACCTCAAATGGTTTAGAGTCAGAAGGTGACTTGATGAATTTGGACTCTGGTCAAGGGGAGTTAATGATAAACTCTGTATGTTTACGGCATAAGGCTGTTAGCCTATGAGAGCCTGAGGGGGCTATGGCTGTAGTAATGATATTCGTCTCCTAGGACTGGTCAGGTCCCTAAGTGAGGCTGTACTTTTCCTTTTGTGAAGGACGAGGGGCACTGAGTGGGAAGTCGCTCCAGTTTTGAATCATAAGGGGAAGTTCAGTCCCGCGGTGGCAGTTACTGCCCAGCAGGACTGGGCAAGTGGGCCTCTTCCCCCATTATCATCTGAATAAAAGCAGGAGGATAGAAAAAAAAATTCATCTTCCTCTAACAAAGTTCTTTCTTTAAGGATGTTATACCATTGCTTAGCTTTAAGTGAAGTTCTAATTTTTTCCTAATTCTGGTCCAGGAAATGTTTTGTCTCAATGAAATATATTAGGTATATCTGATTCTTAGGTACTGATTTTTACCTAATTTTCAAGAATCTTAATTATCACCTTAGTATAGCCTACAATCCCTAATCATTAACTCAGTGCACATGAATTTGAGCAAGCTTTGGGAGACAGAGGAACCTGGTGTGCTACAGTTCATGGCATCACAAAGAGTTGGACACAACTTAAGAAACGAACAACAATAGCCTACAATGTAAGAAAATTATTCCGCTATGCTTTGCAATAATGTATAAAGCAACATTATTTTATTTGATTCAAAATGCTAGATGGAAACTTTTGTAAAAACGCACATATATATATAAATTTCTTTGCCTATTGAGATCAGTGCTTTTAGACTTCCTTGATTTGGGGTGTTTTACAATCTGGTATGTTTAGGTGAGAAAAAAGACCCCAGAGACCACTTGTTGTTGAGAGCATTAACAGGTAAATATACACTGGACTAATGTTTAAATAAGACTTGATGTGTAAGATGTAGCACTCTGCAGTATGACAAGGCTCTAGCACATGATGACACCATTTAATGACCCCCGCCGATTATTTTACCACTTAAAATGGCAAGGTATTTCCCAAATAATGAGTGGATGCTTTATAATTATGTAATGGTAAAAAAAAAAGTACCATTTGTATTTTAGTTGATGGTAAAAAGGCTTAAGGTTATAAAAATAATAAAAATAATAAAAATAATATTTATTTCAACTAATTTAATAATATTAAATTATTATACAACTCTGCTCACAGATTCATTTCACAAGGCAAAGGATACTGGGGACCTCCCTGTAGAGCGCTGTTCTCACACCCTCACAATACGAACAATATCTGCAACTGAACCGCAATCAGTTCTAATGGTATAGTATCTGAAAATGTAAAAATCCTTCTAGCTACAGTAATTTTAATTATTGGAAAAATTATTGTAGCTGCTGCTGCTGAAAACCTATACATCTGAGATGGTCAATGAAAATTTGCTGATGGATTAGACAGATCATTGCATTTTATCTGTTCAGTGTCAAATGGCCCAGGTAGTTTGATATACAGTATTAAATTATAGGAACAACTATTTTCCAGAGGCAAAAAATGTGTATCTGAATATTTCCTGTCTCTATGGGAAAAGCATTATGTAGAAGGATTAGCTTTTAGGTATTATCTTCCTTTCATGAAGGAATTACCTTGCCTCATGCCATTTTTCTACTGTATTTCATTCATATGTAATCAAAAAGTTATTGAGTGTTCAATCATTGAAATGTGTGGTCACTCTAAGCACTTTTGATAAAAGATTTTAAAAATAATTATATTTGTGAAAATTTCAGAACTACCAGATCACACACTTTAATCAAACTTTTAATTTGGGGTTATGTTCATATCACTTCTCCTTTTGGGCATTTCTTGTAGTTAAAACTAAACATTTATGTTCTTCATCATTAATAATCTGTCTCTAGATTGGAGCGGGCTTCCCTGGTGGCTCAGATGGTAAAGAATCTGCCCACAATGCTGGAGACCTGGGTTCGATCCCTGGGTTGGGAAGATGCCCTGGAGAAGGTAACAGCAACCCACTCCAGTATCCTTACATGGAGAATTCCATGGATAGAGGAGCCTGGCAGGCAGTGGATTGATTAGATCAGTGGATTAAAGCAGTGGATTGAGCCTTTCAAAAGAAGGCCTCAGTGTGTGCCCAAGGTTTGGAAACCTTCTTGCTTGTATTGTGTTCATTGGTGAGCACCAAATACGTGCCGGTACTTGTCGCTAGCACCTCTAACTTGAAAAGCATTGGCTATTTCCTTGGTCCCTAAACTTTGGTTGTTGCTTTGGGGGTGTGATCTGTGACCTCAAAATTAGGGGTTACATCTGTTTGGCTTGTGTCATGAGCTCACACACCTGTGTAGCTCCCCTCACTGGCAGGTCCTGCTGACCGTTTCCTGTTCTTTCCTGTAAGTGATGGATGGTTATATCATAAACCTTTTCTGAATTATCACTGAGTTACAATGATAAACATTATGACTGAATATTGATGACAAAGTCATGGAGCCAATTCTAGGTCTCTTTTTAAAAAGGGCAGCCCAGAAAGGAATTTCAAATTGATAGACATCTCTCTCAAAACAGGACGCATATTCTTAGAGACCTGAAAATCCTGCTAAATCCTGGTATTTGCTCCTCTTTCCAAAAAAAGATTTTCCTTGTGATGAGATCTCTTAGAATTCACGCTCTTAACAACTCTCATTTATAATGTAAAGCAGTGTTAATGATCTTTTTCTTTTACATGCTCTACATTTTATTCCTGGTACTAATTTATTGCGTACCTTTTGCCTGCCTTTGTCTAAACCTCCCCAAACCCTGCCACAAGCCCACCCGCTGCCTACAAATGTGATCTACAACACTGTCTTAGCTCCTGGTACACAACATAGTGATTTGATACTTACATACATTTTTATATGATCACCATGATAAGTCTAGTTGTCTCAGATGAATTTGGTTTTTTTTTTAAAAATCTTATTTCTTATCGTATCTACTCAGGCTTCAAAATGGTAGTTTTTTTTTTCTTAACTTTAAACTTTTCATTTTGTATTGGGGTATAGCCGATTTAACAATGCTATGGTAGTTTCAGGTGAACAGCGAAGGCACTCAGCCGTACATATACATGTATTCATTCTCCCCCAAACAGTTCTCCCATCCAGGTTAGCACATAACATTGAGTGGAGTTCCACATGCTGATGGTGATGATTGTTTTTAAACAGATGTATGCTAGGTCAGAAGCGCATTCTTTTCTTAATGCTTTCTCCTGTGGTTGGCATTTAAAATGCTTTTACTTTTGTAGAAAGTAGTGTAAGGAGTGTATTTATGCTTATGGGTTTTTTTCTTTTGTTGAAATAAACAAGATAATATAGGTAAATTATCAGGCACACATAGTCTTCCTAGAAGAAATTTCTTCGGCATCTATTATTACAATGAATGAACAATTTACTGGCTCTTTATTTGTGGGGTCATAATGCTTTCCAAAAGGTGTATACAACAGCTTTAGCCACATTTAAGAATATTTTGCCAATTTAAGCTGTGTCAACACCTTGAGTTGTTACAAATACCAGTAAGAATGTGCTTTCTCCTTTATATGTTTGCTCCTTCTATAAATTGTCTGTTTATACCTTTGACCTTGATATTTTTCTTGAAAATAGCAATGCTGCTGTCACTTATATTAGCTTTCTTTTTTATTAAACAAGATAAAACAATTTTTCATATTTGAATGTCAGTTTTACCTTTGTAACTTCTGTCTCCATTGTTCTGACATTGTATTCTGCTAATTTTTCAAGAATTTTTTTATTTTCTATAGCAATCTCTTTAATATATCTGAAATTAATTTTCTTAAATGGTACATAGTGCAAATCCATATTTTTAACAGATTCTTGACCTGTTCATCCCTAAACTATGTTAGATAATCTTTCCTACTCTCGTTAGTAATATGTTATTTTATAATATATTCATATTTAAGCTGTATAGTTGGTATACTTTTGATCTCTCTGTTCTGTTATATTGATCAAAATGTGGACATTTACTCTTGTTTCAATTCTTTTTGCTTTCTAAATAGTTACTAAGAAGTTGGTTATGTGTCTTTCTTGTTCTGTTGTCCATTCAAACAAAGGCTGGACCAATAGTTCATGGTTAGTGCCATGAAGCATTGTTGTGTTGGACTGTTATAATAAGAGTTGTTTGATTTTGATTTGTAACCAGACCTAGCAATAAGGGTAATTATTGTGATATATTTTATTTCCAGAATCTCACATGACAGTTTTTTGAGGTGGTCTTAAATATCAAACTAACTCTAATCTTAAAAAGTCTGTTTCCCTAGAGCTTATGGTTTGAAATATACAAAATTTTAGATGCTACTTGGATATCTGGTATCTGCAATCTAATGGCCCTTTTTAAATTAAAGATAAAGATTAATATCTTTAAAGAATTCCAGATTGTCACTCCACCCTATATGGATATTTTGTGTGTGTGTGTGTGTGTGTGTGTGCATGTGTGTGTGCACACGCACGCATGTGCATATGTGTGGTTGGGTGTCTGCGTGTATGTTGAAAAATCGCTCAGAAAAAAGGTTAACTTATTTTGTTCCCAGTTTTAGATAGTTAGTAGTGACTTTAGTAAAAGGTAGAGGACTGAGCTCATACTTTACCTTTGCTCTTTTTCAAGATGCCACCTAATTGCATTAGGTTTTGGAAGGCAAATTTGGCTGAAGGTACCAAAATAAAAATGTATGTATCTTTTTGACCTAATAATTACGCCCCTAGAAATATATATCCTCCCCCAAATTTAAACATATGCCCAGAGATGTATGTGTTAAGATATTCAACAACCTGAATGTCAAAAGGAAAAATTGATAATACATGCATGTGTGCATGCATTTGGATATTATTGGTATGATTATATTTATAAATGTGTTTGTGTGCTAAGTTGCTTCAGTCATTTCCAACTCTTTGCAACCCTTTGGACTGTAGCTCCCCAGAATCCTCTGTCCCCATGGGATTTAGTAGGCAAGAATACTGGAGTGGGTTGCCATTCCCTCCTCCAGGGGATCTTTCTGACCCAGGGATTGAACTCTTGTCTCTTACATTTCCTGCATTGGCAGCAGGTTCTTTACCACTAGTGCCACCTGAGAAGCCCTTATAAATGTTACATACACTTAGTTATTGCAGCATTAGAATACTTTGAAAACCTTTATATCCTATTTCTAAGCAATGGCTACCATGAGAGGACAGTGGAGATTTAGTTGAAAAGTTGTAAGGGAATAAAATAAACTTTTACTTTTTCACTTTACACGTCAGCATTGTTTGAAAAATTATCAAATGAGTATCAAAATTGGATAATGTGCATGAGGTTTCCTCTAGCTCGATTTCATTTTGTCCTGCATTCATTTTCCTGGAATGATCTCTCACATTTCTCTTTTTTTCTTCTGATTATTGATGATTTTATCTCATGATTTTTCTGTCAGTTGAAAAATTAGTATAACTATAATTTTATGAGTAAATGGTTTGGATGACATTTCTCTCTTGATATTATGATTTCTGAAAGAGAGAAGACCATTAAAAATGTAGTATGATTTGTTTGTTCTATATTCTCAAGACAAAATATTGAGCTTCAAATTAGGTTCAGTTTTTAACTAGCACAGTTGTTGTTTTAATATTTGTTAATAAGTGTCTGTGGTCCCCTTGATGCATTATCATATGTAGAATAGGCATGTTGTGCCTTCATTATTTCTACAGTACAAACTGGAAAAAAGAAAAAAAACACAGAATGGAGAACCAAAGGACTAGCAGGTGAATTTTATTTATTATGATAATCCCCCTCAAGTCCCCTTTTCCCGCTTTTGATCTAGGTAAAAGCAAGCTGGGAACCTAATTAAACCAGTGCTAAGTGAGATGAGATAGGATGCTAAAAAAAAGAAAAAAAGATTCTGACCAACCAGATTTTGAAATGGAAGTTAATTAAGAGCAATGTACAAATAATCCCCGCAAATGGTGACATTTAAAAAAGCATTTTGATATTCTGAAACAGTTATGTAAATCATTGAAAATGAGACTCTGGAGGAAATGTAAAACATGGAGTCTCACCTTTTAATACCTTTTGGTAATGTTTTTATTTGACTTAATGTTTGTCAGGGGACTGAGTATTTGAAGGTAATCTGATGACAGAAATATTGTACCCCATGAAATGTGGAGCCACAGAGGGGCCGCCAAGAGGAGACCTTGTAGGTAGGCTCAGTGTAACAATACCAACAAGGAACCTGGGGACATCCTCTGGTTCTGTGGAGGTTCTCACTCTGTACACAGTGTATGAAGCAGAAACTAACAAGATGCTAATGAATCAGGCTTAAAAAAGGGCGTGACCTCAGTGTTCAAGAAAGCTCACACTGGGATGGACTCTTGAAACAAGGGTGACAAAAAGTAGACGAGGAAGCTACGTCATTTACATTACAATCTGCATATGGCTTTCAAAGAATGTTAGCTCATGAATTTCAGTTGGACAAGTAGAGGGCATGTTTTAATTATTGCTGTTATTATATACTTGGAGAAACAAGGGCAGACTGTTTAAAGATATTTCTAAGATCATACAGGTGGCCAGTGGTGGATTTAGGGAACTGACTCCAGGCGCTCTCATTCTTTCTTCCATATGGTATCTGCAGAATATGGGGGCAGCAACGTCTGACGCAACTGCTCTAAAAACCTGTCTGTGACACGTGATGTAATTCCCTCTTGAATATCTCTGAGCTCCCGTCCCCAAATATGCTGGTTCCTCCATCCTTACCTATTCCCTTTTTCTTCTTTCTTTTTTGTCATTGGCTAACAGTTTTTCTTTGCTCCCTGATGTTTTCAAATTAAAAAGAATAGTTTTTGTATGTATCTCCAGAGACCAGCCTAGAAATCATGAACTCTCTTGTATGCTGTCAGTTCACTCCTTGCTGACGATTGCTTTTCTGAAGTGGGGAGGGGAAACTGTGATGAGCTATTTTATGTAGTTCAGAATTGGGTTTCTAGAGTCACCAAGACTTAGAAAACTGAAAATGTGCTCCACATTTTGCCTATCAACAAAGCCTAATCAAGAATTCATTCTTTGCCAGCAACATTCTAAAAAGCATGATTCCAAGCTGTGGCTTGGAAATAAACTCCTTTTATTGCACTTCAATTTATAGTGTTCTTTGCCTTCATTTTGCACGGGGAATTTATCCATTTAGAAGACCTGATGCACAAATTAAGATATTTTGAGTAATGCTATTCACGATATGTCCGGAGATTATTGTGAATTGATATGTGATACTATTCTGAATTTCTGACAACAATGTACTGAGAGTATGCTCCTACTTACAAGTTCTCACAAGAAGATTGTTTTTGGGTTACAACATTAATGAGACTGGTTTATTATTCAAACCTCAATTTGCAAACCTGTTTTGTTTTTTTTTAAAATTCGTCTTGATTTTACTTCTCACAAGTTGCTCTCTTGAGCCACGCAGGATATGGCTAGTAGAATTGCTCAAAATTAATTTTGGGCTCTAAGAGAACCACCTGACTAATTTGAAGTAGCAGAATTCAGTAATGTTTAACAGCAGGATAAGCAATTTAAAAAATACTCACAGGCATGAAGCTCATACTCTGTTTAAACAACTCAAAAGTTTGGAAACTGGTATTTGCAAATTTATCCTATGGATCTGCTTGCTGGAATAATGTTTCTAACTGAACACAGGAAAAAAAATTAAGTGGCGGAAATGTTTAAATTCACAGAGCCAGAAGAAATAAAATAAATCTCAAATACTCACATTAAATTAACCTTGGATTTATCTTGTTAACATGGCAAGTCATTATATACTTAACACAATTGAGATACATGGTTTTGATGAGGCAGACCATTTCTTGAAACAATATTTTCACAGTACATGAAATATAAGAACTTGGGATAACACCAAATTAACCCTGAGGGAGATAGTCGTTGAAATGCTCATGATTTTATATGGGAAACTGAGCAGAGTAAAGCTGAAGAATCTAACATATAGAGAAACAAGTCCCAAGCTTTAAACAGATGTTCTGAAAGTCTCTTTTTACATACAAGTCAGTAGTTTCTAATTCAGAAGGTTTTCCCACAATACTAAGAGGGAATTCTCAACAATGTTAGCCATGTGCTAAGCTCTGAGTGCTTTATGTGAGTTATTTCATTCTTTCAAAAATCCTATGACTTAGGTTAAAATTAACCTAATTTTGTAGAATCTGAGTCGCAGAGAGATTAAATTGGGGTCACACAGCTGGAGTCAAGAGTTTGATCCAGAACCTGTACTCCTAACTCCTAACCTGTACTCCTAACACACGGAGGTGATAGTGTTAATTCTGATGTTAAATCATTAAGTTCTGTTCTAGTGATCTATTACTACATAACCATTGACCCCTACCAAAACCTGATTTTATCTGACTCGTAGTCTTGGGGCTTCCCTGGTGGCTCAGTTAGTAAAGAATCTGCCTGCAATTCAGGAGACCCCGGTTCAATCCCTGGGTCACGAAGATCCCCTGGAGAAGGAAATGGCTACTCACTCCAGTATTCTTGCCTGGAGAATTGCATGGACAGAGGAGTCTGGTGATCTATAGTCCATGGGTTTGCAAGAAGTCAGACATGCCTGAAGGACTAATACAGTCTTGTGGGTCAGTAATTTAGAACATTTCCTCTGCGCAGTTCCCATTTGCTCTGTGTAGTGGCAGCAGAGGTAGAGTGAGGCCAGGGGATTCGCTTCAAACATGAATGGTTCACTTAGGTGGCTGGCAGCTTGTTATCATTTGGGACTACTGGTTAGGATTCTTGGTTCTTTTCCTCCATAAGGGTCTCTCCACGAGGGGTTTCCTTGGCTTCCTTTCAGGATAGTGGGCTATCTTACAAGAGTGAGTGTTCTAAGGGACAAAAAGTGGAAGCCTTCCAATTCCTTTTGGTCTGGGCCTGGAAAACTAGCACATAATCACTTCTGCTGTATTCTGTCAAAAATCGTGACCACCCAGATTCAAGGAGAAGGGGTCTATCTCTTGATGGAAAAAGTGGCAAAGAATCTGCAGCCATTTTTAATCTATTATAGGCATCAAGAATAAATAGGCCATGGAACCCTATTTAACATGTGGCCTAGATTAATCTTTCTCACACTTAGCTTTAACCTCTCTTTTTCTAATAGGTTAGTTTTAATGTAAATCTTTTTAAAAATACAAATTTTCTTTTAACTTTGAATATTTATGATTCTTTGAGAGAAGGGTGTATTATTTTTAAATGTAAAATACTTGGAACATAGTTGGGATTCTGTGTATGCTTATCTATCAATTTTCTTTTTACTTGAAGGCAAGTTAAGATTTAACAATTGAGTTAACAACCCAGAGGAACAAGATGGATTTTTTGAAAGTGCAATATTCTACTTTACCTTTTACAACATAAATGCTTCATTTCCCAAGTTTCATAATAATATTTTTCTTGTCTGTCATCAAACTCATTGCCTGTGAGTGCTTTTGGAGAAGGGGTTATGTCTTATACTCTATACAGTATAAGAGGTGAATATATTCATAAGAGCTATTCATCTCTTTTACTGTTTCCCCAGAATAAATACAATATGCTGGGAAACGGTGGGTACTCAGTAAATATTTGGGGGGATGAAACTTAACAGACAAAACAATTTGAATGTAAGACAAGACATTCAAAATATGAGACATCAAAAACTAATTTCTTTTATCAAAAGTCTAGTGAGTTGACTCCTAATGAGACAAAATTGCATCTGGTGGTATGACAGTTAAGTGGTATTTGTTTGTTGTTTTAAATGTTTTAATACACTTTCAAGCCAGGAACATACATCATTCTATTTCTGATAAAGAAATTCAACCTGTGTAACTAATTTTAATGTACAACTGTGCTTCTACCAAGGGCCCTTCTTTATCTCTACCTCAAAAGGTAAGACCTCTTTGTATTTCTAGTGAAAATATATTTTAATCTAATTGTGTGCCATTAGGTATTTTCTATTTAGTTAAAATTAATGCTAATACCAGCCATTTGGCTTAAGATGATTAGATAGCATTACTGACTCAATGGATATGAATTTGAGCAAAACAGTGAAGGACAGGGGAGCATGGTATGCTACCATCCATGGATGGGGTCAGAAAGAGTTGGACACGACTCAGCAACTGAACAACAACAAAAACAATCTTCTACTTAACAACCATCAACTACTTTACCTGGTCTTCTATTTTCTTCTCAGAAACGATAAAGGATAAACAAGGCTGAACATACAGAGTATGACTTAGTTTGGACATTGGCTTTCTCAATACCAAGCATAAGTTTGGGTTTCTTTCTGCAATCCAGGGCCAGTGGAACCCCTGCTGTTAAGTCATTCCCCCCCTCCCGCCCCACTGGAGCTGGGATCTCCAGAAGTCTGGTCTAAGGGTTCTTAGATTATTCACTTTTGCTCTAAGACTAGAATGCAGTTTATTCACATGTAGAGAAGAAGGGTTATGGAAGCTATTTTCTTTGGGGAGCAGACAGTGTAAGTCCCAGTATGAGTCTGAAGGCCTGAGCACTTGAGGTCGAGGTGCTGATGGTGTACAGTCCTGGTCCAAGTTCAAAGGCCTGAGACCCAGGAGTGTCTATATTGGAGGGCAGGAGAAGCTTGATGCTCCAACTCAAGCAGAGAGCAAATTCAAGCTTCCTGTCTTTTTGTTCTATTCAGTCCCTCAATGGATTGGATGATGCCCACCTACAATGGCAAGGGCAGTCTTCTTTATGCAGTCAAATGATTCAAATGCTAATCTCTTTGAGAAACACCCTCACAGACGCTTCCAGAAATTGTTTTACCAGCTATCTGGGCATCCCTTAGCCCAGTCAAGTTGACACAAAAAATTAACCATCATAATCTTCAATTAAAACATTCTTATCTGAATAGCTAATCTTCAGAACAGTGGCTCTCACATTTCTTGATTGTGAATCATCCAGATTCATTACTTCTCTTCCTTTTAAAAAAATTTCCATGTAAATTATGTGCTCCAATACCTGTCTTACCCTGGGTAGCAATTATGATTTAGCAAAGCAGTGAGTATAAAGGAGTGCAAAAGGAGAATCTCACATAAACTCACTTGGCTACTTATTCTGTGTTCTAGTAACAGCTCCATGGACTATAAAATTAGAATTGTTAGGTAAAATTAATCATGGATTTTTATTGACTGCAGATTATATTCATGCTTGTGGTCTTTTCAATAACTATCACGAGCAATAAAGAATTAACTATTGATAAGTATGAAGACCTATGTGTAAGAGGGGATAACATTGAGAGACATAGGATGATAAGCTATAAAAAATTTAAACAATAGGAGTTATTAAATCTCATAGAAATTTATGGGAGGTAGTCCAAAAATCAGTAAAGATCAGGTACTTGATAGTGATGATGCTCCATAAAGGTAATAATAATAAAAACCAAAACTCATGTTATGGCACACAGATTTAGAAATAAGAATAAAATCAGATGAAGGATTTCAGTTTGAGTCAACTTTTCTTTTATATACTTTTTCATTTCTAGCCAAAACACTCTAGTACTGAAATGAGAACTGATGAATGAGGGCATTAAAAAAAAAATTTCACTTCCAACTTCATCAAGGCCAAGTGCATATAACTAATCCCAGAGAAGTGAAAAGCACCTTCATCCCTGTGGTTTCTATTGGTGGGAGGATTGTGCTTCATAAGCGCACACACAAAATTATGAAAATGAGCATGTGTGAGGTTTAATAGCTAATTTTCCAAGTTGATTATCTTGGCCAGTTCATTGGGATGCTGTTGCTTCTTAGCTAATTTAATTTGTTTCATCCTTTTTATTGTCTCACTTAAATAGCAATTAGGGGAGATAGCACTCCATTTCACCGCCTACTTGCCCCTTTACTAAATCATTATTTCACCCTCTGCCAGATAGTTATGGGTGTATGAAGAGATGGCCCTAGTGAAAGGCAGAGTGGGTGAACACTTGACTCAAACCTGAGTGATCCAGGGAAAAGTTGCCAATGATCAAAATGTGTATGTGTGTAGCAAATACCTTAGAATGACTCAAATTCAGATTCATCTATATGATGCCAACTAGCATGCTGCAACTATAAAGCCAGTTTTCAACTTGTGTAAAATAAGCGAACCCTTGTATTTTGTACTTCTTGTTCTGGAGGGGGAACATATGTACACCCATGGCTATATCATGTCATTGTATGGCAAAACCAATAAAAAAATAGTTTAAACTATGTATTGTATATACAATAAAGCAGCCATTAAATGCTGTAATATTTTTTAGTATGTGGTCATTAAAAGGGGTTTGTGAAGTGCTTGTTTATGTAGTCCTATCTTAGGGTAGTCCAAAGAGGGCTTCCTGGATTTGGAGCCCTCCACTAAGAGATTTTGTGCTCTGCTCTTGAAACACTATATATTCTGATGAAAATAGAATGCGAGGTCTCACTCAACATGTATTGGTTTTGTGCCGTTTTTTTTTTTCCAGACAGCTTTACTTGGGCATGAAAAGGCAAACAAATGAGATCGAATGTGATAAGCAAATTGCACAGCTGTCCTGGATACTTTTTAGTGCGGGTTGGTCAGTGAGGTTAGATTATCAAATTCATTAAAGTGGCAAAATGTTGATGACAGAGAGTGGTTGGCATGGCCTGGGTGTCAGTGGGGTGCTTAGCAGCCGGGTGGCTCCTGCAGCGTTGTGTGTGTGAGTGCTTGGTTGCGTCAGTCGTCTGATTCTGCGATCCCATGGACTGCAGTTCACCAGGCTCCTCTGTCCATGGGATTTCCCAGGCAAGAATAGTGGAGTGGATTGCCATTTCTTTCTCCAGGGAATCTTCCTGACACAGGGATCGAACCCATGTCTCTTATGTCTCCTGCAGTGGCAGGCGGTTTCTTTACCACTAGTGCCACCTGGGAACCAGCTTTGCACAATCCACAAAGGCCACCTTAATAATTGCCCTTGTTTCTATCCTGTCCATTAGTCCTTAAGTTCATAAAGTCAAAAGCAATAAGGGAAAAATGTGTAAACACCAGCTTCATTGGGACTTACGTTATTAGAGATAGCAAATACTATTTTGAAGATGTATCAATTTCCGCTATCGAGTATCTTTCAAAATCATGACAGAACTCTCTACAAGGCTTTAGCATTACTAATTATACTTGCTTATCTTTCATTCTCTTGAATTTGTGAAAGTAGAATGTTTCCCTTCAAATTGTAATATGATGATGAAACAGTAAAAGTCTCCCTCCCCTAGGAAGACAAATGAAACTCAGAAATGCAACTGAAAAATCTGTCTTCAACTCGGCAGTTTTTGCCTCAGTGTCACAGTTGTCCAGAAAGAAAAAATTGTCTTAATAGCAGAGAGAGACTGTCATGTCTTTCTAGTTATTCCTATAACTAGATTTTACTAACCTTTTAAAGTGTTTGTATACTGGGTAAAGGGCCTTAGTGTGTGTCTGAAACAATATTTGTTGAATGAATGAGTGAGCAAATGCATAAGTGAGGAATCTGAAGGGCCATTAGAAACATCAAAATGGCAAGCCTTCTTTCCCTGGCTTTGTAGTGTGAGGATATTGGGAAAATGAGCCGCCTTTCCTTAATAGGGGAGGTAGTGTCTTCAGTGGAAATTCCAGTGTACAGGTAGAGAGAGCATTCTGGGAAAAGGCTGAGGGTTTAGGGGAATTTATTTACTTTGAAAATGGAATTCCAGAAGGAACTGGGGAAGGGATTATCCAGGAGTGTAGCCATGAGAAGATGATTTACTCAGGAAGAAAGATAGAACTAAATCAGGATGGAGTGTGGGAGAGGGGCAATGACTCCCTAGAGTGGCAATTTAGGCACTTAGGCAATTTAGGAAGATCTGGATGAAATGTAAGTGGGATGAAATGGCCTCAAGCTTCCAGTGTGAAATTGTTTCCATCCTGCAGTTTGTCAGGAATGTGTGTGATCTGCTCATTGCCTTTTGTCCTAGGAACTGCCAGAAATGGGTGTTCTCTAAGGAGCTTGGCACACATTAGGTGTTCAACACAAGTTTGTTGATAACATGAGTTGATTACGTAGTATGGGGCAGGAAATGCAGGATATAGGCTTGAATTGAAAAGATAGTCTTTGTAACTCCTAGGCTTGCCTTGTGTTGCCAAATTATTTTTGGCAAATCAGTTCGAACAACTTGGAGCACTTGCCTGTGGAAGTTGGATTGAGCTGTTCTAAAGGAACCCAACCGACTTGATGGACATGAGTTTGAGTAAGCTCCAGGTATTAGTGATGAACAGGGAAGCCTGGCGTGTTGCAGTCCATGGGGTCACAAAGGGTTGGACGTGACTGAACTGAACTGAAAGGACCTCAGACTTAGAACAGAGGACGTGTGGTAGAAGTGAGAGGAAAATAGATTTCAGCCTAGAATTTTCTAACAAACTTAAGTTATTCAGAATTTAAAAAGTGCTCTTTAAAAGTGTAGAGAGCTTCCTAACCTAGAACGTATGCTAGTAAAAACTAACTGTGTCTTACAGAGGTTTTAGAGAGGGTCCCTGCATTGGAAAGAGCTTGGTCCTGTCTTCCATTAAGAGTTTAGAATTATTTTTGTGCTTAGTATTGTGTGATAGTCCAATATGATAAAATAAAAGTAATGTATTTGAGAAAGGAGAAACAGATACTATTCCTGAAAAGGGAAATAGAAAAAACAGATTGCATCCATATTATCATTATACCCTTTTGACAGTATATATAGTGCAAAAAGCTATCTAAGAAATGATTTAAGATGTGCAGGGGAGAATGTAGAAGCCAATCTGAATTAAGCACAGAGAGATTGAAGAGGTTCGGAGTCATTTGGAAAGGCTTCATGAAGCGGTTGGTTGTTTAACAGGGTCTCAAGAAAAGGTTAGAATGGGGACCGTGAAGTCCGGGGTGGGGGAATCCCTCTAGGGAGGCCTGAGCCTTGAGGCTGCCTGGGCCTGGCCTGTCGGGGGTGGGTGAGTGAGTGGGCTCACCAGGTCCTCTGTGTGTCCTCAGCATGGAGATGATGGGAACAGTCAATGGTCATTTGAGGGAATGAAACACTTAACTTCCTCTTGTCCAAAATCCCAGAGTACTCTAAGCTCCACTGACCTGCAAGCTAGGAGACCCAGGAGGTTCCTAAAGAGCTGTTTGGTGACAACACATCAATTTCTCTCCCTGAGCCTTATTTTCCTCAATTGTAAGGCAAGGGAGTTGGTTAAATCAGTGCTTCTCAAACTTGCATATGCAAATGGAGATATTAGCCAAATGTGGCTCTGATTTTAAAGGTCAGGGTAGAGTTGAGATTCTGCAGTTCTAACAAGCTTCCAGGTGAAGCTGATGCCACATTTTGGGTAGTAAGAGGTTGGATGAACACTACAAATTAGTTCTAATTATGTTATCATACCTTTTCATGGTTGTTTCATAGTTTTATTCTCTCTAACTGGGTTATAAGATTAAGAAGAGTGTCTAGCAAAGAGCTTAGTCCATAATGGGTACCCAATACATTAAAAAAAAAAAAAAACTAGTATAAAGTTACCCCTTTGGACTCACCTAGAAATGCAGTCATTTTGACTGTTCAATCCTGCCTTTTAACCATATAGTACAAGCTTAGGAAATCAAATAAAAGTCAAAGAAAAACCTCAGGACTTTTCCAGATCTCTTCTCTCAAGACTCCTGCTTCTTCCGGGATAAAAGGAAATTATGGGCTGCTGAAATATCTGGTTGTTGTGTTACGTTCAGGAAAAACAATTAGATAGGCTTGCCGCATGTTGAGTAGATGGAGTGGAGGTTTTCATTCCATTAATACCCATTCCATGAGTCATTCTACATTCTTGAAAGTATGCCAATGAACCCCAGTTAATTTACCACAATTGCCAATAGTAGCATTTTGCCTATGCAGGTAATCAGCAATACTGTAATCACTTATTTCACAAAGAAAATGAGGTTGCATGGTTTATTTTTTCTACTTTTTTGTTTTAATATTATCATTCCTTTAAATAATAAGGTGTATTGGTCTATTCCTGAAAAGGGAAATAGAAAAAACAGATTGCATCCATATTATCATTATACCCTTTTGACAGTATATATTGAGAAAGAGGAGACTTTAGAGTTCCTGAACTGAAAGTGAGACTGTTGGTATTGAGAGCAGTATTATTGCTTTTTTGAATTGACAGTGGTAATTTAGAAGTATTCTAAAGAGGTTATATTGATTGCATATACATGTCTTTGATTACTCAAGATTTTTATCAGACCTAAGATGGCTTCCAACAAAAGGTCTTCAAAAGTAATAAGATTCCTTCCAGTCCTATGGCTCCATGAAATCTGACCAAGAGTAATTTATATCCAGAACAATTTACACTGTGAAAGTGAGGTTGACCAAAGGATTCCCGAGGTTTGCTGATGGCTGCCTAATAGAAGGCAATGCTTATGAAAAAGAAGAAAGAGGAGGAAAATATCAGAAACAAAAATCTTACCACCAAAGTAATCTAAAGGCCCAGTGATTAAAATGTATCACACATATTTGATATGAAATCTCTGCTCATTAGGAGAAATCCATTACAGTGGTCCATCTAACAGAGTACCAGTGTAATGCTGAATTTATTCTATAAAAAAATAGGCTGGCTTACCAAGCCATATTTATTATTTGAGTTGGGAAAAACTTGAGTCACTAGATTTTTGACAGGTGTCTGAGATTCATATTTAACTAGCTTATGAAAAGCAGATATTTAGTGGAAAGATCTCAGGATAGATGACATAATTGAAATAAAAAAAAAAAGAGCAGGACGACTAAATAACAAGGAGGGTAGGGAGGAATACGGGGAGGCCTCAGGAATCTTGAAACAAGGAACAACTTGCCAGAACTTCATCTCTCTTTTGGTTTACACTTCTCTTGGCTCGTTCTATTTTCTCCCACTGTGCACCAGCTTTCTCACTTGGCAGTGAATGGGGCTGTTGACACTTTGCTTAGGAATTTCCCGTTTTACAACTTCTTCCATTAGGGATATATAAACTGTCCCCACCCGCATCCGGTTCAAAATACCGTGGAAGAACTGTGATTGGCTGTTTAAGGTGATTGCTCTGTCCTGCTCCAATCAGTTGTGACCAGAGGGCGGGATCATGTGAGAATAGGCCAGCTCCCATCATAACTAGTGGTTGGAGTTGGGAGGAGAGGGGTAATTTCCAAAATAAGGGAGAGAATGTATTTTCCAGAAGATGGAAGTAAATGACTGGGAGGGGGCTCCTAATATGATGGTCCTTGGACTGCGCTCTGTCCTAATATGATGATCATCATGTTTAACACTCTTTGTGCCCACTACTGGTTATGAATCCAAGGTGACTATAGTTGTTGTATAGTCACCATTACATAACCTTCAGGGGCATTGTGGTCTCTACATCTTAGAGCATAGAATTGCCTGAGTGTTTCCAGGGCCCCACATTTGGTGGGTCTCTTTTGCTTCTGGAATTGATTAGCTTGAATTGCAAAGGGAAAGAGAAAAGATAGGCTGACAAGTGATATTTGCAGTAGGTGTGGAAGAGAATTTGAGAGTTTCCTAGTACAAGACTTCTTCCCCTCCACTTCCCTCCATTCTGCTCCTACCAGCCAAGGACCTGTGTTGTCCTCACAAGTAGACCGCAAACCTCCCAGTAGGCAGAAACAATAGCATATGTTTCTTTAAATCCTAGGAATCTCTGCATATGATCCTTACATAGGGCAAAAGCAATAAATACCTTTGAAACAAGTTTAACATAAAAATGTCAGAAATGTAGTTGAAGCTATATGATGATTTGTAAATACAGTAACTTCCCTACATATGAGCCTTCAAGTTAAGAACTTTCAAAGATGCAAATATGTGTTATGTCAGCGTCAGGTATGATTGAAATTGCTGCTTGCCCTCCATCTCCTGTTGCTGATAATCTTTCAGCTCTAGCACCTCCCACTTCCTTTTCCTCCTCCAATCAGTAGCTCTTGCCTGTTCACTAGATGCCAGCCCCTGTATGCCAATTGTTGTACTGGACTACTGTACTTTTCAAGGTACTCTAAGATTAAAAATGTTTTTTTTTGTGTGTGTTGTTTCTTATGTATTATCTGTGTGAAAAGTATTATAAACCTACTGCAGTACTATATAGCTGATGGTGTTAGTTGGGTATCTAGGCTAACTTTGTTGAACTTATGAACAAATTGGACTTGTGAATGCACTCTTGGACTGGAACTTGTTTGTATGTAGGGGACTTACTGTATCCTCACGTGAGCATTTTATATCTGATACATGTGTTGATATTGTGTCCAGATGGAAAGATAGTCCTGTCTGTAATTCTACTTGTCGACTACATAATGTATTTTTAAGAAGAATATTACATATCTATAGCAATTTTAATTCTTCACCAATAATGAATGAATCTGAGTTCCTGCTTAAGAAATACAAGATTTGTATGATTCAAGCGTATTATCTCTTACAAGCAGACACTAATGAGTCCTATGAAGGTAATAGGCTCTAGAAATAGAAGCAGAATCCAAACAAATGTGTTCATTAGTCTCACTTGTCTTCTGATGATGGATAAGTTGAATCTTGAGCTGGACACATGTCCCAGTTTGAAGTTTTTTTAAATAAAGAGATTAAATTTTAACAGAAAACTTGACAATAAATAGATTATGTTACCATTTATTGTAGAAAACAATGTGTTCCTGATATGTACTGTGAAGATTCTCACGGATACTTTGCATCTTTTCCTAAAGGGAAATTTTAAAATTATTTTTTCATGATTCTATAAGCAATACATTATCATTGTAGAAAATTTAAACAATTCAGAAATAAATATTAAATGTAAACAAATCCCCCATAATCCTATTCCCTAGAAGTAGTCACTGTTCACAATTTAATATATATTTATTGATTTTGATTAACAAACCCTTGCATAGCAATTACTAATGCCAACAACTGTACCACATTTAATCTTCATGACAACCCTACGAGGTAGGTATTATTTCTTGATTTACGGAGGGGAAAATGGAGGCATTAGAACTAGCACAGAGATACATGGTTGTATGGAGTAGAGATTCAAACATAGTCTGGCTGCAAAGTCCATGCTCATAATTATATATGAGGCCTTTCTATTCCCTTCTGAATGGCTATTTAGGTGTATAATAAAGATATATGTAATGTATTTCCAAGGTCACTCACCTTCCTGCAGTCAACCTTTTTTTTAATATCTACTTAAAATGGCTCTAGACCCTATTCCATGTGAAGTGGGAAATCCACTGTGCCTCTCTCCGGTATTGCTGTGATTTCTTGGAGGTATCTGTGCTCCAGGATGAAGTCTTCTGCATCCTGCTCTCTTGTAGCATCCTGTCTGTGCATTTGCTGTCCTCTCTCTTCATTTCTGGTCACTGCCCTCTTTCTACTTTTCCCCAAAGTACACCTAACATAAATAAAGCAGTTGTATGTAGAAAATTTGTCCTGAAAACTCGAGGGTAAAAGAGAGAATTATGAATTAGAAAAAAAAAATTAGCACAGTTCTTCCAATGATTGTTCTCAAAGTCTGAGGGAAAATTACAACATGAAAAATTTCGAAGTAGTCCCTCTTGGGGCGCACTCTAACTCCTGATAGTCCCGTCCTGTTTTGTGAACTACGTACTTGCGGATGCTTTTCCTTGATTACTTTCTTCTTTCTCTGAAATCCTTGCCCCCTTATTATCTAGGCTGTCACGCACAGACACTAGATGGTCCTTCTCTTATAATGCAGAGTGATTTAGTTCTACTTTATCTTTCCTTTTCATGCCCAGTAAGCTCTATCTTGCCCAGCAAAAATACTTTATGGTAGAAATTTGTTGTTTTCCCAGCAGTTCTCAATTGTGGTGGAGACAAGATAAGGAGTAGGGGAAATTTCATCCTCCGAAAACATCTTTGTGTGAAAACAAAGAATTATCCAGCCCCAAATGTCAATAGTTCTGAGGCTGAGAAACCCTGGTATACACAAGTGACTACCTTCCTTTTGGGGATTATTTCCCTTCATTTGGATGATGCAGTTTTGACAGAGCTGTGGTACCTACTCTCTGACTAATGGCAAGCCCCTTGCCAGGCTGAGTCTGATTTTTGGAGCCCCAATTCCATGGCCACATACCAAGAATGGACATTTGTATCAATCTGGACCAATCCTTGCTTGGGAATGTATCCTACAGATGCATTCCTGCATGCGTGCATGGGGATTGGACAGAAAGTTCACACAACATTGTTTGTAACGACAAAGGTCAGTAACCATTCAAATGTCCATCAGTGTGTTAATTGCTCAGTTGTGTCTGACTCTTTGTGACCCCATGGACTGTAGCCCATCAGGCCCCTCTGTCCTTGGGATTTCCCAGGCAAGAATACTGGAGTGGGTTGTCATTCCCTCCTCCAGGGGATCTTCTTGACTCAAGGATTGAATCTAGGTCTTGTGCATTGCAGCTGGATTCTTAATCATCTGAACCACTAGGGAAGCCCTTCAGTAGAAGGTCCATCAATAGGTGACTGATTAAAGTATGATCAAGTCATACAAAGAAATGTTATCATAGTAGTCTGTACTGGGTTAACTGAGTAAAGCTATTTCCCAGAATCCCTTTTACTTCAGATTCTGAGTTAGGATTGGTACAAGAAGCATTGGTAGGAGCCTTGGATATAGGCATGAATGGCACCATTAGTCTCTTGGTGTCCTTGGGATGAGGCATGGTGACAGCTCTGGTGGCTTCCAATCAGTCTTCCCTCTTTGCTCCGCGTTTAGCTTTTCCTCCTGACTGGTGCTTTCCTGCAGATCCTCAGAGGGCCCAACTTCCTGTGTCCTTTCCCTTTTGTGGTCCTGTTTTGGCAGCAGGACCTGTCTGGCTTCTTAGGTTGACTATTTAGTGACCTGTCTACAATGTCAATTCCGTCTTTCAGATATTTACTTCCCCAGATCCTCCCATACTCATACAATGTCTGATTCCTCTAATACATCTCTAATACTATAAATGCTTTTGCTTCCCTGATCCAATATGGGCTAACACAACCATATAGCCTCTTAAAACAATGAGATAGCTCTATATATTGACATGAATTGATCTCCCAAATACATTAAGTGAAAAGAACCAGATGCTAAACTGATGAGAAGTATTACCAATGAAGTTGGAGTTCCCTTTGACCGATAACTCATAATTCTGGTCCTCATTTAATTTCCCCAGAGGTAAATACTGTTACTAGCTCCCAATCAGGAATCTTAAGTTCTGGGGAAAAGTTCTCAGGAAATTGTAACTAATAAGATTATTTTGTTGACATGTAAGTAATATACAATAAGATGCAAAGATTTTCAGTGTACACCTTAATGAACTTAGATAATTTTAGCAAAGCAAACAAGGTACAGAGTTTCTACCCACCGTTTCCTTTGTACTCTTTTCTAATCAGTTATCTTATCCCCTCTGCAACCACTATCTTATTTCTGCCTCCATAGATTGATTTTTACCTGTGTCTGGCTTTCATATAAATGGAATTATATAGTATGTACTCTTTTGCCTGGCTTCTTTTAATTAGCTTACTGTTTTTGAGATTTTGTCCATGTTGTTTTATGTATCAATAGCTCATTCTTTGATGGTTCAGTACCATTTCATTGTATGTATATTCTACAGTATATCTCCTTTCCTGTTGATAGACACTTGTGTCATTTCCAGTTTGGGGCTGTATAAATTCTTAGAAGGTTTTGAATATAACTGAAAAGAGACTGCTGAGGCAATTATTAGTCGTATTTTAAAGATTATACAAAACTCTGTCTTAATTTTCCCAGAGTACTTTATTTCCTTCTACAAAGAGTTGTACATTAGGTAAGAAGTTACAATTTCCATATTTATCCCCAGAGCCTTGCATAATTCTGGGAAAGAGGATGGATGAATTTACTTTTCCTTTATAGATGAAAGAATCATGCTAAGTTTTTAAAAGACTTCCAGAGTCATAGAGGGAGTCACTTGGTGAGTCCAGGAGCAGAGGCCAGGCATGGTGACTCCAGAGCGCTAGCTGGAAGACTGCAGTGTATTTATCCAAACCCATGGCCCTCAACTGGTAAAGAATCCACTTGCAATGGAGGAGACCCTAGTTTGATTGCTGGATTGAGAAAATCCCCTGGAGAAGGGATAGGCTACCCACTCCAGCATTCTTGGGCTTCCGTCATGGCTCAGATGCTAAAGAATCCACCTGCAATGCAGGAGAGCCTGGGTTGGGAAGAACACCTGGAGGAGGGCATGGCAACCCACTCCAGTATTTTTGCCTGGAGAATTCCGTGGACAGAGGAACCTGGCGGGCTACAGTCCATGAGGTCCTAAAGAAGTTGGTCCAGTCACAGAGAAGGCAGTCAACAACAGAGCGACTAAACACAGCACACATGGTCCTCTGGGAAGGCGTAGAATGCTGGATCCCTGACAATAGACCACAAAGACAAGTCTTGAATGTAGTTTTTAAATGCATGAAAGGAATAGTAAGATAGTTCTAAGCTTTCACCAGAACATAATTTAAGTTTTCTGTGACATGGAGATGAGAATCTTTCCTGGAATTATGACAACTGAACTAAAAGTTTCTAGATAATCAAAGCTAGAGCCAAAGTTGGCCCCTATTTTTTTCCTGTGGTTGGATTTAAATGGAAATATTACTTTTAACTGAAACCAGACCATTAAGACCATTGAACTCTATGACTTAGAATGTTTGTTTGTTGGGAGTTTGAAATAAAAAGTTTTTTTTTTTTTTTTATAAATTTGAAAGATAAATGGATTGTTTTCCTCATAACATCAAGTGTTAATTAATGGTGCTGGCACATTAATGGCATCAAGAACATAATTTTTTTTCTTATAATGATGCAATTACATAATTGTTTTAATAGGTTAAGTGATCTGACAAATCTTTTATCTGTTTTTGCAACAGCCTTATCCTAATTTCTTCTTTTAGTGCTTTAAAATTTTTGAGATAGACATTTGTTAAATTAGTTTGCTAATGAAAAAGTATGCATCTTTTAATGACTAGAGATTTTCCTAAAGGTCATAAAAAGATATAATATTAAAAACTGTGCTCCTAATGATAGCTGTTGTTAAATCAAATGTGTTGATGAATTTTGAATTTGACTGTTAAGTGTCCATGCTAATGATATGCTTAGAAAATAGTAAGAAGCACTTGCTAAATCTGTTTTTAAGGAAGCCTTGATTAATATAAGTGATTCTTTTAAATCTCCTCCTAAAAGAAGGCATTTCATTGAAGTATAATCTGGGCTCAAAGTTTAAGATCTGCAATAATTTCCTATGCTCTTAGAGTTTAGTCTTGAACAATTTAATATCATTGTGACCAATATTTATTTACCATTGAAGTAGGAATCATTATTTGCTGACACTTTATGCTTTTTCTTCAGGTAGTCCTATTGGATGTGATGGGAACATAACATAAATCAACTTAATTTCGTAATGATGCTCATACTTTATTTTCCCCACAGAGACAGCAGAGCAGCATTGTTCCATGTTACATGTCTAGCTTCTTTTTGCCCAAATGCTATTTTTTTAAATTTGTTTCTTATTGGTAAAAATATGAATGTGTAAAATAGATAGCAAATGGGAATTTGCTGTATGGCTCAGGAAACTCAAACGGGCTCTGTATCAACCTAGAAAGGTGGGGTGGGGATGGAGATGGGAGGGAGGTTCAAAAAGGAGGGGATATATGTATACCTATGGCCGACTCATGTTGAGGTTTGACAGAAAACAACAAAATTCAAGAAAAAAGAAAAGCAATGAACATAAGAAAAAAATATGAATGGATACTAAGTTAAAACACATTCATAATATTCTTTCAAGCAGCTACATTTGAGTAGGTCAGTGCTCTTGAAGGATTGCTTTCACCCAAATGCAGTGTCTCCTTGGTGTTTTTGTACCATAGAATAATAGATTAAATGCATTTTCAGTGCTGTTACATACCTGTAAGTTCTTTGACTTTTTTTCTGTGCTTTCTGCAAGTTAACTCACCATCCCAAGGTCAGAACCAGATTTGGAGCCTTGAATCTGACAGACGTGAGGGTGCTTTATTCCTTGAGCCAAGCCAGCTTCTTCTCTAGTAAAGGAATCAGTTGAAGGCTCAACTTTGCCTCTTCAGGATAACTGCTCTCTGAGATAATAAGTCACATTCCTAGGAAGCGGGTGGGAGGAGGGCAGAATTGGTAAAGGGGGTCAACGGTAGAGCGACAGAAATGAAACTTTCAGTGGTGAGCATACTGTAGTGTATACAGAAGTCAAAATACACTATTGTACCCATGAAACTAATACAATATTATGAACAATGTCACCTCAAAAAATGTTCCTCTTTGTTACCGTTTTGTGATATCCTAACAGTGCAGACTGATAGCTTCTTTGTGAGGGAGATCTACTGAAATCAGGCTGCTGTATAAAGCCAGGCATCTGAGTTTTAGCGGCTCCCTCTTTATGAATCCTATAGTTACACAGGGACTGAGAGTCACAGATGGTGGTGCGTGTGTGAAAAGAACACACGAGGTTTGAGATTTGGCTGAATGAGAAAGGGTTCCATGTTGTGGTGTCTTCTCTGATGGTGCCTGGATTCCTGCCACTCTCATGGTCTTTAATCAGTACACATTTCAGGATTTAAACAGAGTACCATTCAGTGCCACCACTCACTGCTAGGGTATTTGTCTTATCTCCCTCAGTAGATATTGACCTGTTTGTCTCTGGGGAGCAAGTCACATTGTTAGTATCCCTCAATGGCTGATTTAACAATGACTGCAGAAACTTTTCCTAAGGATCTGGTGCATACTCTTTCTTGCCCTGTGATACTAGCTCTGTGATTATGGACCATCACAGCATGACTATTAAGAGTTTGGGTTCTAGAATCAGACTGCACTGGTTCTTCCAATTGCTACCTACAGGATCTGAGACAAATTCTTTAACCTGTTTGGGCCTCAGCTTACTCATCTGTAAATGAGAATAATAATGGCCACTTCCGTATAGGGTTGATATGAGCTTTATATGAGTTAACGTACATGAAGCACAGAAAATAGTGCCTGGAGTAGAAAAAGGGTTCACTATTGTTATTTTAAGAAACACCTAAGTCTCTAGGGTCTTAACATTTGTAAGTGAAAGTCGCTCAGTTATGTCCGATTCTTTGTGTCCCCATGGACTATATAGTCCATGGAATTCTCCAGGCCAGAATACCAGAGTGGGCAGCCTTTTCCTTCTCTAGGGGGTCTTTACAATCCAGGGATCAAACCCAGGTCTCCCACATTTCAGGCAGATTCTTTACCAGCTGAGCCACAAGGGAAGCCCAAGAATACCAGAGTGGGTAGTCTATGCCTTCTCCAGCGGATCTTCCAGACCCAGGAATCGAACCAGGGTCTCCTGCACTGCAGGTGGATTCTTTACCAACTGAGCTATGAGGGAAGCCCCCTTGACATTTACATTGGTCATAATTTATGAGTTTGAGAAACCTGAAGATTCTATTCACAGCTAGCCTGGGGCCTCTGTGGGCAATTTTTGATCATAATGGAGTGATATGGCTCTGGGAAGTTCCTAGTTGTTCAGATCAGTGTATCTGAGAAGCGGAGTTGAGCTATGCCTGTAACAGTTTGGAAGAATTTTGGCTCAAGGTTAAGGTGTAATAAAAGGATTCACTCAGAAGCCATGGCTACGGCTTGGCACTGTGTACTCGAAGTTCTGTTATTTCAGTAAGAAACAAAGAAAATTCATCAGAGGATCCCAAAGCTCAATAAAATCTTGAATTTAAAATCTCTTTTAGCAAAGTTTCTTTAAAGTTGTTTGTAGTTTCCTGAGTTGAAATCCAGTCAACTCCAGCTTTGGTTAAATAATCCATGTGGTTCTGAACTACAGATGATAGTATCTGCTTTCCAGTACTCACACTTGTTTAGTCTTCTCCCTGGACTCTAGAATGGATGTGAGATTTACTTTTGTCCCACAGAATGGAGTGGATGTGAAACTCCATGATTCTAGGTCATAAGAAGGCTCAGAGTTTTCACCTGTCCTCCTGAAATGCCAAATCTAAAGGAAGCCAGTCAGAAACTCCAACAGTCCAGAGGTAGCCATGTTGGGAAGCAGTGGCGTACTGAGACAGTGGGAGTTGTCCACCTGAAATGTGGAATAAAGGGGGACTTTGTCTATAGAGAATTTAAAAATGAATTTAAAGCCAACAAAAAGTCAGTCTGCTTTTTATTATTACCATGCAAGGCAGTTCCAAACAATGTCAGTGATAAAATATTCCTTCCCGTGATGTCTCACCCATCCTACCCACTACAAGCTAGTGCTGTGAAGCCCCAGCTAGCTGTGTGGAAAGAGAGAGGCCGGGCTAGCCTCCAGCTCTCCAGCCATCCCAGTCCGGGCACATAAGAGAAGAAGCCATCATGGATGTCTAGCCCAGTCTGGCTTTCAGAAGACTCTGTCTTCTGGCTGGAGACTACATGAAAGATCAAAGCCATAGCCATCCGGTTGAACCTAGTCAAACCACAGAACTCTAAGAGATAACATAAGAAGCTGTTTTGGCTACTTGTTTGGATTGGTTTGTTATGCAGCAATTTCTAAGCAGACCAGAGAAGATACATGTAAAAAGAAAAAATCCTCCCAGAGAGACTCTGTTTTTCTCTGGGTAAAACAGAGCCCAAGTATCCTTTGTTGTATAGCATATCGAGAGATCAGCATGTTTTGAGATTAACAAGAGACCAAAAATACTGATTTCACCACCAGATGGAAATTATATCTATGTAGATGTTGCTAAGCAACAACAGATCAGAACCCCATAAAGGAGTGACCATAGAATGTAGAAACATTTGGTCAGCCTACTAAGTGCCTGCTGCACTTCTTTTTAAAAACCTGGTTAAAGGAAGAAGGGATGGTCCACAGTGTGAATGGAGAGAAAGGTCTCTTGGAACTTGAAAAGGACATCATTTGCCTGAAAAGAGAAAAATCATGAGTGAAATAAAGGGCCAACATATGACCTGAAAAATATCATTGTTCATGATTTGAAAGCATGATAATCTTTATGGATAAAGAGTAGCAGTACTGGGAACTTTGTAAGGGTTTAAATTCTTCCCCTTGAAATACCTCAAAGCTTTAGATATCTGTGAAAACACCCACATTAATATGCAATAATGGCTTTCTGAGCTTTATAAGCATATTCTTAGATGATGAGAAAATACAGTGAATTTTGGGAGAAGATCAGTAGGGACGAGGAACTTTTCCTTTGGCTGGTCAGAGGCAAGTTGAGAAAGCAGATCTTCCGAGGTCTTTGGGAATAGCCTAGTGGCAGGGGCTCAGGGAGATATTCATAATCAGAACAAAGTCTCTGTCCCTTAACTGTTCTTTACTAGCAGTCATTTTCATTATTTCCTCTGGGTGACCTTCATCTCTCCATTTTTTTTCTGATAACTAGGTTTTAAAAATTAAAAATGTAGAAAAAAGGGAAGTTCAATAGAAGACAAATAACAATGTATTTTCTTTTTTTTAATTTTTTAAAATTTTCTTTATGTTATCGTGTTGGTTTTGCCATACATTGACATGAATCTGCCATGGGTATACATATGTTCCTCTTCCAGAACCCCCCTCTCACCTCCCTCCCGATTCCCCCTCTCTGGGTCATCCTGGTGCACCCTGTATCAAGCATCAACCTGGGCTGGCGATTGATTTCACGTATGATAATTTACATGTTTCAATGCCATTCTCCCATATCATCCCACCGTTAACAATGTCTGTTTTCAGGTGTTTTAGCAAAACCTGCATGTACCCCAAAACACATACATTAGGGCACCCCTAAATATCCAAAGTCTTTGCTGAGATGTGGGCAGTCGGCAGATAACCCTGCCCAGTGAGTAAGAAACCTGCCCTCCGCCTGCCAGCCCTGCTGTGGGGAGCGCTCTCTCAGTCAAGCACGACTAGAGCAGACCCACCAAATCCCATGTAAGTGGTCAGGGCACAAATGAGGCTGTCGGTGGGTAGTCCTACCCTATTCATGAGCTCTTTCAGAACAATTTTCATTACTTTTTTTAAATACTGTTTTTGGCAAACACTTGATACTTGAAATAAAAAATGCATGAGTCGCCTACTGGGATAGGCACAGTGTGTGGTTCATTGAATTTAGCTAAATTGTGAGTCATCCATCAATAGTCCTCTTGGTGAACATACTTGTAATAATTTCACACGTTACAAACAAAAATAGGTATGATTTTCAAGATTCTTGAAGCTGTTCCCCTTGGGGATTTTTGGATTGTGTTTAGTGTTTTTTGTTTTGCTAGGTGGTGAGAAAATTGTCAGCCTTGTTTTCAGACGGATCCAAGGCTCATCTCTGTCACATTGTAAAGGAAGTTTGATTTGGGAGGTTTGAGGGCAGAATTTGGAGTTGGAGTCATGAGCTGGGGGAAATAAGAAAACGCAATGATTAACATTTTTTCCTTGTCAGATCACTGGCTTTTAAGATTAATTCCCACATCTGAAAAGTGATTGGCTCCGCTCTCAGAAGAAACGTCTTAGAGATGCAAGAATATTTATGTACACGTGCCTCTTTCCCCGCCCCCAATGAGTGGGGAGAGCGGAGCCGGGCGGTTACCAGTGTCTGTGCAGTACTGCCCTCTGTCGGACGGTGCCTGCGTTTCTCCGTGGAGTGAAATGCAGTCAACGTCGCTCAGTCGTGCCCTACTGTTTGCGACCCCGCGGACTACACAGTCCACGGCATTCTCCAGGCCAGAATACTGGAGTGGGTAGCCTTTCCCTTATCCAGAGGATCATCCCAACTCAGGGATCAAACTTGCATCCAAATAGATTCTGTGCTCCTGATCAAGTCGCAGGTGATCCAGGCAAGTAAGTAGTGTTGTCTATTCAGTATGTTGAATGACATGACAGAAGTTTTGGTTAAACTACTAGATCTTTTTTTTTTCTTTCAATTAGTGAAACTAATCATAAGAGGAAATGTCCCTACCTGTTCTTTTTCTTTTCTGTTTTTATTATTATTATTATTATAAGCACAGTAAAACCATTGAAAGGGCTTTTGCTTTTGGCTACAACCAGAGGTGAAAGTTTTTACAGAAAGTGTAAAGTGGATATAAGATGAAGAGTTACGATTCTTTGCAAACAACACTTAACGTGCCCATATCAGTAAGATGAATGCAAGAGTCCCAGGAAACTGGTTGGGCAGTTTGCTTTTTTTTTTTTAGTACATCTCCGCCCTCCTTTACCTTTGTAAGTTTAGCAGGGCAGGGTGTCCGGCCTGGAGATTTGGGGTCATGTCCTGCTGCTACTGGCTGAGTACGTTGGAAAAGTGGTGTGGCCTCTGAAACCTCAGTTTGCTCATGTGTTAAATAAGAGGCACTCAGAATAGATAATTTTTTAGGGTCATTTCATTTCTGAGATGCATTAAACGACCTTTTCTCCCTACATGATAATGTAAGTACAAAGAATAACTTAGCTATTTTAAGGTCATACACACTCATACTTAAACACATAATTTTTCTTTGAAAAAGTAGTGTATTCACTGTGATAATTTAACACCAGGATGTGTTGTGGTGGAAATAGCCTTGGCCGCTTTGATGCTATAGTCTGCTCATGTACCTGCTGCTTGGGACAAGCTTCCTTGCCCAGCGGCCAAGTTTGCGTCTCTTAGGGCCAGCAGATGGCGCACTTGCACAGTCCACACATTTTCCGACTCCCAAGGTAAATGGTACTTCTTGATTAGCATCCAGAAATTACAGCTGCTGTTTGAACAAATCGCTGTATTTTCCAGTCTAGTAAAACCATGGCACTGTGTGAACTGGAACATTTACTAGTATTTAAAATGGTTAGGAAGGTTGTTAATCTGTGGGACACTTACTGGTCTATAGCATCTTTCACATGAGCATCACCAACCTTTAATAAATTGGCTTTTTTTTTTTGAGGTGGAGAAATTAGGGCAGAGATAAGATAGCTAAGATCACAGCAGATCTAGTCCAAATGATTCAGACTATACAGCTTAGTGATCTTCAAAAGCTGTTGTTCTTACCCTTCTTTTCTTTAACTCTCATTTCTCTTGGCTGTGGAGGGGTGTGTTTGTGTGTATGTGTGGGTGTGTTGATTGTGTTGGCTAGTGATATAGGAAGAGGAATTGACTCCTTATGTGCCTTGGTTTGTTGTTGCCTGCTGCAGTCGTTGTAACTCCTTACCTCCCCAACCTATATGTGGAAGACTTTGTGATGATAATAAATGACATTTATTGTTTACTTGCTTTAAGCCAGGGATTGTCTAGGCAGTTCTTATATATTAATCATTCAACCCTCCCAAGAACTCCTTGAGGGAAGCTGAGTGGTGGGTAACTTACTTACAGTAACAAATCTGTACTTTTTAGGTTCTGACTTTAAGCAATAAGGACAACAAACTGCTTTTTGGTGGTAGCCACATTTGACCACAAATGTTTTCTAGCTAATAGATCATGGACAGTTTTTTTCATTTTTAAATTATGGAAACTTTTATGAGAGCTTTGGTTATATCATGTAAATCTTGGTTACATCAGCTTGTGGGACTATCGTTGGTTTAGAAGAGTTCCTTTCATAACCTCATGCTTAGAAGGAATAGTTCAACAGAAATAGAAAGATGTGAAAGAAATAAGGAAGTTTGTCTGGCAATCTCATCACCTGAGTGATAAATATTTTCCAGGTGCTCGCTTTATACATTAGCCACCAAGCAATATTAGGGATGTGTAATCAATAAACATTTGTGTTACAGAAGCATAAAGGGTGCTACAGTGTGCTGTGTGCGTGCACCAGTTCATGTAACCCTCAGCACAACTGTGCTGAGCCACATTTTACAGACGAGGTGATAAGGCTAAGAGAGGTTAAATGACACAGCTAGTAAGTGGCAGAGTTATAATTCAAACCGGCTTCTGATCCACACTGATAACTGCTAGGCTGTGCTACCTCCAGCGGGAGGTAGCAGATATGTTGCTGGGATGTAGAGCAATTTTGGGCTTCCCTGGTGGCTCAGTGGTAAAGAATCCTCCTGTAATGCAGTAGTTGCAAGTTCGATCCCTGGGTTGGGAAGATCCTTTGGAGGAGGGCTTGGCAACCCACTTCAGTATTCTTGCCTGGAGAATTCCATGGACTGAGGAGCCTGGCAGGTTACAGTCTATGGGGTTGCAAAGAGTCAAACATGACTGAAGGGGGCAATATCAGTTCAGTTCAGTCACTCAGTTGTGTCCGACTCTGCAACCCCATGAACTGCAGCACGCTAGGCCTCCTTGTCCATCACCAATTCCTGGAGCCTACCCTAACTCATGTCCATTGAGTCAGTGATCCCATTCAACCATCTCATCCTCTGTTGTCCCCTTCTCCTCCTGCCCTCAATCTTTCATGCACGCAGAGTACTTTAACCAGAGTCAGCGATGGAAACAAACACTAACAGTGTTGATATCCTTTCACCTAACAAAAATTCTGACACAGCAAATAACATAAAATAAAAAGCTAGAGTCGACTCATTGGAAAAGACCCTGATGTGGGGAAAGATAGAAGGCAGGAGGAGAAGGAGACCACAGAGGATGAGATGGTTGGGTGGCATCACCGACTCAGTGGATATGAGTTTGAGCAAGCTCTGGGAGATGGTGGAGGACAGGGAAGCCTGGTGTGTTCCAGTCCACGGGGTTGCAAAAAGTCCCGGACACAACTGAGTGACTGAATGACAACAACAAAACTTAGATAAAGGGGAATAGGAATATAAATAAGAGGAAGCAGAAGAGAAACCTACGAATTTTTTTTAATGTGAGTATTAAAGTTTGTGATATTTAGAGTGAAGACTAGTTCATTTCCCCTAAAGGCTAAACGAAGAGAAGCTGGATTCCAGCTGACTTGTGTTTGAGTAAATATCTTCATGTCCTCCCCACCCCCTGTAAATACATCATCCTCCAGTGTACCCTTCTTAGGAGAAAAACCTCTCCAGTATTTTTGGGCACGTGAATCACCCAAGGAGCTTGATTAAAGTCCGGATCCTGATTTGGTGGAGGTGGGGTGGGGCTTGAGATTCTCAGTTTCTAACCAGCTGCTGGTGCTCTGGGTCTGTGGAGGGCCGATTGGCAAGACTCCTCTCCTGCCCATGTGATCAGGTACAGGGCTGCCCACCAGAGAGGGTGGCACTTTATGTTCCCTTCACTCTGCACTGGAGTGGTCATGAGATCCAGGCATGGCCAAATAAAGTTCCTACCTGGTATTTTGTTTCTGTCCCCAACTCCTATGCCTCAGAGAAGCCCAGCTTCAGGTGGAGGCATTGAGGCGCATTCATTGAGAGATGCTGAGATGAAGAGGAGGGAGGAGGGGAGAGAGAGCAGGAGAGAGGCCAGATGACACGCCTGAGTCCTGAACACCCAGTCACACAGCCGGTGAATTCCCTTTTAGCTGAAGCTAATTTGAGTCATTTCTCTTATTTACAATTAAAAGGATTCTGCATAATTTAGGGGTGATTTAGACTTGCTATAAAGGAGAATTCTTTACTATGGCAGCAGAATGGTGGCAACTCCTACGTGAAGATCCTTAAGAAGGACTGGCTTCATCAGAGGCTGCGGCTCGTTCCTGGGAGACAGAGGCCGAGGTCTCTCTGAGGAAAGGTGATGTGTTGTTGCAAGAAGATGACCCAAGAGCTGGCCAGGTCATGAGGTCACCCCGCTAATGTGCTGAAGGCCCAAGGGAGGTCGTGACCTGCAGGCTGGGTGCAGCGTCTCTACCTGGACCTGTGACGGTGCCCCTTATTCACCATGACTGCCTCTTTCATTCGGGTCTCTAAGACGTCCATGACTGCACCCAGCGCTGACTAGGACGTTAGGGAGTGGAGCCTGGGGCAGAGAGTGGAGGTTATTCTGGAGGGACTTGCAGGAGTAATGCTAAAGGACTTCTGTGGCATGGATACTGACCTGTGAAAACAAACACCGTCCACAGTGACATTCCAGGGAATGTGAGTTGAACACCAGCCATAATATCCTCACTCTGTTTGTATTAATAGTAGTTACAGGATATGCAGTATTTTTGTGTTAGTATTGAATTCTCTTCATAGAACCATTCAGCTTCTTCAGCATTACTGGTCAATACCTTTTAAAACTAACACCCAAGACACCCAAGACCTTCTAGAACTAACACCCCAAAAGATGTCCTTTTCATTATAGGGTACTGAAATGCAAAAGTAGGAAGTCAGGAGATACCTGGAGTAACAGGCAAATTTGGCCTTGGAGTACAAAACAAAGCAGGATAAGGCAAACAGAATGTTGCCAAGAGAACACAGTGGTCATAGCAAACATTCTCTTCCAGCAACACAAGAGAAGACTCTACACATGGATATCACCAGATGGTAAACACCAAAATAAGATTGATTATATTTTTTGCAGCCAAAGATGGAGAAGTTCTATACAGGCAGCAAAAACAAGACTGGGAGCTGACTGTGGCACAGATCATGAACTCCTTATTGCCAAATTCAGACTTAAATTGAATTAAGTAGGGTAAACCACCAGAGCATTCAGGTATTGCCTAAATCAAATGCCTTACAACTATATAGTGGAAGGGACAAATAGATTCAAGGGATATAGATCTGATAGAATGCCTGAAGAACTATGGATGGAGGTTCATGACATTGTACAGGAGGCAGTGATCAAGACCATCCCCAAGAAAGAGAAATGCAAAAAGGCAAAATGGTTCTCTGAGGAGGCCTTACAAATAGCTGAGAAAAGAAGAGACTCGAAAGGCAAAGGAGAAAACGAAAAATATACCTATTGGAATGTAGAGTTCCAAAGAATAGCTTGGAGAGATAAGAAAGCCTTCCTCAGTGATCAGTGCAAAGAAATAGAGGAAAGCAATAGAATGCGAAAGACTAGAGATCTCCTTCAGAAAATTAGAGATACCAAGGGAACATTTCATGCAAAGATGGGCACAGTAGAGGACAGAAATGGTATGGACCTAACAGAAGCAGAAGATATTAAGAAGAGATGGCAAGGATACACAGAACTATACAAGAAAGATCTTCATGATCCAGATAACCATGATGGTGTGATTACTCACCTAGTGCCAGACATTCTGGAATGCAAAGTCAAGTGGGCCCAGGAAACATCACTATGAACAAAGTTATTGGAGGTGATGGAATTCCAGTTGAGCTACTTCAGATCCTAAAAGATGATGCTGTGAAAGTGCTGCACTCACTATGTCAGCAAATTTTGAAAATTTAGCACTGGCCATATGACTGGAAAAGGTCAGTTTTCATTCCAGTCTCAAAGAAAGGCAATGCCAAAGAATTCTCAAACTACCACACAATTGCACTCATCTCACATGCTAGCAAAATGATGCTCAAAATTCTCCAAGCCAGGCTTCAACAGAATGTGAACTGTGAAATTCCAGATGTTCAAGCTGGATTTAGAAAAGGCAGAGGAACCAGAGATCAAATTGCCAAAATCCACTGGATCATAGAAAAAGCAAGAGAGTTCCAGAAAAACATCTACCTCTGCTTTATTGACTATGCCAAAGCCTTTGACTGTGTGGCTCACAACAAACAGTGGAAAATTCTTCAAGAGATAAGAATACCAGACCACCTGACCTGCCTCCTGAGAAATGTGTATGCAGGTCAAGAAGCAACAGTTAGAACTGGACATGGAACAACAGACTGGCTCCAAATTGGAAAGGAGTATGTTGAGGCTGCATATTGTCACCCTGCTTATTTAACTTATATGTAGAGTACGTTATGTGAAATGTTGGACTGGATGAAGCACAAGCTGGAATAAAGTTGCTGGGAAAAATATCAATAACCTCAGATATGCAGATGATACCACTCTTATAGCAGAAAGGGATGAGGAACTAAAGAGCCGCTTGATGAAAGTGAAAGAGGAGAGTGAAAAAGTTGGCTTAAAGCTCAACATTCAGAAAACTAAGATCATGGCATCCAGTCCCATCACTTCATGGCAAATAGATGTGGAAACAATGGAAACAGTGACAGACTTTACTTTTTGGAGCTCCAAAATCACTGCAGATGGTGATTGCAGCCATGAAATTAAAAGATGCTTGCTCCTTGGAAGAAAAGCTATGATTAACCTAGATAGCACATTAAAAAGCAGAGACATTACTTTGCCAAAAAAATCAGTCTAGTCAAAGCTATAGTTTTTCTAGTAGTCATGTATGGATGTGAGAGTTGGATTACAAATAAAGCTGAGTGCCAAAGAATTGATGCTTTTGAACTGTTGTGTTGGAAAAGACTCTTGAGAGTCCTTTGGACTGCAGGGAGATCCAGGCAGTCCTTCCTAAAGGAAATCAGCCCTGAATATTCACTGGAAGTACTGGTGCTGAAGCTGAAACTCCAATACTTGGGCCATCTGATGTGAAGAACTAACTCACTAGAAAAGACCCTGATGCTGGGAAAGATTGAAGGTGGGAGGAGAAGGGGACGACAGAGGATGAGATGGTTGGATGGCATCACTGACTCAGTGGACATGAGTTTGAGTAAGCTCCGGAAGTTGATGATGAACAGGGAAGCCTGGCGTGCTACAGTCCATGGGGTCGCAAAGAGTTGGACTGAACTGAATTGAATTCTCCAGGCATATAATTTTTCAAAAGAAATTTTTAGTAATTATTATTAAATACACTGTTCTTTTATTATTTATAAATCAAAAACTTCTATTTCCCTCAATATTTTTATACAAGGTGCATTTATTGTCATGCCAGGTGATCACCTTTATCTTTTCTAGAATAATCTTCAGAACTTTCTCCTATAAAACTAATTTCAATATGTTTAGCCCACATTCAAATGAAACTATCATATTATTCTAAATGTATTAAATGGGTAATTGATTAAAGGCTTCCAATTCTGTGATATTAATCTTTTGGATTTTTAGAATATTAGTTGAAGTCAAGGGTCATATTGTAATTTGGTTTCATTAAACATGATAAAGTCAATTTGCAGGAGTTACAGCCGTGGTAGATTCTTGTCTTTATATGTTGTATTAATTTCACCATTGTTGTTGTTCAGTTGTGTCTGACTCTGTGACCCCATGGACTGCAGCATGCCAGGCTTCCCTATCCATCACCAACTCGTGGAGCTTGTTCAAACTCATGTCCATTGAGTTGATAATGCCATCCAACCATCTCATCCTCTATTGCCCCCTTCTCCTCCTGCCTTCAGTCTTCCCCAGCATCAGGGTCTTTTCCAATAAGTCAGCTCTTGACAGCAGGTGGAAGAGTATTGGAGCTCAGAATATTGGAGCTTCAGGTTCAGCATCATCCTTCCAATGAATATTCAGGGTTGATTTCCTTTAGGATAGACTGGTCTGATCTCCTTGTAGTCCAAGGGACTCTCAAGAGTCTTCTCTAGCACCACAGTTCAAAACCATCAGTTCTTGAGTGCTCAGTCTTCTTCATGGTTCAACTGTCACATCCATACATGACTACTGGAAAAACCATAGTTTTGTCTATATGGACCTTTGTTGCCAAAGTGATGTCTCTGCTTTTTAATATGGTGTTTGTCATTTGCCTAAATTTGTCATAGTTTTTCTTCCAAGGAGCAAGTTTCTTTTAATTTCATGGCTGCAGTTACTGCCCATAGTAAGCCCAAGAAAACAGTCTGTCTCTGTTTCCATTTATTCAACATCTGTTTACCACAAAGTGATGGGACCACATGCCATGCTCTTAGTTTTCTGAATGTTGAGTTTTAAGCCAGCTTTTTCACTCTCGTCTTTCACCTTCATCAAGAGGCTCTTCGCTTCCTCTTCCCTTTCTGCCATTGAGGTGGTGTCATCTTCCTGTCTGAGGTTATTGAAATGTCACCATAAATCGAAGAACTTCTTGTCCATTAATGAATAAAAGGAATGACGGGAAAATCCCGAAGACTTTTTGCTCAAGCCCAGTCACTTTTTTTAATGCTTTCTTTGTTCACTTAGTTGAAAGGCAAGAGCACTGTATTATAAGTACAGAGATCTGGGTTTTAGTTTAACATCTTTTTGTCATTTCCACTCTGTGCCTCTGCCTCACCTTTTTCAGCCCCGCCCCTTGAGCCCATTTTTTGTAGAGTGCAGCAGATGGAAGCTCTTCTAGAAATGAGATGCCATACATGGTTTTTATAGTGAGCAGTAACAAAACTCATACGACAAAGACTCTCCGATAAAGTGCAAAGGCCTTGATTTAAGACAGAACAGCCTGGTTTTGTTCTTGTCTAGAATATAGGTGGTTCCCATACTGGGGGCCATGACGATGTTACCAGGGACCTGTGAATCCTGAAAATGCATCCAGCCTTGTGAATGTACTAAGTAACCCACACATAGGGCACTGCTGCTTTCCAGTGTGTGTAAGTGACGCTTTAATTACCAAGTAACCCCCAGAGAATTATGTGGAAAATAATTTACTATTGCTTTCTGTTACATTTTTCTTAATATAAGATCTAAAATATAATCTTCTAATTCGAGATCCTATGGTATTTGACTTCTTTAAAATTTCAAATTTGTCATACTAAGTAAGACAGACAAAGATAATCTAATATCACTTATATCTGGAATCTAGAAAAATGATACAACTGAATTTATTTATAAAACAGAAATAGACTCACAGACAGAGAAAACAAACTTGTGGGCACTAAAAGGGATAGTGGGGAGCAGGGGGGTTGCATTAGGAGTTTGAGATTAGCAGATACAACCTCTATATAAAACACATAAATGACAAGGGCCTACTTTATAGCACAGGGAACTATATTCAGTCTCTTACAACAACCCGTAATGGAAAAGAACCTGGAAAAGAATGTGTGTGTGTGTAAATCACTTTGGTATACATCTGAAACTAACACAACATTGTAAATCAACTATACTTCAGTTTAAAAAAGGGAATGAAGTTCTGATGCATGCTATGACATGGATGAAATTTGAAAACATTAGGGCAGGTGAATTAAGTCGGTCACAAAAGGATAAATATTGTATGGTTCCACATAGATGAGGGACCTGGAATAGGCAAATTCACAGAAGCAGAAAATAGAATAAAGGCTGGGGAGGGGGAGGAGGGTGGGGGGTTGTTGCGTAAGAGGTACCTTCTGTTTGGAATGATAAGTTCTTGAAGAGGGCAGTGGTGGGGGCTGTGCAGCAATGTAAATGTCGTGTCGCCGAGTTATACACTTAAAATGCTAAATTTCACGTTGTGCGTATTTTACCGTGATAAAAAGTTATGTAATATTTCCGAAGTACAAAAAGTTTAAGCATATGAAAAATAGGTCCATAGAATTTTATAGGTAACTTGGCTTTCAAAAAAATGAAAACGGACATTTTCTCAGCAGCAATTTTTTTTTTTAATTCTTTCGACTGCTGAGAGGATGTTCTCTCTGTATCCTTAGTTCTGTGGAGAATTACCTGGAGGCATGATGAGAGCTCATTAATTAAATATTTCTGCACTGGACACTCATCCTGCCTGACAGTTCTCTCATTATGTGCCCCCGAGAGGGATACTAGTTGTCAGCAACTGATGTAAGATAATTTTCTTGCTGCTGTAACTGGAGGAGAAAAAGCTTGATAGCAGTTCTCATGTCTATTAGGTAAATTATTCGAGGAAAAAATGGTTTTGCACTGAAGGGAAAGTCAAAACATTTCATGCAAAATCTTAAAGTAATTTGTTTTTTTATGATAAGAAAAAGATGAACTTTCTCCAAACATAAGCATCTCTTGCTAGTGCCCCAGGGGACCCCTCCACCTTTGCATTGATGCCTCTTTGCTCAGGTGTATTTCTCTTTTTATTATGTAAAGAGTATTCTGCATTCCTTGATGCACTGTAATAGAAGTGTTGAGTGTGAAGAATTCAATTTTTTAGTGAATATTACAAACTGAGAAATGCAGCAATTTTTTGTGGCCTTTTTGTGGGCAAGATTTTTGAGTACTTTTTTAGTTTTTTTTTTTTAACACAGATGAACACAGTGAAAAATCCACATCTATGTCAATAATCTACATCTGTATCTAAACAGAATGGACAGTTGACTTTGTTGTTTCTTTTTATAGAAATTGTAAAAGCAGAGGTCTGGTCATTTGGCCGATTTTGTTGGTTCTCATAAGTAAAACCAATCACATCCTATTTGGACAGCTGATATACACGAAGCAAGGAAAGGCACATCTTGAAATGCAAAGAAATGGTCATCAGAGACTTTCCTCTGGAACAGCACTGGATCCACATAGTTTTACAAAGAATTCTTGAAAATTTTTATGAAAGAGACACTATTTTAAACATTTCAGATCTTCACAATTCATTTTATAGTAACTTGAATGCTCAGAGCAAACCACATGTGAAACTCACTTGAATACAAAAGCATTAGATTAGAAAATTAAAGCAGCTGGACTAAGGCAGGTTTATTCGATAACATGGGTTTGCAGGTTCCCTGGTGCCCCACCCACATCCCATAGCCTGCCCTGCCTTCCCCCACAGCTGGGCTCTCAGCTTTTCTGCCTTGAGGCTTCTCCAACCCTTGGTTGCTTCCTTAGTCTACAGGCAGAAGTGCAGCCAGAGGTGTGGAAGGATCTATAGCCCCACAGACAACCTTCTATCATCGGGATTAAAAGTCAATAAAGAGGCATTCCGAGCTGCATCATACCCAGTTCCTCTGAGGGCCCATCAAAGAAATTAAACCCCAGTTGCTCTCAGTTACCATCAGCTCATCTACATAGCTCTTACTTTCCTTTTTTCCTCCCCTGTCTCACTCTTTCCACTCCATCACTTGTTTCGTGGCATCATGTCTCAAGTAGCCGCCCTGTACCAAGGTACCTGCGTTGCTTTGGGGTGGGGGGAACCTAAACCTAAATGTGTGAAAATGATTCCATGTTAGGCAGTCTCTTAATATAATTAATTTCATCAATATCAATAGAGAAGGCAATATGCTCCTCTTAACCGATTCAGAAAAAGCACTTGACATAATTCAACATCCATTCTGATGAGAACTGTTAACATTTGAATGGAGAAAAGTTCCTTACTCTATCAGTTCGAGCTCACTCAAGAAAATAGAAACCACTCTACATGTGTAAAACAGACATTTAATATGGGAATTGATTATAAGCACAATGGAAGGACTGGAGGAAGGTGAGCTTACTGAACCTGTAATTGCAGTAAACAGGCTTGAGAGACAATGCTGCCCGGTAGTCGAGGGCACTAAGCCAGACGGGCTCAGTGTTTTTGGAGCTGCTGTGCCGGACCCAGGAACCTGCCCTGACACCACTCCTGGGCTCTTGTTGGCCCTTGCGGCTGCCTCTTGAGGTATTGCTGCCCCCGCTACAGACCGACATTGTCCTTACTGCTTCTTCTACCACCAGCAATGTCATTAGAAACCAGAAGGAGAGTGTTGCTTTTTCTGTCCTCCAGTCTTCCAGCAGTGCCTTCCGCTGGCCAGATCTGCCAAAAGTCAACAGGCAAGAGTGTCTAGGAAATGCAGTTTTTGAATTCCAGTCGAATATATATATTTGACTATATATCAAAGCACAGATATGATTTGCTCTGTAAAACCTGTAACCGCAATTATATAAAACTGAAATACCAGCTTGGAAATTTTTCTTTTAAAGTCAGGACAAAGATATAAATTATCAACCTCTCTTTTTTTAATAGTGCTTTTTTTTTGAGATCTAATACACATGCCATACAATTTGTCCTTTTCAAGTGTACAATTCAGTGGTTTTCAGTATATTCACAGATGCGTGCAACCAGCACCACAGTGAATTTGAGACAATTTTCATCACTTGAAGAGGAAATCCCCTTGAGCTCTCACCCCATATCCCCACATTCCTTCCCCACTTTCAGCTCTAGGCAACTTTAATGCATTTTCTGGTTCTATAAATTTCCCTATTCTGGACTTTCATGTAAATTCTGTTATATAATATTTGGTCTTTTGTGATGAGCTTCTTACCTATAGCACATTTTCAGATTCATCCATTTTGTAGTTTGGATCAATACTCATTACATTTTTATGAATATGCCATATTTTACAACTCTTATTTGATATTTTTCTTTAAGTTGTAACTAATTTAGTGTGAAAATTAGGAAATGCAAAATTATCCTTATTTTCTGATTATGTGATTGTCCATCTTGAAAGCCAAAAGGATTAAGAAAAAATGATTATAACTAATTAGAAAGCTCTTCATGGGCTTTCCTGTATAATGCCAGTTAACAAGCACTGTGGAAAGTATTTTAATTTTGGGGGGGGTTTCTGTTTTAAATTATTGATTTATTTTTGACTGTGCTAGATCTCTTTTGCTGTGCATGGACTTTCTGGGGGACTAATCTTTAGCTTTGGCGTGTGGGCCTTCCATTGTAGTGGCCTCCTTTGTGGAGTATGGGCTCTAGGGCATGTGGGCCTCCGTAGCTGTGACTCAAGGGCTCCAGAGCACAGGATGAATAGTTGTGCATGGGCTTAGTTGATTCGTGGTATCTTCCTGGACCAGGGCTTGAATTGCTATCCCATGCATTTCAAGGTGGATTCTTAGCCACTGGACCACCAGGGGAACCCAGTATTTCAGTTATAATATCCTAACATAGAAAGGATATTATATTATATCCTAATATAAAAGAACATCCTACTATAAAAAGGTTCTATACTTATCAACAAGAGTAAGTTTCAGTACACAGGATATACACATACATTCACATCTCTTCAGAGACAAGCAACTCCCACAACTAAGAAGTCTTAATGTTGCTGGAGTAAAGACAATGCTATAAAAACACTATACACTAATTTATTAATATGTTGTTTTAAAAGAAAAACTATAAAGACATTTGTGTGGGAATTTTATAAAGCAATTCTTAATATTACTAAGAAGAGAATATATTAGTAAAACTTGGAAAAAGAAAAGTAGTAAAGTGAGAGAGACTTGTGAGATATTTAATGTAAGACAGATAAAAAAATGTTTAATTCAGGGAGCTTATTTCTGTACTAAGAATAGACAGAATAATCAGCAAAATATGATACATAATATAGAAGCAATGTTAAGTGTTCTGTTGAGTTGTTCAGTTGTGTCTAACTCTTTGCAACCCCAGTTACTGCAGCGTGCCAGGCCTCCCTGTCCATCACAAACTCCCAGAGCCTACTCAAACTCATGTCCATCGAGTCGGTGATGCCAGCCAGTCATCTCATCCTCTGTCGTCCCCTTCTCCTCCTGCCTTCAATCTTTCCCAGCATCAGGGTCTTTTCCAATGAGTCAGTTCTTTGCATTAGGTGGTCAAAGTATTGGAGTTTCAGCTTCGGCATCAGTCCTTCCAATGAATATTCAGAACTGATTTCCTTTAGGATGGACTGGTTGGATCTCCTTGCAGTCCAAGGGATTCTCAAGAGTCTTCTCCAACACCACAGTTCAGAAGCATCAATTCTTCCACACTCAGCTTTCTTTGTAATCCAAATCTCACATCCATACATGACTACTGGAAAAATCATGGCTTTGACTAGGCAGGCCTTTGTAATGGCTCTGCTTTTCAATATGCTGTCTAAGTTGGTCATAGCTTTTCTTCCAAGGAGCAAGAGTCTTTTAATTTCATGGCTGCAGTCACCATCAGCAGTGATTTTGGAGCCCCCCCAAATAAAATCTGTCACTGTTTCCATTGTTTCACCATCTATTTGCCGTGAGAGACTGGATGCCATGATCTTAGTTTTCTGAATGGTGAGTTTTAAGCCAACTTTTTCACTGTCCTCTTTCACTTTCATCAAGAGGCTCTTTAGTTCCTCTTCCCTTTCTGCCCATAAGGGTGGTATCATCTGCATATCTGAGGTTATTGATATTTCTCCTGGCAATCTTGATTCCAGCTTGTGCTTCATCCAGTCCAGCATTTCACATGATGTACTCTGCATGTAAGTTAAACAAGCAGGATGACAATATACAGCCTTGACGTACTCCTTTCCCAATTTGGAACCAGTCCGTTGTTCCATGTCTGGTTCTAACTGTTGCTTCTTGACCTGCATGTTTCTCAGGAGACAGGTAAGGTGGTCTGGTATTCCCCTCTCTTTCAGAATTTTCCACATTTTGTTGTGATCCACACAACAAAACAAAACAAAGCTTCCAGATATTGAAGCTTGATTTAGAAAAGGCAGAGGAACTAGGGATCAAATTGCCAACATCCGTTAGGCCATTGAAAAAGTGAGAGTTCAAGAAAAACATCTATTTCTGTTTTATTGACTATGTCAAAGCCTTTGACTGTGTGGATCAGAACAAAATGTGGAAAATCCCAAAAAAGTGTTAAAGTATTAATAAAAAACTAATATATGACAAAGGTATAATTAAAATTCATCGTTATTATTCAATAGGATACCTGACTAGTGATTGGCAACCCTGTTAGTCATCAAGCTGTAGTCATTAGGGCTTCCCTGGTGGCTGAGACAGTAAAGAATCTGGCTGAAATGCAGGAGACCAGAATTAAATTGCTGGGTTTAAATGATCCCCTGGAGAGGGGAATGGATACCCACTCCAGTATTCTTGTCTGGAGAATTCCATGGACAGAGGAGCATGGTGGGGTTGCAAGGAGTTGGACACGACTGTGTGGCTAGCACATTTTCACGTTTCAGTTATCAAGATACCTAGTTGCAGACATCAAAGCCCACTTTAATAAGCTTCCTTGTGTTTAAATTAGCTAATGTTATTAGGTAACCTTCATAATTTCCAGATCTGAGAGAAAATATCTGCCAATGTAGAATTTTATATCCAGCAAAAATATCCTTCAAAGAGAAGGTGAAATGAAAATATTTCTAGATAAAAAATGAGAAGATTGCTCAATGAACAGATCTGTACTGAACAAAGTACCAGAGATGGTTTTGTAGGCAAAAGCAAAATAATCTCAGATGGAAAAACAAAAATATAAGAATAATTGAAGAACCACAGAGCAAGTAAATGGGAAATTGTAATGGAATATATGCTATATGAAATAATAGTAATAATGACTTACAGATTTTAAAATATGTGTACAACTAAAAAGCATGAAAATAAAGTTAATTTAAAAGGTGATGGTGAAGCAAATGGAGTAAAAGTGTTCTAAGACTTAACATTGTCTGGAAAGTGATAAATTATTTTATATTCTAAGAAATTAAGAATGACAAGTAAAAGATTAGTGAACTATACAGTCAACAAGTTACTAGAGGGGAAATGGAACAAAAATGTAATTTATTGATTAAAGACAAGAAAGAGAGAAATAGTAACATAAAAGGTTGAAGAAATGGTAAAACAAGAAAAATAATAGTTGATAAATATGAATCCAAATTAAACTGTAAGAATACTCAGTGTCAGTGGAATAAATTCTCCAATCAAAAGGCAAAAGTTACCGGACAACATTTTAAAATAACTATACCCAACTATATAATGCTAGGAGAGGCACACTTTGAATATGAAGACAAAGAAAAATTAAAAGCTAAAAGAATGGATAGAGAAATACTATACAAACCCTAAACAAAAGAAAGCTACACTGCTATCAATCAAAGAAAACCTGAAGACAATAAAAATTTCAAGAAGTGAAAAAAGACATTCCAAAATGATAAAAGAGGCAAAGGACCTTAGAGATAACACGATCATAAATGTGTGTGCACCTAAGAAGATTCCCTGGACAGGGAGATGACAACCCATTCCAGTATTCTTGCCTGGGAAATCTCATTGACAGAGGAGGGCTACAGTCTCTGGGGTTGCAAAAGAGTTGAACACAACAATAAGCTAGGTTCAAGATATATGAAGTGAAATTTGGTGAAACTAAAATGACATATGTAGAACTCTATTTTCATAGTGAGAGATGCCAAAACACATCCATCAATAACTGATAAAACACACAACTATAAGTATGTAGATCTTTAATGATATGATTAATGAGACTAACACAATCGATGCCATCAACAGATACAGAATACTGCAATCAACAGCAGAATACGCTTTTTTAAAGTAACATGGAACATTGCCAAAACTTAGTGGATGTTGAACCATAAAACATTTCTCAACAAGTTTTAAAAGACAGACTTGTACCGATTATGTTCCCAGGTCTCAGTGCAACTAAGCTACACAAGAACAGAAAGGTAAGAAAATGTCCAAATGTTTGGAAATAAACTACTTAATTAAATAAACCAAGGGTCAAAGTAGATAGTACAATGGAAACTAGAAAATATTTTGAACTGAATTACAATGAAAACATGACATAGCCCGATTTATTGTGGGATATAGCTAAATTCACGTAGAACATTAACAGCCTTAAAATTCTTGTATGGCTGAAAAAGCAATGACTAGTACCTATTTTAAGAAATTGAGATGCTGTTGAAAATTAAGCCCCAGGGAAATAGAAAGAAGGAAACTATGATGAAAAGAACAGAAATTAAAATAAATAAATAAATAAAAATAAATAAAGAAGTAAAAAACAAACATAAAATAGAATAAAAGTGCCAACTTTGTTTCCTAGAGAAGATAAGTTCTTCTGATAAACTTCTAGGAAGACTGATCATGAAATAGCAGAGGGAAAGCATAAAATTACTAATATCAAGAACTGAAAAGAGGATAACACTACAGATCCTACAAAATTTATAAGAAAGTAGGAGAGTATTATAAAGAACTTAATGTGAATAATTTTGAAACTATAGGTAAAATGAGCACCAAGTCCTGGAAAATAAGCCAGGATCAACCACATATTCCTCAAGGGCATTCAGCATAAAAATGATGATAGAGTGCACTGGTTTGAATTTTTTTCCTCCAGAAGAAAGATGATAGTCATAGTTGGTTTGTGAATTTATCCTCAAAATGATAAGTTAAGAAATGGAAAATCTGAGTAGTTTTATAATTATTGAAAGAAACATCTTCCCATGTAGAAATCGCCAAGCCTAGATTGCTCAACTTCCTCTAATTTTGTTATAGAAGAAATAACATCCTTCTTAAATTTTTCCAGAGAACAGAAAAAAAAAGTAATTCAACATATTTTATGAGGTTAACATGACCTTGATACACAAACATGATAAAGACATTGTAAGAAAGAAAACCCAAACTTCTGTGAACACAGATGGAAAAGTTATAAACAAAATAGTTGCAAATGGAATCTAACAATTATAAAAAAGATACTATCTCACAGTCAACTTTTAGTCTATGAATACAAAGTTGCTTCAATATTAAAAAAATCAGTATAACTCACCACATTAATAGTATGATGGAGAAAAAGAAAACGATTTCTCATAAGTTAAAGAACACACAGTTGATAAAATTTAATACTTAGAAATCGAAAAAACTATAATCTGAAAATATGTTTACTTTTAAAACTTATAGTAAAATATTTAATGCTGAAATATTGAAAGCTTTCCCTTTTATACCTGGAAAGTGATACCTCTATCATCACTTGTATTCAACAGTTACTGGAAATCCTAGACAGAAAAAAAGCAAATAAAAGAAAGTGTAAGGACTGGAAACAAATCATTATTGGCACATGACATGATTATGTGTCCAGAAAATCCAAATGAATCTGAAGAAACACTGTTAATGAATGAATTTAGGAAGGTCACTAGGTGTAAGATCAATATGCAGTATATATTTATGTATTTATATATATAACAGCAATTAGAAAAGTTAAAAACATTACATCACCAAAATGTTAAATACCTAGGAGAAAAATCTAACAAAAGATATGTAAGTCTTTTATATAGAAAGCTATTATATGAGACTTTATAAAAACTGTAGGTCTAAACAAGTAGAGAAATATATAATTTTCATGAAATGAAAAACTCTATATTTTAAAGATGTAAATTCTCCTAAACTCGGCTATAGAGTCAGTGCAATTCCAAATAAAATTATAGAAGAAAATACTTACAACAAAACTAAGTGACAAGATAGGGTAAACACAGAGATACGCTCTTCAAGGAGAGACTTACTGCCCAGCTGTGGGAATTCTCAATGTGCCTCAACTGCAGAGAGTTGCATTGCCTGGAGTCACACCTTTCCTGGGTAGCCCATATCCCAGGACTGAAAGAGATGAGGTATAAACCCGTGGCCATTTTGACCTAATGTGGGACAACTCTGACAAGCAATATTTGTCAACAACCTGCTGGATTGTTGGCAAGATTGTCAGACTTGAACTGCAGTTCTTCATCTCCTTCTGCCCAACCCTGCTTCTTCTCATTCCTGTTTATCTGTGTTGTTTCTTAGTGAACATTTTGCTGTCTAAACATCTCAGCAGATGTTTCTGGCAATCCCAATTTGAGATACCACATATCCCATTGAATTTCAAAATACAAGCATACAAGCAAGTAGCAAAACCCAGCAGTTTCCATCATATCTGTCTGGGACCTGAAGCCTTAGACAGCAATGCAGCGGGAAGCAAGGCAGTATTTAACTGACTTGGGAAGAAAAGATTTCTAAAGTCACAGAGAGATATTCACCGTAAAGCCTGGTGGACCAAGTTGCAATCCATGAAAATGATGTGTCCCCTTTGGGAGGGGTTTTGCCCACTTTAGTAATGGGTTAAGGCAAAAGGGACAGTGGTCAGGTCTGAAGAGGATGGAAAATCTAGCCTTTGTGAATTTGCCAAACTGATCATCCAGGATTCTCTTCCTGGGCAGCAACCCAGATGATGAGCAGGACAGGGGTAACATAACAGAGGAAGGAAACAGCAGGTCAAGATAGAAGTGGGAGATGGGGACAGGCCCAGGAAATCAGAAAGTAAGCTGCTGTGTTTTTGAGCACTTCAAGAAAGCAACAGAAGAGGGAGCTCTATGAAGTGAGAAAAGCTGCCCTGAATTATGCCTCCATACAGAAGCTGAGGAAAACAAACTTCGCATGAGGACTAAGCCACAGAAATTTTTGAGGTAGAATGCCACAGAAAATTATAGGGAAAAAAGTCATCCTTACAGACAGTTAAACCATGCCAGAAAGACATGTGAACACATTTCAATATGAGCCAAAAGACACGAAAAAAAGAAAACAACCTCACAAATCAGAATTAGAAAAACATAAAAACAAGGTGACAGGACTCAGAAAGAATTAGAACTTTCATATGATCCAGAAATCCCACGTCTGGATGTACATGCAAAGAAAATGAGATTAGAATCTCAAAGAGCTGCACTTTCATACTTTTGCAACACTATTCACAATAGCCAAGACTTGGAGGCAACCTAAATGTCCATTGACAGACACATGAATAAAGCAAATGTGATATTAATGCAATAAAATATTTGCTGTTATTGTTTAGTCACTAAGTCATGTCCGACTCTTTTACAGACCCATGGACTGTAGCTCTGCCCATGGGATTTCCTAGGCAAGACTGCTGGAGTGGGTTGTCATTTTCTTCTCTGGGGGAATCTTCCCAACTCAGGGATCAAACCTGTGACTCCTGCATTGGCAGGCAGATTGCTTAATACCAAGGCACAAGGGAAGCCCAATAACACCTTAAAAAAGAAGGAAATCTTGCCATATGTGACAACATGGATGAACCTGGAGGATGTTATGGAAAGTGAAATAAACCAGACCCAGAAGGACAAACACTCCATGATACCACTTATGTGATGAATCTAAAAGAGTTAAACTTAGAGAAGCAGAAAGTAGAATGGAGGTGTCAGAGGCTGGAAGGAGAGGGAAATGGTGTAGTCTCAGTCAAAAGGTAAAAAACTTCAGTTATGCAAAATGAATAAGTCCTGGAGAGTTACAGTAAAGCAAACGGCCTATAATAAATAATACTGTATTGTATACTTAAAAATTTATTGAGTGCAGATCTTATGTTAAGTGTTCTTATAACAAAATAATGATAAAGAGAGCAAGAGGAAGCTTTTAGAGGTGCTGGATATGTTGATGGCATAGAATATGGCAGTTATTTAATGAGTGTATACTTATCTCTAAATTTGTTATTCAAATTAAATATATAGACTTTTTTATGCCAATCATACATCAATAAAGTAGTTAAAAAGGAAAGAATTAGAAATAAAAGAAAAAATAGCTTCAGACAAACACTAAACTAGAAAGAACACAAGATTAATAAGTCCAACAGACAGTGCCCTAAGAGACATAGGTGAGATGAAGGAATTTTTTTTTTTTAATGAAAAAGAAATGGAAAACAAAGATCAGAAACACTCAATAATCATACTCCCTGGAAGGGGAGCATGGTGCGGGAGCTCCAGGAGTGGCAAGTAAATTTCTATTTTGTGACCTGGATGGCTTTTGACTCATAATAGTTGATTAAAATGTATATTTTTTGTGTGGTTTTCTGCATCTGTGTTTTATTTTACAATAAATACTTCACATCATACACAAATGTCAGTTTCAGATGGATTGTAGCTATAGGTGTAAAAAATCTTCTATGGCAAATAAAAAATAAAACTTCTACAAGAAAATAGAGAAGAATATCTTCATGACCTTGACGGAGCAAGGATCTCTAAGCAGGACTCAAAAAGCACTAACTCTAAATGAAAAGACAGATAAAAGTGCTTAAGTTAAAATTAAGGACTTTTGTTCAGCAAAAGATAACATTAAGAGAGTGAAAAAGCAAGTCAGAGAGTGGGAGAAGATACTTGCAATATATAAAGAATTCATCCAAATACATAAGGAACTCATCTAAATTAATTTAAAAATACTGCTAAGCCAAATAGAAAAATGGACTTGAACAAAAGGACTTGAACAGGCAATTTATAAAAAGAATATCTAAATGTCTAATAAACATATGAAAAACTATTAACCTCATTAATATCAGAGAAAGAGAAATTAATATCACATTGAGATACTACTTTGAGAAATTGTTCCTACTTCTAGGTGTTTACCATAGAACATGATGAACTATAGACATGAAAATGTTTATGATAAAATTATTGTAACATCAAAAAATCGAATGCTATCAAGATGTCCTATTTAAGAAGATCTGCTTTTGGTTAGCCTCTCTCCCTCCCCAAACCCCCCAAAGGAAATGAAATGCCTCTGTCCATGACTTTTGGTTAAAACATACAATGAAACATTCTAGAATAGTAATTAAATCTTATTTTTTATTTATCATGTGCAAATAGTTAAATGCTTATTCATAAATATGTAGACTTCTAGTCCTACGAAAGATATATACACACAAAGAGTAAAAAATGATAGATTATAACATGATGAGTTAGAAAAAGAGTGTTTCCTTACTCTAGGGGAAGAACATTTAAAAAAATTGAATTATAGTTGATTTACATTATTGTGTTAGCTTCAGGTGTACAGCAAAGTAATTCAGTTACACATATATTGATTTTCAGGTTATTTTCTACAATAGGTTATTATAAGATATTAAATATAATTCCCTCTGCTCTGCAGTGAACTCTTGTTGCTTATCTATTTTTTATACAGTAGTTTGTATCTGTTAATCCCATATTCTTAATTTTTCCTCCCCACTTCCCTTTCCCCTTAGGTAACCAGAAGTTTGTTTTCTATGTCTGTGAGTCTCTTTCTGTTTTGTATATAAATTTATTTATATTATATTTTAGATTCCACATATAATTGATAATATATAGTATTTCTTTTTCCTCTGACTTACTTTACTTAGTATGGTTATCTTTAGGTCCATCCATGTGCTGCAAATGACATTGTTTCATTCTTTACTATGGCCAAGTAATATTCCACTGTGTGTATACATACATATATATATATATATATATATATATACACACACACACACCGTATGCGCTGATGGGCATTTGGGTTGTTTCCATGTCTTAGCTATTGTAAATAATGCTGCTATGAATATAGGGGTGCATGTATCTCTTTGAATTTGAGTTTTCTCCAGATATATGCCCAAGAGTGGATTCCTGGATCATATGATAGCTCTATTTTTAGTTTTTTAAGGAACCTCCATATCCTTTTCCATAGTGGCTGCACCAATTTATATTCTAATGGAAGAACTTCTACTGTTACTCAGTCGAGCTTTCTCTCACTACCTTCCCTGTGGAATAATGCTCTCTTGTTCAACTTTCCAAGGGCTTTGTTACCACATTTGTTTTAGAATACTTGCTGAGTGACCTTGGACAGGTTACTTAACCTCTCTGGGTTTCATCTTCTTCACCCATAAAAGCAGACATTATATCCAATCTACCAAAGGTATAGTGTGTATATTAACTAGTTTATGCAAAGAATCTGGCATCTAATAGTGTTCAGTGAATGTTAGCACTCTTTTTGATCACCCATGATTTGGCCCTTCAGTTGATCATATTTAATACAGATTCTTAAATTGTTCTCAGATTGTTTGACATACCTGATGGTTAATCTTATGTGTTCACCTGGCTAGGCCACAGTACCAGATATTTGGTCAAACATTATTTTAGATGTTTCTGTGAAGGTATTTTTTAGATAAGATTAACATAAATTAGTAGGCTTTGATTCAAGCAGATTACTCTCCATAATGTGGTGGCCCTCATCCAATCTGTTGACAGCTGTAATTGAAAAAAGGCTGACCTGTCCAGGATAAAAGGGAATTCTGCCAGCAGAAAGCCTTTGGACTCAAATGGCAACTCTTTATTGGGTCTCTAGCCTGTTGTCCCTCCCCACAGAAAATTAGACCTGGCAGCCTTCATAATCATGTGAGCCAATTTCTTAAAATAAACCTCTCTCCATATGCACATTATATTGCTTCTATTTCTCTGGAGAATCCTGATTAATACAACATACAATGTATAATTATGTAGTACTTCATTAAGAACCCAAGACTTTAAAAGTGGAAGTTGTATACTTTTAAGTATTTTTTGTATATGTCAGCTCCCTCCTCAACTCTTACCTTATACCCAGCATCTAGCATGTGATAGGTTTCTACTATCTACTTATGAAATGAATGATTGAATGCACAAATGAATGCTGTAGAGGGAATCTAACAGGAAAAGGGGATTTAGAAAGGGTTATATATACATACAATTGGCTCAAACACTGGGAATAGTTTTTAATTTTTTTATTTGTTAGTAAACATAAGGAGAAAGTCTATGACTCTATAAAGGGTATTCTAATTAGAAGTGGGGAGAAACTTTATTAGTTGACATGTGGGCAGAGAATAGGAGCCTCATAGACTTGCACTGGAAATAGAACAAGTTGTAAGTATGGGAGTAGTTCTTTGTAGTCACCAGCCATGGTCTCCTTGAAAGATGCTCCCAAACTGCTAGGACACGGATATTATAAGGATAATATTATATCTACCTACCTATCCATCCATCCCTCCTCTCATCCATCCATCTGTTATCATTTTTTTTAAGTGACCAGAAGCAAAAGATTCGAAAACTAGAAGGAAAAGAGAAAAAGAAAAACCTCTTCTTACACTGACTTTCTGATTTAAATAAGAAACTGAGTTTGAAGTCTGTTGCAAAGGATCAAAGTAACCAGATTACAAACTAGAAGGAACACAAGTGAGATTTAGAAGCGGCAAATGGGAATGTGACCTTGAAAGCAAGGTGAAGCTTTTTGCCCCTGAACAGGCTCAGAGAAAAGGATAAAAACATAATGAAAACTGAAGGCTTTGAGGCCATGATGAGGAGGGGGGTATGCTCCAGAAACTTGAGGCCGTCCAAAGATAGATGGATAGACGGATTATGAAAGTGAAAGTCACTCAGTTGCATCTGACTCTTTGTGACCCGATGGACTATACAGCCCAGGGAATTCTCCAGGCCAGAATACTGAAGTGGGTAGCCTTTTCCTTCTCCAGGGGATCTCCCAACCCAGGGATCAAACCCAGGTCTCCCACATTGCAGGCTGATTCTTTACCAGCTGAGCCACCAGGGAAGCCCAAGAATACTGGACTGGGTAGCCTATCCCTTCTCCTGCAGATCTCACTGATCCAGAAATTGAACTGGGGTCTCCTGCATTGCAGGTGGATTCTTTACCAACTGAGCTATCAGGGAAGCCCTACCTATGAAGGAATAGATGTAAAATGGCCTTTTTCCCTCTCTGGCCCAAAGCCACCCCCTTTCTCTTATCCACTCCATGTCACAAATCAAACCACCCTTGCTTATGAATTGGGGACTTGGGAGGTGGTGATCTCTCCAAATTGAATACATCTGGTGCATTCTCCAATGATGGCCGTTCATGGCTCTAGCAAAAGGCCACTCTGGTTCTAGAGGCTGGGGACTTTTCAGGGGAGGAACAGTTTGTGTACAACTCTTTGGATTTATGCTTTCATTTTTCTTTTCTTCTCACCCTTCTCTGCCTCCCTGTCTTTCTTCCAAAAGACAGTTATTGAGCTGGTACTATGTTCCTGGCATTGCTTATAGGTCCCACGGATGGATCAGTGACCAAGGCAAAGTTCTGGACTCTTGAAACATGAATCCTGGTGGGCAAGAAACAGGCAATAAACACAGGCAATTAAAGATGTAAAATAATGTCAGATGGTGATAAGTGCTAGATAGAGAAGGATTGAGGGGTGCTGTTTATCAGGATTACTTCTTGACATTGAAGTAAAAACTTGAATGAATAGGAAAAAGACAGCACACCTGGCTCTATGAGTACATAACTTCAGGCAGAGGGTACAGAGATGGGAACAAATATGGCATGTTTGAGGAACAGAAAAAGAGTGACGTGTCAGAAGCACAGTGAGGTGAAAGTGGCAAGAGGTAAGGCTGGAGAGGACACAGAGGTCATATCTTATGATGCTTTGGGGGCCAAAATAAAGGGCTTACTCTTTTATTTTGCTCTAATTGCCAAGGGAAGCCATTTGCAGATTTTAAACACAAGAATGATATCTGATTTATGCTTTTCATGTGCTATTGACCTTTTCACTTGAACCTGGGCTGATAATTTTGAGCCTATCAGTGCCATAGGAAGGCTTCAAATTATTCACTTTAAATCAAAGTGATCAGAAGTGCTGTGATCCTTAGTAGAAAGTTGAAGTCAATGTAGCAGGAATCAACCCAACTTAAACATGAGCAAAAGATTTGAATAGACATTTCATAAAAGAAGATATATGAATGGGTAATAAGCACATAAAAATGTTTAACATCATTCAGGAAAATGCAAATTAAAACCACACTGAGGTATCACTGCACACACATTAGAAAGGCTAAGATTAACAATTGAGAATATTGAGTCCTAATAATGATGTGAAGTAACTGGAGTTCTCATATGTTGTTGAAGGGACTACAAAATGGTACAGGCTCTTTGAAAATTTCTTGTAAGTTAAGCATTCACTTTGATCTATGATTCAGAAGTGTGCTCTGAGATATTTACCCCAGAGAAATGAAGGCATATATCCACACAAAGACTTGTACATGAACATTTATAGCAGCTATATTTATAATACCATAACCTGGAGACCATTCAACGGTCCATCAACAGGTCAGTGGATAAATGTGTGATTCGTTCAGTGAAATTCTGCTCAGCAGTACAGAGTAGTGAACTACCACTACAAATGGCATGGGTGGAGCTAGTGGTGAAAACCCGCCTGCCAATGCAGGAGACTTAGGACGTGGGTTTGAGTCCTGGGTCAGGAAGATCCCCTGGAGGAAGGCACGACAACCCACTCCAGTACTCTTGCCTGAAAAATCCCATGGACAGAGGAGCCTGGAAGGCTATAGTGCCTAGGGTCACACAGAGCTGGACATGACTGAAGAGACTTAGCATGCACGCATGAATACAAAAAGCAGTGGCTTAACCAAAGAACTCAGACAAAGAGACTATATAATGTATATGAAATTCCCAAACAGACAGTAGTTCACAGTGATAGAAATGAGATCAGTGATTGTCTGGGGGCTTGGGATGAAACTATAAAGCAAACTTTTGGGGATAATGAGGATAGTACATATCATGAATGTGGTGATGACTGTGGGGTATATACATTTGTATAAGTTTATCAAATTGCATATTTAAAATAAGTGCATTTTATTTGTGTGAATATAAAAGACATAACAGTAAATGCTTTTAGTATATTCCCACTAAGGAGCCCTCGTCTCTTACAAACGCCTGTAACCAAGTTCTGTCAGATCTTGACTCACTGAGCACGTGGGGCCCACATAATCAGTTTAGAGTCTCATCTTCTTTCCTCCCCTTTCCCACTGCCAACTCATTCCCTGGAGCTTACTCTGTTCTCTAACCTGATCCTTGACTCTTGGGTCACAGAATTTCCTGCCCTGGTTTTACAATTTGCATCATTAGTCTGCATTAGGGGAGAGATCTCATCTTCTGAGAACTATGAAGTAAGTTGGTATAATCAGCCTTTCTTGGGGGCATATAGGCTAATTCACCCATATATACTCTATTGATATATACTCTATTGATAGGCTGTTTCTCTCAGATGATTCTGAAAGACTTCCAGTATTCATTGTTTTTTATTCTTAGTCTAGTTCCTATGTTTTTCTGGAACTATTCAGATTATTATAGTTCCCTGTATTTATCATTTATTCTTTACATTGGTAGGAATACATTTGTATACTTGACAGTCAAGTATATCCTGATTAGAGGAAACAGAACACCCATAGATGCTAACAGTTAAACGTTCTACTGCAGAAAATGAAGAGAAGACTTTTTCTTTATTGGCACCCTAACTGTGGGGTGCCTAAAATTGGGTCTACCACTTGAGTTAGTGACTGAGTTAAATATTTTGACTCTAATTTCATAACTTGTCACAATGATCCCATTGGCAGTAGAGTGGTGGGTTGCCAAGAAGGCAGTTAATTATCTCTCTCTCTCCCTGTGTATTAAAATTTTGTTCCCTCTCCCTAAAGAGAGGTGATACTATGGCTTACAACTAATATGCTCTTGCAGAGCTCTCCACACCAATTAGAAAAGTTCTGTGTTATGACACTCTTTGATAGGATATTATGACACTCTTTGATAGAAAGCCGTTGTCCCATTGAAGCAGAAGCTTCATCAGACGCACTGAGAATCAACGGTCTGCTCTAGATGCCATGAATGGGAGGGGACTATCTGTACTCACTGTGTTCATCAAACGAAGCGCCTCCCACATAGGACTTTCTATGCAATCCAGCTGCTCTCCTGTATTTACCTCCTGGCCCCACCCTTATTTAGTGCAGAGTTGGAGGCAGGCTTGTAAAATAGCATTTTGTAACTCACTATTTGAAACTCTCATGAGTTTGTTTAAAAGCAAACTCTGAGAACCTTCTTTTGTGAAAGGTAAAATTGCCCACAGTAGGTGATGATGATGGGATTACTTCTTGATTAGAATCAGACTTTTCTTTGGGAACGAGACTCATTGCCATAAACCATGTCACAACAGTTTCTTAGAATCATAAATTTTAATATCTCCATCTCCAACCCTAATTTTGTGTTCCAAAGGCTTTCCCATGGTCTCACAAAGAGCTTCTCTGTCTGGAAAGTGGGAAGTTTAGTTTCAGAGATGTGAAACCCAAGTTTATATTTACTTGGCAGCCAAGATTCCTAGATACTCTTATGTTCAATTTATGAAGACTCAGAATTGCATGGGTAACTCATTTCATCTTCCCTCTTTAGCTTTAATTAGAGCCAATTAAATAACAAATAATGAACAAACAAAAAACATCAAAGTGGAGATTCAAAGCATTCTTTTTCCTACTCTTGAATTTATTCTGATCAAAATGTCTACAGCTGAGCATATGGGATATCTCATTAAGTAAGTGTTAAGGTTTATGGAAAAAAGATGTACTATTAATTCAACCTCCCGGAGTCTTGAATAGCTGGACGATTCCTGACCTTGATATATTCACTTTCATTAGCACCTTTGAATCCAAACAGATTCTAATTAGACCTATGGTGAAGAATTATGTTGAATTAGATGATAACTTTCAAAAGTGAGTAAAAATATCTATGTTAATAGTGGTGACAATTGCTCATTTCATCTTGGAAAGTTTCCCGGTCTTTATTCAGGGAAGAATTGCTATCATGTGTTTACCGACAGTCCTTCCTGATTCTTATATTCTGACTAGGATTACCTTTTAGTTTTCCTGTCCATCAATACTTGTCAGTTATTATACTGGTAGGTTTTTTTCCCCTTTTGGGGAGTACAAATTTGAAATGTAAAAATATATATATATATATATGTCAGAAATTGATGATGCAATAGAGTAGAGCTCTCAGAAAGAAGACTACCTGGTGAGTCAGGAGGCCTGGATTCTAATCTAAACTTGGTTGTTTACCAGCCATGTGATCTTGGGCAGATCACTTAATCTTTGTATTAGTTCCCTCATATTTTAGGAGGAGGTAATGATGTCTACTTTAAATGGGTAATATTGTGTAGAAGTAATTAACACAGAGCCAGGCATAGTTGAGATGCTGAATAAGTGTTAATTCTACTCTAAAAAGAGTTAATGTCTGCAGGTCTAAATTTTCACAGGCTCTAAATAGGTCTACTAATTAAACATATGCTTGCATTTCTCAGAAACAATCAATGGCAGAACTTGAGGTTCATTGGGATAAAGATAATAGCAATAAATTCTGTAGTAGGCATTTGTTTTTAATCCTTAGATGGTTCCAAGATATTGGAGCTTATCTGCATATTAGCGTTAAGGTACACAAGAAAGAAGAGGATTAAAAAAAGACATATTCTGGCCTCCTGAGAGCCACCATTAGTATAATAAGAAATTTTTGATATTGATGCAATGGTTTTATGCTTTTTGCATTTCTTAACTTTTGTAGGGAATTTTTAACTTATTTGAAATTTGTGATAGTTTACATTGAAAATTTTAAGACATTAGTTTTAAAATTGAGGAAGATACAAATAAATAGAAAGATATTCTATATTCATCAATTCAAAGAGTTAATATTGTTCAAATGCCTATATACTACCGAAAGCAATATACAGATCCAGTGATCCCTATCAAAATAACTGTGCCAATGGCATTGTCACAGAGATTGAACAGATAATCCCATAATTTGTATGGACCCACCAAAGGCCCCAAATAGCCAAAGCAATCTTGAGAAAGATGCACAAAGCTGGAGACATCATGCGCTCTGATTTTTAACTATATTACAAAGCTATGGTAATCAAAATAGTATGGTATTGGCATCAAAACAAACACATAGATAACAGAACAGAGAGCCCTCATATAAACCTATGTATTTACAGTCAAATAGTTTACAGCAAAGGAGTCAAGAATATACAATTGGGAAAGGATAGTCTCTTCAATAAAAGATGTTGAAGAAACTGAATAGCCACATGCAAAAAATGAAATGGGACCCATATCTTTACATCATACACAAAAATTAACTCAAAATAGGTTAAAGAATAGGATGTAAGAACTGAAACCATAAATCTAGAAGAAAGCATAGTTGATAAGCTCCTTGACACTGATCTTGATGATAATTTTTTGACTCCAAAACCAAAAATTGACAAATGGGACTATGTCAAACTAAGAGCAAAGAAAACCAGCAGCAAAATGAATAGGCAACTTTCTGAATGGGAGAAAATATCTGCAAATAATATATCTGATAAGGGGTTAACATTAAAAATATTATATGTTAAAAATGAAGAACTCATACAACTCAATAGTCAAAACCCAAACAACTTATTAAAAATGGGTAAACAATCTGAATAGACATTTTCTCAAAGAAGACATACAGATGGCCAATAGGTACGTGCACTTGGTCGCGTCTGACTCTTTGTGACCCCATGCACTGCAGCACGCCAGGCCTCCCTGTCCATAACCAACTCCCGGAGTTTACTCAAACTCATGTCCATTGAGTCGATGATGCCATCCAACCATCTCATCCTCTGATGCAGCACTATGGAAAACAGTATAGATGGGCTTCAAAAAGTTAAAAATAAAGCCACCATATGATCCAGAAATTCCACTTTTTAGTCTTTACCTGAAGGAACAAAAACACTAACTTGAGAAGATTTGGACACTGCCTCCCACCCCCACCATGTTCACTGAATCACTACCTACAGTAGCCAAGATAGGGAAACAACCTAAGTGTCCACTGATGAGTGATTACATGAAGAAAACAAGGAATATATATGCAGTGCAATATTATTCAGTCATAAAAGGCATGAAACCTTAGCATTTGCAACAAGATGAATGAACCTTGAGGATATTATGCTAAGTGAAATAAGTCAAACAGAAAAGGACATATACCATATGATCTCATATGTGGAATCAAAATGAAAAACCAAGCTTATAAATACAGAGGACAGATTGGTGGTTACCAGAGGCAGGATGTGGGGGTGGACAAATTGGGTGAAGGAGGTCAAAAGGTACAAACTTGGAGTTACAAAATAAGTCATAGGGATGCAATATACAGCATGGTGACTGTAGTTAACAATATAGTGTTGCGTATTTGCATATTTGATACTTGCTGAGGGTGTTGGTCTTAGAAGTTCTCAGGACAAGAAGAGAGTTTGAAACTATGTATGATGACAGGTGTTAACTAGATTAATTGGGGTCCATGGCAAGAAGCTTTATGATTAAGGAGGTGACTCAGAAGCTACACACGTTACTTCTTACATCTTATTGGCCTGAACTTAGTTATGTTGCTACTTCTAGCTATAAGGAAGGCTGGGAAATGTGCTGTCTAGATGGGTGACTGGAGATTCTGTTACTTAAAGGAAGAGAAAGAGAATGGATACTGGCTAATAACCAGCAGTCTCTGCCATATTCACTTACTCTTTCAACAATTTCAGTTCATATGTGACCACTGGTCTCTCTTTTATTCATTCTGTCATTGGCAACAGGAACATGACTGATATTCCCAAGCTGCCTTTGAACCAAGACAAAAATGTTACTCCTCCTTGGAGTTATTTTCTTATATGTCACTCTATCTGTTTGTCTATCTATCATCCATCTATACCCATCTATTATCTCTGTTTGCCTTATTTGTCCTGAGGGTACATGTTTGTCTGAAATTCTGACATAAAAACTTCTTGGTTTTGGTTAGACTCAGTTTTGTCAAGGAATTTATATATATTTTATTGGGAAAGGAACTGCATGCTAATGAATGAGCAGGAGTTAACCAAGAGTAGAAATAATTATAAAGCACCTGTCAAAAGTGAAGTGCTATAGAAATGCTAAATAATGACACTAATAATAAACGGATTGTCGTGACTTCAAAGGAAGTGTTAAGATGGAGTGTTTTGATGTGTATGGCATTTGAATGATCTAAATAGGTGTTTAGATACTCACATGAGAGACTGTTCTAGCCACTCAAGGGAAGTAAGAGTCTGTTCTACCCACTCAGTTTTTTGATGCTTCCGTGAGAATTTTCTCGTTATATATTATTATTTTAAAAGTAATGCTTGTGTTGTTTTTGGCTAAACTCACATAGAGAAAGGACATTACCTACCAAAAATGTGACATTCTTCTTAGACCGCCTTGCTTTGAACCTTAACTTCCTGGAGCACCTTAAGTTCATAAATCCCTCCGGTATGTTCCAATACTCCTGATTCCATGGCTAAACTAGATGCACAAGTTAGGGCTACAAATCAGTAGTGAATTATTTTTTATTTTAAAGAGCTCAGCTTTTATTGAATGTGTTACTAAAGAGGTTTAATCAAAAAGACCAAAGCCCATGTCATCATCAGACTCTTTAGATTCTGCTTTCTACGCTTCTACATTCTTCTCCTCAGCTGGGGTAGCAGTGGTGGATGGGGCAGGACCTCCTGCGGGTGCAGGTCCACCAGCCCCCACATCGCAGTTGAGGCTCCCAGTGTTCACATTGGCCAAAGCCTTTGCAAACAAGCCTGGCTGTCAACATTTACTCGGGCTGCTTTAATGAGAACATTGATCTTATCCTTTGTGACTGTCACCTCATCGTCTTGCAGAGTGAGGGCCGAGTAGATGCAGGCTTGCTCCAAGACAGAGGCCACGATGCCAGTGAGTCTCCAGATAAAGTGAGGGTCTCATCCCAAAATGGCCTTAGCTTCTTCAGAAGGACCGAGCTCCTTAGTGCAGTGGAAGAAAATAGAAAGAGGTGGTGAGTTCTGATTAGAGTTAGAGCTTTAGGTTAAACAACTTCCTTGTTTTAAAGATGTATTTTGAAACTTTATAAGATACAGGAGGCTTCTCCAAAGGCAATAATCTGGTGATTTGAAAGTTAAGGGAAAGAGAAATGGATACTTTATATTGCTTGTGTCAGTATATTTTTTAAAGTTCTTTGTTTATTAATCTTCTCATGAAAAATCTGCACAGTCACCACAGGATTATCAGTAGTTTAAAAATAATAAATAATAGGTACTTTAAATTGTAAACTCCTAAGTGTTTGAGTTAGCTTCAAGTTCAGTTCCACCCTACCCATGCATGATTTGTCTAAAAAGTATAATTTAGCAAAATGGTGAAACCTCTAGCCCTGGACTCACAGTTGAGTTCAAATCTATCCTGTGATTTTGGGCGACTACGTGATCTTTTTTTATACCTCAATTTCTTCACTAGTTATATGGGTGTTGGAATAATAATAGCAACCTTTTCTTAATAGGGATGTGAGAATTAAATGAGATAATTCACATGAGGGGTTTACCACAGTGCCTAGAATATGTAAATGCACAGGAAGTGTTAGGGATTGGTTTTCTGCTTTTCTCATCTACTCAAATATTCTGTGAGAGCAGCTTCCACAATCTTTTCTGCTGGTGATTTCAAATCTCAAACTTTGTGAGGTTTCATGGAAATATTCTTTTGTGATATGGTAGTATGGCTTAGTGGTTGAGCTAAAAAAAAAAAAAAATCCTAGCTCCACAAATCAGTCTCTGGCTGTGTATTTGGCGAGTTAGTTAACCTTTCCATCCCTGGGGTTTCTTATCTGTAAAATGGAGGTGATAATACTAGTACCTCCCTCAGAGGGTTTCTGTGAAAACTAAAGGGTATGTGAAGTACTCAACCCAAAGTTTGATGCTTAATAATTGTTCAATAAATATTGCCTCTCATTTTAAAGCTTACAATGGTTATTCATTTGTTTGGAAGAATGGATAGGCATTTTGGATGTCTACTTTTTCCATTCTGAACACTGTATGTAGATTTCCCTACTTCAGGAATAGTTCTTTCAAGGCCTTTCGGTCTTCGACGTGGTTTCTCAGTTAGGGCAGGGTGTGCTATCATGAACAAATGAAAGGAAAACAACCCGAAACTAAGCATCTAGTTTTCTGACTTTCTGGATACTTGTTTAGTCCTAACAGCAACCTCAGTTGGTTACAGTAGATGCCGGTGAATAATACATCTGGGAGTTTTATGATCTTTTCTCCTTTTTAAACTTCCTAATAAAGTAAACAGATGGTAGACAGCGGAGGTCAAAGGTGAAGAGAACTGGTACTAAAATGATTATTTTCCTCTCCCAAGGGACTTCCAGGCATTTTCTTAGTGTCCCAACTGGTAACTTGTAGTTTTAGTAGGGAGACATGTGAGTGGAAGAAGATGGTGCAGGAAAGGGAGTCACCATGTTTGGCTGCTCCCCCAAAACCACCTGAAGCAGACAATGCAGGTGAGGTTGCAAACAGAAGCTCTGCCCTGAGAACCACATCTAGTGGGCTGCAATGCTGGACATGTCTGTGGCCCTGTGGAAGCTTCAAAGGCATGATGATGTGTATTTGACTTGGTGTGGTTTATCATGTGTGGAACACTGATGTAATAACTGCTTAATAGTTGTTTACTAACCAAATACCTGAAAGTAAAAAATAACTCTTGATAACCTTTGTTAGACTCAGTGTAGTTTAGGTGTCTCTAGTAATGAGAGATTATACTCTTTGTCCACTTTATGCTCAACAATTTTGTAAACCAAAACAAGGTTTTTATGTACGAAAGAAACTTTAAGAAACCTGTGAAAAATCCTTTTGTTAAAATTGATTAATCCTTGCCTGCTGTGTACTTCGTATATTTCTTGCCTCTTGAAGTAATAGAGAAGCCTGAATCTAAAATAAAATGCTACAGAACAAGCTTAACAGCCTAGGGAATCTGAAGTCACTACTTCTTGAGTCTTAAAATGTAGACTGTCTACTTACCACTTTCTTCTTTCAGAATTGCCTGCCACCAAATGTTAAATTAAAACATCTCTATGGGTAATTGAAAAAGAAGATTTGAAAGCACTATAGACTCTTCAGAATGGAAGTGTTATATTTCACTCTTGTGTTATTATTTAAAAGTGTATGCGTAATTCTTTGTAGAGCCAGTTCTCTGAGGTAGAAATTCTCTGGGGCAGAGGTGCAGGGGGTGGGGAAAGGAGGTACAATTTGGGGGTTTCTTTCAGAAGTTGTGCAGAGAGGGTCCTCTGGTTCTGCTCTCATTGGCTGTGAAATCATGATGGGGGTTAGCCTTTTTCTGCAATTACTGGTGAACCGGGGCATGAACCTGGGAGAAAACCAGGTATGACCTACCTGCGAAATGGGGCTCCAGGGGAGCCCTGGGACCCACCCCTTGACCCGCCTTTCTCTTTCAGCAAAACGAGAAAAGTGAGTCCCTTCCAGGGCTTGTTCAGGGCTCCATGGTCCTGGACTCAGGCAGCATGCAGCCCCTGAAGTGTAATGCATTTTAAAATACTCTTTCTGGGAAATGAAAACATGATTTTGAAGTAGTCTGTAGTATTGAAATGTAACACTCTGCTTCTGTGAGAAGCCAGACTAGCTTTAGGCTCACTGGTGCAGAAGAGTCCTCAAGGCCAAGAGGCTCAGAAACAGCAGGAATGGGATCTTCAGAAAGGCATCGCTCATCCTATCAAACAAATGGCTCTAATTAAAAAATACGTCACATTAGCAAGAGTAGCTCAGTTTGTAATGTGGCAGTGGGAGCAAGTTGTAAAAAGGCTCCACAGAAATATCTACTCTATGGGTTTATAATATGTTGTTTAGAGTTACGATGAAAGGGATTGAGTATTGATGGCCAGCAGCCTCCAACACTTCTGGCTATCCTCTACTCCTTTTGCTCCCTTCTCCGAAGAATAAGAACCTTAGAAAAATTTCTCTTGGATTCTCCTTTTCATCCTCTTATCTGACTACTTGACTGCAACAGGGAGAGCTTCTTCAAGACTTTAACTTTTGAAAATCAACTTTCATCTGTTTTAGCCATCACCTACAAATTCCTATGAAATTTTGAAACCTGAAGATTTATTAATTTGTACATCTGTGGGAATTTTTTTACCCTTAGGAATGAAAGAAAACCCTGTAAAGAAAAAAATGACATTTATTGATATATACACAAAATTTGAGATCATAAATCTCTGTGTCTACCTAGAAGTATACTCCCCCATTTTTGTTTATCATCTTCTTGCTTTTGTTTGAACCCATTTTCATGGATTAAACTATTTTGCCATCTGTTTTTAGAAATGCTAAAATTCAGATGACTTGTTAATTATCATATGTGAAATCAATCACCAGGCCAGATTTGATGATCGGGGCTGGTGCACCGGGATGACCCAGGGAGAGGGAATCGGGAGGGAGGAGGGAGAGGGGTTCTGGAGGGGGAGCATATGTATACCCATGGCGGATTCATGCCAATGTATGGCAAAACCAACACAATAAAGTAAAGAAAATTAAAAAAAATAAAAAATAAAATTCAGATGACTTTAATTGAATCATATTGCTTATTTGTGTAGGGAGTTCTCATCTGTTTCATAATAGATGGGAAATGTCAGAAAGCAAAATGCTATATTCAAGTGAAGGATACATGTTTGGGGATTATATATCTCTGCAGATTCTTAGAAGTATTGTTCCAAATTTATGTGGAGAAATGACATTTTAATAATTAAATTTGTTTATTTTTAATTGAGGGATAATTGCTTTATAATATTGTGTTGGTTTCTATCAAACATCAGCATGAATCACTCTTAGGTATATCTGTTCCCTCCCTCTTGGCCTCCCCATCCCGCTTGTCCAGTCAAGATTGTTACAGAGCCCCAGTTTATTTAATATCACTGTTTCTCTCCCTTTCATGTGCATACAAATCACCTGAGAGCTTATTAAAATGCAATTCTAATTCAGTATGTCTTGGGCAGAACCCAAGACTATCTATATCTGACAAGCTCTTGGGTGCTACTGATACTTCTGGAAAACAGACAGCATTTTGCAGAGCAAAAGCACCCATATACATGTGCATTTTAATTTATTTGATTCCAGCTGAATGATCCTACTGGTTGGTGGGGCTCTCAAAGTTAACTTTATTTAGCAGGGTTTCAGTTATAATAAAATTTGCCATTTTATCAGTAAGTTGGAAATGATCAAGCTCCTTTTCCTTAGCGGAAGAAATGTTAAACTTCACAGATTAATTCTCCCCTCAGATCCTCCTTGTGGTTGTCTAATGGGTCTATAGGACTTCTTCTGTGTCTCCTAGTTGTAGGGGATTAAACTTTCCATCTTTAGATATTAATTAGAAATGAGTGTTTTTTTTTAAATGCAGTCTTATTTTAAAATATTTCCTTATCATTGAGTTTTACCAAATTCCCTGAAGACTATTCATTAATTTGGGGCCAGGACATGAAAGCACCTACCCCCGCACCAAACTTCTGGCTGATTATAACACATAAATAAATATCTGAGTTAAATAATGATAAAATAACCGAAATTTATTACCTTTAGTTATTTGAATGTTCCTTCCATTGGACCATAAATTCTTTGAGAGTTGGATCCTTGTATGTTTTGTTTTTATATAACTATGTTTGATGATAGAGGTTATAGAGAGAGTTGTTATACCATAAATAGTGGATTAATTAAATTCAAATATCAAGTTAGCATCAAGATTCAAATATAATAAGATCTATAAAAATGGTAACAATCATTCTTGGGGAAACCTTGGGTTCATTTCCTCTTAGGACCTGAGATTCCTCAGACATATCTGCCACTGACCCCATGTTTCTCCATAATAGAGGGAATCTTCATTTTCCCTTTGTTAAAATGGTGACAAAACATTTTTCATTAGCCAAGAATGTAAGAGTAAGCATAGGTTTGAGTGTTTAGTAATTCTACCTGTCTGCTTTGCTGGTCATAAAGGGACTCGTGGCACATAACAAGACATCTTGAGAAAGAGTAAGATTCCTTACCTACTGACAGAGAAAAAGTTTCATATTCTTTATATTCTTTCACCACACAGAAAGGTTACACATTCCAGCCTCCTCTGTAGACAAATCTGGAACAACATGGCTGAGTTTTGTAAAATAGAATATTAGTCAATATGATGTATACTATTTTTAGACTTGATCCTTTCTCTTTGGCTGCATCAGGCTTTAGTTGTGGCACAGAGGATGTTTGTTGGTTCATGTGGATCTTTCATGTGAACTCTAGATGTGGTGTACAGACTTAGTTGCTCCAGGGTATGTGGGATCTTAGTTCCTTGAGCAGGGAATAAACCCACGTCCCCTGAATTGCAAGGTGGAGTCTTAACCGCTGGGCTGCCAGGGAAATCCCCAGACTTGATCTTTAAAAACATCTTGTCTTCTAGAAGTATCTTGTATCTAGAAACATCTTGTATCTAAGACTAGAGAAGTGCTAGTCTTCTTTTGCTATTCTTCAGTGGCCTTGAAAGTCACATGCTCCACATTGTATAGCCACAAGATGAAAGTAACCTGGTTCCCCAGACTTAAGGAGTAGCTGGTCAAGAGGGCCGAGGACCCCTATTGACCTGTGCTGTGAATGAGAAAGAAGCCTTGCTATGTTAAGCCACTGGGATTTTTGCACTTGTTGCTCCAGTGATCAGGATTAATCATTCTGACTAACATGCCTCCTAGCACTTGTGAAAGATTTTCTAGTCTGGGGCATGAGAGAGGGGATCAAGTGAGAGAGGAAGATTGCGGGCTTGAGAAAATGGAACTAGGCATGAAGATTACATGCAAAGAGCAGGAGTCTGTGTCCAGAGTCAGTGAAGCCTCTACTGGTAGAATTTCACCTTAGCATCACCAGGAGTGATGATTATTGTTGGTCTTACTGGCATAAGATGAAGGTTTTCTCTCCTCAGTGGGCAGTAAGTCCCCTGTTGACTGAGCTTGACACTCATCTCTGTTTCAAGACTTTTATTGGTTACTGTAGATCTTAAACAAGTTCATTTCTCTCTCTTCCTTCCTCTATCCCTATATACATGAGGTTTCTGGACTTCCGTGAACCAAATAACATGAAGATGGGTCCCTGTCTATCCAGTAGGGTGACAATAGAATGGGAAGAAAAGATCTTATAAGTATACTTGGAAAAAGCTATACAATTGAGCTCAAAGGCAAAAGAGAAAAAGCATAACACTGTTATAAAAATAGCTAACATTAAATGGTGTTTACTGTGTGTCTGACACTGTGTCAAAGGTTAGGCCTCTACCATCTCATTAATCATCACTGTATTCATACAAGGTAGTTACTATTTTATTTTTACTTAATGTGAGAGGAAAATAAGGCACACAGAGAATAAATGAATTGTCTTGATCCCACAGTTGGTAAGTAAAACACCCAGAGGGGGTTCCCATTGCTTTGAAGATCAAGACCAAATCCCTTGCTCTGACTTACAGAACCCTGTATAATCTGGTTCTTGTCTGTGGATCCACCCTGCTACTGAAGCCAGATATACTGACCTTTTAATTTTTCAATGACATAATGCTTTTCCTCACATATTTTATTTTTACTAGTACCATCTACTCATCCTTCAAATTTTAGATCAAAAGTCATTTACTCGGGGAATTCTTCTCTGATCAACTTCCAGTCTGAAATTCTCTCAAGTTCTGCGGCCCTCCATACTCCTGGCACTTTGCACTTTTCCTTCATGGTGCCATCAGAAATGTTTGTCTTACACTTGGAGTATTGTCCATCATTTTTAGAATGTTACCTTTCTGAGGCAAGGACTAGGACTGGTTAGCTCATTATTTCTGCCAGGAACCTATTAAGCTCATAGTAAATGTTAAGAGAATAAATAAAATGAATGACTCTAAGATTTTAAATTAGCCCCCAGAACAAATATTGATAGAAGATGGGGTGAGAGCAGTAGAGTAGATGAAGAATATTGCTATTTGGAAGAAACTGTGAGAACTATCACTTACAGTGTTCAGTTTCATTGCACTGAAAAAGAGAATTTTGTTTTTTTATTCCTTTCACAGTTTGCAACAAGAGGTAGTCTTGATGTTTTTTGAAGGTAGTATTATTTTATTACAGAATAATTTAGAGATTTTCAATATCCTGAGTGACTCTGAATTTATAGTGCCCTTGAATTTATAAAAATGTTGGGCAATATATGTACATTGATTAAATGACACAGCTTCACATACATACGATGCTATTTAAAACATATATGTTAATGCTATTGTAAATGATAGTAACTTTTTATAATTACTTTCCTTAATCAGCAGATACCAGAAGTACTTTCATTATAATACTTTTAAATGTTCTATTGAGTAAATATTTTTAAAATGGCCTTCATGCTTAAGTGGTAAAAACTTCTAGAGAGAGCTAAATCTTCCAGTGCTATTATAAACCTATTTTTATTTATTTCTGTTTTTAAAAGTAATTTATTTATTTTTGGTTATGCTGGATCTGCGTTGTTGCACAAGCTTTTCTGTAGTTGCTGTGAGCAGAGGCTACTCACTAGGTACATGGGCTTCTCATTGCAGTGACTTCTCTGGTTGCAGCACACAGGATCTAGGGCACATAGGCTTCAGTAGTTGTGGCTCCCAGATTCTAGAGCACATGCTCAATATTGTAGCACATGGGCTTAATTGTTCTGCAGCATGTGGGATCTTCCTGGAGCAGGAACCTGTGTCTTCTTCATTGGCAGGCAGATTCTTTACCACTGAGCCACCAGAGAATCCCTAAATCTATTTTTAATATAAATTTATTTATTTTAATTGGAGGCTAATTACTTTACAATATTGTAATGGTTTTGCCATACATTGACATGGATCTGCCATGTATAAACCTCATGGTAGTCTTGTGAGAGTTATTAGTAGTAGTATACCTTGAGTTTGCAGGTGAGAAAACTGAGGCTTAAAGGATTTAGGTGGCTGGTCCAACACCACACTTATATCAAATATTGAGCTAGAGAATGAGATAGAGTTTCAGTTTCTGAAAATAGTCTACACATATTGATTTTCAAATAAACTTGAAGCATAGATTTTGGAGCACATTTGATTTTGAAAACAAATCTGAATCTGTCTAAAAGGGACAATGTGAATAATACCATAGAGTTCATTAAATGGAAATCAACGTATTTCCACACTTTTATCATAGAAATTTTCAGAAATAAAGCCTGACATTTACAGTAGAAAAGTGATATTGACAGTAGCAGGGTATAGGGAGAGAGTACAGGTAGAATTCAGGAACCATTTTGGACACTTTGTGACTGGGCATTCAGCTTCTCTGAGCCTTAGATTTCCATATTCTAGAATGTGTGCAATGAGAGTCTTCTTTATGATCTCACAAGATTATTCTGAGGACATGTGAATATATGTATATATATATTATATATATATATAATATATATATTATAGAAAATGTATTAAGTTCTGTGTAAAAACAAGATGTTAACTTCTCTTTGATATGTGACTTTTCCTACATTGGTAGAAGGTAAAATCATACTCTTTCCACCATGGGACTAAACCTTGGTTATAGGAATACTTTTCTCAGTCCATAATATTTTCTCTATATAATTGTATAGATAATTGAATTTGGTTTTATTTTCCCACTAATACAAACAACTCCATTTTGACTGTTGAGTACATTAGTAAGTTGAGTCAAATAATGATAATAATGGTTAGCTGATGAATATGAATAGGCAACTTGTTCATGAGTTTATCATTATATCCAGGAAAACTTTAACCACTTACAAAAATGTCATTGGCTTTTCTCTTTTCCCCTCTTTATCAATGCCCTTCTTCACTGTTCCCAGCTCCTGGGCTAAGGGAGTGAGTCAGTTTTTCGCATCAGGTGGCCAAAACATTGAAGTTTCAGCTTCAGCATCAGTCTTTCCAATGAATATTCAGGACTGATTTCCTTTAGGATGGACTGGTTGAATCTCCTTGCAGATCACTGGAAAAGACCCTGATGCTGGGAAAGATTGAAGGCAGGAGGAGGAGGGGACGTCAGAGGATGAGATGGTTAGATGGAATCACCGGCTTAATGGACATGAGTTTGAGCAAGCTCTGGGAGTTGGTGATGGACAGGGAAGTCTGGTGTGCTGCAGTCCATGGGGTTGCAAACAGTCAGATACGACTGAGCGACTTAACTGGGCTGAGAGAGTATGAGCAGACAAATCAACATTCTCTCCTGTACAGCAAAGCAATTGGTCAGTTTATATGGGATTCCAAAGTTCACAGATCCTGCTTCTGTTTTATCTTTTTATCTTGTGTATATGTGATTTACCATGATTGTAGCATGTAAAGTCAAAACTGTACTCATGAGGAAAATGAAGAATTTAAACCATTCAATTTAGAGGAAGATAGAATACTTTCAAACTTATTTTATTAGGCCAACACTACACTAATAACAAATTCAGAGAAAAACATTACCAAAATACCCTACAGATCAATATCTGTCATGAAACATACTTGAAAAAGTATCATCAAGAAAAAATTAGCATATTGAATTCAGCAACATACAAAAAGAATTGTACACCAGAGTCAAGTGCTATTAATCCTGAGAATGCAAGTTTGTTTCAATATTTGGAAATCAGTAAATGTAATTCACCTTGGTAACAATTTCAAAAAGAAAATCCACAAAATTGCATCAACTGAGGAAGTAAAATCTTTGGAAAAATATAATATTTATTTACCATAATAACTCTCAGCAAACTAGAGTGGAAGGGAATGTCCTTAACCTGATAAAATATATCTACAAAAAGTCTACCAATAATATTATACTTTATAGTGGAAAACCAAGTGCTTAATATCTAAGATTGGGGAAAAAGGCAAAAACTCCTGCTCCTCTCACTTATGTTAGCATTATAATGAAAGTCTTAGCCAGTGCAATAAGATAAGAAAAAGAAAAAAAAAAGATGAAAGAAAAAAACAGGTATTTGGATTGGCAAGGAATGAAGAATTGTTCCTATTCTCAGGTATGATTGCCTATGCAGGAAAATCTGTGAAAAACTTTTAGAATTAATAAGTTACCAAGGTTATAGAATATAAGGTCAATACATAGAAATCAATCTTTTTTTCTTAATTCTAGCAATGTACAATTGTAAACCAAAATTTAAAAATCAGTATCATTTAAAATGTTTTAAGAAGTGAAATATTTGTGTATAAATCTAACAAAACATGTGCCAGACTTGTATACTGAAAATTAAAAGAATCCTATGAAAGAAGTAAAAGAAAATCTAAATAAATAGAAAGACCTACCTTTTTAATGGATTAGAAGTAAAGATATCAGTTGTTCCCAAATGAGTCTGTAAATTTAATGTAGTACTAATCAAAATCCCAATAGAAACTTTTTGTAGATATAGAGAAAGTGATTCTAAAATTTATATGGAAATGTAAAGACACCTGAAGAGCTAAAACAATTTTGAAAAGGAAGAATAAAGATTGAAAAAGCACACTATCAAATTAAAAAACTTACTACAAGTCTACAGAATTCAAGATAGTATTGGCAAAGGAATAGACATATAGATCAATGGAAGAGAATAGAGAATCCAGAAATAGACCCACACAAATATGGCTAACTGATTTTTGACATAGATGCAAAGGCAATTTAATGGAGAAAGGGTTGTCTTCAATGAATGATGTTGGAACAATTGCACAGATTAAAAATGAAAACAAATTTCTTGATGTAAACCTCATCCTTTATATAAAACAAACAGAATAGATAGTAGATATAAATGTAAAATATATAACTATAAAAATTTTAGAAGACAGTGTAAAAAGAAAATCTATGTTGACCTTGGGTTTGGTAATGAGTTTATATATGTGACACCAGAAGCACAAACCACAAAAGAAAAAATAGATAAATTGGATTTAATTTTTTTAAAGTTTTCTTGTGTCAAGACTTATGAGAATGAAAGACATGCTACAAGTTGAGAATGTTTGAAAATTACTTATTTTATATTTTGTTTTATAATTCAGATAAAAATGCATGAAAGACACTTCACCAAGAAGATATAATGAAAACTAATAAGCACATGAAAAGATGTTTGGTATCATTAGCCACTTAGGGAAATAAAACCATGATGAGTTGCTACTATATATCTATTAGAATGACTAAAATTAAAAAAACACACTACTGTTAGGTTGAGAACAACTAGAGTTTCATACATTGTTGCAGGAATGCACAGTGGTGTGAAGCATCTTTTATTTCCTTTGAGTTTTCTTTATTCATTCAGCAAATATGATTGAGTGCTTACTGTAGATCCTCAATCATATTTGTTGAATGAATGAACTCAGGGGAGAGATGAATGACTCCCTTCTACCTTGCTTTTCCATAACTGTAATGATAAATCATGGTATAATTACCTCAGGCTGACCTTTTGAGTGGGAGTGAGAAGGATGGTATGGGTACCTGAACTTGAATCTTTCTAAGTTGTTTTCCATGGGTTTAGCACTTCTAAGGGAGGAATTTTCTTGAGAGCTGAGGTTAGGACCCTTTCTATGGTTCTGGTTTGTGTTCAGAGCGTGTTTAATAGGCTATATAAGAAAGGATCATCCCCTTGAAATGCCAGGCTTGTGTAAGTGCAAGCATACTTCTGTTTCCAATTCTTACTCCATCTACTAACTGATATCAAGCCACTAGGATACTTAGGTCTGAGGTGGATCTGAGTGGAAAGACCATTTACATACCTACAGCTTCTTCAAAAAGTGGATAGTATGGTTTCCACTTGTATTGGAAACATAGAGATGCTTTCAGATGGAACATAGTTTGCCTGCTTTGACTGATTTCCCTGACATGCCACCCTCACACAGTTCCATGGCCTGTCCAAAAATCTTCTGTCTGGGGGCATTAGCTGCCCTTGATGTCTCAGAGAATATGTTTTTCAGGCCCTTTTTCACTCTTCATTTTTTCCTGAAAGGAAATATCCAAATAACTTAGGTGGTGATATAGATGTGTATCTCCCAACACTTCTATCTTTCTTCCTGATAATGCATTCAGACCAAATCCTAATAATCTATTCTTTAAAAATCAAGTAGAATCATGACTAAAAGCAACTTCAGATTCCTATAAATTCTCATCTCCTGTTCCTTTCTCTTGATTTTCCCTCCTGTGAACTCCAAGTTCACAAAATGTTGAGCTGATCAGAATAAAAATGTATCTTTAGGTGTCAAACACTAGTTTCAAGAGATTCTTTGGATTTTCTCTATATTGGTTTTAGAAGACTTCAGTATTTCCAGTTAGATGTGTAGAAAAAGTAATAAAAATTAGCTTCTAATTGAAATATTAGAAAATAATTTCTATCTGAAAAATTCCACAGAGATTATTATTCAAAAAGTCTTTAATATCAACATATACATAAAGACTCATCATTTCTTGTCATTTACACAAAACTTTGGGATTTTCTTCCTTTGGTCTTGACAGCCTGTAACTTTATCATGTTAATTATGAAATAGAATAGAAAGTTTCTCTTAATTAGAGGGAGATAAATAGTTCCCTGAGTAAAATTTTTTTCTCAATGAGAGAAAAAATATGAGAAATAAAATGTATTAAAATAGGTAGAAAATAATTTGCATAATTTTCTTTATAACTTATGAATAAATATAATTTTTGCCTGTGTATTATACCAAACACAGGGATGTCATTGAGTATTTTTGGGTGTAGCTCATAATGAAGCAAAGTAATTTGTATGTTTGTGTGCAAGTTATATCCAGATAAAATATTAATCTCTAATCCTTGTTCCCATGATTGTCAAAGTTAAGAGTTTAGACAAAAATAGTGATTGGGAAAGGAGGTCTTTTAAAATGTAGAGAAAGACCAAGCATTTTAATTATAATCTTCATATTACAAATATCATTAATAAAACTTCAGTCAATCAACAATGGCATATTCTAGTGTAACATTGAAGTAAGAAAGAAACATGGGGAAGTTGTAGCATTTCCCACTGTTAGTTTACAAATAACAATATTTAAGCACAAACTATTAAACCAACATAATTAAGGCTCTTATACTTCAAGAGTCAGTTAGCAATAATATTGAAAGTATCTAAATTACTAAATGGTAGAGGAACATACTCCTGTGTAGTCTAGCTGCATTAAAATAGAAATGTCTAAATTAGAGTTAGTGCAGTGTTTTCTAAAGAACAAACCAGCCTTCTGCAATTGGTTTGAATAAGATGTCTGAAGTGTGAATGTATAAAGTTGACTGTCATATGTGATGACCCCTCTGGAGGGTTCTCCTCTGCTAGGTTCATGCTTCTCTCCTAAGTGTAGCTTCTTGAAGGCTTGTGTGAGAGCTGTTGAGTGGAAGAGTAAATTTCCTAATATTTCTCCTACTTCAGGGAGTGAGTTTTAAAAAAACAGGTGGGAAGCAGTGCTTCAAAACACATTTTTTTTTGCCCTGATTTTTTTTTTTTTCCGGAAGATTCAAAGGTGGATGGTTGAAAGTTGGATCCATCCAGTCTAGTAGTTCTTGAGCAGTTGCAAATTTCCTACTGTAGAAAAAAATGGTGGTCTTACAGTTGGTTCAGATGTACACCTCAAGATAATTGAAACTTTCACCAGGGGTTTTAGACTTTCTATAAGAAAAAACAACAATAATTGGAAATTGTTCATTGTGAATACATTAGATTTGTACCGACAAAACATTCATGAAGTGCAATTATAGCCAGTGTTGCTATATTAGTATGAATGTTAATAGCATGTTTGTTTTTGAAATGGGTTATGCATTCTGATAAATGTCTGCTTTAATCTAGTCATCTGTGTATCACTTGTCTAAGTACTCTCATTTAAGATGCCATATCCCTTCTTGTAGCAATAAAGGGGTAAAGCAACATTAATATTAAATAATTAGAAAAACAAAAGGGGAATGATTAAACATATTTACATAATTGAAATAACACTGTGTCGCAGTGGGAAATCGGGACAATGTTGTCTCCTTTCAAAGTAATTCATAATTCAGATTTTTAATTATGGCATATTCATTCATTTAAAGATGATTCTGGATGAGAGGGCCACTAATGAAATACAATCATTAGCATCTAAACAAAGTAATTTACAAAGTCTCCTTTAGGGGAAAAGATTTCTAGAACATCATCAATCACACAAGATATGCAAAAACAAGCAATTAAACCACACACAAGAACTACAACAGCCTTATATATCAGTAATGTACACATGAAAACATAACTGATTACAATGATTAGACTAGGGTAGTGTGGTTAATTTGTATTTTATGTAGTGATTCCATGGAAGAATGCACCCGGACAGACACATTCCACATGGGAGGAACTTCATTTCATTAGTGCTCACTTAGAACACATGACCCAAAGCCCCCCAAAATAATGAATTTTGAGTCATTGCCTGGCCATCCATGTAGGGTCAAACTACCGCATACTTTAATAAAAGATCTCTTTTTGCCTGCTATTTGCTTTTATAAACTGACAAAATATGGGCTTAGGAAAGTACTTTGTGAGAGGCAGGTGCTGCCTGGGTTTCTCATTATTTGTTCAAATCCTGATTTAGGCTTTCAGGGACAAAGTGCTCCCAGCCCTCACAAAGTCGGTGATTTACTGGCTCTTCCTCCATATACACAATTACAGATCATTAAGCATGCAGCAGGACTAAATGGATATAATAATTCTCTAATTTTTAATGCCTGTATGTAGTATTTTGGTAAATGGACCACAAAGGCTGGTTTCAAACCCTGCTCCTACAGGCCACATTATAATCTTGTTGAAAACCTATACGACTTAAGTTCTGCCGGTGGATTTTTCTTTGTGAAGGTGGAAAGAAGGCATGGTTGTAAAAGGAGTAGGAATTAGGAGAGTGGTGTTGTGTCAAGGAGGGGGGAATCCGTGGAGGAGGCTGGCGCCCCTGCTGTACGCTAAGCCGCCTTCGATAACCACCAGCTTCAGAAGCCAAAATATGCTCTATTGGGTACTCAAAGGATAAAAATACTGGTTAATTTTCAACAGTGCTCCTTCATTTGACTTTACAATTTACAACAGCGAACATTAATGCAGGAATGGCTTGGTTGAGGAGGAGTTTAAAATTAGAGCCCCTCTTCTCATTAGCCCCGACTGCCTGACCCAGGGTGACTGAGAAGCAATTTGTCGCCAGATTCTCATTTTGCTTCTGTTATGGCTCCTTGTAAATGAAGCGCGGCAATTTATTGTAGCACCTCTAGGAGTCAAGAACATAATGTGTAAAACACATACAAAAAAATCTTTCTCTGCGTTCATTAACACCCAGCACATAGAGGCTGTTCACTTTTCTCTCTAATGAAGGAGGGAGATCTTAAATCTAAAGCTTTCCATCATGTGAAGAAGTCCTCTTCAGGCCATTAGATGGAGGCTGAGTTGGATTGAAGAAAGGTCATTGACAAAAACAGAGAGTGGCAATACAAGGAAAAATAGAAAATGGATAAAAGAAGAGACTTTTAGAAACCTCAAAGAATGGAAAATACATTTTTGGCATCAATGCTCAACCCCCTTGTCTCAGTGTATTTTTTGTTGTCAGTGAAGAAAAGAATATATGGCTTTTTATTTAGCTGGAAATTGCTCTAGTGTTCGGCCAATTCTTATTTCTTCACCCTTGATCTGACCTTGCAAGAGGCATTTACTTAGGTTCATTTGAAGAGCATATTGTCTATGATCTTTAAAACTTGTTTGCTTATGTCCTCACCCTTCCCCTGCAGCCTTTACAAGAAATTGCTGTGTCCACGGTTTTAATACATTCTGATTGTAATAGGCTGCTTCTGCCCTGGAGCTGGCTTCAGGCTTTTATCTTATTTCTGTGGTTAGTTCTGATTAACGGTTTTGTTATGTGGGGTCTCACAAATGGCACCTCCCAATGAACCAAATAACAAATTACTATATGGAATGATTTTCTAGAGGGTCCAGGATTGCCTGTTTGGATTAAATGCTTATTGTTGCCGGACAGTGCACATGTATGCTCTTATCGATTTTATGATATAATAACAGGCATTCAGTGTTGTTGTTTAGTTGCTAAGTCATGTCAGATTCTTTGGGACCCCATGGACTCTAGCCTGCCAGGCTCCTCTGTCCATGGAATTTTCCAGGCAAGAATAATGGAATGGGTTGCCATTTCCTGCCCCAGGGGATCTTCCCAACCCAGGAATCGAACCTGCGTCTCTTGAGTTTCCTGCATTGGCAGACAGATTCTTTAACCCTGTGCCACCTTAGGATATCAAGTCAATTGAAATAGAAACAGGACATTCTATATGATAATATAGAGCACAAATTTTATAATCCTCCTTCCTCCCGTTGAGGAAACTGAGTCTCAGGTTAAATACGTGTTCGCACTTAAACAGTTAGAAAGGGGCAGAGCTGAGATGCCAAACCAGGCCTGCCAGCATTCCCTCAGCCACACCATCTGTTACCTAGGGTACCTTTTGTTCTAAACTTCATTAACAGCTTCCTCTTCTTGTTTCAGTTAAACTTAGCATCTATTTTTTGATGCAACAGTTAAACCTTTCTCTTTAAATATTGAAGTTTATAACTCTAAAACACATACATTTCTATTTTAAGGAATGTATCAAATTGATTGTATGTAGTAAAGCATTACTCTCTCTTTTCTGTCTAACCCAAATAATCAGCATCCATTTCTATGTTGCTTTAGTCTCCTATCATTTTTCTTTCTTAGTCCCACTCTTAGTGTATCTGAAATTTGGATTGGTATTGCTTTAGCCAGCTGAGCTTTGGCTTCTAATATTTTATTGACCTCCTCCTCAAGAAGCATGTTTACTGACTGAGCATGGTTAATATTTGAAGGTCAAAAGTTGGCACACACATAGAAGAAAACTTAAAATGTAAGAACAATTGTCTTAGGCAGTTTGCGCTGCTAGAATAAAAATACTATTAACTAGGAGGCTTATCAACAGTATAAATTTATTTCTTAAACTTCTGGATGTTGGAAGTCTGAGATCAGGGTGCCAGCATTGGTCAGGTTCTGGGGAGGGCTCTTTTCCTGATTGTAGATGGCTACTTTCTCACTGTGTCCTCACAGGGAAGAAGGACAGCTAGCTAATTCTATTGCTGCTTCTTATAAGGGCACTAATCCCATTTATGAGGGCTCCACCCTTATGACTTATTTATCTCCCAAAAGTCCCCCCTCTGAATACCTTCATATTGGAAATAGTGTTTCAACATATGAATTTTGGGGAGACACAAGCATTCAGTCTGTAACAATTTACAAATATTTTTGTACAAGTCTCAATTTCTCTCTGCTTTGAGGTCCCAGGTTAGCACATACAGTGCTAACTGAACAGACTGGTGTTGCTGACTGCTATCTGAAGCTCTTTCCTGAATGGTATCTCAAATTACCTCACCTGGGTAGCTGCTGCCACCCTCAAACTGCAAGAGACATAAACCTAATCAACATAACAGGAAAAGAACATTAGCTGTTGAATGGTGCAGCTGAATCCCAGTGTCACCTTGTAATTGTGATTGCGTGTATCTAGTTCAGCTAGACAGTAACTCTACTTGAAAGGGATGTGTCAGTCCTAGTGTAGGGAGCAGCCTGGTGCTGTCATGCTGTAGGCACACATATTGTTACTGAAGGAATGATGATTAAGAGAAACCTGGAGCATCTACATTTTGCAGTCTTCAGACACATGTGAGCAAATGTGACATTGGTCAGAAACTGGTGGTCATGCGGCTTCTAATTATCTATTCATTTGGCTTAGAGCCATTCAATTCCTTTGAATTAACTGTCATATTCTCTCTATAACTTTTCTTAAAATGAAATATGATTCCTGAGGGACTGGAGATATGTTTTCTGACATAATGCCTTGTGTATAGTAAGCACAAAATTAAAGTTGTGGATTAGTAATCTAAACATTGATTGATTCCTTGACTGATTCAAAGATGCATGTATTTGTGCCTACTGTATGCAGCCAGTGTAGGCTTGGTGTTGAGCTAGGTGGTGGGGATATAAAGATGAAAACTTCGTGGGTTCTTAAGTTTATGAATAACAGGGGATTAGAGAATGGACATATAAACAGATGTAAAAGGAAACTTCCTCGCTGGCAATGTTCTTAACTGAGAAGCTAAAAGCTTTGTCCGCACACCTAGTTGTTCAAGATTGTATAGTTGATATATTCAGATGAATGACTGGATTAACTTCTTTCTTTCACAGAGCTGCTGGAAGGTAAGAAGTAAATCCAAAATATACCCCCAAGATTTAGATTATTAAATGTATCATGTTCAGAGATGGAAACCACTAAATTCAGTGTCTCCAGAGTAGCATCATTCAGAGTAGATAAATCCTAATCCTACTTCTTAATGATGTCATTTAGGTGTTTGAGGATTGTTCTCATGTTCTCATAAAGTCTTTATTCAAGTTCTTTCTGCTTTAAATCATGTCTCCTGTTTCTGTGAAAAGTATGGGAACATGAAAAGGCAAATTTATAGTGAAGCTAAATTTCAGTGTACCTCATACTCATGGAGCCCCAGAAGTGTGTTCATATATCTTTGTAAAACTTACTGAAAGAAGGTATTTTACTAGCATTGTCTGTTTCTTTCCACTTCAGTTTCCCACCCATCACACTTCCCCTCTAATAGGGTGGCATCACAATGGTATTGAACAGTTCTCAGAAGTTGATTTGGGATGCAGATTATTTGGATTCAATGGGATTTGTTTATGTTATTTGTGATCACCTCTGTGTATAGTTATATTAACTGCCATAGTCCTTTGTTGAAATTTGAAATGAAATATATGGAATTTCAAAGGACCCTAAAAGCTAAAACAATTGTGAAGAAGAATAACAAAGTTGGACAACTCATAATTTCCTGATTTAAAAACTTACTACAAAGCTACAGTAACCCAAACAGTGTGGTACTCTTATAAGATACACATGTAGACCAATGGAAAGGAACTGAGTGCCTAAAAATAAACCCTCATGTATGTGGTCCATTGATTTTCAGCAAGGGCACTGAAGCCACTTAAGGGAGAAAGGACAGTTTCTTCAACAAATGGTTCTGGGAAGACTGGGTGTCCACATGACAAAGAATTCCTAAGATACTCAACAGCCAAAAAATAAGAGAAAGAGTATTATAGATGTTTGTCAAGCAGTTAATACAAATATTATGTTATTCTTATGGATTTGGTGATAGTTTAATAACTTTTCTAAATTTGATATGATTTCATATTCTAAATTAATACTGACTTTCATACCTAATCTTGTATTTGTAATTTTAGTTTTTTCTGGAAGAGCTTTCCTCCCAGTTGTATAAGCTTCAGGTTGTATAAAACCTGGATTGGCTTCTGGAAGCCAGGTTAGGGGAGGGAAGGTCTCCACTAGCCCAAATACCATATCAAATGACAAATGGAGTAAAGCTGCATTCCAGCTACCCTCATCCCTTAGCTGAGTGCCCTCATACAAGGTTCATATTAAAAATTCTGCACAGCAGTCCTATCTCCTGCTCCATAAGATATTTCCAGTGAAGTTCAACCTTCTCAATATAAAATGAGTATCTCCTCTTTCTAGACATTATGTAGTTTTAGTACAAATTTTTTCGTAAGTGCTAATGACTGTAGTTTGGGCACTGACATGATTTAGCACTCTGTATTTTCATTAATTTAGAAAATATATTTCGGGCACCTATTCCATTTGAAGCCCTGTGATAACCAAAAAGATGAGTAAGGACAGATTCTGCCCTCAAGTCATAATCTAGTAGGGGAGCAAAGACATATCCCCATGTTAGTACACTATAGGGTAAACAGTGAAAGTTTCAGAGGGGCCGTGAGAAAGCATTGTGGGTAGAGGGATCGTATAATGTGTTGTTCAAACTGGGATGCTTTGGAGAGTGAAATAAGCTTCTTCTAACAATTAAACCGAGGCAAAGTTCAAACCAAGTACTGCCAAAGTTGGACAGTCTTGGGCAAGCCAAATCTTATGATCATCATTGAGGCAAAGTTCAAACCAAGTACTGCCAAAGTTGGACACTCCTGGGCAAACCAAATCTCATGATTATGGGAGAGGAAAATCACAGTGGAAAAGAACATGTGGGATAGTTAATTTTATGTCAGCTTGACTGGATTGGGGGATGCCTACATATCTGGTTAAACATTGTTTCTGCATTTGTCTGTGGAGGTATTTCTGGGTGAGAGTAGTATTTGAATTTGTGGACTCAGTGCAGTATCATTCTCTCTTGCCCTTCAGCTTAGATGTATATCATCAGCATCCCTATTTCTTAGGACTTTAGACTTGGGCTAAATTACATCTCTGCCTTTCCTGAGTCTCCAGCTTGCAGAAGGCAGATCATGACACTTCTCAGACTGTGATTATGTGAGCCACTTCATAATAAATCTCCTTTTATGTTCTATTGAGTCTATTTCTCGGGAGAACCCTGAATAATACAGCATCCACATTAGAGGTGGAAACTGAGGCCCAGGGAACTAGTAACTGAGAAGGTCACATGCATAAAGTAACAGATCATCAGATTCTGATCATTTGTGTTGAGCATGACTAGACCATGGTGCTCCTGACCTCTCAGAGAAATGTTTATTGTATGTTATCTTATGACAATGAAAACACTCAGAAGGATGCTAATAAGATTACACATCTCTGAGTAGTCCCTTATTCTACAACCGTGTGTCAAACAGTATCTTTCAGCACTGGTTGAAAGCATTTTCCTAGGAGATAAAGTTTTAGGTCAAATGCTTTTTAAAAATTGTAACATTATACTCTGTCTTTCCTACCTTTATCAGGATGTCTGCAACCTGATTAGTTTCTTAAAAGATTATAATTTTCCTGCGTTCAACCCACATGCCTGCAGGGACAGAGGTGTGAACAACCAGTGAAAGCCCAGAGTTCAGAAATGGTCAACTATCACATAATCCATGGACTGTATTAGATACTAAAATTCTGACAGCTTGCTCTTGTGACAAAGATGTTAACAAGGAAAGAAAATGGCACTAATTTAATCTATTCTTACAGTTCATTCTAAAATGAGACTAGCATGACACCAAGTTATAATAATAAATACTATAGTAATTTCACAATTCTTCCTACATGCTGTTCACAGTCCTTTCACATGCAAATTCGCCATCCATTGCTTCATGACAGTGATTTTAAGTGCATTAAAGAGTTCTGAATTTTCTTATACTTGATCTCCTAATTATGTTGCAGGAACATACACAGAATAGTACTATATCCTGGCATTTGTCTGGTTTATAGCATTCTCCTGACATAGTTAAGCCTGTTTTGGAACAGGTTTAACCAGCAGGATTTGATTATTGGTTTTGCACTAATTATTACAGGATTAGTACAGCAGTGATAATTGAATAATCAGATTTGATTATTACTCCTATAATCATTAGTACAGGAGTAATAATGGAATATTCACTACGAGTAGTGAATGAGAGAAGTAAAATTTGCCCCAGATCAAGTCATTGTGAAATGCTAAGTATATCTTTATTTTGTAATAGAAATTTATAGAACGCTTATAGAATGTTAAAAAAAAAACTTTTATAGAAAGTTAAAAAGAAAACACGGAGAACTTTAGTAGATGATATCTAAAGAGTTGTTAGGTTTTGAGGACTTGTTTGAAAAGACGTTTTAACTAGGAAGTAAAGCTATGTAGGATCAGAGCTTTCGGGTATCCTACTTCCCTTCAGTGCTTCTGGGGCAGCGCCCTGGGCTGGCACGCTGGGTGCATAGCACAGCTTTGGTGTTGTGTGAAAGAAAGTAGAAATGTTATCATTCTTTAAGGCCCTTGCAGCCCAGGTCAGTGGGTGTCTTCCCATATGTGTTAGTGAGTACACGTGGCTAACACACAGGATGCTTAGGTCTCCCATGTTGGATGAATATGGGAACTGGGGGGCCTTGAAGAGAAAAAGTCAGGAGAAAGCACCTTCTTGGACTTAACTAGCTTGCTGCTGCTGCTAAGTCGCTTCAGTCGTGTCCGACTTTGTGCGACCCCATAGATGGCAGCCCACCAGGCTCCTCCATCCACAGGATTCTCTAGGCAAGAATACTGGAGTGGGTTGCCATTTCCTTCTCCTTACCTAGCTTAGGATGGTATCCAAAGGTAGCCCAAAGTAAGTGTATTGGAAAATCTTTCACCTTGATGAGAGTATGAAGAAGTGTCTGATCTCATTATATGTTTTAAAAATATATACTCGTCATGCTTGGTGGTTCAATGGTGAGTGATTGGGGGGCACTGAAGTAAAGTGTCCACTTTCTGGGAAATGACTTTGCAGTGTTTCCCAGTGAGGAGATAGTTGTGGCTGAAGGAGAGCTCCAGGTGACAACCCTTCTTGCCCGTTTCTTCAGCATCTTGCCCACCAGGAGAGTGAAGGCACCGTCTGACTCTGGTAGTAACTTCTTTGCATGGTTGTGTAATTAATTAAGGGCCGTAGGTGTATGACAGCCTCTGAATTCAGCTTAATAGTCTTAATTATGTAGGAAAACAATACACTGTGTAAATTAGTACACACCAGATATGAGATAATTACCAGGGCAGGGTGGACAGTGTTTTGTTGACGTGCTACTTTGAATGAGTCATTTCAATGCTGGAAATATATATTTTGTAAGTGAGAGCTAAGGTACTAAATTGTTCTTTCAGAAACCTGGTTCCAATTGCTTTAAAATGCTAGGTAGGTGGAAAATAATAAATTCTGTGTCTTCAGAGATAAGAACTGCATTTGTATTATACTGCTGGGCATGACAATCACTGTAATTTTGGAAGGTTGTTATTACTGTATGAACAAACTTTTTTGGTATTATTACTGTTTATTTTAATTCAGGGACATATTCTGTACTAGATGTTTAATGAAAATGGCCTTGTATTAAAATGTTTTACTTGCTGTTTGCTGAAAGACATTGTAAAATTAGAAATAAGAAAGACATCTTATGTTACCTAGCCCATCCCAGGCAGCATAGAGAAAAAGATTATACTATAAAGCAGCTTTGCTAGGGGAGCCAAAAATAGACCTCACTCTTTGCATTTCTCACTGAGTAAATTGTAGGCCGCAGGATGGGATCATTTGTGTCAATTCAAAAGGAAAACTGTATTCTTAAAAATGTTTAGAAAGATGGATACCAATTTATCGATGAATTTGTTGACCAGGGTCCCACATTTGAGAGTTCTAAGGTCAGAAAAAAATTTTTTTTTAATTTCTCAAACTGTGCTGAATTAAACAATCGTTTAGAGTTTCCCTGAAGACTTATTCAATTATCTATGCAAGTACTTCAGCAATGCAAACACAGTGAAGAATGTTTTTCTTTCGCTGTAAAATGTAATAAAATGGTGGGTGGGTTTGAATATTATTACTTCTTTTTTCCCATCTGAGTTTTCCAAAGGTACCTAGGAGTAAGAAAAAGCAAAAATGTATGTAAAAGCAGACAGAAGCAGATGAAACCAAGAGGGTTAGATAATTCACACCAGATATGAGCCCTCAGCCTTCAAGTGTTGAAGTGACACTGCAGTGATGAAGTTGAATTGCCCCTTGGCAAAGTTGTGAAGTGGTCCTGGTTGTCCCTTTTCTTGGTTTCTGACTCATTTCTATCCTTTCCTCCACTCTTTCCCTCCCCTGTTAGTGCCCACCACTCCCTTTTTCCTTCCCCAGGGACCCAAGAACCTCTACCAAAATTGGGAAAACTACTGTCTGCATGGTCCCAGCAGGTGGCTGCCCCATGCCAGGCCCAGGGTGTGTTGGGGGAGCCACCCTCAAAATAATGGAATTAGGGAGTGGCGGGAAAGCCGGCCACCCCACTCCTTCACTTGTCAGGAAACAAGCAAGTTTGTCGTGAGCTAGTATTAAACCCCCTTCATTGGCAGCCTGCTTCTGTGAATTCTGATGGTTGGAACACAGCTAACGAGACTAAAGTTGTGGTTTTTGACCTGCTGATGAATCCAAGTAGTTTCTTTGCTTTTGTCCTGATCACAGATCATGCCATGATCCCCTGGAGGAGGAAATGGCAACCCACTCCAGTATTCTTGCCTGATATATTCCATGGTCAAAGGAGCCTGGTGGGCTGCAGTCCATGGGGTTACAGAGTCAGACACGACTGTGCAAACACACTCGCACACAGAGCATGCCATGCTCACCCAGCTTGTAAATTTTTCCCCTTCATTCCAAGGGAATTCTTACATTTAGTTGACTGTGGAATTATTTTTAAGCAGAATCTTTTATCTTATGAGACTAGTGGTCTAAGGAACACAATTTGGGAAATTAATATGCTATTTCCTGTTATGAGCATATAGATTGTTGGCAGTTTTTAACTACTGTAAATTTTTCTTATCTTTGGGCACATATTGAATTATTTCCTAGAATATATCCCTAACCTCTTAGATAAGTGGTATGTTTAAAGTTATGGATACATATTTTTTAAATTACTCTTCAGAAATGTTGCACCAATTTCCATTTCCCACCTGAGTGTGTTTTCCTCAAACCCTAACCCTGGAAATTACCATATTAACTATTTGTCAGTTTGATAAGTGAAAATTATATTTTATAATACATTTCATTTCTTTGATTACTCATGTAGTTAGACATTTATTCTTTTCCTTGGTGAATTGCTTAGTCTTAAACATTGCCCATCTTTCTATTCATGTGTATGCTTTTCTTCATTATTTTGTGGAAATTTTAATGTAATTTCACGTAAACAGTGCTTTGGAGAAAAATAGAGTAAGTGGCAAAGGAGTGACAAAAGATAGAGGTCAAAGGCTGGAGGCACATTATTTTAGAAAGGGTTGGAAACATAGCTCAGAGAGGGTGACTCATTTTTATTTGAAACGTCATTGATTTGCTTTTGTTCAGGACACTGTCCATTTGCCACACCATATTCTTTCTCTGCCCTTCCTATTTGAGCCCTTTCCAGGGACTGTCCTGTATGTACACTATTAGAAACTTCCTCCAGCTTCCCCTTGGGCTTAGCAAATGGGGAACCCATCAGGAGATCAGAGGGAGGAAGGAAAGCGACATTGGGATATTTGTTTCCCTGCCCCCATGCCCATGACTCGTCACTTTGGGCTGGTGAAGGTCATTGATCTTGCCAAGCAGCTTCCTTACTTGACCTGCTCTTTCTTGGTTTCACTAACCACTCTATCCCTTCATCCCCCAAGTTCTAGAAATACTAACAGTTGCATCGCTTGTAGTTTACCTAACGCCCAAGCACATCTTTTTAAGTAGCCCCTCTGCATCACACTGTCTATCCTAATTTGAGTGTGCCATCTATTTCCGTTTCTGTACAGGGAACTGTTAGTGCCCCATTCAGATGCCTTCTGCTAGGCCGCTGCACTCATCTTTTTCTGTGAGTATTTGCTGTTAGTGGCTTATAACTGTGCACTTTTCCAGAGTTGCCTTTAGGCTCTGGAGCCAGGTTGGCCAGAAATGCCTAGGAAGCTAAGCGCCCCCCATTCTGAGGGCAGTCTGCAGCCAATGATTGACTGGTGTGAGGGGCACAGCACAAAAACCTAAGCCCTTAGCCTAGATGATTAGAAAAAAGAAAAATAGGTGATGAATCATTTTACCATATGCTAGACAGTAATATAAAGCTGTGCTATTTAAAACTGCGAGGTACTTGCTCAGATAGACCAATAAAGAAGAGTGAAATTGAAATAAGATCGATATGTATTAGGGTGTTTTATATATGAGAGAGATGATAATAAAATCAGTAAGAAAAAAAGGAATTATTCAAATAATTCTGAGAATTTTGGCTATTTATATAGTACAATAGAAAATTAGATCTCTATACCACATCATTCACAAACATATATTCTGGATAGGTTAAAGATCTGAATATCAAAGGCAGGGTTCTAAAACTTTAACCAAAGAAAGAATATATCTTTATATCACTATTAGAAGATAATTCTTAAACACAGAAAGCACAAAAAGAGAAGGAAAATATTTATACATTTTGCTACATTAAGAGGCAAAACTTCTGTAGGATAAAAGGTGACAAAGATGAAAATGCAGGCTTACAGACTGAGAAAAGATAGTTGCAACTCATGTTACCAACAACAAATTAATCTCCAGAATGTATTAACTGTTTTTAGAAATCAGTAATGCAGGAAGAGAAACATATAATGTAAGCCACAAAATATAATAGTAAATTCACAGAGGAAGAAAGATAGATGTCCAAGAAATATATGAAAAGATGTCCAACATCTTTAGTAATTGAGACATATACATTAAAACAAAGACATACTCTTTATATTAATAGGTCTGCTAATATAATGTCAACTGTGAGTGATAATGTGGAGAAAAAAATGACTTTAATACTTGGCTGAGGGAAGGGAAAATGGGTATGACCACTTTGGAAAACTGTGTAGAATTAGCATGTAAAGTTGACAGCACATATTCTCTGTAACTCAAGTTTTATTTCTGGACTTTGTTTATCAGGGAGACATTTTTAGAGGGCATGTACAAAGATACTAATTTTTGAATCATTTGTTGTTTATTGCAAGGCTAAGAAATCCAGCAGACAATAAGAGAATCAAAAAATACATTGTGGTTTGTTGGTCCCACGAAAAGCATAAGAATGAAAATGAATGAACTAGATTTGAATATAGCAACACAGATAAGTCTTGTAAACATAATGTTGTAGGTAAAAAGAAATGTTGAGTACAGATATAGTAACAAATATTGAGGAAATTTACTCAAAGAAGGACCTGAGTTTGAGCATCTCTGGGGGGTGGTGAAGGACAGGGAAGCCTGTGCTGCAGTCCCTGGTGTCACAAAGAGTCGAGCAACTGAACAACTCAAAGGAGAACAAAACACATATGAGTATGATAGCACTTATTTCAGAAAAGGTAGATGGGGTGAGCAGGTGCTGGAGTTTGGCTCTATAACTGTATATAAAACATTTTGTTTCATTCCATGGGGATTTTCTAGGCAAGAGTACTAGAGTGGGTTGCCATGCCCTCCTCCAGAGGATCTTCCTAACCCAGAGATCCAACCCAGGTCTCCTGCACTGCAGGCAGATTCTTTACCATCTGAGCCACCAGGGAAGCCCAAAAATAAAGTAACCTAAAGAACATGAATCAAAATACTAATAGAGATTTAATTGCAGTAGAGAGTGCATACATCCCTTGTAATTTTCTGTTGGGCATAAATATAATCAAATGTTAAAATTATGATATAGAAAAATTGGAATGAACAATGAAAATAATAACGCTTATAAAGAATGCTTAAATTATTTGTGTTAACATGGCTGTAAAACACCAACTAAAATTTTGTTGACGGAAAAGACACTTGATGTAAAGAATTAATTTATGGCTTGATTGCATGAATTCCCCCTTTACCAAAATCACATATATTGACCTTCCCCCACTACCTCTTTGGAACAGTTTCTTGGAGGTGGTGACTGTTGAAGGCAGAGCAGATCTTGACTATCAGGGATCAGCAGTGGCTCTCAAGTTAAACACTGTTTTCAGTATTCTTTTACCTTTTGAGATGAATGTTTCTGCTTTCCCCTTTGAGTTTCTGGGATTTAAAAACAAAATCTCCATTAAATTATGATTAAAAATATTTTAAATTTACATTGACCCTTGAATAACATGGGTTTGAGCAGTGTGGATCTTTTTTTTTTTAACATGGATTTGTCTTTTCAATCAATACTACGTTACTACAGCTTCTGAGGTTTGTTGAGTCCTCAGAGTGCAGAACCAGGAATAAGAGGAATCAGGGCTACAGACTAAGGACTTGGAATCCACAGATTTCATATCTGTGACAGGTCCTAGGACTAATCACTTGTAGATCTGAGGGATGTCTGTGTTTTATAGCATTTTAGATAGATAATATATTTTTAGAATATTATAAATGTAATATTTAATATTTATAATTATATACATATTATGTAGCTAATGTAAATATTAAATATACTATCTATAAAACAGAAAATTAATTTTTTCTTGCTAAAAATTTCTTTCATTAAAATAATTAAAAAATATATTACTTAGCATTTTTAGCTAAACCAGAAAGGTTCTTTTTCAAGATATTAGGCTGCTACATTGCTGTAGAAGTTTGAGGTGATAAATATGCAGATAACTTAAATGTGGAAAGGAAGCAATCTATGTAAAAATGAGTTCCAGGGGAAGAACTGTGGCAGGAGTAACTTAGAGTATTCAAGGACTTTCAATACAGCAAGTATAACTAGCCTGAAGCAGCAAGGGAGAAAAGTAGGGGACTTTGTCAGAGAGATAGGCTGGAGGTAAGTTCTGTTAGAGTCCCTTAGGGCATTGTGAGAATTTTCGATGATTCCAGTGTTGGTGGGAAACCATTAAGTAATTTGATTGGGGAAGGATGTGATTTGATGTTACATTTTTCCAAGATTATTGTTTGTTCTATGGGCTATAGTAGGGGGATCAATTGGGTTTTGAAGTGGTCTGGGTGGGAGATGATAAAGACTATATGGATTGTCATCTCTGTTCTTAAACATGAAAACACTGAATACCTTGGTGCAGGAATGTTATTACCATGTCTTTTATTGCCAGCATCTTCCACGCCATAGTGCTCTCTTCTCTTCTAGAGCAGCTGTGAGTCAGGCCACTTGGAAGGTGAATTATTGTAATGGGAATTTTTAATGCCATAATTTTACTTCTGCAAACTCTGCTTCCAGTAATTATTTTCAACATGGTATATTTTAGTAAATTCCACAGTTAGTCTTCTCGGTTAAGGTAATTTCTCATCTAGTTCCACAAATTACCTGGAATATATTATTGAATTAAATAGAGTATCTGGGTGGAAAGGCTGTTTATGGGCAGGGCATCAGTTATTGCACATAAGTACCATTATTCATCATTATGCTCATTACAGTACAAAGGCTTTATCTGCTTTTGACATCTTGCCCTTTAAAGCAACCCTATTTTGGCTGTATGTGGAAGGTTAAAAAGAAGTACAGCCCATTTCTCTAATGATGATGCTATAGAAGCTAATGGCAGTATAAGCCATTTTAGACAACTAAGAACAACTTGAGTAGTACTTTTAAATACTTCTTAGAGAAAAATATGAAAACCTATCAAGAAGGAAAAAATGTAAGTTTACTTTATAATCAAAGAGCTTTTACTTCTTCTTTTTACTGTCATAGATGAAGAGAAAAGGAAACACACCTTGATATGGATAGAATATACATGTATGTGAAAAAGAGAGAAAGAAAGAAGAAAGAGGGAGAGGAAGAATGGGTAATATTCCTTAAAGAGACCTTGATAGTAGAAACTTTGAATTTTAAGGCATCAGAAGTTGGATTCAAGTATGAGTTCCAGTACTGATTGGCCTTTGTTGAGTGATCTTAGGCCAATCAGTTTATCTCTTGGGCTTCATGCCTTAATATGTCACTGTTCTGCGGGCTATCTTTCCTTAAAGAAAGGAGATGATCCTTTCCCACTGGAGAAGTGTCTCAGTTGTGGATAAATACTTGACAGTTGTGATATTTGCCTCTGCAACTGTGATCCCCAGAGGCGCTGGCCACAAAAATTTCTGTCTCCTGGTCATGGTATGTCATGGGCTATAATCACAACTTTTGGTATCGAAGGTAGTACTAATAGTAAAGTTGAGAGTGCATGAGCTTTAGTGTTTGTTGTATTTTAAATCTCTTTATTAGGAGACCTTCTAAGAATGTCTTAAGAATTAATTTTATTAGAAGATATTTGCAAATGATATCTCTGATAAGGGATTAATATCTAAAATATACAAATAACTGTTACAACTCAACAACATACAAAACCAAACAACCTGATTAAAAATGGGCAGAGGACTTGAATAAACACTTTCCCAAAGAGATATACAGGTGACCAATAAATACATGAAAATATGTTTAATCTCATTATTTACCAGGGAAATTCAAATCACAACCACAACAAGATATCATCTCACTCCTGTTCAGTTCAGTTCAGTGCAGTTGCTCAGCCCTGTCTGACTCTTTGCAACCACATGGACTGCAGCAGGGCATTCTTCACTGTCCATCACCAACTCCCAGAGCTTGCTCAAGCTCATGTCCATCGAGTTGGTGATGCCATTCAACTGTCTCATCCTTTGTCGTCCTCTTCTCCTCCTGCCTTCAATCTTTTGCATAATCAGGGTCTTTTCCAATGAGTCAGTTCTTCACATCAGGTAGCCAAAGTCTTGGGAGCTTCAGCTTCAACATCAGTCCTTCCAATGAATATTCAGGGGTGATTTCCTTTAGAATGGACTGATTGGATCTCCTTACAGTCCAAGGGACTGTCAAGAGTCTTCTCTAGCACCACAGTTCAAAAGCATCAATTCTGCAGTGCTTAGCTTTCTTTATGCTCCATCTCTCACATCCATAAGGACTACTGGAAAAACCATACCTCTGACTAGACGAACCTTTGTCAGCCAAATAATGTCTCTGCTTTTTAATATGCTGTCTAGGTTAGTCATAGCTTTTCTTCCAAGGAACAAGTGTCTTTTAATTTCGTGGCTGCAGTCACCATCTGCAGTGATTTTGGAGCCCAAGAAAAAAAAGTCTGTCTCTGTTTCCATTGTTTTCTCATCTATTTACCATGAAGTGATGAGACTGGATGCCATGATCTTAGTGTTTTGAATGCTGAGTTTTAAGCCAATTTTTTCACTCTCCTTTTTTACTTTCATCAAGAGGCTCTTTAGGTTTTCTTCCCTTTCTGCCATAAGGGTGGTGTCATCTGCATATCTGAGGTTATTGATATTTCTCCCAGCAATCTTGATTCCAGCTGTGCTTCATCTAGCCTGGCATTTCTCATGATGTGCTATGTATATATGTTAAATAAGCAGGGTGACAATATAGAGCCTTGACGAACTCCTTCCCCAAATTGGAATCTGTCCATTGTTCCATGTCTGGTTCAAACTGTTGCTGCTTGACCTGCATATGTATTTCTCAGGAGGAAGGTAAGGTGGTCCGGTATTCCCATCTCTTGAAGGATTTTCCATGGTTTGTTGTGATCCACACAGTCAAAGGCTTTGGCACAGTCAATAAAGCAGAAATAGATGTTTTTTCTGGAACTCTCTTGCTTTTTTGGTGATACAACAGATGTTGGCAATTTAATCTCTCTTTCCTCTGCCCTTTTTAAATCTAGCTTGAACATCTGGAAGTTCTCAGTTCATGTATTGTTGAAGCCTGGCTTGGAGAATTTTGAGCATTACTTTGCTAGCATGTGAGATGAGTGCAATTGTGTGGTAGTTTGAACATTCTTTGGCATTGCCTTTCTTTGGGATTGGAGTGAAACCTGACCTTTTCCAGTCCTATGGCCAGTGCTGAGTTTTCCAAATTTGCTGGCATATTGAGTGCAGCAATTTCACAGTATCATTTTCTAGAATTTGAAATGGTGCAACTGGAATTCCATCACCTCCACTACCTTGTTCATTGTGATGCTTCCTAAGGCTCACTTGACTTTGCATTGCAGGATGTCTGGCTCAAGGTGAGTGATCACACCATCATGATTATCTGGGTCATGAGGCTCAAGGTGAGTGATCACACCATCATGATTATCTGGGTCATGAAGATCTTTCTTGTATAGTTCTTCTGTGTATTCTTGCCATCTCTTCTTAATATCTTTTGCTTCTGTTAGGTCCATACCATTTCTGACCTTTATTGTGCACATCTTTGCTTGAAATGTTCCTTTGGTATCTCTAATTTTCTGGAAGAGATGTCTAGTCTTTCCCATTCTGTTGTTTTCCTCTATTTCTTTGCATTGATCACTGAGGAAGCATTTTTTTTTTTCTTTTTTTATCTCTCCTTGCTATTCTTTGGAACTCTGCATTCAGATGGGTGTATCTTTCCTTTTCTTCTTTGCCTTTTGCTTCTCCTCTTTTCTCAGCTATTTGTAAGGCCTCCTCAGAAAGCCATTTTGCCTTTTTTCATTTTTTTTCTGGGTATAGCTTTGATCACCACCTCCTGTACAATGTTATGAACCTCCATCCATAGTTCTTCAGGCACTCTGTCTTATTAGATCTAATCCTTTGGGTCTACTTGTCACTTCTACTGTGTAATTGTAAGGGATTTGACTTAGGTCATACTTAAATGGTCTAGTGGTTTTCCCTACTTTGTTCAGTTTAAGTCTGAATTTGGCAATCAGGAGTTCATGATCTGAGCCACAGTCAGCTCCCGGTCTTGTTTTTCCTGATTGTATAGAGCTTCTCCATCTTCAGTTGCAAAGAATATAATCAATCTAATTTAAGTATTAACCATCTGGTGATGTCCATGTGTGGAGTTGTCTCTTGTGTTGTTGGAAGAGGGTGTTTGCTATGACCAGTGCATTCTCTTGGCAAAACTCTGTTATCCTTTGCCCTGCCTCATTTGGTACTCCAAGGCCAGAGTTGCCTGTTTGAATCCCTCCTGTTAGAATGACTATTATCAAAAGACAAGAAATAAAAGTGTTGGTGATGATATAGAGAAAAGGCAACTGTCATGTACTATTGTTAGGGACGTAAGTTGGTAGAGTCACTATGGAAAACAATAGGGAGGCGCCTCAAAAAATTGAAAATACAACCACCATGTAATCCAGTAATCCCACTTCTGGCTAATTTTCCAAAGGAAAAAAAGCACTAATTTGAAAAGGTATATGTACCCCTATGTTCATTGTAGCTTTATTTACAATATCCAATGTATGGAAGCAATCTAAGGGTCCATTGATAGAACAAAGGATAAAGAAGATGTGTTATACACAATGGAGTATTACTCAGCCATAAAAAGAATGAAATCTTACCATTTGCAACAAAATAGATGGACCTAGATGGTGGTATGCTAAATGAAATAAGTCAGGGAAAGAAAAACATTATATGATTTCACTCTTACGTGAATTCCAAAAACAAACCAAACAAACATAACAAAACTAAACACAGTCATAGATACGGAGAACAAACTTGTGATTATCAGAGAGGCAGAAGGTGGGAAGATGAATGAAATGGGTGAGGAAATTAAGAGGCACAAACCTCTAGTTATAAAATAAAGAAATCATGGGATGTAATGTGCAGCATAAGGAAATTATCAATAATATTATAATAACTTTGGTGACAATAACTAGGTTTTTCCTAGTGATCATTTCGTAATGTATAAAAATATTGACTCACTATGTTGTACACCTGAAACTAATATAATTTTGTGAGTGAATTATACTTCAATTAAAAAATAAAGAGTGCTACTGGGAGAAAACCTATGCTCACTCACTGTCTTTGTCTCCAGTTTTTATTGGTGATATACTTCAAGGACAGGGTAAAGATGAATTCTTAGATATTTAATTTCAGTGCTTTTTTAAGCTTTCTATTTGTACTTTAGAAATTAGCTTCTGTGATTGCTTTTTTAGGATTAATAAGAGGCAGAAGTGGAAGATGTGATTGTAAGAAGGTGCGGGTAAAGGAGAGGGTAACAATAAGTTTCAAGGTTTGGGTGTTGGTATTTGGAAGAAGAATGAGAGTCAACAGTGAGAATGGGAGAGAGGGGAGGACTCACTCTATTTATCCAATAACTGTGTTCTTAATGCATACTTATGCCAAGTCATTCATTCATTTGTTCATCAAATATTTATTAAATTATATTATGCTAGGTGTCAAGGAATCAAATACAAATAGAGAACTGTCAGATAGTGAAAAGAGATCATAGGTTTTCTAGAAGAGATTAAAATAAAATTCTCTGAGTCCAGAGAAACAGGAAAGTTCTTTGTTATTCTGGAGTAGGTCAGGAAAGACTCTGGGAAGAGGTCGTAAAGGATGCATACAAGTTTTTTTCCACTGGACAACAGATTTTAAGTGAACTCCTACTCTATGGCAGGCTTTCTTCTTGTGCTGGAAATATGACATTAAAAGTTTAAAGTTTTGCTCTTGAGGAGCTTTCATTCTGGAAAAGGAAGACAGGAGACTAACATACAGTGTTCCTTGGTAAGTGTTGTAGAGAAAAGTAAAGCAGAATAACAGGAGTTGAAAATAACAGATAGTGCTATTTTATATGAAGTGTAGAAGATGATGGCTTCATAAAGAAGATGACATTTGAGCAGAAAAATGACAAGATGAAGCTGTAAGCCATATGGATATCTGGGGTGTGAGCACAGCAGACAGAGGAGACAAGTACAAAGACTCAGAATAAGGTGCCTGTTTGTCATGCATTATGTATGTGAAGTGACTTCCCTGGTGGCTCAGATGGTAAAGCATCTGCCTACAATACAGGAGACCCTGGTTCAATCCCTGGGTAGTTAAGATCTCCTAGAGAAGAAGATGACAACCCACTCCAGTATTCTTGTCTGGAAAATCCCATGAACGAAGGAGCCTGGTAGGCTACAGTCCATGGGGCCGCAAAGAGTCAGTTGCACGACTGAGCAACTTCACTTTCATGTATGTGAAGGAGGCCCGTATGGCTGAAGCAAAAAAAAAAAAAAAAATGAGGGAGAGCGATAGGATGTGAGGTCATAGTGATATCAAGGGGCATATTATGAAAGGTCTTGTAGATTATGTAAGAGTTTTGAATTTTACTGTAAGCAAGATGAGGAATCACTGGAAAGTTTTGAAGAGTAACATGATGATTATGTTGCTGGGTAAAGAACAGCTTGTGGGTGCATTGGAAAGGGAGACAAGTGATGATGGAGGTAGGAGTAGGTCAGGAGGCTCTCACAATAATCCAGTTAAAGGGTGATGGTGGCTTAGATCTGAGTGGTAGCAGCAAATGTAATGCAACGTGGTTAGATTTTGGATGTAGTGTAACATTGGAGCCCCAGGGGTTTGCAGTTGGATTGGGTACAGAATGTGAGAAAAAGAGAAGTCAAAGATGAATCCTAGGTTTCTGACATGGAGCAACTGTAAGGTTGACGTGTAATCTTACAGTGAAGGTGGAGAAAGAGCATGTGTGGAAGGGAGACACGGAAATTAATACTTGTGTCTTAATAAGTTTAGATATCTATTTATTAGGCATCCATTTGGAGAGGGTGAGTGTTTATTGGCCCTATGAACATGGAACTCAGGGCAGAAATTAGCCAGTGGCCCAGGATTTTAGATCAGCAAATTCCAGCTCCAGCTCTTGGACAAGGGTAATCTCCTGTTGAATCACTTTAGAGAATATGAAGCCTTTAAACAAAATTTTATGAAGTTCTTCTTCAAGCAGAATTTTGAAATGGTTAGTACAGAACTGTGATAAATGATATTTGGCATGGAGAATAAAGAAGTGGTTAATGGCAGAAGAACCATTAACAAAACTGAGATTTAGAGATCTAATAAGAAAACTAGAAACAGTTTTTTTAATGGAAAGGAGACAGGATCTGTTTAAAGGATTGTATGTGACAGGACAATTATGCTACAAAATCTACTTAATCCCAAGGAATTCCATTCTCAGTTCTGCTTGTGATGAAATATTATGTAAAAATGGTGCTCTTTTTCCAAATATCTTTTAAGTATTTGACAAAAGAGTTGGGCAAAGTCTTATATTTTAAACCTCCTAGAGTTATTTTAAAAAATTAACCTTTAACCCCTAGAGAGTTTTTTTTTTAAATTTTATTTTAAATCTGTGCTTCCCTGGTGGCTCAGACGGTAAAAAAATCTGCCTGCAATGCAGGAGACCTGGGTTCCATCCCTAGGTCGGAAAGATCCCCTGGAGACGGAACTGGCTCTCCACTCCAGTATTCATGCCTGGAGAATTCTGTGAACAGAGGAACCTGGTGGGCTACCGCCTATGGGATTGCAATGAATAGGACATGACTGAGTGACTAACACTTTCATTCACTTTTTCATGAGCATTTTACTTCCAGGGCTGATCTGCCCTGCCCAGTCCATAGGGAGATATGTGACATAAAATAAGAATACCATAGTAATGTTTCAATTAGTAAGTGGATGATTTTTATTGCCTTTAAAATGATAATTTATATTATAATGCTTGGAAATATTTTTCAACATTAACAAGTGTTGAATACAGACTTGATTATGTTATAAAGGTAGATATGATCAAAAATAGCCACTTAATTTTCCCACTGTTGAGTATATCTTGCTAGTCTATTTCCTTCTTTTCAAAAAATGTACAAAATATAAAGTGGTAAGTATGCTGGCTTTTGACAGATGTGAATTCTTTATTTTTTTATTTTTATTGTGTTGGTTTTTCCATACATTGACATGAATCTGCCATGGGTATACATATGCTCCCCCTCCAGAACCCCCCTCCCTCCTCCCTCCCAATTCCCTCCCCCTGGGTCATCCCGGTGCATCAGCCCCGAGCATCACACCTGGGCTGAACACCACACAAGCGTTCCCAACCAGGAAACTTTGACAAACTACACATCCAACCCCACCCATAGTGAGGAACCTCCACAATAAAGGGATAACATAGCAATATAAACAAGATGAAAAGGCAGAGAAATACCCAGCAGGTAAAGGAACAGGATAAATGTCCTCCAGACCAAACAAAAGAGGAGGAGATAGGAAATCTACCTGATAAAGAATTCCAAATAATGATAGTGAAAATGATCCAAAATCTGGAAAACAAATTGGAGTTACAGTTCAATAACCTGCAGACAAGGATCGAGAAGATGCAAGAAAGGTTAATTATCAGATGTGACTTCTTGAAATCATTATATCTGAACATAAAGCATCTTTTTTGGAAGGAAAATTTCCTAATTTTTTTCCAGTAGTTTTTATGAAACAAGATATAGAAATTCAGTAATCCATCTAGTCTACTTCTTTCTAAAATAGAAGGCAAATACATTTGCTGTTGGAGGGGTGAGAGGAAGAGAAATGAAGAGGAAGTGAAATTAGAGAGTAGAGACAGTTTCATCCTGTTGTTTGGATTTAGGAATGGTGGTGGATTACAAAAATGGTACAGATTCTTCCCATTTCTGTATATATGCCCCTTTGTAATGTGACCTTGCAGTTCCTCCAACAGAAGGTGGCATCTACTTTATCTTGAAGCTGGGTTGTCCATATGACTTCATTTGGCCAATTGGACACTGGTAAACGTGACTAAGAAGTGGCTTGAAAAGTACTTGAGCTTTGCTTCATGGAAGCTCTTAGACAGCCATGTACTGAAGGATGAGAGGCCATGTTGAGGAGCCCCAGCCAGCAAAGAGCCAGTATCTGGCCAATAGCCTGACAAGCAACAGTCATGACACTGAGACCAGCCACCAGCTCACCTGCCAGTTGGTGAAAGACAAAGGAGAAGCATTCCCAACTGAGAAGAGTGTTAGTCAGAAATATGTACTGCAGTTGACCCTAGAACAGCATGGGGATTAGGAGCACCTGGGCCCTTGTGCAGTTGAAAATCTGGTTCTGCATCTATAGCTTGAACCAACCATGAATCGTGTTCTTCTGTGGTACATATTTACTGGAAAAAAAAATCATCTGCATTTAAGTGGACCCACACAGTTTAAAGGGTCAACAGTGTTTCTAAACCTGTATGAAATTTATAGCACAAACTCAAAATGCATAAAGTTCAAGCTGACAGAACTAAAAAGAATAATAAGAAAATCTACAATTGTGAAAAAATATTTTTAACACAGATAGGAAAAATGACCAACCAAAAAAAAAAAAAAAGAAAATTTGGATACAACAATTACAAACTTGGCTTAATTGGCATCTGTAGAACACTGTTCTCAGCATCTGTAGAATATATCTTCCCAAATGACATAGAACACTTAGCAAAACTGACCATTGAGCTTGGCCATAAAACAAATCTCAGCACCTTTTAAGGGTTACAGTATTACAAAGCATGTTCTCTGACTATAATGGAATTAATTCAGAAATCAGAAGTATAAAGTAGAAGATTCCTTGGGTCAAAGAATAAATCATAGTAGAAGTGAAAAAATATTTTAACTGAATGATATTGTAAACATTACATTTAAAACTTATCCAAAGAAGCTTAGAGTACATTTCAAGGGAATTTTATGGTCTCCTTTGTTTACATTAGAAAAGAAGAAAAGCTAAAAATCCATGACCTGTGTACCTACCTCAAGAAGTTAGGAAAGAAACAGACTGGAACAGTTAGCAATGAAACAGTTCAGAGAAAATCAGTTAAACCAGAAGTTGGTTCTTTTAAAAGACTAACAAATTGACAAACCCTTAGCAAAAATTATCACGAGCAAAAGAGAAAAGGCATAAATTACTAATATGAGGAATAAAAAAGAGAGAGATGTTTTTAATGTCTTTATAACATATAGATATCAGGAATTCAGCCACAGGGAATAAATGATGATGGACTCGACTGCCTGCTATTAGCAATTTAGATATGATTGATGAAGCAGCTGTAATTGATGAAATGGCTATGTTTAGATATTGAACTATGTATAGCACGTGACTGTGATCCTTGAGTGAAGAAAAATAAGTGAGTCCCCTGGTCACCCCCACCTTCTGGGTGGAGGAGCTTTTCAGGCTCTAGCAAAGAGAGAGTTCCACCCTGGAGACTGAGATTAAAGTTTGCAGTCAAAGACAGCCAGAATCTGGGGGGCAGAATGTATCAGGGAGAAGGGAATATTAACTCAAAATGGACTTACACATCAGATCTGAAACTATGAAGCTTCTGGAAGAAAACAGGAGAATATCTTCATGCCTTTAGCGTAGCCAAAGATTTCTTAAATGGAATACAAAATGGATAAAAGAAAACAATTGATAAATTTGATTTCATAAAATTTTCAAAGCTTTTCCTCTTCAGTGACTTAAGAAAATGAAAATGCAAGCCATGGACTATCAGATTATTTGCTATTCATATAACTGACAAAAGCCTCATATCCAGAATATATAAGAACTATGTAACATGGTAAGAGTAAAAAAACAATTAAAAATTAGGCAAAATTTTAGACAGTTTTCAAAAGAAGATATGTGATTGACCAATAAATTCAAGGAAAGATAAAAGAAATCATTAGCCATTAAAGATATACAAATTAAAACCACAATGAGCTAACACTACACAACCAAAAGACTGGCTAAAATCAAAAGGATTAGCATAATCAAGCCTTGGAGAGAATATGAAACTTATACATTGCTCTTGGGAAAGTAAAATTGTATAATCACTTTGAAAAATAATCTGACAGTTCAGTATAAAGTTAAAACATTCACTTACTGTACAACCCAGCAAGCCCACTTATAGACATTTATCCAAAGGGGTAAATGAATACATTTTCATACAAAACCTTGTTTGTGAATGATCATAACATCTTTATTATAATAGCATAATAACTAAAAACTGGGAGTAACTAAAGCAAGTTATATGTGGAATATCCATAGTATAACACTACAGAGCAAAAAAAAAAAAAAAACCCTAACAAACTTCTGATACATGAAACAGCATGGATGAGCTCTGGAAACCTGCAGAGAGAACAAATCCAACATAGAATGGAATAGCAGTCAGTGCAGTTCAGTCGCTCAGTCGTGTCTGACTCTGTAGGACCCCATGAATTTCAGCACGCCAGGCCTCCCTGTCCGTCACCAACTCCTGGAGTCCACCCAAACTGGTGTCCATTGAGTCAGTGATGCCATCCAACCGTCTCATCCTCTGTCGTCCTCTTCTCCTCCTGCCCCAATCCTTCCCAGCATCAGGGTCTTTTCCAATGAGTCAGCTCTTTGCATGAGGTGGCCAAAGTATTGGAGTTTCAGCTTCAGCATCAGTCCTTCCAATGAACACTCAGGACTGATCTCCTTTAGGATGGACTGGTTGGATCTCCTTGCAGTCCAAGGGACTCTCAAGAGTCTTCTCCAACACCACAGTTCAAAAGCATCAATTCTTTGGCGCTCAGCTTTCCTTATAGTCCAACTCTCACATCCATACATGACTACTGGAAAAACCATAGCCTTGACTAGATGGACCTTTGTTGGCAAAGTAATGTCTCTGCTTTTTAATATGCTGTCTAGGTAGGTCATAACTTTCCTTCCAAGGAGTAAGCGTTCTTTAATTTCTGCATAATTGAAATTTCTAGAAAATTTTAATACAGACAGAGTTAACCTATAATAACAGAAAGCAAAACAGTGGTTATTTGTGACCTGGAAGATGAGGATTGAGAGTGATTGACTGTAAAAGGAGATAAACTATTTTGGATAATAAACATTTTCTGTATCTTGATTGTAGTGGCAGTTATATGAGTCTATACATTTGTCAAAATTCCCTAAAGTGTAGTCTTAAGTGGTGTGCATTTCATCAAATGGAAATTGTCTCAATAAGGCTATAAACTGACATTTATAGGAAAATGTTAATAATTATACCAATAATTAATGATATAATTCTGCCAATAATTATGAAAAATAGATTTGAATGAATAAATAGAACATACTGAAGATGACATAAAAATCTGAAAGTATTTTAAGAAACACTCTTTTAATTGATTAAACAATATGCTTTTATTTTTTCAATTTAGTTTTAATTGTAGAATAATTGCTTTACAATGTTGTGTTGATTTCTGCCATACAATAATATGAGTCATTCTAACCTCCAAGTCACAAATAACCACTGTTCTGCTTTCCGTTGTTATAGATTAATTTGTCTGTATTAGAATTTTCTGGAAATGCAAATATGCAGTATATTCCATTTTATGTTGGGTTTGTTCTGACAGCATGTTTTTCGAGCTCATCCATGTTGTTTCATGTATCAGTCAGTTTTTGGTTTTTTTTTTTTGGTAATTGCTCAGTACTGTTACATTATGGATATTCCAGATTTAACTTGCTTTGGGTTATTTCCTAAGTGTACATATACCTCCTCCCTCTTGAGCCACCCTCTCACCCTCCATCTCACCCAGGTAGGTTAGCACAGAGCACCAGGCTGAGCTCCCTGTGTTATACAGAGGCTTTCCACTAGCTATCTCTTTTACCCACGGTAGTGTATAAGTGTCCCTGCTACTCTATCAATTCATCCCACTCTTTCCTTACCACAGCTATGTCCACAAGTCCATTTTCTACATCTGTGTCTGTATCCCTGCCCTGCCCGTTTTCCTGTATTTCATATGTATGCATTGATGTTATATTTGTTTTTCTTTTTCTGACCTATTTCACTCTGTATAACAGGTTCTAGGTTCATCCATCTCACTAAAACTGACTCAGTTTCATTCCTTTTTATGGCTGATTAATATCTATTGTGTATATGTACCACACCTTCTTTATCCATTCATCTGCCAGTGGACATCTAGGTTGCTTTCATGTCCTGGCTATTGTAAATAGTGCTGCAGTGAACATTGGTGTGCATGCATCTTTTTGAATTGTGGTTTCATCAGGATATATGCCCAGTAGTGGGACTTCTGGGTCATATGGTAGTTTTATGCCTAGTTTTTTTTAAGGAATCTCCATAATGTTCTCCAGAGGTACTCTTAGGAAGGCCTTTTAAGAAATACTTTTAAGGAGATATAATTTATAATTAAAAGCTTTTCAACACAGAACCCACAGGCCCAGATGGCTAGTTGTTCCAAATATTTATGAAAAAAAAAACCCAAAACTTTTATAAAAACTATTCCAGAGAATAGAATGAGAGAGAATACTCCCTGTTATTTTATGTATTCTGCATTACTTTAATACCAGTATCTCCAAAAACATAGAAAAAGAGTAGGTAAAATAGACTGCTGGAACAGGAGTACAGAAAGAGTTTCATGTATATGTGACACTTGTCACTTGTTTCATTATAAATGTCCCCTACTATAGTGCTTAGTAAATCTAATATATATACAATTCTATGTGGACAAATGTTTAATACATTTTATATTTTAGAGCAGCTTTAAGTTTACAGAAAAACTGATCAGATTGTATAGAGTGCTTGTAATACCCTATCATCCCTGCTCAGTTTCCCCTAGTGTTAGCATCTTACATTAGTATGATAATTTTTTACAATTGATAAAACCATCATTGATACATTATTATCAACCTAAGTCCCTAGTTTACATTAAAATTTTCTTTGTGCTGTGCAATTCTATGGTTTCAACAATGTGACAGAAAATGTCCCGTACTCCCCTTTACAATATCATACAGAATAGTTTTACTGCTCTGAAGTTCCCCTGTATTTCACCTGTCCATCTCTTCCATCCCCCTCCATAAATCCATGGCAATCAGTTTTCTTTTTTGTTGTCTCAGTAGATTTGCCTTTTCCAGACATCGTAAGCTGAAATGAGTGTGTAACCTTTAAGACTGGCTTCTTTTATTTAGGAATATTCATTTGAAGAGAAATGCAAATCAAAACTACAATGAGGTACCACTTTACACCAGTCAGAATGGCTGCCATCCAAAAGTCTACAAGCAATAAATGCTGGAGAGGATGTGGAGAAAAGGGAAC
>ML661902.1:7690295-8236272 GCA_007570785.1 Antilocapra americana
TTACGATATTCTGGGAGGTGGGTCATAGAGGATCCTGCTTTGGTTTATGTCGGAGAGTGTTTTGCCTATGTTATCCTCTAGGAGTTTTATAGTTTCTGGTCTTATGCTTAGAATTACGCTTTTGAGTTGTATCTAAAAGCTCACTGTGTCAAGGACACCTAGATTTTCTCCTGTGTTGTCTTCTAGAAGTTTTATAGTTTTGTGTTTTACAATTAGATGTATGATCAAATTTTAGTTAAATTTTGTGAAAAGTGTAGGACTGTGTTTAGATGATTATTATTACTTTTTGCACCTGGATGTCCAGTGGTTCTATCACCATTTATTGAAAAGACTATCCTTTCTCCGTTGGGTCGCTTTTGCTCCTCTAAGTTTCCTCTCTTGTAATACTATGTCTTTGTGTGTGCCTGCTAAGTCACTTCAGTGATGTCTGACTCTTTGTGACCCTATGGACAGTAGCCTGCCAGGCTCTTCTGTCCTTGGGATTCTTCAGGCAAGAATACTGGAGTGGGTTGCCATGTCTTTCTCCTGGGGATTTTCCCAACCCAGGAATCAATCTTACATCTCCTACAGCTCCCTCATTGCATATGGATTCTTTACCACTGAGCCACCTAGGAAGCCCAATGTCTGGTTTTGGTATTTGGGTAATGGTGGCCTAATAGAATGAGTTAGGAAGTGTTCCCTCTGCTTCATATTTCTGGAAGATATAGTGGTGAATCACTATAATTTCTTCCTTAAAAGTGTGGAAGAATTCACCAGTGAAGCCATTTTGGCCAGGTGCTTTCTGTTTTGAAGGGTTATCATTTGTTGATTCAATTTTTAAAAATACATATAAACCTATTCTGGAGAGGGACATGGCAACCCACTTCAGTATTCTTGGCAATTATGATTCGCCAGTATTTTATTTAGAAGTATGTTATCTAACCTCCAAATATGAGTTTTTCCTCAAGTATCTGCTGATTTCTGTTTTAATTCATTTGTGGCTGAGAACATACTTTGTATGATTTCTAATCTTTTAAAATATGTACAGATGTATTTGATGGCCAAGAATGTAGTCTATGTTGGTGACTATTGCACATGAGCTTAAGAATGTTGTTTTGTTGTTGGATGAAATATTTATTTTAAGGTGTTTTTGGTTTCTAGCATTTCCTTTTGTTTTTTCTTAGAGTTTCCATCTCTCTGGTTACGTTAACCTACAAGTTTTTCATATTGTCTATTTTTCCTATTAGAGCTCTTAACATACTAATTGTTGTTATTTTAAATTTCTGGCTTGATCATTCTAAAATCATATCATATCTGAATCTGGTTGTAGAGCTTGATTTGTCTCTTCAGACAAATACAGACATAATGTATTGGGAAATACAAAATGAGATAAATAGACCGTTAAGTGTGAGATATTGTTTACTTGGCTAGAAGGTGGGATGTGTTTACTGTGTTTAGCTGTAGATATCAGAAGCTTCAAGTTATTCTAGTATCTTTGTTTTTGCACCTCTGTCATGTTTGGATTTTCCTAGAAACTTCTTAAATTGTCAGTGTCTTGTAGCTCTCTCAGTTGTAATCCTGTTATTATTCTGAAGCTCCGTTGACAGGTGGTAAGATGTTGGGAAGGGAAAATGTTCTATTATCTTATGATTAGATAAGGCTTTTAATTTTTTTTAATGGTGAAAGTGCCAGGGCTGTGACTTTCAAAATTTCTTAAGCTTTTTTCCCCTCTCTTCTTCTGTGACTGAAAGACTAGCAGAGGCTTCCATTGGCTCATGGTTTGTCCTTTTCCTGGATCAGATAAAGTTTTTATAATGTAGTTTCCCTTGAGAGCTGGCCTTTTTAAAAAAAAAAAAAAGAATAGAAAGAAGAATAGAATGCCATAGACATAGCATAAAAGGGATAATTTTTCCCTGTGTATGTTTCAAAATGATTACTTTTCCTCCTCTTCCTGTTGGAGGCAAAAGGGGAGTTTTCTCAGATCTTCACCATAACAACCTGATGGGTCTCTTGGAAGTAAAACTCATGAAAGTGTGGGTTCTCTCTGAAACTGGGCCCCTGGCATTTTTAACTTTCAAAGTCAGTTAACACTGAGTCTCCAGCAATTCATAAATTATACTGTAAGTATACCTATGGGTGCTGGCTCTAGACATAACTTCTGCTCCTATTGTTGTTCGATCACTAAGTTGTGTCCGACTGTGCAAAACCCCATGGACTGCAGCACGCCAGGCTTTCCTGTTGTTCACTGTCTCCGAGAGTTTGCCCAAGTTCATGTTCATTGAGTAAGTGATGCTACATAACCATCTCATCCTATGTGGTCCTCTTCTCCTTTTTCTTTCAGTCTTTCTCAGCATCAGGGCCTTTTCCAGTGAATCAGGTCTTCGCATCAGGTGGTCAAAGTATTTGAGCTTCAGCTTCAGCACCAGTCCTTCCAATGAATATTCAAGGTTAATTTTCTTTAGGATTGACTGGTTTGATCTCCTTGCAGTCCAGGGGACTTTCAGGAGTCTTCTCCAGCACCACAGTTTGAAAGCATTACTTCTTTGTGGTCTGAGTCTCACATCTGTACATGACTACTGGAAAAACCGTAGCTCCTGGCAAGTGGTTATTCTCTGTTTGCCTGACTCCAGTTTTTGAGGTAGTGGTTTGCTGTGGGACCTCAATTTTCTGATCAATCTAAGAAGAGTTATTGATTTTTAGTTTGTTCAGAGTTTTTCTTCTGGTAAGAAAGGGGTGACTTCAAATCTCTTAACATGTTGGAGTTAAAATGCATATTCCACAGGGATTTTAGACCTAAATATGAAAAACAAAATAACAGAACTACTATAATAATCACATACAAATATATCTTCATGATTTGAGATTGACAAATATTCTTAAACAGAAAAAGCACTAGATAGAAAGTAAAAGATGGATAAATTGGACTTCATTAAAATTAAAAACTTCTGTACATCAGTACATCATTAAGTTAGTAGAAATATAACCACAAAGTAGGAAAAGATATTGCAGTACAAATATCCAGTATGCATATAGAAATCCTACATTAAAGACTCAAATTCAGAATGTGAGAAGAACTCTTACAAATCAATAGGAAAAAGAACATTCAGTTTACAAAAATGGCCTAAAGTCTTGACCAGGCACATCCCAAAAGGATATCCAAACAGCCATTGAGTCTATGAAAACAACGTTAGTAATTTGAGAATCCCAAATTAAAAACACAATAAGCGAACTCTGCATGCCCATTAAAATGGCAAATTTAGAAATAAAAACAACTAAAGCCTACAATGTTGACAGTGATGTTGAGCAATGGAAACTCTCATAAGCTTTTAATAGGAGTTTATTTGTACAACCACCTTGGACCATTGTTTGGCAAACTCTACTAAAGCTAACATATGCACTCTTTGACCTGGTAAATCCACTCCTAAGTATATACCCAACATAAATGCATCCAAATGTGTTTTGGTGTGCACCAAAGACACAGGCAAGAATATTCATAGCAGGATTATTTGTAATAGCTGACAACAGAAACACCTAGGTTCCAATTAAAGAATGCATATATACATTTTCTTATATGTGTACATGGAATACTTTATTATGAAGATGAACAAATGACTCTTATAATGTTAAGTGAAAGAAGGTAGGAAAGAAAGAAAACATACTGCATGATTCCACATATTTAAACTGAAGTGTGTGTACAAAAATAATGTTAGAATAGTGGTTACCAGAGTTAATGAGAGGGAGAGGACAAGAGAAGGGCTTCTAGTGAGTGAGTAATCTATGTCTTGATCTAGGTGGTAAACACACGTATTCACTTTGTAAAAACTGACTGAGCTGTTAACTTAGACTTTGTATGTGTGTTATCTTTCAGTATGAAATTATTTAAAAAAAACCGATTATATAGTAATATGTAAAGTGTTCTCCAAAACCACACACACAAAAGCACAGATACACTTTAAAATTACTCACCAAAATGTTAACAGTAAGTATTGAGGCATAGTAGGATTTTTCATTTTTGTGACGTTTTTGTTGGTGGTGGTGGTGCATTTTACAGATTTACTCCAATGGACCAAATTCCTTTTGTGGTTAGAAAATATTATAACTATTACAGAAGAAGCTGTGCAGGATGGGTTGGGCAGTGGTAAGACTGGAGGATCAGAAGGCATTAGTAATAGCCATGTGACACATGAAATGGCCTTGAACTGAAGTAGGGTGGGAAACAAGAGTTCAAGAGGAAGAGCAGGAGTGCAGACTACAAAGAGTTTCCGTTTGAAGCATGTTGGGTTCGATTCTCTTTGAAACAACCAGATAGGGATGTCTTGTAAACAGTTCAACCTGTTACCTAAGATGTCCATTTTCAATGTTTTCCATGGTTATCATTTGATAATTGACTCTACTTGCATAAAAAGTGAGTCAGCAAATGAAATAATTTTACCTGTAACAAATTCCTTCACTTCCTGGCCCTTTGAATCACAAATAAGGTTTTTTTTATATCATATAAATGAGAATCAAGAAACTTAATGAGCATCATGCTCTTTACCAGTGCTTTATCCCCCTTAATGTTAATTTTCATGGCATAAATTGTCCCTCAGAAAAAAGGCACATATTCTTGCAAGAACTATAGAACTACAGGAAATGAAGATTAATTGGCTGAGAGGTATAGGTGCATCATCATTAAAGAGTGGAGTTCAAAAACAAAAGAGTTGTACTGTTGGAGTTCCAAGGTAATTATATAACTAAGAAATAGTTTCCCTCCTTATCTATATGTACACCCAATGTGAATCAAGAAAAAAGATACTGAGATAGAAGAAGAGGCCTTAATAACATTTTTGAGGTTACACAGTAAAAACTTCTCTTTATCAAGAAAACCTAATTAGGTGATTATATATGAGCTACTTTAGGTGTGTAAGTAGCTACCCCAACTCCCCAGGAGTTCACGAGTGACTTTTTAACACATACATTATTTTTTTATATAACATTAGTCTTTAAATAACAGTCATTTGCAGCATAAGAGGCAATCTGAATAGACCACTTCCTTAGATGTCACATGAATAAAGAGTGTATTAACAACAGAAGTCCAAATATTAACCCATTGCACAAGTGAGTGTGCCAAATCTTATTGTTAGATTTGCTTGATTGAAAATCTATTCCTCTTCCTTAATGTCCCATACAATTTCACAACATAATCCCTAGACTTGATGACCAGAATAGTGGCAGTGTCAGTCAGGATTTGGTTGTTAAGTTTGAAGTTATGACCGAATTGTTGGTGAAAGCATTTTGTATTCCTAGGTAGTCAGTACACAACAGATCACCTTGTACATTTTTGGTTAAGATGTTATCACTGTCCCTGCTTTAGGCAAAAAAACTAATAAAGAAGTTAAATAATTTCTAAAACCATGTTGTGAGTTATTCAGTGACGGAGTTTGTATTGGCACTGGGAACTTCTAGGTTTTGATTCAAGATGTGTATTCTCTCATAGAAATGTTTTTAAGTTTTTCAAAATTTCAATAAGGTGGAAACAATGGCAGACTTTTTGAAGAAAATTTCAATAGTCTTGACATAAATAGCTGACAACTTAAAAATGAAACCAAGTTGAAACCTACAGCAAGAGTGCATGTCCAGGTTTGTTGTACAAATTGAATGAAATATAAATTAAAAAAATAAGCGTAAGCGGGGAGAAGCTAAATAGGGATACTAAAGAATAAGTCACTAGCCCCCGCATCTTTCCTGCTCTTCTATTCAGCTTGCAATTTTCAACTTTTTTTTCCATTTTTCCTGATGGAATTCAGCCTCAACAATGGAAAGTGGAAGAATCAATGTTGATGCCTAGTAGAGAAAGACAGGAAGGAAGAATAAACAAATTAAGTAATTAAGAAAGAACGGAAGGAAGAAAATGGAATAGGAAGGAGGCAAAGAAAAAAGGAAAGAAGGGAAAGAGAGGAGGAAGGAAGGAAAATCTGGACAGATCTGATATAACAGAAGTGGGATAACTTCCAGAGGTCAAGGTCACATGGGCTGAAAATTTATTTGGGTCCTGATTTTAGAGGAATTCTGTCCACACCTTGAGAGGATTTTGACTAAAAAATATAAAGCTTAACATTCTGTTGTGACTGTTCAATGATGCAAAGGAGTTTTAGCAATGTATTAAAGGTCAAAAATGTTTCTTTTAAAAATATAAGGATATGAATCCTTCTTTGTCAAGCTCATTAGCAGAAAATGATATCTTTATTATTTGTCAGGGAATTTCCAATCAATTACCATCTAATGCAAAAATAATTCCAGAAGCTAAGATTAAGTATTGTTTAAATTATGGAACCAAGCCTTATAGTCAGACATGACCTCAGTAATGTGAATTTATTTGTGAATATCTGGGAAGACTGATTCATTTATAACAACAGACAGTGTCAGAAGAAGATTAAAATATATATGCACCACGTAGATGAAATAATTGTAATCAGGACAGTGGAATTACCACAATTGGAGAATTTCACTGAATAGCTGAATTTTATGTATAACACAATCAAATCTTCTGTCTCATTCAGTCTCACCAGTGTTCATTTCCTGGATGTTCTGATTAATTTAAACTATGATTAATTGAACACTGAAATATTTGGGTAACTGTAGACAGGAACAACTTACTATGGACAATTTCCACCTATATTCTAAAGACTCAGACACCATATAGATAGAATAAGACAGGTGAGGTGAATTGTGTTTTTACTAAATGTCTGTCATGAAAGCAGAGATTTTATCTGTGAAGATGTCAAAGCAGGAGCTTAAAAAACACTAAGGTTAAAGCATTCATTTGAAAAAAAGAAATGTAAGTAGTTATGAATGACTTTTAGTGTTCTTTGGTAGAAAAGATTTTAAACAGTTTTCAAGTTGCCATCCTGAACTAGGCTTTCATTCATGTGTTATTTTCTTATAAATGGAATTTGACTATTCAAGTGCACTTTAAAAACGAGTCATTCTTTTCATCATGCTAAATTAGAACATTTTCCAGTAAAAGGTTTTAAATTAGACATTTTTATAAAATATGTATCCATACTTAGGCGTTTATAGATTTATTGATTCTCAGCTTTCAGATGGAGACAGATAATTAAAACACTGGTGACTTCAGCTTACACATTCCCCCACTGTACCCCATGTCCACAACCCATTTCACTAAATTGCTCTTAGCTCTACTTTTGCTCACGGAGACATCAGACAATATTTTCATTGTGTAAATAACTGGACTGTTGATATTCCCATAATGTTAGCATTTAATGTTGATGAAGTTAGTGGCATAGGGCAAGTTATTTCCTCAAGTAACATCATATCTTCCTTTGGCCAAAATGTGAAAGCCAGTCCCAGCCAGCTCACTCTATTACTGGAGCAATATATTGAAGGTCATAGAATGACAACCCCTAAGGATTTATTAATTAAAGCTGTCTTAGATTAAGTCACACAATTCTGAGCCTACATAATGTTTAGCAACCCTTTACAGCTGTTACTGTTTTAATGGTAATGTAACTAATGTAAATTTTTATCAGTGATGTCAATGTGTTATAAAATGCTCACATATATTATGCTTTCATCCTTGTGACCATAAGCCAGTGGCATGTTTTCCTGATTGGACTCAACCATCATTAAATACTCCAGAACATTTGAAATTGTTGAGACAGGATTTGTTGGGGACTCTGAGGTCTGCCCGTAGTTATTAAGGAGGTTGTCGGCAAGATAAGAGATAGGGCACTAAAGAGTGGTAAGTCTTGATGATTACACTGGAAATAATAATTCTACAAAAGGCATGAAAATATCGAATGTGAGAGCTGGAAGTAACCTGGGGCTATCCAGGCTAATATGCCTATTTTAGAGACAAGGATTCAGAGTGTTTTGTTGACTACTGCATAGTCACGCAACCAGTGAGGGAATGGTCTCCAGGATCCCAAGTCAAAAACAACATGGCTGAAAATAGCAGGAGTGAGAAGTAGATGAAGCAGTTCTCAAGACTATAATATGACTATGATGGAAGGACATTAGACAAGTAGTGAAAAAGCAACACTGTGTGGCGCTCAGCAGAGGCTGTCGGAGGGTGGGGTCGTTTTTATATCTGTGCCCTTTCCCTGCCACATCAAGCATGGCTGGCTGTCCATAGTGTTAGCATCTGGCCATGTGTTGGTCTCGAGTCCTGCAGTTTGTCTGTCTTTAGGACTTCTCTGCTCACTTCGGGCTGTGTGTGTGTGTGTGTGTATGTGTGAGTATGTATGTGTGGTTATTTATATTTTGACCATTGCCCTCATTTACTTACCTCCAGCATAAGAGCACTGGGGCTTCCCAGGTGGCACTAGTGGTAAAGAACCCACCTGCCAATGTAGGAGATGTAAGAGGTGCAGGTTCCATCTCTGGGTGGGGAAGATCCCCTGGGGGAGGGCATAGCCACTCACTCCAGTATTCTTGTCTGGAGAATTCCGTGGACAGAGGAGCCCGGTGGAGTACAGTCTACAGGGTCACAAAGAATCAGACACTACTTAGCGACTAAGCACATACACACAGCATAAGGGCAGCAGATTGAGAGTTAAAAAAAAAAAATCCTGTAGCATGCAACAACTTGGATGAACCTAGAGAATATGGTGCTAAGTGAAATAAGCCAGTCACAGAAACACAAATACTGCCGGATTCCCCTTCTATGAGGTGTAATATCTAAAATAGTTAAGCTCATAGAAGCAGAGTAGAATGGTGGTTTCTAGAAACTGGGATATAAAGTTTGTCATACAAGATGAATAAATTCTAGAACTGTGTACAATATGTGCTCCTAGTTGACAACCTTGTACTGTACAGTATAAAGTCTCTGTAAGAAGGTAGGTCTCATTTATTTACCACAATAAAGTTTAAAATAAATAAATATACAAGCAAGTAAGTAGATAAATTTCTTCTAATCTCAACAGAAGTATTCAAATTTAAGGATGGATCAAAAAGAATGCTACCATCATTATTTTAAGAAAAGCTAAAATATTTTAGGTATTTTGCTGATTATCTTTCCATTAACTCAACCAGGGTTTGAGCTAAGGAGGTTAATGAAATATTTAGACAGTGTTCCCTAATCTGTTTATTTCCTCTTTTTTTTTTTTGTAGGAACTAATGGAGTTGTTGAATAGCTGCTTCTGGAAGATAATGAAACTCATGATTTAGGGCTGTAGAAGAACCCACGGAAGGAAGTTTCACCTTTGGTGAGTCAAATACAATTTTTGCAGGGCTTTCTGCTTTCAAAAACCCCTGAAATTTGCTTAGTGGTTTTGTGATTCAGGGGGCATATCAAATGTTGAAAAGCTACAAGTGAATAGAATGGTAAATTCTCTCTCAAAGGCAGTCAGAGGCCCTCTAAAAACTTGGTGTTCTAAACCTGCAAAATCAAAATTGCTCAAAAGAACAACCATCCCCAAATGTTTGTTTCTCTTGTCAGTGAGCCAAGATGAACGGTAAGTTCAAAAGATCTTAGTGTTATTACTTTGTCCATCCATCCGTTTATCCATTCATCCAGCCACAGTCTATTATCTGCATGATTTGAGGCTGGGTGGTATCCTAGAATATTCTAGACATAGTAAAGCAACAGAATGCTCACAAATTTCCTTTGACTTAAGACAGCCTAAGTCTTTGATGCCTTTTCAATAAAATATGCTGTAGAGAATATAGCATATTCTAAACATAGTCCTGCTAAAGTGGAGCAAAATAGGTACGAGTTATTGTCTTGTCTGTCTCTGAATTTTTAGTGCCATATGTTGTAAGTTGTTTTGTTTCAATGCAAGTGACAAAATTTTTGTTTCAATTTTGTTTGTTAAAAATTTATACTTTTCTGAGAAACCAGAAGAACCCTTTCCAAATCCGAGTGTTTGGTGCATATTCTTCCCAATGGAAATATCTACCTTTTCATAGTTTTTATGTCAACAGGCCCATAATTTATGTTGTTCTGTATCTGGCTTTTTTCACTTACTATATTCAGCGGATACTTCCTTGATCATTGTAGTTATTCTCCAAATCTCTCTGTCCTTAGTAAGGAATGTACTTTTATCTTTGGTTTAATAATCACATTCATACATCAGGCAGAAAGAGGAACTATATTAATATTCATTTTGTCGTAATGGTGAATATTGTGAAGCCGTTGGGGAGGGATAGCCAAATTGCCACCCTTTACTAAAGAGTGGAAGAAGTAACATGGGCACAAATGTCAACCTCATTGTCTGTGCTGAGAAGTTAAAATGGCAGTCCTCCTGTTAGTGTTGTCACTGGGCAGAACGCTGTCTGAACTTTATAGTGCCTGACACGTGGGATTGAGACAGACAGTTCAGACCTCTTGTGGGCTGACTTTCAGGTCTGATTAGTTCTGTGGCTGAGAGGGTTAACCTTTACTGAGAGGCAGTGCCTAAGTAAAAGAGAGGCCATCTGAAACCCAGCAATGCCGAGTGCAGTTATTTCAGTACTTTCCTTCTCCTTCCAGCGTGATTAATCCTGTTGCTGTTTCACCCATATATTTTATATTGAAATCTTAATAGTTTTCTAATAAATTGCCAGGAATGGAAGAAACTAGCTGACCTGTTTCCTTCGTTTTGTTCCTTCTCTTGCCTGCTTTGCACTCTGGTGAAAAGATGTTGATGCCTAACCTCTCCAGATGCCCTGATGAATTATGTCATTATAAATGGCATATTATAACTGGGCCTCTGAAACCACAGGGGGAAGAATTCAATTTCATTCACAAAGAACCCTGAAGAAGTTTTAACTCTTGCCTTAAATGCTTGGAGTTGGTTGACTTCACCGTTGTGATCAGTCCTGGTTGGAATGCAGTCTCACTACACAACTTCAGGACCAAATCCTGGCTTCTCAGTGTTAACCAAAGCTGCCCTCTTCCTCAGAGACCTGAACTCCCTCCCACAACCCAGGAGAGTGTAAACAAATCCCTCTCTCTCAGAGTTACATGAAAAGCCTAGTCATCATCTGACACAATAAAAATAAGCCGGTGAAGGAAAGAACCAATCAAACCTCTTTGATTCTGCGACTTAGGGAAAGCACTTAGGAAACCTCATAGTCTGCCCCTCAGAGGGGAAAAAAAGGCTCCAATTAAATGGGAAGAGTACTCATTTTAAGCACTCTAAAATGTTAAGATTTTTAAAATACAGTGCTTAACATTCTGTAGAGCTACAACAAAGAATACACTAACCTTAGTATTACATGCCATTTCTGCTAAGCCATTTTGTAATGTACCTTAAAAAAAAGTCATGCTTTCTCACAATAAAATGCCCCCACCTCCCTTGCTGATGGCCTGCATATTCCCAGACATGTGAATTGTTTAAGTTTGAAGTTTCAGTGAGGCTGGGAGCTTGAAGGTAAAGCTCATGCCAATAATGTTGTTGCATGATGCTCAGAACTATTACTGCTGAAAGGTTTATTTTCTATCAGGATATTTTCTCTGTATGACTTTGGCAGAATAGACCACTTTTTGTCAGGTCAGTTTCATCTATGTTGTCTATGTTCTGGAAAGTAGGATTAATTATCTGTTGGTTCTTTTTCTTCTGTTTTTACCCATACACATGATGCTTCCTCTTCTTTAGTAAACCATCATGCCCTTGCCTTCCTTCCATTGAAACCTATTATTGGTATTTATTCTGGTATTTCACTATATTAATTTTTCTACTTTTTACATGGCTGTGGAAATTTTTTGCTCTTCTCCTCCTCATATACTGAAAGTAGAACCCTTCCAAAACTCTTGAAGAGAATAACAAGAGCACTGTCTACTGGAAGGAAAATGTTAGGAAAAAGGCAGAGATTTTTTTTTTTTAAAAAGAAGAGAGGTTTTAAGAATAGTTCAGGACTGTAGGAAAAAAGAAAATACAATTACCATAGCTATATTAGAATTATAAAACTCTAGAGGTAAAACAGGAACCCAAGAGACAATCTATATTTAACCCTTCATTTTACATGTTAAGAGATAGAGACATGAAGAAAGAAGTCTGCTAAATCATATACTTAATGAGTAGCAGAGGGACTGAACCTGCTGTGTTTGGTTGAGTCAGATATCTTCCAATTTTACTCAGCTGTGGGTCAAACATAGTGTTTTAAAGTATATATTTTTTTGAAATTTTAAATCTTTGGGTAATGTGTCCCAAATATATAATTGTAATATAAATTTAGAAAAGCACTCAAAGGGCTATTTATGCCGATTGCATAAATGATATACTCTAAGAAATTTATGAATATGTATTACCATTATTAATGGTGTCATAGGTCTCTAATGAGAACTGTTTTGTGTGTGTGTGTGTGTGTATAAGTACACAGATTCCTTTGTGAGAGACCATGGAGCAAATGGATTTAGATATAATCAAAATCTCGCTAACTCTTTGGTCTATTTCTGGCATTCGCTTTGACCAGAATAGCTTTTTGAAGTTTAGAAGTGTTTGCTCTCTCTCCCTAGTTGGTGATTATGTATCCCATGACAGTTTAAACTGAAGTAGGAATGTGGGGCAGGTTCATTGGTCTGTTTGTGCTGTCCATCTTTCTATCTGCAGATCTGCTTGGGTTTGAGAGAGTAATAAATAGCACCAGCATCTGTTTGTCCTCCCCAGTTTCTGTACAAAATAAATAAGGCAGAAGAGCCAGAGCCTTCCTCCTTTCTGAGGGAGAGGAAGAGTGCCCAGGAGCACTAGAGCCAGTGGAGCTCTATGCTCTTGGCAGGAAATGTACAGTTTGGGAAAGTGTTGCCACTTCTCAGTTAATTGACCTCCTACTCTGGCCCAGGCACTATGCAAGTCACTGAAGACACAACAATAAGTAAAACACAGTCCTTGTCCTTTGGGAGCTTGTGGGCAAGTGAATGAAATGGATTTAAATCAAGTATTTATCATATTATGCATTAACTGCTATAAGAGAAATATGCAAAATCTAGGACCATAATGTCTAGAATGTTAACTGTTCCTGGAAATGATGATGCATATGCTGGGAAATAGGAGGTATCTTTTGAGATGCTCAGCTTTATGTCTGTGTCTTCAAAATGCTGGAGATGTTCTGATGCCTGGATTGGTATTACCTATGCTTACTCATTTTGAAAATGTATCTTTTTTGCAGTTAGAAGGTTTTCAAATACATATTAAATGACTGATAGTTTGAGTTCAGACCAAATTCTCAGCAGCGACAAGCAAAGAATAACCTGCGTTCAGTGTTCTGAACAAGAATTCCAATTAGTCTCACAATTGTTTGAACCAATTTCTTTTAATTAGATTTTCATGTGCTTATTGGAGTTGATGGAAGCAGATCTTAATTTTGATACCCTTTAAATAACCCTAATCCTACTATTATATATACTATAATATATATATTTCATATGTTTTGTATTAAATTATAAGTTGTTAGGTCTCAAAATTAATATTTTTAGTATCTGTTCAGTGCGGTGGTACTTGTCGTGTCATATGCACTCGGTATATTTTTATAATAATCTTGAGTTTAATCAGCTGGAAAGAGGCCATTGGAATCAGAAACTAGTCCTATGTTTGAAGTGAGGAGAAAGAGAGCTTCCCCTAGGATCCTGGATTGAAGATTTTTTGATACCAAGATGCCTTTTTGCATGCTGCCCAATGTCTATTGTGGCTTTGGGAAATAAAGGAGAAAATTGCCTATTTGATGGGTTGGCAATCAGTTCCTTCTGAGGGTCCTGTGCTTTTGAATTTGTAAGGTTTGTGATTGTGAGTTTCCTAGATCTTGGAGTGGTTGCCGTGGCATTTTTAAGAGTTACCAATGTCCTGAGTACTGAGCTGGGGCTATAAAGAGAGATTTGGCTAATAGGTTATCCTATAAAAGTTTATTTACCCTACTATGTAGTTAAAATACCATATATTTCCAACTGAATAGTTTTCTGGCACTGTAATTTCTGTAGTTCTTGTATTTTCAACTATATAAATAAATAGGCTATAATGGGCTAGCCTAGAAACCTAACGATCAATTATATAGTGTGTTTCTATGGAAATGTAGATTTATGTGTTCCACAAAATAGCCCAATAAATGAACTTTTGGATCACAGCTTTTTTGTAGGTTAGGAATTTCTTGTGTTTGCATTTTAATTTCTTTTTACCTTCATTTCTATCATCTCTATTCAGCATTGAGGTCTGATGGTGATAGAGTGTGATTATAACGACACTACCTAGCTACCCTTCTTTTCTGGTAGTGAATACTAAAATAGCATGATGTGGTATAATAGGAAATGGAAATGATAAGAGCTACACATTTCCTACTTTTCAGCAATGATAGAAAAATAATTGAGGTGATATTTGTGAATACTAGGAAGCAATGTGCTATATAGAAATCTGAATGTCATTATTCCTCCACATGCAGTATGTGGAAAAAAATGTAAACATCATTATTGTTCACCTCACTCCTTTTATTCAAGACTGAGTGACCTCTCAGAGTCCTTTATTTTGAACAATCTAATGGGCATTTCTCCGATACCTATGGATTGCTCCTATAATCCCATTGCTTCCACACACGAAATATATAATATCACAACCAACCCCCAATATGATTTTTATTTGTAAATTTAACAGGGTAGAAAAATCTGTTTCCACTCCTAGGGAAATAACTTTTATTTATTTATTTTATTGTAACAAATTCAGGAAAGACTTCTTTCTTTACATTATTGTGCTGGTTAAAAATGCGTTCTTGGACAAGAAGCTGGCGAAAGCAGGAAGGTCACTGTTCAAGGACCATTAACCTGAGAGGGAAGACCTGTCACCACATGGTATTTTAACGGCCAACATTAAACATGTACTATTTTGCTGTGATTTCCCTGAAAAAACACACCTTGGTAGAGAAACCTTGATTGTATTTTAGAAGTTCTGTTAAGTCTCTTTCTTATGAAATAAAATAATAACAACATTTTAGGAAGAGAAACACTAATACGGATTTCTTTTCCAGAAACTATTCAATTCAATAAATGTTTAAACAAGCTCTTGCTGAGTTCGTGGCACTGTACTAGGTACCAGGGGGATATAAGTAGGAATTAAATGTAGCCTTTGATCTCAAAAAAAGAAAGAAAAGAAAAATGTTTTGTCACATCAAGAGGCTGGCTAGGTGGTGGGGTGGGCAGGATCAGAGAACTCTTGACTTTTTCAGTAAATTCCTGACATGCACACTGAGGGAATATGAACAAGTTTCGGGTATTTAATATGCTCCCTCTGCCTGTTCTTCCTCTATAACTAGAAGTAATAGCAAAGCTCTGGCAAAGGCTAGCAAGGGGAAAAATAAAAGCTGAAAGTTCTAATCAAAACTCTAATCAGAAAAATGACAACTGGTGAAGATTATTAAATTTTCTTTGCTCCCTTGATGAATTTAATAAAGAACTAATCAAAGATCATTAGAAGGCTTTTGTGCCTGCCTTGCATTGTAACTGGATTGCAATCTGAATTTGTTTTAGTGGGTTTCCAGGGTTGAATTGGACGTGTAAATACATGTAAAAGTATAGATGGTTAGACAATTTTTTTTAGTATTTTTTAGTTAAGATACAAGCCCATGAAAATGTATAAGCTGTTTATTGTGCTCATCTACTCTGCCAACTAAAAATATAGAGGATTTTGATTTTGATCTTTAGTAATTAGAATTTTAAAAATTTGTATCAGTGTCTAGCTCAAAAAATTTCTAATGATCTTTGATTAGTTCTTTTCTTAAATTAACAGGAAAATAAAAAATGGTATCACTTAATTTCTAGAGCATAAAAATATGTAAATAACTCTAACTACCAGAGCCACTAGAAATTTATAGAAAATTATGGTAATATCTGAAGAGCTTTCTCACTCTCCCTCCACCCATTCTTAAACATTTGCTTAATGTTCCTTGTTTTCAAATGATCTTCTCATAGTCTTCCAACTACATTTTAAGTACTGCATTTATAGTGTCTCATAAAATCTGCATTTTAACTTCCTTCTTTATGACATCTGTGCCTATTTCATTTCTGGTGCTCATTTTTTCATGGCTCAGGATCTGTTAGGTCTAATGCAGTCTGCTCCTCAACCCTAAATAACACAGTAACTCAGGAACTTGAGATTCCTGTCAATTCTTATGTTCTCCCATGTCAAGGGGCCTCCTAGTTATCTGAATCTATGACATTTGATTTTGATTTGTCTTAGCTGCAGAATACCTCTATGCTTATCATAAAATAATCAGCCTATGTTAATATTAAAAGGGCTTAAGCTGTGCTTTGAGCTTTTTGTTTAAGTCTGGTTATATCCTTAGTAAAGTAGTTCTTAGGCTTCTAACAATTCTTTTTGCTAGAATAGAAAAAGTATTCTGAAATTACCAGGATAAGTAAAGAAAACAAAAGAAATAGTAGGTGTTTTCAAAAATGAAATAAAAATATTAGACTCTTACAATGTACCTTTTATTAGATTCTACAGATAAACTTGATGAATTTTATGTTTTCCATTTACAGCAAAATTAAGTATTTAAAGGGGTAACTCAACTCTGAGTGCACATTAGAAAAAAACCTGTTTCTGTACTAGTTCTTATCTTTCTTTTTTAAGTTAAAATATCTTATGACTGTTTCAAGCTTATAGAAGAATTTTCAAAACTGTATGAGATGGATATTGTAAAGCTCTATATCCATTACATGCATGAAGCTCATTGACTAAGTATTTGTGGAAGCAGTCAGCAATTTAAATCTGGATTAGAGCCCCTGTTTCAAAGGAAAGTAGATGGAAATATGAAACCAGACTATGAACTCTTTATATTCAATGTTAAATGAAATTAAATGATAAATTCCCAGACAGTATTGGAATGGAGAATGCTTTATTTAAAAATTACCAGCTACCTTCTAGCATCATCCTGATTACAAGGGCCAGGTATTAAGATAGATAACCCTTCAGTAGAAGTGACATGAAATGATGTCTGTGGGAACTGCAATTACATAATTATCTCTTTCTTTAGCATGGTTCTGAGAAAGTTTGTCTATCTCTTCATGTTTTAGCTGCCCATGTTCTCTTATTTACTCCTTCTATTGCTCTTCTTTTCTCTTATAAACCCAAGTTTCTCTTTGGTCTGAAAGTCATCCTTTAGGTAGTATAGGCTTGCTTCAAATAAATCCTCTCAGCTTTTAATCTTCACTAAGTGTGTTTATATATTTTTTGTTTGTGAAGGCTATTTTTGCTGCATATAAAATTCCGGGTTGACATTTTTTTTCCTTTCAGCACTTTCAAAAAATCATTTCATTGTCTTCTGGCTACTATTATTTCTGATAAGAAGTCAGTGATAATTTCTATTTTTGTTCCCTGGTATAGAAAGTGCCTCTTTTTCTATATGAAAGTGACTGCTTTCAAGATTTTCTCTTTATCTTTGGTTTTCTGTAGTTTGGCTGTGATGTGCATTGGGGTGATTTTCTTTATATTTATTTTACATGGATTCACTGAAATTCTTGTATCATCAATATGTGAAAGTTTTTCTTGATGTATGTGGAGTTTGGGGCCATTATTTCTTCAAATTTTCTTGCCCTATATTATTCTCTTTTTCTGGGACTCAATTACTCTCTTCCTCGGCTGCTTGATATTGTCTCATGAGTTGCTCACCTCTTTTTATTTTTATTTTTTCAATAGACTATTTTAAGAGCCATTTTAGGTTCATTCAAATTTAGAAGGTACAGAGATTTCCCTTATGCTCTCTGCTCCCAACCCAGTAAAGACTTGGGCATTACATAAGTTCTGAATGTTAGATAATAACTTTTTGTTGAGCATTTTTTTTATCATTATTGATAACTGGAAAAAAATGCACAACCTAAAAGTTGAGAGTTATGTTTCATGTGGTGGGCAAAACTGAGGCCTTAAGCCTGGGACACAGCATCTCAGATAACTCTGAAAGACCATTCAGAAAAGGCAAGTGGGGAGCCAAGATATATAGACGCTTTTGCAACAAAGACCAGGTAGATGGAACATTTTAAAAGACTACTGTTAATTAAAGAAAGCCGGATATCTCAAGTTAAGGGATGTAGTGTTTTTCTATGTATGGGCAGATGAAGAGTCCAGGCTCACCAAAATCATTCCTTGATGTGGCTATCTGGGGCCAGCATCCTGTGCTGTCTCATCCTGAGTCTCCTCGGGGTTCACGCCGTGGGTATGTGTTTGGGGAGCTGCAGCAGTTGACTGGTAGATGGGGGCGCATCTGTTTCTGTTCTGGTCTGTCTCAGGGCTCACCATTGGAGCAGCTACAATGTGATGGCTTGTTGTCTGGAACATCCTTTGTTTTATTTGTTTCATTTATGTTACATATGTAAAGTTTCCTGCCTTCACTGTCATAGTGTCATGGGACAGTCTACAAGGATAAAGCCCCTCCTCACTTTTTGTGCCCATTTATCTGGGGTGGGTCATTATCAGTAAACACTCAAACCTATGGTTTTTGTGAAAATATAGTGTTCCATGTAGTGAACTTCCTTGTACCTCAAAGTCCTAACTTCTCTGTCCTTCTGAGCCACCCTTTTATTTACTAACCATTCTATATATTGTGGAAAGCCCAACACATTCTCTGATTCTTCTGCAGTTGAAACTTAGTTCTTCCTAGTTTTTCTTGCTTCAGACTCTTGCTTCTGACTTTTCTTGATTTTTCTCTCCCTCAGCTGTGGCTCCTACATGCTGACCTGGGTCATTCTAGTTGCTTTAAGCTTCAAAATAGGGATTCACTGCTCTCTTCTTCATGATGATTGCTTTGTGGCTACCAGGGTTTCATTACATTTTGTTGTTTTCTAAGGGTAATACAGGGGAATTCTAGTACAAGATAGGGAACCATTTAAAGTTGAACATACAGTGGCACTATTGCTAAAGTTACCTGAAATCTCTGCCTGGAGGAGCCCCTTATCAGCAACCCTCTCACTACATTTCTGAGACCTGCTGTCTAGACTCTTAAGAAAGCTTTCTGTTTTCAATCCCTCTTTCAAAGTCTGAGCCTCCTTAGCCCTGCAGTGGTGGGAGGAACCCACTCCAAAATTCCCAAAACTTTGTGATGCAGAGAAATCTGGCTCTCCCTCAGGCTCATCCTCTCCAGCTGGGCTCTCCTGGAGTCCTTAAAAAAGCACAGTGGATGCTTTCCCAAACCAAAGAGCAGTTTTTCTCTTCAAGAGGAACTCTGTTGCTCTCCTAAAGTAACCAATGAAAATAGTTGTCAGCTTAAAATTTTTTTAAGTTATAACCATAATTTCTCTGAAAATGAGTTTACATAATATTTTAAATAAAATGAATTGATGGCAGATTTCATAAAGTGATGGATAAGGATGAAAGGCCCAGTTGTCAAGGAAGGTGATTCTGAGGCAGGAAAAGTCATAGGTAGAAGAAGAGAAACAGTTTGTAATTTCTCTCTTTTCTCCAGCCATGGGTGGAAGAAAATGGGTTAGGCAGGTGATGACAGTTGTCTACCTGTGTGCAGCTTCTCAATCCAGGAGCTGAAGCAATCACAAAGTTGTCACTGTGGAACCAGTGTCCATAAAGAAAAGATGAAGCTTCAACTGAGACTAGAGAGGGTGAGAAGGAATTTCTGGTGACTTTTCATATCCAGGATTGCAGTTGAGGCCTAGGGAGCTGAAAGGCTGCTTTCAGAGGTACGTACACCCCAGTGTCACTTTAGGACTCCACTCAGGACAGCAATGGCCCTCAGGGGGCAGGGGAGTGGGTTTTGCAGGCTGAGGTTTGGCTGCAGGTCATCCTGATCTTCGGTGTTATTTAGTAAGATACTAAATTCTGTTTATCACACTGATTAAAATATCTGTGAAAGGTGCTCTGTAGTTTAGGGATTCCTGGGAATGTTGGGAAAGGGAAACATATCCCATTGCAACAGTCTACTAAATAAATTACCTTCAGAAACTTATGAAAATTTACAGTGATGCTTATAGAAGACATATAACTGTTACAGAAATATAAAGAATATATATATATAATATATATATATATACTTTTAGGTATACTTTTCTAACAAATTTCAACATTGTAACTACATGTTTTGTATATAATGCCTCTTTTAAAAATAGATATTAAATAGAGTGTTCAGTTCACTTCAGTCTCTCAGTCGTGTCTCTTTGCAACTCCATGAATCTCAGCATGCCAGGCCTCCCCGTCCATCACCAACTCCCGGAGTCCACCCAAACCCATGTCCATTGAGCCAGTGATGCTATCCAGCCGTCTCATCCTCTGTCGTCCCCTTCTCCTCCTGCCCGCAATCCTTCCCAGCATCAGGATCTTCTCCAATGCGTCAACTCTTTACATGAGGATAACCGTTTGTAAAAAGACTTTTGGAGTCAGAATAGGAAAGCTATTGTCCTAGTGAGGATAAGCTGTTCAGTAACAGTAAAGTGATATGTATGGTTCTTGATTTTTTTCCCCCCAATTTCTCATATCACTGATAGCAAAACTTTCTACTTATAACTTCACTTTCATACACATTGTTAGCTGAGTTACTTTTCTGTATATTTCTACAATGGGGTAAGTATTTCTTAGATTTTAAAGAAGCCCAACAAAGTTTAAAATTTTCAAAAAGTCTCTTCATAGCACATATTTAGTCTAGTTGCCTTTTCTGTAACATATTACAGTGTAACACAGTATATGGATATCATTATTTTAGCTAGGTGGTACTGCATAGTGGCAAAAAATAGGCCAAGAGTCATACACCAGATGTTTATAGTGAATATCTTTGGGCGATGCATTGCCTGTGATTATTTTTCTTTGTTCTGTTGTCCTTTGTTTTTGTTTTCCAAGTTTTGCACACTGGTCATTGACTAAGGTTCAAGTATAAAAAGTAAAATCATAAAAGTACTAGAGGGAAATACTAGTGAGTATTTTTACAATCTTTTGTTTCGAAAGGTCTTTCAAAGTATTACAGTGAAGTCAGAAGCCATAAATGGACTCTTGAGAGTCCCTTGGACTGCAAGGACATCCAACCAGTCCATCTTAAAGGAGATGAGTCCTGGGTGTTCATTGGAAGGACTGATGTTAAAGCTGAAACTCTAATACTTTGGCCATCTGATGCGGAGAGCTGACTCATTTGAAAAGACCCTGATTCTGGGAAAGGTTGAGGGCAGGAGGAGATGGGGACGACAGAGGATGAGATGGTTGGATGGCATCACCGACTCGATGGACATGAGTTTGGGTGAACTCCAGAAGTTGGTGATGGACAGGGAGGTCTGGCTTGCTGCGGTTCGTGGGGTTGCAGAGAGTCGGACACAACTGAGCAACTGAACTGAATCTTTGACTCAGCAATTCCATGTTTATGAATTTATCCTATGGTGTTGTTTATAGGCTCCCCTGGTGGCGCAGATGGTAGAGTCTGCCTGCAATGCCAGAGAGTGGGGTTAGGTCTCAGGGTCGGAAAGACCCCCTGGAAAAGGGAATGGCAATACACTCTAGTACACTTGCCTGGAGAATCCCTTGGACAGAGAGGTCTAGCGGGCTACAGACCATAGGGTTGCTAAGAGTCAGACACCACTGAAGTGACTTAGCATACAATTATGCACATGTAAGTTTAGTAAACATGTCATGAGAGCTATTAGGGATGGCCAGCGCCTGTGCTCTTTTTCTTTCCTGGTATGTGCCTGGACTGCATGTAGATAGAGCCATGTGGCTAGTTAATCCAGTGGAATATGAATGAAAGTGATATAGGTCACCTCCAGGCTTAGGTGATTGTGAGGGAATGTGTGAGCTTTTTGATAGTCTCTTGATTTCCCCAGTCAAAGGCAGAATGCAGAGGAGGGCAAGGACCAGCAAAAGAGCGGAGTCGTAAGATGAAGGAGGTTGAGGCCCTGAATGAACAGAGGCTATCACCAACCTGTGGGAGGCTATGATGTGAACAAGCAATTAATTATTTTGACTTAAATAGCTAAGATGTTGAGATTGATTGTTACATAGATACCCTACTCAGACTAACTTACATGCAATTTAATTCTGTTGAAATATAGCCATTACATAATTAAATATAATAGCCAGGAATTTAAAAAAATCTGGTGGTTTTAGTCGCTCAGTCATATCTGACTCTTGCAATCCATGGGCTGTAGCCTGCCAGTCTCCTCTGTCCATGGGATTTTCCAGGCAAGATACTAGAGTGGTGTGCCATTTCCTTCTCCAGGGGATCTTTCCAACCTAGGGATCAAACCCGGGTCTCATGCATTGCAGGCAGATTCTTTACTGACTGAGCTGGAGGGAAGCTCAATAATCTAAATGTCTACTAATAAATGAATTATAGAGCAATATGCATAGCATAGTCTAATTTTTTATAAAAATTATATCTGTCTACTTTAATAAGCAGAAAGGGATAATTGAAAAAAATATGTCAATCTACTAATGATGATATTGCTATAGAGTGGGGCTGTAAGAACTATGCTTTTCCTGCTAAGTGTATTTTAAATTATTTGAGTATTTTACAGAGCTTATTAGTTTTATTATCTATGAAAAATAGTATTCAATAAAAACATCATGAATGTAGTTAGAGACTTAAGTTGCCTTGAACACTTCCTGGAATAGGAACATAACATAAGTAATATAATAATATCACATATAAATATATAAAATAGAAGCAAGTAATTAATAATTCTTATGTGTAAAAGTGGGTGTCAGATGGAGGTAACTGAAACACAGCGAACAAAAACAACATATATCAAAAAGGCGATAGCATTTGTCTCCAGTGGTGGAATGAAAGGTGAATTTTGTTATTTTCATTCTATGCTTTTCTGTGTTTTCCAAATGTTCTACATTGAGTATGTAAATTACTTTTGTAATTTGTTGAAAAGTCAAAGTGTAAATCTTGCAAATAGAAGCGTAAAATGAGGAAGCTTTCAAATAAGACTACCCTTTTTTCTGTGCTAACCTGTCTTAAACCAGTGATGCATCTTCCAAAGATTTAAAAGCCTGAACTTGACCTTCATCAGTCCCACCTACTAGATAATCTTTTGGCCCACAATGATAGATCAGGACCTCAAGTAAACAGCAGACCTAACTGTCTCCATACAGGAAGAAGTGATTCCTACAGGATCTCAGGAACCCTCTTTGCTTAATGGGTCACCATAATGTGTCTATTACAGAACAGAATATGGCAGACTGATAATTGTTAGTATCTTCCTGCCAGTTGCTTGCTGATTATGCCTGATCTGAAGAAGAGAAACCAGGTAAGTAAGGCAAATCACATGCATGCTCAATCGCTTCAGTTGTGCCCAACCCTTTGCTTCCCCATGGACCTTAGCCCATAGGCTCCTCTATCCATGGGATTTTCCTGGCAAGAATACTGAAGTGGGTTGCCACGTCCTTCTCCAGGAGATCTTCCCAACTCAGAGATCAAGCTCATGTCTCCGGCATCTCCCGCATTACAGGCAGATTCTTTACCTACTGAGCCATCAGGGAAGTCCAAAATCACAAACAGAACTTAAAAAGCAAACTCTCATCTCCTATATTCAGGAAAGTGTGTCTAGTACAGAGGCCGGTTCACTAAAGTCATTCCCTGAGAGAATTATGAAGGAGTGTGATGCTGAGAACCCAGAGTTAAGAGCTGTTGCAGGGTGAGCTATTAGTTGTCTCTATGAAGCAAGCACCATTCAGATGTGTGTTAAATGAAGGCTGGTCACCCTGCTAAAGGTGAAGTTTTAAGTGTTTGAAGAACCCTATTCTCTGTCCTGACTTAGACAAGCAGAAAAGACATGTTTCTCAGTAGAAAACAAAATGAAGTGCAGAAAGTTTACAGCAATGAGGAAAAGGAGACTCAAAGTTGGTGTTCGGGAGGGGGTGAAGGGAGAACTGTGACAAGGATGAGTTCTTTCCATTGAGGGTAAGTCTGAGCATCCCTGTTCCATGTAGGTACCTTGAGGTGCTGAGGGCAGTCAGAAGGACTCCTGTTTCCTTGGTGGTATTGGTGAGAGGTACCTGAAGATGGAGATAGAAGAAGCCTCTTCAAAATTAGGCCCCAGTCAGAAAACTGTGGTTCCCTTAAGTCAGTGATTTTTTTTTTCATCCAGTATTTAATTTTGAAAAATACCAAACATAAAGAAGGTAAAAGAAGTTTAAACTCTCATATAGGTACTGTCTAGGTCTTACCATTAACATTTTACTGCCACGTTTTATCATGTGTGTGTCCAACCTTCTATTCACCTAAAATTTGGGGATGCATTTCAAAGTAGTTTCAAACAGCAGTATACTCTTTAATATTTCAGCATAATACGTCATAAAGTAGAATTGAATATTGCATTACATTTTTTCTTTTCAGGTGAAATTTACAAAAAATAAAATGTGCAACTCTTAAGTGTACTATTCAACAAACTTTGACAAGCTTTCATCTTAGTAACTCAAATGCTTAGCTAGATACAGACTATTACCATCGCACCAGAAAGTTCTCTCATACCCCTTGTCATTTAACCCCCACCTCCTTTCTGACAGAGGAAAGCACTGTTTCAGTTTTTTCACCATAGAACAGCTCTTGTTCTAGAACTCCAAATAAATGAAATCATAACAGTGGGATACACTTGTATATAAGACTTCTTTCTCTGAGTATGTTTTTGAGGTTCATCATGTTGTTGCCTGTATTGGTACCTCATTCCCTTTGATTGCCAGATTATATTGCCATTGAATAAATACATGATGGTTGGTTGGTCCCCATTCTGCTATTGACAGATACCTGGGCTATTTTCGGTTTGGGCTATTATGAGTAAAGTTGCTGTAAACATTCTTGTACAAGTCTTCATGTGAACAGAATATTTCAGTTTCTCTTGGCTGAATACTTGAGTGGAATTGCCAAGTGGTAGGGTAGGTGTATTGTTTTGGTTTTTTTTTTTTTTTAATGTTTTATAAGACACTGTCAGGCATTTTTACAAAGGCCTTTTGGACCATTTTATACTCTCATAACCAGTGTGTGAAAATTCCAGTTCTGCATCCTCAGCAGCATTTAGTGTTTGTTGTCAGTCCTTTTTAATTTTAGCTACTTTAGAGGGTGTAGAGTGATATTTCATTGTGAATTCTAATCTGTATCTCCCTGGCCAGTGGCTTTCAAACTTTAGTGTGCTAAACACACACCCGTGGGCTCCTGAGCCCCAATTAGGGCACTCTTATTTGTATACTTTGTACTTGTATTTTTATTTTTTAAATCAGGCCAGCCAAACCCCAACACGGCTTTGCACTCAGTGGGTCTAGGCTTGGGCTGAGGTGCTGCTGTGCATGCTCAGTCACTTCAGTCGTGTTTGACTCTTTGTGACCCCATGGACTGTTGCCCACCAGGTTCCTCTGTCTGTGGGGATTTTCCAGGCAATAATACTGGAGTGGGTTGCCATTTCCTTCTCCAGGGGATCTTCCTGACCGAGAGGTTGAACCCACATTTCTTGCGTCTCCTGCATTGGCAGGTGGGTTCTTTGCCACTAGTGCCATCTGGGAAGCCCAAGGTCTAAGGTATCTGCCTCTTAACAAGTGCCTTGGAGATTCTGGTGAATGTGGTTCATTGATCATCTCTGAGGAATTAGCCCTCTGGGAACTGAAATTTGATATTTGGTATCTGATACCAATGTACCTTCATTTCTCTCTGGCAACTAGAATTGATTAAATTCCTTCCACTTCCTGTGGAAGTGTTTGTGGACTTTTCATACTTAATAAAACATTTATTTACTGAAGTTTTAGTCTTAAAAAATTGAGTGTTCTATTATTTCATGTAAAATAAGAAAATCTAGATGGTCTGAACCAAATTCCAGAAGAATGATTATTTGAGAAACTGCTCCAAAAGATTAAAAAATTCATATTTTCAGGTGTCTATGATCAACATACCACTGTCAAAAGTTACCTTATGGATCAGAGATGAAGAAAATAAATAATATAATTTTATTTTCATTAGTGGATTAATGTATTTGCCAGTTCTGTGTTATACTAATATAGGCCTGAAATAGCCTAATGGTAACGGGAAGGGAAAATGTTGAAAATACATAAACATTTTATCATTACTGCATTGGATGTTAAGAGTGAGGGGAAAAAGGACAAAGTTGCTATTAACCTAAGGAGACAATAATAACATGTTATATGTAGACCTTCGCCAAAGGATAGGTGTGAATAATGAAAACAATAACTGTAGTATTGAATTTATCTAGTGCCTTTTTATCAAGAGCTCAAAAGCTTTCTTGTATAATAGTTCTAATAATCTTGCAACATCTCTATAAGTTAGCCAGGGCAGAGAATACTATATGTGTATATACATATATATATGTGTGTGTGTATATATATATATATTCCCAGTGGAGAAATTAAGGGGTAGAGCCTTTAATGTGAGAATAGGTATAAAGACAGAACAAAAGACAAGAACAGAACTAAGGATAACCCCAGGGCTCATAACTTTATCTAAGTTCCACTTCCCAAGACCTGGTTGGTAAATTCATTTATTCCCATAATACATCTTGGATTGAAGAATAGGCACATTGAACACACAGATGGGATTCTTTTAAAAAACTTGTGTTTTATATTAGAATATAGTTGATTTACAATGTGTAAGTTTCAGGTATATAGCACAGTGATTCAAATAATGTATATTTATCTATTCTTTTTCCATTTAGATTATTATAGAATATTGAACATGAGTTCCCTGTGCTATACAGTAAGTCCTTGTTGGTTATCTATTAATATTTTAAATGTAGTAGTTTGTATATGTCAAGCCCAAACTCCCAAATTATAGGTGAGATTCTTAGATTCAACTGGGCATAGGAAAACCATAGCACTGGTCTGCATTTGAAGAATGTTGACAGACACAACTCTTCTCTTGAATTATTTAATTAATTTTATTTTTCTTTAAATAAGCTCTTAACTAAAGAGTAAGGAGTCAGACATGACTTAGCAACTAAACAACACCAAAAAAGTATAAGAAGAGTAAAGTAAAAGCAACAAACGATGAGATGGTCGGATGGCATCACCGACTCAATGGACATGAGTTTGAGTAAGCTCTGGGAGTTGGTGATGGACAGAGGAGCCTGGTATGCTGCAGTGTATGGGGTCACAAAGAATTGGACATGAGTGAGCAACTGAACTGAACTGAACTGAATCTTGGTTCAGTTCTCAGGGCTTTTCGGATAAGTGTCTTAACTAAACAGGAAGTCAAACTCTCCATTTCCGCCTTGAGGGATTTCTTCCTCTTCCTTCCACAATGAACCCGTGTGTGTCTCTTTTAAGAATTTGTCTGCCTGGTGGATAACATGGCCATTGAAGACTGCATAGCTGCCTTTTATTTTTTAAATTATTTAATTGGGGGATAATTGCTTTACAATGTTGTGTTGGTTTCTGCCATACATCAACATGTATCAGCCACAGGTGTGTACATGTTCTCTCTCTCTTGAACCTCCCTTCCACCTCCCACCCCATCCCACCCCTCTAGGTTGTCACAGAGCACCAAATTGAGCTCCCTGTGTTATATAGCAGCTTCCCACTAGCTATCTATTTTACATATGGTAATGTATGTATTTCAACGCTACTCTCTCATTTGTCCCACCCTCTCCTGCCCCTGCTTTGCCCATAAGTCTATTCTCTATGTCTGAGTCACCCTTGTTGCCCTGCAAATAGAACACTGCTGCCTTTGCTAAGGCACTCAGCCTGCTTCTTGAAGCTTCCTCGGGTCTTAGACACCTGCAGTTCTGGCTTGGTTATCACTAGATATTCCACCGAGAATTCCCTCTAGATCTCCAAGAAGAGAAATCCCTTTAAGGTAGTTGATTTGGCAAGACATCATTTTACAGATAGGCTGTATTTACAGGTATCTGTGAAAATGTTTGTCTTGATTCTGAAAATTCCATTCAGCAGGAAGGCAAGCGTGTGCAATTTAAAGATGAACGTCTCTCTTGCTTGAAAACTTTGACAGTGCCTCTTCTTCCAATAGGAATCTCTATTTCTCTCGCTCTCTCTCTCTCTATTTTTTTTTAACTTCATCTCCATATTTTTTGCTACCTTGCTACTCCTTTCTTTTCTTGCATCAGATTTATATTTCACTATTCTTTTATTTATTTATTTATTTATTTTTTAATTTTTTCCCCTCCCTTTTATTGTTTTTGTCATACAATGCCATGATATCACCATGGGTTTACATATGCTCCCCCTCCAGAAACCCCTCCCTCCTCCCTCCCTCCTCCCTCCCCCCCGGGAAATCTCAATGCACCAGAGCCACCTGTACCCCAATGTTCATCGCTGCATTGTTTACAATAGCCAGGACATGGAAGCAACCTAGATGCCCATCAACTGATGAATGGATAAGAAAGCTGTGGTACATATACACTATTCTTTTAATTTAGTCAGTTTTTCCAACCAAGTTTCAGAAATAGCATGTTAACTCTGGGCCATGCTATTTCCTTTTCTAGGTAGAAATAGGAGCATTGAATCTCTATCTTCATTATAAAGCCTCTTGGGTCTCTTGCTTTTTTTCTATGCGTAAATTATCTTTGTTGCTGTGTATTGAACCTCTCCCAGGTCCCCCTGACCCTTTTAAGCCAGAGACTAGAAAGATTATATCTCCCTTGTCAGGGTGTGTTTTTCATTATTATATATTGATATTGATTTTGATTCAGAGATTACTAGTCACAAGTCAATTAATCTCCCCCCAGACAGAAAACATTTTAAGGTACATCCCAGCACCTCCTCCTCCTCCATCTCACCTAATTTAGTTTTGCTGTCTATTGGTCATTAACCCTTTAAGAAAGAATACTGAGTTGGTGTTTCTTGTTCAATTATATTTGACTTGCAATGGAAAAAGAACCATTTAGTGAACAAAAGGGGAGGGAAACATTAAAAGCAAGAGCTATTAAAGAATTATAGACTTAAGAAGCCTCACAGTACCTGTGCATTTTGCCCTGTAGTCAAGGAACCTATAGAATTGTGCACTCATGAGGAGAAAAGTTTTTACCCAGCATGCATTGATTAAACGTTGTAACTCACAGTAATGTAAAGTATGGACCTTGATTCTTAGGGCATATTTTGTTGTTATCGTCTCTTTCTCAATAGGACAGGGTTTAAAAATATGCTACTGTGCATACACAATAGCTGCTTTTCACTTATGCTTTTATCTATGCAGGAATTATTTTCTGGGCAAGAGATTAAAATAAATGCATAACAACATTTTAGAACTGCTAATCCCGGCAAACTCCTCAGAGAAAATTCAGCCTTAAAAAAAGTCATCTGAAACCTTGACATAAACAATGAACACTAATAAACTTTATTTCTTCCTACACTGGGCAATGATGAAAATTAGATGTATGATTTTCTTCCTTAGGGAGCGAGGTTGGTATTGAGAGAAGCCAATGTATGTGTTTTATATGGTACCAATACTTTTGTTTCTAAGCCAAAACAGGGATCAGATAAGGATGATGTTTTGACATAAGGGGATAATAGGAAGACAGGTAAGATGGATGTAGGCTGGTACTGTTGGAAAGGAGTTCTCTGAGCCCTGAGGCTAGCACTGGGTCCTGGTTCTGACTGTGACCTTGGATAAGTCACTTTTGGAGGGGTTGGATGGGAAGCAGAGAAAGAGGATACTTTGTGGAAGGAAATGTGTCAGAAACTTCAGCTGTGTCATCTCCTTTTGACCTTGATTTAGCATTTTTTGAGAGGAAGCAACCCAAGCTCAGGACACATGTGAATTGTTCTGAGTTCCTCAGCAGAAAGCTATTTGCTTTGCTAGGACTGAAATAGTTAATGCTTGATTTTTTTGTGCTTTTTCACTTAGCTCTGTTGTGCCTCTCCTGCTCCTTCAGCCTTCTGCAATGCAGGAGACATGGGTTTGATCCCTGAATTGGGAAGATCCCCTGAAGGAGGGCATGGCAATCCACCCTAGTATTCTTAACTGGGAAATCCCATGGACAGAGGAGAGTTGGACACGACTGGAGCAACCAAGCACACCCACATGCCTCTTCACCCGGACTTACTCACTTGGGAGTTGAAGCTCTACCTGTAAAGCCTGGACTGGGATTTCTTCTGTCTGCAAATTCCTTTTTATCTTTCCTCTAGTCCTTGCCCAGACTTGCCTAACAACACAGGTCATCTCCAGTCTTCCCCTTCCTGATACTATTTGTCTTGATTTGTAAAAAGGCTCTTTTCTTAGAGTCATGACTTCATATAAAAGGAGCTCTTTCCAGTCCATGCCCTGATGTCCACCTGGTGGGCTCCGTCCCCTATTTAAAACCTCAAAATCTCAAGGGTAGAGGAGGTCAGGGTAGTTTTAGGTCCATTTCAAAGAGTCTAATAGGATAACAGAGTATTTGTAGAACTGGATGTGACAGGAGAAGATGTAATTACCACTCATTTTGTAAATGAAGAAACCGAGGTCCTAACTTGCACAAGGTCATAGAGCAACTGACCAGCAGAGCTGAGACTTGAACTCCAGCCCTCTGGTTCCTAATCTGGGGCCCTTTCTACCACACCAGAGAGTAGTTAGAGCATTAAAGACAGCTTCTATAGTCCCTTAAAAACCCCAGTACTATCCTTTTATAAATTTAAAGATTTTGACTTCACATTTACATTTTATTCTGAACTCGGGTCTCCTTTTTGCACTTCTGTTGGCCTTAGCTCTTGAATATCAGAATATTTTTTTCTTTTGTGGTGAGGAGAATGTGCTGACCAGAAGTCCGCAGAGTCATAAAGTTTGCTGCATGTTGTTCTTCTCTTTCAAGATGGATTTGCCTGGGCCCATTTCCCTGATCATATAATCCAAGCCAATTTATTTCCCCTTGGAAACTGGACCGTGTGCACTTGTCACAGTGTCACCCACCCCAACATCTTCTAGTCTGGCAGTCCTCAAACTTTGGTGTGCATATGAATTGCCTGGATGGCTTGCTGGGCCGCAGGTAGCTTCTGATTCAATGGATCTGTTGTGGGGCCTGAGATTTCGCTGTTTAACAAGTTCCTAGATGCTGCAGCTGCAGGTCCAGAGACATACTTTGAGAACCACTGTTCTACCTGAATAGACACCCCACAAGCCCTCAGCTCAGAAGCAATGGTAGACCTTTCTTTAGGAAGGATTGGCATCTGACAAATCCAGAGGAAGATATATTATTATAAGAGAAGGGATTAGTAAATGATCAGTAGGAGGAGAGTAGTGTCTAGATACCAAGAGAAAGGTTGAGAAAGAACGAGAGCAAGTGTATCTAAGGGGCTTTCATGAAACAAATGAACCCACACTACCTAGAAATGATAGTCATCAGTTTTCAGGATAATGTTAGTTCTCTACACTGAATATAGTTGGAGCTGTTGGCTCCCACCCAGGACTGGAGAGGTGGGTTTTTTAAGGAATCATTTTCACTTCTACTCTGCTTTGTCCCTCTTACTATGAAAGCAGTAGGAACATAGCATGGGTTATAAGAGCCTAGCTATAGGATTTACATTTAGGAGGGGTTCGGGGTGAGAGCCTGAAAAGAACTGGGACAACCAGATGGACTTGCTGTGAAGTATTTGCTTAGAAAGAGACCTTTTATTTCTATTGTTTGCCTAATAGGTGTGACTTAGAGGTGCTGATGGAAATTACAGGTGGATGGATAAAGGAGTCCCAGTGGACACCTGGTCACTGCCATTTGTTTTTAGTGGGGAAAGCAGCTTCAAATGTCTCCCCTTGCCTTTTCCGTGCCTGCAGATCCTCTGCTGTCATCCCACACTGGGGTCCTTCGACTTCAGAGGTTCTGCACAGGCTCCTCGTGACGTCCTGAAGGCAAACGATATGAATAGACCTGTTGTTGTTGAGGATTTTATTTGTAATGGCTCTTGGGACAGATACAATATTATAATTCCCTTGGACATTCTAGGGATATTCTACTTTTTTTCTCATACAGGGATGACCAGGTTGTTGTGATGAGAGTTCCACCAATGATGGTGATCTTGAAGATTTTAAAAAGAGACTCAGTAGGTAATAATGGGTAAAGTACAGTGAGACAGGGGCCACTGTCACGTTCTGAGATGGTCCACATTCTGTCTATGAGATGGGCTTTAAATAAACTTGCTTTCACTTCAAAAGATACGGTGAGATAAGCACTTTGACATCTTGCTTATAGGTTGGCATGACTTTGCTGGAAATCCATCTGGCAATCAGTCAGTCAGGCAAGTCCAACTGTTTGTGATCCCATGGACGCCAGACTTCCCTGTCCATCACCAACTCCCCAATCTGATTCAAACTCACGTCCGTTGAGTCAGTGATGCCATCAAACCATGTCATCCTCTGTCTTCCCCTTCTCCTCCTACCCTCAATCTGTCCCAGCACCAGAATCTTTTCAAATGAGTCAGTTCTTCACATCAGGTGGCCAAAGTATTGGAGTTTCAGCTTCAGCATCAGTCCTTCCAATGAATATTCAGGACTGAGTTCCTTTAGAATGGACTGGTTGGATGTTCTTGCAGTCCAAGGGACTGTCAAGAGTCTTCTCCAACACCACAGTTCAAAAGGATCAATTCTTCGTGCTCAGCTTTCTTTATAGCGCCACTCTCACATCTGTACATGACTACTGGAAAAACCATAGCTTTGACTAGACAGACCTTTGTTGGCAAAGTAATGTCTCTGCTGTTTAACATGCTGTCTAGGTTTGTGATAGTTTTCCTTCCAAGGAGCAAGCATCTTTTAGTTTCATGGCTGCAGTCACCATCTGCAGTGATTTTGGAGCCCCAGAAAATAAAGTCTCTCACTGTTTCCACTGTTTCCCCATCTATTTCCCATGAAGTGATGGGGCCAGATGCCATGATCTTAGTTTTCTGCAAGTTGAGTTTTAAGCCAACTTTTTCACTTTCCTCTTTCACTTTCATCAAGAGGCTCTTGGGTTCTTCGCTTTCTGCCATAACGGTGGTATCATCTGCGTATCTGAGGTTATGATATTTCTCCCAGCAATCTTGATTCCAGCTTGTGCTTCATCCAGCCTGGCATTTCACATGATGTACTCTTCATAAAAGTTAAATAAGCAGGGTGAAAATATACAGCCTTGATGCACTCCTTTTCCTATTTGGAACCAGTCTGTTGTTCCATGTCCAGTTCTAACTGTTGCTTCCTGACCTCCATGCAGATTTCTGAGGAGGCAGATCAGGTGGTCTGGTATTCCCATCTCTTTTAGAGTTTTCTACAGTTCATTGTGATCCACACAGTCAAAGGCTTTGGTATAGTCAATAAAGCAGAAATAGATGTTTTTCTGGAACATGCTTGCTTTTTTGATGATCCAACAAACGTTGGCAATTTGATCTCTGGTTCCTCTGCCTTTTCTAAAACCAGTGTGAACATCTGGAAGTTCACGCTTCACATACTGTTGAAACCTGGCTTGGAGAATTTTAAACATTGCTTTGCTAGCGTGTGAGATAAGTTCAATAGTGCGGGAGTTTGAACATTCTTTGGCATTGCCTTTCTTTGGGATTGGAATGAAAACTGACCTTTTCCAGTCCTGCGGCCCTTGCTGAGTTTTCCAAATTTGTTGGCATGTTGAGTGCAGCACTTTCACAGCATCATCTTTAAGGATTTGAAATAGCTCAACTGGAATTCCATCACCTCCACTAGCTTTGTTTGTAGTGATGCTTCCTAAGGCCCACTTGACTTCACATTCCAGGATGTCTGGCTCTAGGTGAGTGATCACACCATCGTGATTATCTGGGTCATGAAGACCTTTTTTGTTCTGTGTATTCTTGCCACCTCTTCTTAATATCTTCTTCTGTTAGATCCATACCTTTTCTGTCCTTTATTGTGTTCTTCTTTGCATGAAGTGTCCCCTTGGTATCTCTAATTTTCTTGAAGAGATCTCTAGTCTTTCCCATTCTATTGTTTTCCTCTATTTCTTTGCATTGATCACTGAGGAAGGTTTTCTTATCTCTCCTTGCTATTCTTTGCAACTCTGCATTCAAATGGGTGTATCTTTCCTTTTCTCCTTTGCCTTTTGCTGCTTTTCTTTTCTCAGCTATTTGTAAGGCCTCCTCAGACAGCCATTTTGCCTTTTTGCATTTCTCTTTCTTGGGGATGGTCTTGATCACTGCCTCCTGTACAAATGTCATGAACATCTGTCCATAGGTCTTCAGGCACTCTGTCTATCAGATCTAATCCCTGGAGCTACCAGAACTTACACAGGACTGGTGAAACAGACTCTTGGAGGGCAGAAACAAAACCTTCTATGCACCAGGACCCAGGAGAAAGGAGCAGTGACCCCACAAGAGACTGCCCCAGACTTTCCTGTGAGTTTTCAGGAGTCTCTGGTGGAGGTGTGGGTCTTTGGTGGCCTGCTGCCAGGTTGGGGGCATGAGTGCAGCAGTGCACGCATTGGACCTTTTGAAGGAGGTCGCCAGTATCTTCATTACCTCCACCATAGTTTGACCTCAGGTGAAACAGCAGGGAGGGAACACAGCCCATCAACAGAAAATTGAGTTAAAGATTTACTGGGCATGGCCCCACCCATCAGAACAGTCTGGCAATATATACTATCAAAAGTGTAAATTTCTATCTTTGATTTAATAATATCACTTCGAGGAATCTACCTGGAAGGAAGTAAACAGTGATTCAGACAAAGATTCCTGTCACTGCCTTATAGACAACAGTTGTGGTAGACTTGGTGGTTAGGGCCCAGTGTCCTTCCAACCTTGTTTTCATTGGCCCCTCTGCTCTGCAGAGACTGAAGGCTAAAACCAGCACTGGTCTAATATCCCTTACATAGAGGATCCACATGCGAATCAGGTGTACGTACTTATACAGAGAGTGAAAGTGAAGCAGAGTTCATATTCCTGTTGACCCTGGCTGGTGGTGTTTGCTTGCTTGCTTTTCTGTTGACACACATGGTGGGAACACTGAGATTTCCTGAAGAAGCACCCAATGTCCATCACTCATGTGCGGAGTATCAAGAAAGGCTGCGGCAGTGTCCTGGATCACAGCCAGAGCGGTGTGAGGTCAGCAACCCAGCAGGGCTTGCCTGATTTCCACATGTGTCTCCAGAGTTCCAGGAATCATTTCCATCTTAGAGTCCACTGTTTCACACCTACAATTTTACAAGCAACTAGTTCCCTGTATCAAGTGCCTTTTGGTCTAACAGAGGCTTTGGTTTCCTGACTCTTGATTAGGATTAGGATTGATCGAAATCTCTAGTAATAACGAAAGGTTAAATATCTTGCACTGTATCCATTTGATAAAATATATTAATATGCAGATATTAAAAGCAATGTTTTGAAAGGATATGTAATGATAGGGCTTTTTATCCCTTGGGGGAAAAAAGAGAGGAATGAGATTTTAAAGGGGAAAAAACACCTGCTGATGAAACGTGATCCCAAAGATGGAGAGGAAGTTGACTCCAAATTGTTAGTAGTAGTTACCTGAGGGTAATAGGAATATGGATGATTTTTATTTTGTTTTAATTTCTTCTGTTTTCTAATCTTAACAATAAAGCTTATTATGAAATGGTTTTAGTAAGCACATTTTGTGAAATGTAAGGAGTAAATCAGTATAGGAAAGAAATGATTGTTGTTATAAAACTAGTGTAACCAGAAGGAAATGGAAATAATAAATGCCAGGGACTTTTAAGACAATTTGCTAACTCATAATAATGTACATTTTTAAAATGTCACATACACTTGTTGACCAAGCTTATTTAGAAGCTATTAATTAGAATTTTTTTGCAATGGGTTTTATAACAACTATCATTTCTTTTCTGTACTGATTTCCTCCTTATATTTCCCTGGTGTCTCAGACAGTAAAGAATCCACCTACAAGGCAGGAAACCCTGGGTTGGGAAGATGCCTTGGAGAAGGGAATGGCTACCCATTCCAGTATTCTTGCCTGGAGAATTCTATGGATAGAGGAGCCTGGCAGGCTGTAGTCCATGGAGTTGCAAAGAGTCAGAAACAACTGAGCAACTAACCCTTTTTTCATGAAATGTGCTTATTAAAATCATGTTACAATGCATTTCATTGTTATTTGAAAGTGGTATTTGGTTGATGTCCAAAAGGACTTCACATCAATATATTTAAAAGTATTCTCCTTTGCTTTCTATCCTGTATAAAGGATTAAAAAAATAGAGGTACTAGGTGACAGATAATAGAAAGTACTAATATTCAACTTAATAAAGATAGAATCAGTTGACACTCCCATTTACATCAAAGCTGTAACTTTAATATATGGACTATCTCAGTTTTGTAGGGAAGTAATCATGCTTTTATTTCTTATCTCAGTTTTAGAATTAATGTTGAGATCATGATATGTTGAACTAGACATTAAAGTTCTGATTAGTCTGTCATCAGAGAATCATAGATTTTCAGTCTTAAAATTTTGTCTTGCTTATTGCTCAGCTCTATTTAAACTGTTTCCAGCAGATGAAAACCCACCCTTTTGAACACCAACAATGAAGAATGTTCTACCTTCTGGGTAATTTATTTCTATTACAGTTAAGAAAATTACTTCTTGAAGTATAATTTCTTATTCCACTGTTTCAGCTTATTTCTCTTGGATCCAATTTTAATACTGATGGAGAGTAATGGTCTAAATGCACTTCTTTAATATTTAGCATTTATTTTTCTATTATTCTTTGATTTTCCACACCCCAGGCTAGGAAATCAGTTTCTACTACCATTTCTGTTACCGACCCTCTCGGATCTAGTAAACCCCAACTGAGTCCTTCCCTTGCCTGGTGCTGTTCAGGACAATTGAACAAGACCAGGTTCAGCAAAGCAGAGGAGAAACTTTATTCATTGATCAATGAATGGAAAAGGGAGAGCTCATTCTCTAAGACACTTTCTCCTCAAAGGGAGGAAAGTGGGGGACTCAAGGAGTAAGAGGCTGGTGTACCATCAGAAACTGGGGAAAGGGGTGAAGGTTTCTAAGAACAGCTGGGACATGCATAGTCCCTCAGGCTCTTTGCACAGGGCACTGACTGCCTAGCAAGGTGTCAGTCCCTCCTTGGGGTGGAGATCTTAGCATGGTAATGAAGCAGAGGCAGCTTTCAAACGCTTGGGTGTCCTTTGCCAGGCACTGCGCTTGTAGTTTGGCTGGAACTGGTTCACAGCAGTTAACTGTCACATTTCGTTCAAAGTGAAACCGAAAAACATCTTTGACAAATATCAGGTGTTTTGGAATAAAAGTAGAAATTGATTAAAGCAGAGATTTTTTCAGCTCCCTGGGATACTTGTGGGTGATGTTTTCACTTTTTTCCCCCATTGCTATCACAGTCCATGGAATATGTCCCTGTAGGATGATCCCCACCAGAAAAATACACGAAGGTCTGAGGACCAGTTTCCTTCTATCAGTCAGTGCTCTGAGAGGACATGATAAAATACCCTTAAACTCTTTGTGGATCTGAAGAGGAGGAATCCATGCTGGGAACTCCTTCTTTGTATTCTTCCTTGGAGATGAAATAAAGTGAGAATTGATAAGGGAGAATGTAAGATTTCCAAGTACATGGGGAAAAGAGGAGAGGCAAAGAAACCAAGTCAGCTGTGTAGGTGTTAGTTGGTGGTTTAGTCACTAAGTCATGTCCGACTCTTGCAACTCCACAGTTTATAGCCCACCAGGGTCCTCTGTCCATGTAATTCCCCAGGCAAGAATACTGGAGTGGGTTGCCATTTCCTTCTCCAGGGGTCTTCTCGACCCTGGGATTGAACCCAGGTCTCCTGCATTGCAGGCAGATTCTTTACTGGCTGAGCCACCAGGGAAGCCCCTCTGCTTTGATCCGTAGCTAAACCATGGTTGTCGTGGGTTTACAAATGTGTGCCTTGTGCATAGGCTCAGTTCCACAGTTTTCTGTTCTCCAGAGTGGAGGCTTGACTTTTAGGATTTAAAGTAAGGACATAGGGACTTCCCTGGTGGTCCAGTGGCTAAGAAACTGCCTAGCAATGCAGGGGACACAGGTTTGGTCTCTGGCTGGGAAACTAAGACCCACATGCCACAGAGCAATAAGCCTGCACCGCAGCTGTTGAGCCCATGCATTCCAGAGTCCATGCACCACAACTGAGACCCAGTGCAGCCAAATAAATATTTTTAAAAAGTAAATAAAATGATGGCATATTTTGAGGCAGTTTTTGCTGGGAGTGGGGCCCTCTCTGCAGCCATCTTTCTTCCTGGAGTGACTTCTTACAGATTCTTCAATGTTGGTCTCCTGTAGACCTGTACCAAGTATGGCAACAGTTTGCCAATCAGTGCTGATAAAACTGACTACTAAGGAGGGAGAAGGCATGTTGCTTGGGATAATCAAGGGAGGTTCGTGGAAAAGGAGGGTTTGAGTTGGGCTCCTAGCTAATGGGTATGATTTGACTGGGGAAGATAGTGACTTGCCTGAGCAACTTAATTCTTCACTTTGGCCATGAGCAACTAATAACGCTAGAGACAGACTCTAGGTCATGCCTTCCTGGTTGTGTATGTGAAGACTCCACCAGAGTTTGGAGGTGAGGGAATCTCAATCATATCTTTAATTGGTTAATTAAACTGTCAACTTCTTTCATTTTTCAGATATAAATTTTAGAAATCTCATTTTGTTAACATGAAGAGAAAACACTTTCTAAATGTGGAAATGCAATCTTATAGTTTTATTGGCCTATCTCTAAAATCCTTTTATATTCTACTCACGAAACAAGATAATCTACTGTGAATAATCATCCCAATAAATGCCTTTTGTTTTTGCTGTTTTTTTAGTCACTCAGTTGTATCCAAGTTTTGTGACCCATGGACTGCAGCACACCAGGCTTCCTTGTCCTTTGCTATTTTCCTGAGTTGTTCAAACTCATGTCCACTGAGTCAGTGATGCCATCCATCCAACCATCTCATCCTGTGTCGTCCCCTGCTCCTGTGCCTTAGTGTCATTAAGAAATGAGCATGGGAGGGAGGTTCAAAGGGGACATGTGTATACCTAAGGCTGATTCATGTTGATATATGGCAGAGACCAACACAATACTGTAAAGCAATTATTCTCCAACGAAAAGTAAATAGATTAAACAAAAAAAAAGTGAGCAAACTGAGATGGTGAAATGAAGGTGAAATCTATCCCTTAAAGAGGAATAATGAGACCAGGGAACAAATACAACTGAAGCTGCCATCCATGGAGAAATGGTTCTGTGGCATACCATGTGGTGATAAAAGGAAGCAAGGGCTGCCCGTTTTTACAGAGGAAAGCATGAAATTGATGTCAGATAGAGACTGATCCATGAATTTGGAAGAGGTAAAAAGCTGTGAACTTAATTCGGAGCTCAAGGGTGGTCTGGATTATAAATACCACCTGACAGAATTATTTGGTAACTAAACACAGAGACTGGCTTTTCTTACATACTCTTTAACCCTCTTATTTCTAATAAGAGTTAGTGCAGCATCCCTCGCTATTAATTCCAGAGCAAATTTGTCAGAAGAGTTCAGAAATTGAGACGGGGGGTGGGGAGGAGGAATGATACCTCTCCGATGTGTTTTCTAAAATTCATGAACTTTGACTTATCTTAGCTGTAGCTTCTGCTTTTTATTGAAAGGCAAAGTGTTTTTGAGCAACACTGGTGATTTGCAGTGACAGCTAAAAATACAGCTGAAAAAGGAGACAGGAAAAAGTACTTAATGTTTGTGGTAAATGGAATCTAAATCATCCTTTCAATGAAAGCACCGCAATTTCATGTTTTTGAAAGAACGAACACAATGCACTCTAAGCTCAGACAAATGAGTTTACCTAGGGGAAATCACAAGCAAGCAGTCAAAGCCTGATATCATTTATTTCGTGTAGACTGAGCAAACTATTCTCTAAAAACAAGTTAAACTTGCCCTTGGCAAGCACTTAGAGTGCTTGGGGTCTATATCAGGTCAATATCAATATCAGGTATCTCTCAAAACATCCCTTGGTGCCACTGTCAGAGTTGGAAGTTGGGGCTGGATAGACTATTGTTTCTAGTAAATAAGAATAGTCTCATGAATCTTTGTTTGAATGAGGGAAATCCACCAGGAGAATGTGGCCAGAATTTGGAAAGGACAGACGTGACAGCACAGCCCCAATGGCGTTCTGTCCTCATTCCTGCCCGAAGGTGCCGGCAGCAGATCCCACTATAGCCTCTGAAGTAGCAGGAGTGAGCCCTTCATGCAGCGCTAGGTATCTCTGTTCTCTTTCCTTTATAATTAGGGAGAAAGGATGAGAACCCACCAGAGAGTACATATTATTACAACAGATCTGGATTTCAGTTCTGCAATATTGCCTTTTAAAATATTCTATCTACTGTTCTAGCAGCTCCCCTGATGACTCAGAAAGTGAAAAATCTGCTTGCAATGCAGAATAGCCAGGTTTGATCCCTGGGTCGGGAAGATCCCCTGGAGAAGGGAATCATTCCAGTATTCTTGCCTGGAGAATTCCATGGACAGAGGAGCCTAGCGGTTTCCAGTCCATGGGTTTGCAAAGAATCAGACATGACTGAACAACTAATATTTTCTTTCTTTTCACTGCTGTATTCATCACCCCACTATGCCCACGAACTTCTCATATAGAATTGAAGTTGAATTTACAAATGTGGTGGCAGAAGGGCTGGTTCAAAAAATTTAAGAATCGGCCATCTGCAAGACTGTTACCTCGCATACAGGTGATGCTTAAGAAACACTACTGAATGAATGAATGAACGCTATTTGCATGACACATAAAGTGTGCCCCTGAGAAGCCAGAAACCAGGCTTCTGGGTTTCTGCAGTTCATGTAACTCTGTTACTTTCTGGTGGGGACTGGCAGCCTCACATTCCTTAGAGTAGCTTTGCTCCTTTGAGGAAGAATTTTATTTTGAGCAGCAAACACCAAATATTAATATAGGCCAGTACAGAGCTCTGCATAAATAGATTTATCTGATGTTTTTTGACCGATATTGGCCAGCCAGGGCACCATTTTTAGGTTTGGGTACACTATATATATTCTTTGGCAAGGATGGTTTATTTGTGTTTTATCTTCTTATCATTATGCATTATGGTTTGTGAGACAGTAAATTAAAATTATAAGTGAGCAAAATAAATGAAACATTAGAAGTAAATAGCGCTATGGTTCTCCCAACTCCTGGATGAAATGTGAAATGTGGTGTCCAGGGCCCTATATTCCCCAGCCCCTGACCCAGATTTCTTATTCAGCCTGGAGTTAAGGCCTAGGAATCTGCATTTTAACAAATGCAACTACTCAATGCGAAAGGCCTATAGATCTTACTTTAAGAAGCATTGGTTGTGTGAGTCTTATAAAACATGGGCACAAGAAAATTTTAACTGTTAGTAAACTTTATGTAGAAGTAGCAAACAGTTATTGACCAGCCTTTGTGCTCTAGACTCCTGATCTAGCGAGGTCACCTTATTACCCCTCTTTCCAGATGAGGAAACTGAGACATGGAGAGATGAATAGACAGCAGAGTCAGGACTCAGCACAAGGTGGTCTGACCCACTGTCCGCTCTCTTGACCATGTGTCAAACTGCCTCTCCCATTACTGAATGCCTTTCAGTAAATGCTTGAGAAGTGATCCCTTGATTCTTCCAGGAATTCTACCTACTGTTCTCTCTGTTATTATCCAGTTTCAATACAGTCATGGATGGAAAGTCCTCAAAGTGAAGTGGAGGTATGATGTCAGGGCCCTGAGGGGCACCAATAAGGGAGGTCCAAAATACAGCATGTGCTTCTAGGTTATGAGCTGACCCTCAGCTGGTGGCAACATGGGTTTGATCCAGTGTAATGCTTTTACATTTTGAAAACTTTATATATTGGTTAAAGTTTTGGCCTGTTCAGGAGGAAATAAATCTCTTGCCTGAGGTGTTATCTCTCAAATTGTTTGGAATTAGGTGGCTTTGAACATTAGTGCTGCTGAAACAGATATAGATGAAATTTTGGTTGACAGAATTTTGACTAAATCAGACATTTAGGCATTATGAAAACAGTTATTTTCCTTTAACAGTCAAGTATTGCCCTTTAAATGGGTAAACTAATGTGAAAGTAACAACTGAGATTCCATGAGAGATTGTGAGAGGTAATACAAATACATATGCTATTATGGTCCAGACAAAAAGAATGACCAGTTTACACATTAAAGAGGATTTCATCAATTTACTTGTAATTGACTCTTAAATCTGAAAGTTTTTAAACGTTAAAGTATGTGGATTACTACAAGCAAGTCCCAGACTTCTCCCTTATTTCTTAATGTATTTTTCTTCTCTTTCTTTTTCCCCCTCTCTTTTCTTTCTCTGTAACTGCTGGCACTTTAATGTAGAAAATAGGCTCATTCATCTTATCTTCTAATGAGCTTTGATTGTACAGTGTAAGAAAACCTATAGTCTGGAGAGGCGTGTTAATGTTGGATTCTAAGAGCTCCAGCATTTGTACTTTTGACTCTATCATCTTGTATCATGTAACAAAAGACATAAAAACCAACAGAACGCACTATCTACAGAAAATACCTGTAATTGTTTTGTTAACCCAAGAGTTGACCCCTTAGCATGTAATTTCAGGTTTAAAATAAGATCAAAGGCCACAGTTTGGGTTGTGTCTGCACTGTGACCTCCCCCGCCATCTGATTCCCTACAGAAAACATCAGTTTTTTTCATGACCATCTCCTCATGCCCAGCAAGCTGCTGGCACAGAGTATTTGAGGATGAATTGTTTGCTCTATGAGGAATTTGGGAGGTTTGCACAGCACTATCTTAGCTACCTGATATGGCACTTTGGCACCTGAGATGTGTGATCTTTTCAGAGTCACTGTGGTTTGTTGAAAGGATACTGGATGGGGAGTCAGGAAATAGAGGAGTTCTTTCATTGCTTCTGGGATCTTAAGCAGTTCTCAGCACTTTAGGCTACAGGTTCCTCATAGATAAAGTAAAATGGTTGGGCTAAATGGTTTTTTTCTGTCTCTTCTGGCTTTAAAATGTGTATTTTAAAACGTTTCTACCATTATATATTTCTTTCTTATCTTTGAATTTTGAAATAATTTAAATCTTACAGAAACGTTGCAAGAACAGAACCAGACCACTCCTGCTTACCCCTGACTCAGTTTCACCGATTGTTAATGTTTTGCTTCACCATTCGTATGGCTGTGCTGTGCTGTGCTCAGTCACTTCACTTGTGTCTGACTCTTTGGGACCCTGTGGACTGTAGCCCTCCAGGCTCCTCTGTCCATGGGGTTCTTCCAGGCAAGAATGCGGGAGTGGGTTGCCATGCCCTCCTCCAGGGGATCTTCCCGACCCAGGGATTGAACTCGCATCTCTTACATCTCGTGCATTGGCAGGTGGGTTCTTTACCACTAGCCCCTCCTAGGAAGCCCTCATATATCTACACCTATATGTACATATATTTTTAAATATTAGTTGAGAATTCCTTCAGAAATACATTTCCAGGTACAATGATGTTTTATTACATAACCATGATAAAGTTACCCAACTCTAGAGAGTTAACGTTTATTCAATACTATGATCTAACAAGTAGCCCATATTTAAATTTTGTCGATTGTCCCATGATATTTTCTACGTCAGTTTTTCCCCTATTCCAGGCTGACACATTGCATTTAGTTGTCGTGTCTCTGAATCTGGAACAGTCCTTTCTTGGTCATGTATGGCTTTGACATTTTCAAAAATTACTGGCCAGTTTTTTTGTAGAAAGTCTTTTAACCCATTTTTTTTTTATATTTCCTCATAATTAGATTCAGGCTATGTCTCTTTAGCAGGAATACTATATTCAGTAATATTTTGCTCTTCTCAGTACATCACATCAGGAGGTACATAATGCCATAAAGTTCAAAATATTTTTGAGATATAAATTTATGGAGGAGGGTAGTTTTTCCATTCTCATTGGTTTGGGAATATCTAAAAGACTATTAACAAACAGGAATAGCAATTACTAAATTACCCAGATTCTGAAATTCTTTAGACTAAATAAGCTGGTTGCCTGTATATTTTAGTTTTCATTGAAATAGTTTTATTTGCATGTTAGAGAACCTTAAGACAACTATTTCTACTCTCAGCTAAAGAAATCTCATAAGCTTGAAAAGGGTTTTGAAGAAGATTCAGATACCTTTATGCAGGAGTCCACGTGATGTGTTTATTTTCTTGAAAGAAAGAAATCCTCAATACCATCTTGCTAACATTATGCCAGAAAGGATTGTGAAGGCTAACCAGAATATGAAGTCATACAGTAGAAAAACAGGAACAAGAACTGGGTTCTCTTGACCTTCACTCTATTACTTATCACGACATTGTCATTCCCATTAATCACTGTTTGGAAGCAAGTCTGGCTAAAAGAAGGAAAAAGAAAGTGTTGAGTCAATGACTATATAACATATTTCATAGTGCCCTCAGAGTAGCACCATGGACCAGTTCTCATGATGTCCCTGATGAAAAAGTAGCCACCTTGGATTCACTGAGTCATTTTGGGACAGTGTAGTGTTACTGCCCAGCAGTAGACGGCATTGTTAAAATACATTGATTTCACTATGAAATCTGGAAACGGGAGGAGAACTCCAGAGAATTACTATGTGGTTTTTCCAACTAGGGGCTTCCCTGGTGGTTCAGACAGTAAAGAGTTTGCCTGCGATGTGGCAGACCTGGGTTTGATGGCACCTCTGAGGCTGAGGGTCGCTGAGTCTTAGTCTCTTATTACATAAGCTCCAAGTTCATGCAGTTGACAAGGTCTATAGGGTTTATGTTTAAGATCATGGATTTGGAATCAGATCTGGATTCCAATCTATACTGTGTAAGAGACTTGCTTTCTCTGAGTCTCTGTTTTTTTCAACTAGAAGTTAGAAATACTTCATTCACTGGTAAAGTTCCAGCAATCCTATCATCTCTCTAATGTTTATTTTATTCTCCTCTAACATGATTTAACTGTGAAGGTTTTGGGTGTTTTTTTTTTTTTGCAAATAATATAAATCTTAAACTTTGCTTCAAGTGTTTGGTGATCCATTTGGCGTTGGGGAAGCATTTATTATTTACGTCACTCTTGGTAGTGGCGACTTAGAAATATATATGATCTTTCTTTATATTTCTTAGCTAAAGAAACCTTTATATTTCTTAGCTAAATATAACCTTTTATTTTTTAGCTAAAGAAATATACTTTAGAGCATTTCTTACCTTTGATCTGTTTATATGATGTTAACATAAGAAAAAAATATAATGTATTCAATTTTTCTGATGTCTTATTTAAATATTTGATTTTTAGTTTAAGATAACTAGATAGTTGGTAGTTTTCATTTAGATAGAAAATATCATAAAAATATAAGTGTCTTATTCCATGACCCCATTTTTTGTTTTTTTTAGAATGAGTAGGTAAGATAATTTATAAATCACACACCTAAGAAGCCTCAAAAAATCTGGAAATAGCATCATCTCCATAATCCTTGATGAATTCAGGCCTTGATTATTTGCATTGAATGAAAACTTTACTGGCTCATCATAATACTGTTCAAACACCTCACTTAAATTATGCAGATAAAAATTGTATTCTGCCCTTTACTTAAAAAAAGCCTTAAAGAGATAATTAAAACTATGTTTAACCAAATGCTTCAGATGAGAAAAATCAAAAATAAGGGAATGGAATTCATCTTTGCTTCTTTTAAAAAAGAAAATAATTTAGTTTTCTGTCTTGGGACAGGAGTTTATACCTTGTAGAACCGTGACATCACATGAAATGTTGACATCTGTTATCAACCTAATTAACTATTTGCTGTTCAAATTGTGGTGAAAGTACATTGAGACTTCTTTTGTACTCTTATCGCTTGTTTAATACCAAATTGCCTGGCATCTGTGTATCAAGGCTTTGATCTAATACTCTATCAGTTGTTGGCTCAGGCACAAGAGACTACAGAGTACACAAAACTGTCACTGCAGACTCCAGTGAGAAAAGAAGCCTGGATATACAGCCCTGATTAGCTAAGTCAGTCAATATTTGCATGATGCAATGATAATGCCTTCTTTATGTTAGACTGTTATTTCACTGAAGCAAGTAGGAAACTTCTTTTCAAGAACTTAGTGTAGTTTTTAGAAATTCTCCGCTCCCTCCCATCAGGTACATATATGGCATATTTTCTTTCATCTCTGTCCATTTTCCTTCCTGCCTTCAACATTTGACCATACACAAATTCAATCCAATACCTATCCTTGAGGAGTCTACATTATTTTTTTAAGATTTATATATAAAAGAATTTTGATGAAGTTGGGATCTTGCCTACAATATGTCAGAATCTTAAAATCAGATTTATTTAATACCTTAAATACAGAAACTGCTCATTTTATTCCTATTCTCTAATCTTCAATTAGTTGATTTGTAAGCTCAAAACTCTGGTATATTGATTCTGCCTTCTAGAATAGCCCTCAGGCTTCTACATATTTTAACATTACTCAAAGGATATGAGAAACAAATCTTATAAAATAGATATTTGAATGAAGGGAATAGAAAGCTATAATATGTTGAACGCTAAGCAAAAGTCAAAATTTTCCTTATCATCTCCTTTGCCTTACATTATTTTAAAATTCTTGGCCTTGACATTGAGGATTTGATACTATGAGGTTATGTTTATACCCAGCAAATTCTGTTATCTGAGATGTTTTTTCTCTTTCTATCCTTCTTTTCATTTTTTTCCTGTTTTTAATATATGAAAAGGAGTCAATGGTGATAAAACAATCCAACTAGTATTCCCTTTGAAGTCATTCAATTAACAGTTATGGAATAATCTGCGGGAACAAGCACTGTGCCATTTGCTGGAAGGGACCAAAACAAGATACAGTCTCTCCCTTCAGAGAATGTACAGTTCAGAACATGAGTTGACCTGTAACCTCAAGTAAGGAGCATAAAGGAATAAAGGGATTATGATCAAGTTCTGTATGATTTACTATGGATGTTGAGGAAGAAGTGATCAATTCTACCTGGGCTGGATGGTCTGATGGGTTTGAAGGCAAAGGGAGTACAGGAAAGGCTTTGTGAAGGAGCATCCAGGCAAAGAAAGCAATATGAGCAAAGGTAAAGAAGTAGAACAACAGGATATCTGGGCCAATTGAAGTATTAAAATTTTATCATGAGTTGGAGTTGGGATGTAAGGAGGAGAGAAAATTGAGGTACAAATGGCTGCAGAAGTCAGCGGAAACTAGATCATGGAAGGCCTTGCAAATGAGTTTGTGTTTTATCTTAAAATGGTAACATATCATAACATTTGTATAGCAGGCCATGATTGGATTTATACATAGGAAAGAAGTTATGGAAGTAGGATGAAGGACAAGCCAGAAGGATGAGATGAGAAGCAGGAAGAATAATAACTAGGAGACTATAGGAGCAGTTAGCCTGTTCTAGGACCTCAGGTCCCTTTTCAGAATAATGTATGTACACAGACGGGCTTGCCAGGTGGCACTAGTGGTAAAGAATCCGCCTGCCAATGCAGGAGACATCAGAGACAAGGGTTCGAACCCTGGGTTGGGCAGATCCCCTGGAGGAGGGCATGGGAACCCACTCCAGTATTCTTGCCTAGAGAATCTCATGGACAGAGGAGTCTGGTGGGTCACTGTCCACAGGGTTGGAAAGAGTCAGACATGATTGAAGTGACTTGGCATGCACACATACGTGTACACTTACACATACACTTTACATGAAACATCAATGGCTCACAGATCTCTTGAAATCTATTCATGGATTCATGCAGATTCCATGTTAAGAACTTTTTAAATAGATGATACAGGAATAAACAAATGCAGTAGCATGAAGATAGAAACAGTTGGAAGGGAGAGGTATAACTGAATTTCTAGAACTTGTTTGACAGACTGAATAAGAGAGTAAAGAATGGAAAAGAGTCTCAGATAACTCCCAGGATTCTAGCTATGGTTACTGGATGGACAATAGAGCTTTGATCAAGAAAAAATATATAGAGAGAGGAATGTTTGGGGAATTATTGGAATACTTGTGGAATATCCTGGTGGAGATGTTAGAAGGTAGATATAGATAAGGATCTTGAGTTTAGTAAGGGGGGGTGGTTAGACTAAAGATACTGATATTCTAGAATCTCAAATCTGTAAATAGAGATTAAACCCATATGTTGAGGGAAGAGCATGGAGATCACATAGAGAAAGGCTGTGGGGAGCACCAACTTTGCAGGATCTATCAAAGAAAGAGGAGTGAGTGAAGGAGACTAAGAGGCAGAAGGAAAAGATAGAGTGAGAAGTCTTAGGAGCTAAGGGGTGAAATAACATAAAGGAAGGAATGGTTCACAACATCAAAATTTTCAAGAACAAAGACAGTAAAGATCTCATTGTACATGACAACTAGGTAGTTATTTACGACTCCTGTCAGAATGTTCCAATGGAATTGGGGTTGGGTGAAGGTAATAAGCCATGCTACTGAAAGTCACAGTGAAGGGGAGATGAGAAAGTGGCTCTGGACTATTCCTCCAAGGACGCTGACTGTGATGGTAAGATGAATGATGAATTTACGGTTTTGCTGGATCAAAATACATGTCTATTTTTGGTGTAGAGAGATATAACTGATTCAGTTCAGTTCAGTATCTCAGTCATGTCTGAATCTTTGTGAGCCCATGGACTGCAGCAGACCAGGCCTCCCTGTCCATCACTCCAACCATCTCATCCTCTGTTTTCCCCATCTCCTCCTGCCCTAAATCTTTCCCAGCATCAGGGTCTTTTCCAATGAGTCACCTCTTCACATCAGGTGGCCAAAGTATTGAAGTTTCAGCTTCAACATCAGTCCTTCTAATGAACACCCAGGACTGATCTCCTTTAGGATGGACAGGTTGGATCTCCTTGCAGTCCAAGGGACTCTCACGAGTTTTCTCCAACACCACAGTTCAAAAGCATCAGTTCTTTGGTGCTCAGCTTTCTTTATAGTCAAACTCTCACATCCATACATGACTACAGAAAAAACCATAGCCTTGACTAGATAGACCTTTGTTGGCAAAGTAATGTCTCTGCTTTTTAATATGCTGTCTAGGTTGGTCATAACTTTCCTTCCAAGGAGTAAGTGTCTTTTAATTTCATGGCTGCAGTCAACATCTGCAGTGATTTTGGAGCCCAGAAAAATAAAGTCTGGTGCTGTTTCCATTGTTTCTCCATCTGTTTGCCATGAAGTGATGGGACCGGATACTATGATCTTAGTTTTCTGAATGTTGAGTTTTAAGCCAACTTTTTCACTTTCCTCTTTCACTTTCATCAAGAGGCTCTTTAGTTCTTCTTCACTTTCTGCCATGAGTAGTGTCATCTGCATATCCGAGGTTTTTGATATTTCTCCCAGAAATCGTGATTCCAGCTTGTGCTTCATCTAGTCCAGCATTTTGCATGATGTACTCTGCATATAAGTTAAATAAGCAGGGTGACAATATACTGCCTTGACATACTCCTTTTCCTATTTGGAACAGTCTGTTGTTCCATGTCTAGTTCTAACTGTTGCTTCCTGACATGCATACAGATTTCTCAAGAGGCAGGTCAGGTGGTCTGGTATTCCCATCTCTTTAAGAATTTTCCACAGTTTATTGTGATCCACACAGTCAAAGGCTTTGGCATAGTCAATAAAGCAGAAATAGATGTTTTTCTGGAACTCTCTTGCTTTTTCCATGATTCAACAGATGTTGGCAATTTGATCTCTGGTTCCTCTGCCTTTTCTAAAACCAACTTGAACATCTGGAAGTTCATAGTTCACGTGTTGCTGAAGCCTGGCTTGGAGAATTTTGAGCATTACTTTACTAGTGTGTGAGATGAGTGCAATTGTGTGGTAGTTTGAGCATTCTTTGGTATTGCCTTTCTTTGGGATTGGAATGAAAACTGAGCTTTCCCAGTCCTGTGGCCACTGTTGAGTTTTCCAAATTTGATTGCGTCTCCTCAAAATTATTATATTTTTGGAGTATTATATTTTTATAACATTACTCACTTCTACAATTGTGTAAGAGAGTAAGCAATTTTCTACCTTTTCACAACTGCCTGTTAACATGCTTTCTAACTTTTGCTCATTTTGTGGCAAAAGTAACTTTTAGTTTCCAATTTCATGTTTTTAAATGAGGTTAAACAGCTTTCCATATATGCTTTTTTAGCTATTTGTATTTCATCATTCTTGATTAAAATCTTTGTCCATTCTACTATTGAGTTTGTCACTTCATTAATTTGTAAGAATTCTTTATACTTATTCATGGATCCTTTTTCTGTTCTATATATTGAAAACATTTTCTTCCTGGCTGTAGATTGTTGGGTTTTTTTTTTTTTTTTAGCATGTTTCTTTTCATTTTTAATTAATTTACTTTAATTGAAGGCTAATTACTTTACAATGTTGTGGTAGTTTTTGCCATACTTTGACATCAATCAGCCATAGGTATGCATGTGTCCCCCTGTCCTGAACTGCGTCCCCCAACTTTCGTCCCTATCCCTTCTCTCTGGCTTGTCCCAGTGCACCGACTTTGAGTGTCCTGCTTCATGTATTGAACTTGGACTCGTTATCTATTTCATACATATTAATATACATGTTTCAGTGCTATTCTCTCAAGTCATCCCACCCTCGCCTTCCTCCATAGAGTCCAAAAGTCTGTTCTTAATGTCTGTGTCTCTTTTGCTATCTTGCATATTAGGGTTGTCATTACTGTCTTTCTAAATTCCATATATATTCATTAATGTACTGTATTGGTGTTTTTCTTTCTGTCTTACTTTACGCTGTGTAATAGTCTTCAGTTTCATCCATCTCATTAGACAGACTCAGATGCATTCTTTTCTATAGCTGAGTAATCACAGCTTTCTTATCCATTCATCTGCTGATGGGCATCTAGGTTGTTTCCATGTCCTGGCTGTTGTAAACAGTGCTGCAATGAACATTGGGGTACACGTGTCTCTTTCAGTTCTGGTTTCCTTGTTGTGTATGCCCAGTAGTGGGATTGCTGGGTCATATGACAGTTCTAGTACCAATTTTTTGATAAATCTTCACACTGTTCTCCATTGTTGCTGTACTAGTTTGCATTCCCACCAACAGTGTAAGAGGGTTCCCTTTTCTCCACACCCTCTCCAGCATTTATTGTTTGTAGACTCTTTTTTGTCTGTAGATTTTTTGATAGCAGCCATTCTGACAGGAGTGAGATGGTACCTCATTGTGTATTTTGATTTACATTTCTCTGATAATGAGTTATTTTGAGCATCTTTTCATGTGTTTGTTAGCCATCTGCATGTCTTCTTTGGAGAAATGTCTGTTTAGTTCTTTGGCCCACTTTTTGATTGGGTCGTTTATTTTTCTGGTATTGAGCTGCATGAGCTGCTTGTATATTTTGGAGATTAATTTTTTGTCAGTTGTTTAATTTGCTATTATTTTCTCCCATTCTGAAGGCTGCCTTTTCACCTTGCTTATAGTTTCCTTCATTGTGCAAAAGCTTTTAAGTTTAATTAGGTCCCATTTGTTTGTTTTTGCTTTTATTTCCATTATTCTGGGAGGTGGGCCATAAAGGATCTTGCTATAATTTATGTCAGAGTGTGTTCTGCCTATGTTTTTCTCTAGGAGTTTTATAGTTTCTGGTCTTACATTTAGATCTTTAATCCATTTTGAGTTTATTTTTGTGTACAGTGTCAGAAAGTGTTCTAGTTTCATTCTTTTACAAGTGGTTGACCAGTTTTCTCAGGACCACTTGTTAAAGATATTGTCTTTTATCCATTGTATATTTTTATCTCCTTTGTCAAAGATAAGGTGTCCATAGGTGTGTGGATTTATGTCTGGGCTTTCTATTTTGTTCCATTGATCTATATTTCTGTCTTTGTGCCAGTACCATATTGTCTTGATGACTGTAGCTTTGTAGTATAGCCTGAAGTCAGGCCGGTTGATTCTGCAGCTCCATTCTTCTTTCTCAAGATTGCTTTGACTCTTTGAGGTTTTTTGTGTTTCCATACAAATTGTGAAATTATTTGTTATAGTTCTGTGAAAAATATTGGTAGCTTGATAGGGTTTATGTTGAATCTATAGATGGCTTTGTGTAATATTCATTTTCACTATATTGATTCTTCCGATCCATGAAAATGGTATATTTCTCCATCTATTTGTGTCATCTTCGATTTTATAGCTTTCTCTATATCGGTCCTTTGTTTCTTTAGGTTAATTTATTCCTAAAATATTTCTTTAGGAATTCCTAAATTTATTTCAGAATTATTTGTCCTAAATTTATTTAGGAATTATTCATCCTAAATTTATTCCTAAAATATTCCTTTAAGTATTTTATTCTTTTTGTTGCAATGGTGAATGGGATTGTTTCCTTAAAAATGTAGTTTGTGTTTCAACTTTGTTTATGGTGTCTTTATGACAATCACATAGGTCAGTCTTTATGGAATTTTTTAAATGTTCTCATTTATTTTGATCCAAAATTTTAAAGATTTTTTTTATTATATATGGCTCTTTATGCCATCTGGAATTTGTTTATATATGTGACATAGTGCCCAAGTTTTCTTTTTGTAAAATGGATACTTTCCAGTATCATTATTAAACATTCCTTCTTTTTTCTGATGGTTTGAAGTGCCACCTTTATTATATTCCAAATTACATGTATAGAAGAGTATTTCAGACTTTTTTTGTTTCTTTGATATATTTGCCTATTCCTACACTGAGTTTATACTTTTAGAATAGAATTTCATAGTATGCTTGATATCTATAGAATAAATGAATATTCTTTATTTTTACTCTTTTTTTTAAGAGTGTCAAATTCAATTTTTGCTCATTTTATTCTTCACACGAATTTTAGGATCAGCTGGTCAAGTTCCATTTCGACTGATATTACAGTAGCTCATAGAGTAAAATATTTATCATAGGATGTCTTCCCAATCAGAAGCTGTTCCTTCCATTTTCTTGAGGCCTTTTTAAAAATAGTTTTCTTTATATGGGTCTTGGAAATTTCTTGTATTTATTTCTAATGTCATATTTTTTGTTTCTTCTGGGTTTGAAAATCTTTTTCCATTGCACTGATTGTTATTGTACCAGTTAGGAAAGTATATGGCCACAAATAACAGAAATCAACTGTGGCTTAAAGAAACAGGAGTGCATTTTTGTCACATAACAAAAAGCCAGAGGTAAGCAGTTGCCAGGGGATCTCTTTTGCCCTTATCTTCAAAAGATGCCCACTGCACCACTAGCCCCCGAGCAGCATTCAGACCAGAAAGAGAAGGGAGGAGAAAGTTGAAACGTCTGTACCAAGAAGGCACAAGCTTCTCTAGAGACATGGAACGCCTCCCGGTAGCTTATCACTCCACTGCCTCCAGGTGGCAAGGGAGGCAACAGGGGTGAAGAGGGATTAGCATGGGGGTCAGGTTGGCCAAACAGGGGTGACTCCACACCTGGCTTGTACTATAGCTACTGATTTATGTCTGTTGATCTTCCATCAGCTGCCATCCTAAACATTCTCATTAATTTTAGGAACATTTCAATTGACTCCCTTGCATTGTCCAGGTATATGTCTACAAATAATGACTGTGTCTCTGCCTTTCAGGAGCTGTACCTCCTTTTTTCAGAATATTTTTTCTTTTTGGTCTAATTGCACTGGGTAGTAGCCTATTTTGGTCTTAGGATGCAATCGCCTTCTATGTCTTTTTGAAGATATTCATCAGAAGAAATCTTTTGTTTTCTTTCGTTCCCTTAATGGTCTTTAATTCTCAGGAAGCTCTTCATTATTGTTTCTCTTGTTAACTGCTGCTCGTTTTCTTTCAGTATCTGGTAAGCTTCGGTTGTTTGTTTAATATAAATAATGATGAAAAGACTAGATTCATTAATATAAGCAGCTCATATAGATCTCTACTGAAGCAGAATCCACCTGTTTCCCCTGCCTGAGGGGGCTGACCAACCAGCAGGCTTTGTTTGAGGTGTCCAGGCTTGGAGCAGCAGGCTACAGGCGGGTGGCGCCTTCAACTGCTCTGATGCCTAGGAGGGGAGGGTGGGCCAAGTTCTGATGCTGAGTGCATTTGCCTCCAGGCAGAGGTCCCTCCCCATCACATCTTCCCCTTCCCTGTCTGTCCTGAAGGTCTGGAGTTAATTATATTCCACCTTTTTCCTTTTTCAGTGCCTTGCACCCACATGAGACGCCCATAGGCAGGGTATTTCTTGAGAGAGATGTTCTGAGGGTTTAGCCAGGGGGTTAAAAGCAGCTGCTGCCAGTAGCTCTGCATAAACAGGAGAAAAGGGACACCTGCCAAGGGCAGTTCTTTAGTGAACTCTTGAGTTCTCTCCAGGGCCTCCTCTTAAGAGTGAGACTTCTCTGAATTTGTACTTCTCTCCAACTCCTGGTTTGGACTGTTTCTTTCCCTTGGATCCTGTTCTCAGTCAATACCATGCATCCCCTGTGCTTTTCGGTCTTCTAGGGATTCTTTGGAATTTCTTGTCTGCTGACAAAATTTTTATTTTATTTTTTAGTATGCTCATGAATGTATTCTGTTAAAATACCTGTCTTTTTAGACATTTCAGGGATTGTGGCCAGGAGTAGATGTGTCTTTTGTCCTCCACCTTGATCCACACTTCTCTGGAGAGATACTTAACAAAATCATTTACATGTGGCCAATTGACTGTCCCTCCCAAAGCAAACAAAATGCAGCTGTTTGGTGATTAATTGTTAAGTAACCATTCTGTACTCTGTAAATCTTTCAGTAATAAGAACACTGTCCATTGAGATTAGCATATACATACTACTGCATGTAAAAGAGATAACTAGCAAGGACCAACTGTATAGAACAGGGAACTATACTCAATATTTTATAGTAACCTAAAAGGGAAAAGAATCTGAAAAAATGAATATATATGTATGTATAACTGAATGGCTTTGCTGTATACCTGAAACTGACACAACATTGTAAATCAACTCTACTTCAATTTTTAAAAAAGAATCTAACTTTATCTCCAATATTCTAAGATCTCACTCATCCTCGAAAATTCAGCTTTCAGCCAATTTTTTTCTTAAAAACTCCCACAAAAAACAAACAAAAATAACCCACTGTCAGTTTGATGTACAATGATGAATTTTTAAACTTTTTTTTTCAAGAAATAAATGTTGATACTTTAAAGCGCTGATTCAATATTTTTAAAAATGCCCCCCCCATTTAATTTTATTCTGTGTGCTTGTCTCACTTTGGGAACAATTTTTTCCTAAAAAAAAAATTTTTCAAGTAGGCATTTTCTGACAATGCAAAATTTCCTAAACGTGATGTTTAAATAACACTGATGCCTGGGAATTATTGAAAGAAGTTTGGTTCTCTGTATTTTGTTGTTGTTCTTTCTTTTCCTTTCTTTTGGATGGGGTAGAGGAATCTTCTGCTTTCTTCAGAAATGAAATTGTCCATTAAAGGAAGCTTTTGTATTACCATAGCAATATATTTTCATTTGTGTTCAGCTCATTTCCAGAAGTGACTGTCTGTCCAGCAGGAAAGCCCTAGAAGTTCACCTAATGACCAGATTGAAAAATTTCACTGCAAGATTAGGACTAACTCCCTTGTTGACTTTGGGGATTTAGGATCAAGTTTTCATCACCATAAACTCATGGCAGAATCTGAAGACTTATATTTTAAAATAAAAAGGAATGAAACATGCTTGTTTCAGTGATGGGCTCTGGTTTCTCATCCTCAAAAACGTGATGCTCATCAAATTAAAATGCTAAAAAAAATCGTGCCACATGAAACAAGCATCCAAATATTCTAAGCAGAACACCATACCCTGAAATTAGTAAAATTAAAGGGCAGCTATAATTCAAAGCTTTTCTAGTATAATATTGGCAAAGATTCTACACCTTCTTAATCCTCTCTACTTATTTTATTTGGAAGGGGCAGTAGCAGTATAACCTGTAGTATAGATGAGACTCAGCTGGTAAAGAATCCGCCTGCAATGCAGGAAACCTGGGTTCAATCCTTGGGTTGGGAAGATCCCCTGGAGGAGGGCATGGCAACCCACTCCAGGATTCTTCCTGGAGAATCCCATGGACAGAGGAGCCTGACATGCTACAGTCCATGGTGTTACGAAGAGTCGGACATGACTGAGAGACTAAGCACACAGAAATTATTAAATAGCTCAGTACAACAGACTTACAAATAGTAACAAGTATCCCTTAGCTTTTACTTCCAGGACCTATTAGTTTACTATTAGTGACTTAGAAATATATTTCTAACACTTTCCTAAGAGGAAGGGAAGTTATTAAATACATGAGTATGACTCATTTCATGTTGGCCTAGTTTGTAAGCTAGAGTTTAGAGGAAGAATAAATTGAACTATTTGCTAAATGGAGCTTTAGAATTATTCTAGAGGAAACAATTTCACATGTGGTTTTCACTTTGAAAAGTTTTTGATGATGGATTCTACATTTATTACCAAGAGTTTGGTATACTAGAACTAGACATCCCAATGGCCAAGAATGAATCTTTGGACAAACACTCTTGTTGGGCCAGAAATACTGTCAGAATTTCCTCAAAAAAGCAATCTGAATGTTTGTCTTTATTCTAATTTAAATCACATGGTGATTTGCTAAGGCTTTAAAAAGGCGATTTAATCCTGTTCAATTTCCAAAGAGGGGTGAACATAGAATGAAATGAATTAACTAGGCCAATCATAATGAAACGCTGGAGAAAACCACACTCACTCACCATATGCCAAGGGTTTTGCAAATAGATCTCGTTCTGCCTGATCTGCATGTGGGGGCAGGGGTGGGGAGGTGGTAACTGGGGGAGGTAAGATATCCCTTAAAGAAGGAGCATTACTCCTTTCAGGAGATCTGTTCATATGACTTTCAACAAAGCATCAACCAAAGATGTCGTATTGTGTAAGTAGCTGAATTTTTCTGGGAGCTGAGGACAAAATTTGAAGCCATAATACAGCAGCCTCTTCTCATTTCATACTTGGCTAGAGGTGACACCCTTCTTCTCTCTGGGAATAATTTGTTCATCTGGAAAAAAACAAAACAAAACAGCACTGTATCTGAAGCAATCACTGAGCATTCTCTAAACTTAAGTTAAGAAATGCTGCTTTGAAGCAGGGCAATAAGAAAGCATTAAAAAGAGAGGATCCAGAGTAAGCCATCATTGCTCTAAAGGCTGGCTTTGCTACGGATTAGTCATGTGGCCTTGGACCTAAGTGAAGTTATGAGTGACTTAATTTCAACAAACTTTGGTTTTTCTTATCTGTAAAATGAGGATAAGAACCTCATGCTGTTGAGGTTAGGGTTAGGTTAGATAAGTAAAGTGCATAGCACGCTGCATGACGCATGGTTAATGTTTGGTGAACATTAACAATTGTTGGTCCTATTATTATTAAAGTCATCAAAAATACTACAGTTTTCTTCATGCAACAAATACGGTGCATTCACTATGTGTGAAATCTTGCTAGAGACTGGGAATCAAGACTTCCATCTCTATTGGGTACAGATATCAATTTCTGCTCGCTGATCTTACCTTAAAGACAGCACTTTATGGTCCAGTGTTCACTTTTACAGATCAGCCCATTGCCACATTGGAAAAAATGTGAAGACTCATGCATTTTAATTATGCTTAATGAACGACTACAGCAACAACCAAGAAAACTGAAGTACACTTTAATTGACTTCTGTCTTACATAAAATATGGGTAGTTGGGGTTCAGTCGGCACTGTAAAAGGAAGAAAGGGGCTGGTGTCACATGCTTCTGTGATGCTTTTGCACAGATTATGATTTTTATTTTTGTTCCCCTCTTCCTTTTAAACATGATACGCACTAAGATTTTCATGTCCATAGCTACACCTTCTAAGATGCAGGGCTTGCCTCTGTATGAACGTGGAATCCCCTTGCCACTTATGTTTGCTCATGCATCTCTAGCAGCTGGAGGAAGAATCAGATCAGGTTCTGAGGGGCAAGCTGTGTCCCACTCATGCCCCCCAAGAGACTGCACTTTGAGGTCCACCTTCCCAGAGAATGTGCTTTAGACACCGTGACTGTGGGCTGGGGACTTGTCTCGGCTTCCCATTAATCTCTGAAGATGGAAGGGTAATCCCTTCACAAATATGGGAATGGGGGCTGCTCTGAGGCTGGCAAATAATAAACAATGAGGGTTTTTTTTTTCGGCCTGGATTCCTCCAGCCCTCCTCTCTGCAGTCCTTAGCCCTGTCTTCCTCTCTGAAGGATTTAAATGGAATGACCTTAATTCTCGCTTTGTTTGCACTCTATCTTTTAAGGAGCTGCAATGAAGACCAAGACAAACAGTAGATTAACAGTGGTACCTTTTATAAAGCTGATTAGTTCCTAAAATATGCTGAAAGGAAACAAAACCAAAAAGGAAAAAAAAAAAAAGAGAGAGTGGAATGAGGGCTGAGACAGAAGCCTCTGTCGGTGAGTTTGAAATAGCTCCGTTCCTTTCTGTGGTTGCAGATATTGACCTTCCAGTGAAATATTTCCTTTGTGTGTGAAGGCTTTGCTAGGATAGCATTTATAGAACTAAGCAGGCACCTGGTAAGTGTTTCAAATATTACTTCACTGCCTAATTTTGGTTTAAGGGGAGAGTGGTAGTAGGGATGAATTCAGGAAACATTTGACGATGGCTCATCTGCTGCTCCTGGTTAGCAGGGCCTATCAAGTGGCTGACAGCATAAAATCAGAATTTCAAAGATGCTGTTCCATGTGGAGTCATTAAGAGGAACACAGCCTCCTAAAATCTCCTTCAGCCCCTCCGGATTTGAAGGAATTTACAGAGAAACTTCCCAGACACCTCAGCTATATCCAAAGGAAAGCCAAACCATTAGAGTATGGCAGATCCGAAAGTGGGTCTCTAGAAAGAAAAAGACTATACCAAGCTACACAGAAAATATTTTAGGGCTTCAGCTTCTGTTTCCTTTAAGGGATGAGAGAGTGTTACTGAAATTGTTCGATTTAATTTAAAGTTAAATAAAACTGTGAAAGGCTCGGAAGCGTTAATAAGATGATCCATCTGCTTATAATAATAGGATAATTCACATCTTCATTGTCAGAGCAGAAAGCCTCTGATAAGGTCAATCATTAAACTCAATATGTTTCACTCTTCGGTGCTGTGTCACTTAGATTCTCAGCACCACTTGTGCGCCCTTCTTTTCCACTATGCACCTATATTGGAAATTTAGCTCCATTAGGTAGATGCTTGCACCATTATGAAGCCTGATTCCATCATTTTCAAAGTGCCAAGCCATTTAAATACGGTGCAGTCTTTGGTCATATTTAATCCAAACATTTACACACATCCAGTTCTTTATTATCTTTTTAAATAGAATGCAGGGCTTATTTTTAAATTACATCCTCATTCATGTTCTATGAAAGCCTCAAGAGAAACCATCCATGGGATTTAAATTCTGGTCTACAGGTGCTGCTTCCAGTTCCTGGCCTTTAAATCCTGCTGCCAGCATAATTCTGGGCATGACTCCCCTGTGATGAGGTGGAAAAGATATAACAGAAACAGCCCATTTTTTTTTTTCCTCTCCCAGAAATTATACCACACTGAAGCATACTGTAGCTTTTTGCTTTCTTCTCTATTTAATACCTAATTTTAAAAACATTTAAAAATAAGAGTCCCCAGGAAAGGGACATCAGTGGGAAGTTAGGATGCTTGAAATGAGGCAAGTGCTTACCCCAAACTGAGTTGTTCGTGGTTTCTTTCACCACATGGGGTCAATGAGACTTATGTCTATGTGCCGGAGGTTTCTGATGTTACAGTGAGTCCCTCCGTGACTTGTGTGCTATGACTAATACCAAACTGTCCCACACTCCTGAATCATCCATGGTTCCCTTTAGGCCTTTGAGACTCTTTTCCACCAGTTTCCTCTCCTGCTGGTTTCTAGTATCAGCTATTCAATTCAGCTCTCGTAACCAATGCAGAGATGGTTACGAAATAGACACTAGCTTTTTTTAACTATTGCTCTGCAGATACTGGTTCAATAAAAAATAATCTTTTGCCAATTTGGAAAAGCAGTTGGACCAAATGACTTTTTGCTTAAACAACTTGCTCTCAACCTACTTTGTCTTGTTCCGTACTTAAGAAAAAATCCCTGACAACACAGTGAGATTCCCCAAATGATCAAAACGGTGTGATTGTGCTGGGTGCACATCTTGGCTAGGCTCCCGCTTGTTCCCACTCACCTAGAGAGCTCATAGATAAGCCTCAGAGGTTGGTGTGCGTGTGCGCGTTTTAGCAAAATTTCAAAAGTTGCCATGGGGAGAGAATAGAAAGAAAGCTCTTCAGAAAGAAAATTATTTTTACAGCATCGTCACCAGAAAAACATCCCCCGCAATGGATATCTCTGAAGGTTGGCTGCCCTCTGAACTAATTGGGGGAGGAGGCGGGGAGCCCTTTGAGATTTGCTCACCTTTTATAATGGGTCTCAGAGAAGTGATCAGTAGCCAAACGCTTCCTGCCATGAGTGGTTTGGGCACTCTCTAAGCAAAGGAAAAGGCTCCTCCAGTTTCTTCTTGTTCATGTCCCTGAGAGAGGTCACCACCTTCCCTCTTTTACTTGCCACTTCTGATTATTGGGTAGGTTCTGCTCCAAAAGTCATCTTTTGTTGCGAGGACATTCATCTTCTCCCCTGTGATGAAATGCTCGCTGAGAAGGAGGGGTGGAAGCAGGAAAACTGATCTCAAAAGCCTCAAGATCACAGGCAAAGAACATTATTTATAGACCAGTACTGAAAATCAACTTCAATCTGTGTGAATGCACTACATTAAACCAATAACAGACAACAAGCTTGTGAATATTTGGTAGGATGATGAAATTGGCCACAACCAGTGTGCTGAGGGGGGTCAGGGGGAGCAATGTGTGGAAAGGGCTGGTGCTCTTCCTTTGGAGTGTGTTATGATTGCTAGCTGGTTTCCACAGATCCTTGCTGAATATTATGCCATTAAACAGTATGAAAGAAAATCAAAATATATGTTTATGGGGTACTAAATAGTAAGTGCCCTTTCAAATGCTCTTTAATGGCTAGGCTTTAAAGTCGTCTTGGAGCACTCTCAGAAAGCGAGAGCAGCAGGTTTTGCAGATTTCTGTGGCTGCAAACCACCACGAGATGCTGAATGAAAGTGCGCTGGGATTTATGAAAACCTGCACTCTGTACCCTTAAAGGCATATTCCCAAAAACAAAACAGCCCTCTGCCCTGTCTATTCTTTTTATTACTATTATTGAAGTGTAGTTGATTTACAATGTTGTGTTAGTTTCAAGTGTACAGCAGAGTGATTCAGTTATACACACATATATTTTTTCAGATTTTTTTCCCTTTTTGATTATTACAAATACCAAGTATAATTCCCTGTAGTAGGTCCTTGTTGGTTATCTGTTTTAAATACAGTAGTGTGTTTTATATACAGTATATAAATTCTTGAATTTTAGTTTTCATTGAAAAACAGTGATTTCTCATTGTATTTCTTAGTGTATTTTTCTCTGCTGTATTTTTCTCAGAACTTGAGTGACAATTGATGTTTGGCTCAACATAATAGTGAATATACTTCCTGGGGCAATCAAGGAAGGAATATATGTTTGGATAGCAATAGATTAAAGCAATTTATAAATAAGAAAATACATTTTGCCATGTAAAAATGCAGATATAATTAAGAGCATTTCCAGACTAATTGAAGATTGTATATTTATGTTAAATGCGCTGGGGTTCCAAATATGAACAGACACCCAGGCCAAGATAATAGAAAAGGAAGTCCAAAAATAAACCAAAAACGTAATGTACTTTAACATCTGGAAAGGAAACATCTCAAACCAGTGTAGGGGAAGGCAAGGAGGAGATTTTTTATTGATAACTGCTGCTGCTGCTAAGTCGCCTCAGTTGTCTCCGACTCTGCGATCCCATAGACGGCAGCCCACCAGGCTCCCCCTTCCCTGGGATTCTCCAGGCAAGAACACTGGAGTGGGTTGCCATTTCCTTCTGCAATGCATGAAAGTGAAAAGTGAAAGTGAAGTCGCTCAGTCGTGTCTGACTCTTAGCAACTCCATGGACTGCAGCCTACCAGACTCCTCCGTCCAATAGGATAATTGGATAGCCATCAGAAAAAAAAAAAAAATCAAAAGTTGGATCTGTCCCTCATACCATGCTCAAGGATAAAGTTAAGAAAAGGTAAAAGTTTTTTTAAAATGAAGAAAAGGAAAGAAACCAGACAAGCACTACAGAAATGCATGGGAGAGCTTCTTTGTTGGAGTTTTTTTCTTGGCATGGGGATGGAAGAGAAGAGAAAAGCAGAAACCATAAAAGATTTGTGTGACCACAAATCTGCACGGGAAAGTCCTTATGCAAAATCAAAAGACAATGAATTGGAGGAAATATTTGCAACCCATAACACAGCATAAATTTTTCAAAAACATAAAGAGCTCATAGAAATCAATAAGAAAATATCAATACCTTAAACAGGGCAAAGTATCTCAAGTGAGGATGCAATTGTCTTTGAAACATATGAAAGATACTTGACTTCACTAAAAATATTAAATTAAAACTGTAGGGTTGCACTATTTTTTTTTACCTATCAGATTGGCAGAATTTCAAAAGTTTAATATATTACCCTTTGTTGGGAAGGTATGAGGAAACAGGTACTTTTGTACACTGTTGATGGGAGTGTAAATTGGAATAGCTTCTATAAAGTCAATTTGACAATATTCATCAAAGTTACAAATGTAAATTTTTTTAACCTAGAAATTTCACTTCTGGGATTCTATCACATATATATTTGCATACATATAAAATGACATACACAGGGTTATTAAAGCAAAATAATGAGAATAACCTGAATATTCATCAAAAGAGACTGATTAAATGAATTAAAGAACATAAGGGAAATCAATCCTGAATATTCATTGAAAGGACCAATGCTGAAGTTCCAATACTTTGGCCACATAGTGTGAAGAGATCACTCATTGAAAAAGACCCTCATGCTGAGAAAGAGAAGGGGGCAACAGAGGCTGAGATGGTTGGATTGCATCACTGACTCAATGGACATGAGTTTGAGTAGACTCTGGGAGATGGTGAAAGACAGGGAAGCCTGGCGTGCTGCAGTCCATGGAGTCGCACAGAGTCAAACATGACTGAGCGATTGAACAACAATGGAATATTATGCTATCATAAAAAGAAAAAGGAAGAGGAAGGTCTCTATGTGATACAGAAAGACAACCAGATATAGTGTCAAGTGAAAAGTGCAGAGAAGTGTGAATAGCAAGCTATTTGTGAATGCAAGAGGTAAGCGAAGAATCTGTTAGTATTTTCTAATATTTGCATAAAGAAATTCCAGAAAACTATAAAAGGATCTAATAATAATGGCTGTGGAGGATTAAGAGAGAACTAGATTTCAGGGGTGGGAGGGAAATTTGTCATAGTAAACTTTTTAATCTTTTTAAATTTTCAAATTATATTTTACCAAGTATTCCTACTTAAAACTTTGTATCATTAAGAACTAAATTAAACATTTAAATAAAAATTATACTAGAGCATTTCAAGTTCAAATAAAACAAATGAAAAAGTTCACAGGAAAATTATACCAATACTAATTAAAGTAATTGCTGATTTGGGCAGATATATGTGTAGCAATGCAATGATGAACGAAGATTAAGAGTGGTTTTTTTTTTTTAAATAGGAACTGTTATTAATTTGGTCCCCGTCTATAATGCATTCCTTTATTTATATGCTATATCTCTCCATTTTCTGGTTAAAAATATAGAAAATTAAAAATTAAGGAATGATTGTATTTATACTGGTTAACTTCAAAAAAAATTTAAATAAAAACTTACCCTTTTTAGTAAGTCCTCATCTTTAAAAACTGGTTTCTACATTCCCGAAGTAGAAATTGACCCCAACACTATCTCACCACCAAAAGACAATTTGCCCAACTCTTCCATTTGGTTTCAGTCCTAACTTCCACCATGCTATCTTTGGGTTAAACAGAACGTAAGGTTAAAGTAGCAGAGCCTCGAGAATCAAAGAGTTGATGCTACAATTGTATAGTTAAAAACTATATTTACTCTAAATTGCAAAATGGTAGGTATTGTATGTGATGTTTAAGTTGCAGCGATTGTTCTAGTAATAAATGTAATATGCAGCAGCATTTTTCATAGATTACTCAGTTCTCATTAGTGCCATTTTGCCTCTTTATAATAATGTGCACTTTCCTTTAGAAAGAGCTTGGTTATTTCTTTGGTTGGGCCTATTTGCTCCTTTTTTATGTGAGATTTTTCAGTACTATGAAATGATGCAGAGCAAAAAAGGTCCATCCACTTCACTTGTGTTGGCTCCTGCGTTACCTAAACCACAACAGAACAATGACAGACAACAGAGCCTTTCTCCTCACTAACAATTCAGTCACCATGACAACCAGCAGAAGAACGTTGGGCCAGAAAAAAGCATTGAGCTTGAGGGACTAGACTAATCAAAAAATGGAATAACATGGCAACAATTACGCTGATGAGCAAGAGGGAAGCTACAGACACATTCAGGCACCTATGGCACCACAGATTCAACGCATTCAGCATTTCGTGTTTGGTGCCTTGTGTTTCTGAGAGCAGGTAAATAGACAAGATCGAATTGTGTAACAGAATGTCAGTGCTCTAGTTAAATAGAAAATTCCTTTCCTTTGGCTGTGCTACTTCAAGCGCATTGAAGAGGGTTTAGGGGAGATGAGGTTTTGAAGTGAAATGTGTAATAGATACAATATGAGTGCCACAAGGCAACGTTATTTAGTTTTAAAAAAGTAAACTAGGGTATGTTCCCCCCACTTGTTTTTTTTTCAAACATATAGACACAAATAAAGGGAGAATGCTGCTGGATTGGTGATTGACACTGTCTTAAACTCAGCTTCTTGTCAGGAACACACATGGTTCACCTCCCTTACCATGGTTCTGGGCTGTATTGATTCCTACTGACAAAATCAAGCACCATGATGTTTTAAAAATTGTTTAAGTGTTGTTAATTTACAGTATTGTATGAATTTCTGCTGTAACAGCAAAGTGATTCACCTCTACATATGTGTGTGTATGTGTATATATATATTCTTTTTCATATTCCTTTCCATCACGGTTTTTCACAGGATATTGAATATAGTTCCCTGTGCTGTACAGTAGGACCTGTTGTTTATCCCGTCTATATATAGTAGTTTACATCTGCTAATCCCAAACTCCTCATCCATTCCCGCGCATACTCCCAACCCCCAGCATCCACAAGTCTGTTCTCTGTGTCTGTTAGTTCAAGCACCATGATTTAAGCTGTGCAGTTCTAATGTCTGGAGGAAGGTAAGCTGAAAGGGACAGGATGGTTCTGTGGGTCAGATAACAGGAGCAGAGGTGTATATTCTACTCATGTCCTGCCTTAACCTCCTCAGAATTCCCTCCATCCCTGAGGAGGTTAGTATACTGTATATGTATATTTCTTCTAAAGCATTTACCCTGGCCTCACTTATGCATTGCATGCAGGTACACTTGTTGGGGTGTAAATCGGTTTGGCATGCACTGACCTCTCCTTCAGCTTCTCTGATTAAATTTTCTCACAATGTTTGTACTTCTTATTATGTGTTGTGCTTGCTTACTTTGGTGGGTGTTTTTTAGTGAATCACATTATCTGGTCTTGATTTATCCAAAGCAGATTTTCCTTCCCCTCCCCTAAGCAGAAAAATTCAAATTAGGATAGGTTTATTCAATCATAAATAGGAACTGATAGCCTCCTCTCCAAAAAAAAGGTGAAAATTTTGAAATATTGTCATTTCCAGAGAGAAATTCCTCATAGAGGAGTGAGATCTAACTTTTAAGTTGCTCAGTTTAAGTCATTAGTGTTGTGGTGGGGTTGTAAGGCTCCAGTCTGCAGACATTGAGCTAATTCCATCTCCACAGATTTCATAGACTATAGCATTTCTAGTTACCTGTCCTATAAGTTAGTATATTTTCTTATTCTGACTCCTGTGACGCAGCTTGCCTATCTAAAATGGGCTACTTTTTTACTCTTGGCTAGTTTTTTTTTTTTTTTTTTTTAATATGAACAGGGGCAAGGTAGAAGAGGCAGCATAATGAATTTGCTTTGAGTCTATAAATAAATGTGTGTTAACAAACTTTTCTATATGAATGAACAAGTTATCCTCTTTATTTTAGTTTTGGTGAGGCCAAAAGCTTCTAGGTAGAAATCGCTCTTTGGGAAGATGATTCTAAATTATTTTTCCTATGTTATTTTCCCTGTTATTCAGGTGAGAGAACCAGCATGGTTAGAATTAGAATGATGACAGCCAGCTTTGAAAATGTTCATTTATTCATAGTTCATCTATTTCTGTGAAGGCAAGTTATACTAGAAACTACTCAGAGACTCATTAATAGAGGCTGGAATACAACAAAGAAACATGAAGTGATAGTTTAAGAAAAATTCATATCAAGAAACCCTGCCCCCCCCCCAAGAAAAAGGAGTCCAGTTTCCAGCTCTGAGCTTTCCAGCAACCAGGCAAAGACAGAAACCGTCTGAATTACACAGCCCTCCTTGGCTAATCATAAGCATTGTGTTGGTTCTTTAAGAGGGGCAACCTTTTTCTGTCCCTGAACTCTTCCAGGTGGAATCTGTCTGGGAAATGGTGTGTAGGAGGCAGCCAGTGAATTGCCACCAGAAGTGGGCTTGCAGCAGAGGTGGGGACAGTCCCTCTGGAGGAGGGTTTGTCCTTGTGACTTTGGCTGATGTGCATTCTGAGTCAGGAGCAGAGAAGGCCATTCTTTTCCTCTCTGTGATCAGGGAGGGATGAAGAAGTGGAAAGGAGAAAAGAAGAATCTCTCCTGAGCAGAAAAAAAGAGATCCAGGTCACCCGGAAGGAACTTAGAATGGCTTATTTGGAAACTACCATGTAGAGGAGGACTTGAATTTGGCTACAGTGGTACTTGGTTTCACCAATGACCTTGTTTTAAAGGTAAAGCAGCAATGACTAGATATCCGAGGGGCTCAGTCCAGGGAGGGCCTCTTCCTTGACGAAGTCCAGTAGAGCTGCTGCCAGATTTCTTTCCAATCTTGAATGAAAAGCAAGTGTTTTCTATGAGATTCTTGTGAAAAAAGTGAGAAAACTAAATCAGAATTGTAGGAGATAAACAGTGGCATCTTGAGCAGACCGCACTTTATAAAAGCCAGATTTTATTTTAGACAATATAAGCGTGTTCATTCTTTTGACTCTGATATTTTACTGAACTTGGAAAAAAATCTGCTTATCACAGCCTTGTCTGAGTTTCCAGATAAAAGGCCACAGCAATTGGAAGGAAGTTATCTTTAAAATGTTTCTATTATGCTTGGTGACAATGCCGTCTCCACTGAGGATTTTTCTAGTATGTATTTTTTTTTTTCCTTTTTCCTATGGATGAAGCAAGAATCAAAAAGGACTTTTATCTCTGCCTTGGGAGAACAATACGGGCAAACAAACACTGAGCCTGGCATTGCATTAAGCTCTGAAGATGCTTTAGGGCACTGGTGACACCATGCACGTGCCTAAAGGCAAGAGTCTTTATAGTCTAGGAAATTCAACACAGCATGGTAATTTGTGCCTGACTCCCAAACAGAGTTTGATTCTGTTTAATTCCTGCTCTTTTATTTCTCTCTTTGGCTCACACACTCTGGAGTATATCTTAAGGGAAGAAATTCACTGAGCTTACAGATTAAGGGAAAAAGCAACCCACTGGTTCCATTCACCCTCCCCCATGCCAAGGCTTCACTGTAGGATAAAGGCCAACAGTTAGCGGGTCTTTACACTGCACAGGTGCCAGGTGAGTGCCCTCTTTCACATCATGTACCCCTTGCTGCAGCTCTATGCCCGAGTTCCTATATTAATCTGGCATTCCTTCAACACAGTTTCGGAGGACCTGTGCTACAAGCCAGCTAACATTGTGCTAGATATATTGAGGTTCCATGATAAATAAGATATGGCACTCTGCACAGAAATGGGAAAAATAACCAACAAAGCAGGAAGAAGTAGTATCCGAATGTGAAGTCATTTGTATAATTCTGAAGGTCGTGCCCTTTCCTCCACATGGTGGTTCTTTTCTCAGCTGGTTGCTGCCTTCTGATTTGTGAGTTTCCTGAGGCTAAGAGCACTGATTTGGGGCTCAAGTCAAAGGTTGCCATAATTTAGCGGGGTGACCTTGGGAAAATCATTTGATCTCTCTAGCCTCAGTAATCTTATCTAAACAAGAAATGTAATACTAACCCCATCCTTACATTCTGACATTTAAATGAGATTTCATGCAAAAAGCCTTTAGCGCTGTGCCCAGTACATAGTAAATGCTCAGTAGATGTAAAATTTGATTATCATCTTCTTCTGTATGACTTTTACACTGAGGGACTTCTGGGACTGTTTGCTGTCACCTAGAATTAAAGTATCTTCCCCTCCCTCCCTAGCTTTGCCTCATGGTTTGTCAGAGTTTCTGCTCTGACCTCAGGTGACATTTGTCATGATGTAGCCATTCACACTGAGATCCAGAGGAGCAGAGATGGAGAAATGTCCTTGTGCTCTGGTGCACATGTACAGTCTCATAGAATGTTTCCAGGAAGAGAGGAGCCTACAGAAGAATTCTGAAGATTTGAGTTTTAGCATCTCTGATTCATGAGACTCACACAGGAGTCCATCTCCATCCGTCCATGTCCATCTTTCTCTTTGGGCTGGGTAATACATTGAGGAAATGACAGGCAACTCATCCTTGTCACTTTAGAGTCTGTCATGGTTAGCCTACATTAAGTGCTCATTAAATATATGGACAGGGGTTCCCTGGTGGTCCAGTGGTTAAGACTCCATCCTTATGCTGCAGGGGACACAGGTTTAATCCCTGGTCAGAGAACTAAGATCTTACATGTTGTGGGGTCAAAAAGCATGTGAATGAATGAAAAAATGAAAATTGACCCCAAATTTCCATTTATTTGTTTGTTTGCATTTAAATGGATGCATATCTGCTTTTCAAAAGAAACAGAAAAACATCTGCCAAAATGTAGTATGAACAATGGTTTTCTTTGGGTGCTGAGATTGGCAGGTGATATGTTTTTTTTTTTTTTTTGTACTTTTAGAATTTTGTGGATTGATAACATTGACAGCAGTTAATGGAAAAGCTTGGTATTCCTTGACCAAAGAGTGACATGATGAGAGCTGGAGCCTCTGGAAGTTTAACCTGATGGTGGAGTGCAGCATGGTCTTTGCCCTATGCTCCCCAGGCACTGAGCAGACCACAGTTAATATCCCTTTGCAGTTCAAATTATGTCTGTCTTTCAGGGAGCTCTCAGCTCATTGAGGCCATCGCGACATTCAGCCTTCATTTAGGGGGCTGACAAGGCCAGTCCTGTTGGACTGGGATCAAAAAGGTTATGCCCTTGACCCAAGTTTAAGGTCCCATATTCTGCTCTCCTATAATCTTACCTTCTATACCATTGCTCACAGTGATGACTGCTCCCACTCCCCACCACTGGTGCAAATCCTCATTGATATATGCAGTGAGCGGGAGCCAGGATACCTAATTATGTTTAGTTTACAAGCAATGTCACTCTTAATGGCTTAAGAAGGTTTCATTCTTTCTCCTTTCCTCTGTGGCAATTGACTCTCCCGTAACTGGTGTTTTTAGCAATGATTTACATACTCTTATCTCTTCTTCAAAATTAGATGGGGCATGAAAATACGTTATGTAGACTCTGAGCTCTGTTGCTTCCAAACTGGGCTGTGAAGTTGCTGTAAAGGTTATGAGTCACTGAAGAACAAATTCAGGCGAATCCTCTCTGCTTTGACCCCATGGGTTACTTTGAAAGCTGCCCGCTAAATCATCATGCTGTCATTTGGGTCTACACAGGATAACAGCTGTGCCTCTGAGTGCAGGTTCAATGTCTGGCCAGTAGGTTATTTGGCTTATTGGGGATCAACAGTACAAGGCTTACCCTCTCAGGCCACCAAGGTTCTTTATCTGGCCAGAACTATTGTTGAGGAGACAGCACTCTAGATTAGGAAGAAGGGGATTGGTCTCAGAGGTGTGGCCAATTTATAAATAGAGTTAGTCTTGACTAGATTTTTAGTTCAGTTCAGTCACTCACTCATGTCCGACTCTTTGTGACCCCATGGACTGCAGCATGCCAGGCCTCCCTGTCCATCACCAACTCTTGGGAGTTTACTCAAACTCATGTCCATTCAGTCAGTGATGCCATTCAACCACCTCACCCTCTGTTGTCCCCGTCTCTTCCCTCCTTCAATCTTTCCCAGAATCAGGATCTTTTCAAATGTGTCAGTTCTTCACATCAGGAGAACAAAGTATTGGAGTTTCAGCTTCAACATTAGTTCTTTCAATGTATATTCAGGACTGATTTCCTTTAGGATGGACTAGTTGGATCTCCTTGCAGTCCAAAGAACACTCAAGAGTCTTCTGTAATCCCACAGTTCCAAACCATCAGTTCTTCGGCACTCAGCTTTCTTTACAGTCCAACTCTCACATCCATACATGACTACTGGAAAGACCATAGCTTTGACTAGATAAGCTTTGTTGGCAAAGTAATGTCTCTGCTTTTTATTATACTGTCTAGGTTGGTCATAACTTTTCTTCAAAGGAGCAAATATCTTTTAATTTCTTGGCTGCAGTCACCATCTGCAGTGATTTTGGAGCCCAAGAAAATAAAGTCTGACTCTGCTTCCCCACCTATTTCCCATGAAGGGATGGGACCAGATGCCATGATCTTAGCTTTCTGAATGTTGAGTTTTAAGCCAGCTTTTTCACTCTCCTCTTTCACTTTCATCAAGAGGCTCTTTAGTTCTTCATTTTCTGCCACAAGGGTGGTGTCATCTGCAAATCTGAGGTTACTGATATTTCTCCTGGCAATCTTGATTCCAATTTGTGCTTCGTCCAGTCCAGTATTCCTCATGATGTACTCTGCATATAAATTAAATAAGCAGGGTGACAATATCAGTATATTGCCTTGACGTATTCCTTTCCCAATTTAGAACCAATTTGTTGTTCATGTCCCATTCTAACTGTTGCTTCTCGACCTCCATACAGATTTCTCAGGAGGCAGGTTAGGTGGTCAGGTATTCCCCTCTCGTTAAGAATTTAACAGTTTGTTATGATCCACACAGTCAAAGGCTTTGGCATAGTCAAAAAAGCAGAAGTAGATGTTTTTCTGAAAATCTCTTGCTTTTTCGATGATAGAACAGATGTTGGCAATTTGATCTCTGGTTCCTCTGCTTTTTCCAAATCCAGCTTGAACATCTGGAAGTTCATGATTTACATGCTGTTGAAGCCTGGCTAGGAGAATTTTAAACATTACTTTGCTAGTGTGTGAGATGAGTGAAATTGTGTGGTAGTTTGAACATTCTTTGGAATTGCCTTTCTTTGGAGTTAGACTGACTTTTCCAGTCCTGTGGGCCATTGCTGAGTTTTCCAAATTTGCTGGCATATTGAGTGCAGCACTTTCACAGCATCATCTCTTAGGATTTGAAATAGTTCAATTGGAATTCCATCACCTCCACTAGCTTTGTTTGCAGTGATGCTTCCTAAGGCCCACTTGAGTTCACATTCCAGGATATCTGGCTCTAGGTGAGTGATCACACCATCGTGATTATCTGGGTCGTGAAGATCTTTTTTGTACAGTTCTTCTGTGTATTCTTACCACCTGTTCTTAATATCTTCTGCTTCTGTTAGGTCCATACTATTTCTGTCCTTTATTGTGCCCATCTTTGCATGAAATGTTCCCTTGCTGTATCTAATTTTCTTGAAGAGATCTCTATTCATTCCCATTCTGTTGTTTTCCTCTATTTCTTTGCATTGAAGGCTTTCTTATCTCTCCTTGCTATTCTTTGGAACTCTGCATTCAAATGGGTATATCTTTTCTTTTCTTCTTTGCATTTCACTTCTCTTCTTTTCTCAGCTATTGTAAGGCCTCCTCAGATCACCATTTTTCCTTTTTGAATTTCTTTTTCTTGGGGGTGTTCTTGATCACTGCCTCATGTACAATGTCATGAACCTCCATCCATGGTTCTTCAAGCACCCTATCAGATATAATCCCTTGAATCTGTTTTTCACTTCCACTGTATAATCATAAGGGATGTGATTTAGGTCATACCTGAATGGTCTTGTGGTTTTCCCTACTTTCTTCAATTTAAATCTGAATTGTGCAATAAGGAGTTCATGATCTGAGCCACAGTCAGCTCCCGGTCTTATTTTTGCTGGATGTATAGCACTTCTCCATCTTTGGCTGCAAAGAATATAATCAATCTGATTTCAGTGTTGACCATCTGGTGATGTCCATGTGTAGTCTTCTCTTGTATTGTTGGAAGAGGGTGTTTGCTATGACCAGTGCATTGTCTTGGCAAAACTCTATTAGCCTTTGCCCTGCTTCATTCTGTACTCCAAAGCCAAATTTGCCTGTTACTCCAGGTATTTCTTGACTTCCTGGTTTTGCATTCCAGTCCCCTATAAAGAAAAGGACATCTTTTTTGGGTGTTAGTTCTAGAAGGTCTTGTAGGTCTTCATAGAATTGTTCAACTTCAGCTTCTTCAGCATTACTGTTTGGGGCATAGATATGGATTACTGTGATATTGAATGGTTTGCCTTGGAAACGAACAGAGATCATTCTGTCATTTTTGGGATTGCATCCAAGCACTGCATTTCGGACTCTTTTGTTGACCATGATGGCTACTCCATTTCTTCCAAGGGATTTCTGCCCACAGTAGTAGATATAATGGTCATCTGAGTTAAATTCACCCATTCCAGTCCATCTTAGTTCACTAATTCCTAGAATGTTGATGTTCACTCTTGCCATCTCCTGTTTGACCACTTCCAATTTGCCTTGATTCATGGACCTAACACTCTAGGTTCCTATGCAGTATTGCTCTTTACAGCATCAGATTTTACTTCCATCACCAGTCATATCCACAACTGTGTGTTGTTTTTGCTTTGGCTCCATCTCTTCATTCTTTCTGGAGTTATTTCTCCACTGTTCTCCAGTAGCCTATTGAGCACCTACTGACCTGAGGAGTTCATCTTTCAGTGTCCTGTCTTTTTGCTTTTTCATACTATTCACGGGGTTTTCAAGGCAAGAATACTGAAGTGGTTTGCCTTTCCCTTCTCCAGTGGGCCACATTTTGTCAGAACTCTCCACCATGACCCATCAGTCTTGGGTAGCCCTACATGGCATTGCTCATAGTTTCATTGAGTTAGACAAGGCTGTGGTCCATGTGATTAGACTGGTTAGTTTTCTAACCAGATGTAGATTGTGGTTTTCAGTATCTGCCCTCTGATGGAAAAGGATAAGAGGCTTATGGTCAGCTTGGGAAAGACTAACAAGGGGGAAACTGGGTCTTGTTTTGATGAGTGGGGCCATGCTCAGTAAATCTTTAATCCAATTTTCTGTTGAAGGGCGGGGCTGTGTTCCCTCCCTATGTTTGACCTGAGGCCAAACTATGGTGGAGGTAATGAAGATAATTACCTGAGTGACTCACTGAACTGAACTGAAAGAAGATAATGGCTATCTCCTCAGAAAGGACCCATGCAGGCACTACTACACTCAGTGCCCCCAACCCTGCAGCAGGCCACCACCAACCCACGCCTTGGGCAGAGACTCCTGGACACTCACTTGCAGTGAGTGTAGGGTCTCTTGTAGGGTCACTGCTCCTTTCTCCTGGGTCCTTGTGCCCACAAGATTTTGTTTGTACCCTCCAAGAGTCTGTTTCCCCAGTCCTGTGTAAGATCTGGTGGCCCAGTGGTGGGGTTAATGGCGACCTCCTCCAAGAGGGCTTATGCCTTACCCAAGTCTGCTGCACCCAGAGCCCCTGAAGCAATCCACTGCTGACTCATACCTCCTCAGGAGACAAACACAGTTTTGTCTCAGTCTCTGTGGGGTCTCTGGGTCCTGATGCACACAAGGTGTGCTTGAGTCCTCTGAACATCTCTAGTGGATATGGTGTTTGATTCTAAACGTAATTTTGCCTCTGCTACTGTCTTTCTGGGGCTTCTCTTTTGCCCTTGGACAGGGTGTATCTCCTCAAAGTCAATCCAGCACTGTGGATTTTACATCTCATTAAGAAATTATTAGTGATAACATGGACTGGATTGTCCTAAATGTATAGTTTATTGTTTGGTAATAAGTTAGGCAATTTGGGGACATAAATGAATCAATTAAATTAGTCTCCACTAATACATTAGCCAACTAATGTACCATCTTTCTCAGTCATGTATTTTTGTTTAGTTTGTTCATGTACCTAAGGAGACCTTCAAAGAGTGATCCTAATGATAAACTTCCAAGTCCCTGATCTTTAATCAGAAGGCACATTGGAAGGCACCAAATCCACAAGGAACTCCCTACAAAAGCTCCTTACCTGACATCAGCAAATTATCTTTTTTTGGCAGGTCTTTCAGAAAGTCTAGAGTCAAGCTCCCTATTACTTTAGATAAGCTTTTCTTTTCCATTATGGTTTATTACAGGATATTGAATATGGTTCCCTCTACTATACAGTAGGACCTTCCTGTTTATCTATTCTATATGTAATTGCATCCATTAATCCCAAAATCCCAGTCCACCCTTCCCCCACCCCTTTACCCTTGGCAACCATAAGCTTGTTCTCTGTGAGTCTGTTTCTGTTTCATAGAGAAGTTCATTTGTGTCATATTTTAGATTCCACATATAAGTGATATCATACAGTATTTGTCTTTCTCTTTCTGACTTACTTAGTATGATCATTTCTAGTTCCATTCATGTTGCTGCAAATGGCATTATTTCATTCTTTTTATGGCTGAGTACTATTTAGTTGTACATATATACAGTATCTTCTTTATTCATTCATCTGTTGTTGGACATTTAGGTTGTTTCCATGTCTTGGCTATTGTGAATAGTGCTGTTATGAACACAGGGGTGCGTGTATCTTTTAAAATTGTAGTTTTGTCTGTGTATATGCCTAAGAGTGTGGTTGCTGGATCATTAGATAATTTTAAAATGCATTCTGGAGATTCTGTTTTTTTTTTTCTCTCTTCAATATGGGCATAATTGAGCTTGCTTACTGCATGGTCTCTTAGGAAGTTTTAGTGGTGAGGTGAGTTGAATGGTAAACCCTCCCCCCAGAACCTCAGAGAGTGACCTTACTTGGGATGAAGATCTTTGCAGACAAGATCTCAAGCTAAGATCATCCTGGATCATCCAGGCAGGCCCTGAACCCAGTGACAAGTGTCAGTATAAAAGACTGAAAGAGAGAAGAAACAGAAACACAGAGGAGAATGCTACGTGCAGACAGAGAGAAAGATCGGAATTTTGCTACCACATGCCAAGAATCCCATTAGAGTCTGAAAGAGGCAGAGAAAGATTCTCCCCTAATTCCTTCAGAGGAAGCTCTGTTCTGCTCATACTCATCAAGTTCAGTCCTTGATTTCAGACTTCTGGCCTCCATGATCATTGAATAAATAAATTTCTGTTGTTTCCAGCCACACAGTTTGTGATAATTGGTTACAGCAGCCCTAGGAAATGAATGTGAGCACATTCTTTGAGGTTCATGACCACAAGTACTCGAAAGGATGGCAGAAGGATTTGGGAGTGGGTTGTTTTCTGAAGGGTCTGGATTTAGTTGGTTTGATACAATTATATCATATTCTGTTGGCATCTGATGAGGCATTAGTATGTTTTAACACAAAATCCGATACACAGTTGGTAGTTTTTGGTAAAGAACTGATTAGGAATGCGATATGTTCTTTATGCATTTTTTGAATAAGTAAACAAGTAGTCCCTGACACCTTTTCCACAGGGAGTTCACCTTCTTGAACAACCTGAGGTTAGAAACACCAAAGGCATGGACAATAATTAACTCCTGATTGCAGTGTACTGCCAAAAAGTCCTGTTTTGTTATCGGTTCTTGAATCTCTAGGAGATCAAACATTTGATTAAACATATTTCAGCAACAGAAACTACTGAAATGGCTTTTGAACTATTTTAGTCACGTAGCTGTGTGTTTAACTTGTAAGCAATGAAATAGTATCTTATACTCTGCTCATTTGTTTATGTGTTTGAAGGAACAGAGCTTCACGTATTCATTCCACCCTTTAGTGAACAACAAGGTAGTGATTCAATTCAAAAAAATGTGTTCAGTGATTCCTATATGCCCTGGATACTTTTTAGAACTGGGTGGATTACAACAAAAGTAACAGGCAAAGGCTGCTTCCTTGTTAATCACGGGGGGAGAATGGATAAGTAGTCCTTGGGTTAGAGATACCTGCAGTAACTGAGAGACACATGGAAAGACACCCAAGCAGATGTCACTGTGTCCTGCTGACTTCCGCTTTTTCTCTGGCAGCCCCTGTTTATTTACCAGGCCTCTACCTTCTCCATCAGTTTATTAACTAAAGGAGCTCCTCCAGGTTCAAATAGAGGCCCGTTTTATATTTATTTGTTTATATCTTCCTATCTTCCCCTTTTATATTTCTCCCTGAGTAGGAAAGCCCATTCACACTAAGTCTTCAGTTACTAATGAGAGTCCTCCAAAATCTCTCTTCTGCCCAGATATTTTTTCTGAGCTCTGGACTCCTGTGCTCAACCACTTGATATCTCTTGTATATCTCAGATTCAGCATAGTGATGTTCAATTGTGTCTAACACTTTGAGACCCCATGGACTATAGCTGGCCAGGCTCCTCTGTCCATGGAACTTTCCAGGCAAGAATACTGGAGTGGGTTGCCATTTCCTCCTCCAGGGGATCTTTCTGACCCAGGTATTGAACCCGTATCCCCTGTGTCTCCTACATTGGCAGGCAGATTCCTTACTACTGAGCCACCTGGGAAACCCGTGTTCAAAGAAAAGTCATGTTCTTTGACCCCATATCTCAGATCTATCTTTCAGTGTTACCCATGCCCAAGAATGACCAAGACAGAAACCAAAGAGCTGTTTTTGGTACTTCCCACTTTCATATCTTCATCTCTAAACCATCACAGAGTCCCATACATTTTGCCTTCTGAATTTTCTCAAACTCATCTGGTTTTCTTTATTTTCACTGCTCTAATATATGTTAATGACTTAATCATAGGACTGCTTTCCCATCATCTTTGCCGTATTCTATTAGTTATGAGTGAGTCACAGGTTCTGCCCACACCAAAAGGGATGAGTTTATAAAGACACAGCAACAGGAAGCCAAGATCATGGGGCCATTTTTGAATCCTGACTGTCATTATGATCTCAACTCTCACTTACTTCCTCAGGAAAACCTTCTCCAACCCAAGAATTGGGTCTAATCCCATTCTTACAGGTTCTTATAACACTGTACATCTCTTCTTCACAGAATTTATCATAGTTCTAATTTTAACCTACTTATATGACTATTTGATTACTATCTCTCCCCTACTTGTCAGTCTCATGAGAGGATGTTTTGTTCACGATAACACCAGGCCTGGAACATTGTACAAACTCAAACCTATTTGTTGAATAAATGGACAGGAAAAACCATGGAAGCTCTCTGTACTCTGTTGCCTTGATCCCTCTTATAGAAATCAGAGAAAATCTTGCTTCTGGATTTCATAATCAATGAGTTGCCTTCTACCCTTCCTGCAGGAATGATGTCTAGTAGAAGTTTTACTGAAAAGAGAGACAGACAGACAGAGACATGCTAAGCTTTTATCCACCATCATGGAAACAGGCAAATCTCATGGTTTCTCAAAGTCCTAACTGTGATAAACATCCCAAATTGACAATAAATGTTAGAAGATTTCAAGGACAGAGTGGTGAGCTGGAATCACCAATACAAGTCAGTGTTACAGATTTATTTTGATTTTGTTTATTGGAATTTCTGATTAGCTTGTGTTCAGAGGATCCATACTAAACCATTGACAGACATCAGTTGGTACGACTGTGTTCCATACAGATTCATGTTTGAGTAATTTTAGAAAGCAAACAAGCATTTGCTTGATTACCTTGTGAAGTACCTGGATAAGAACAGTGTTCTCTCTGGTGGCCTAGTATCATGTGTGTGAGTGTTAGTTGCTCAGTCATGTCCGACTCTTTGCGACCCCATGGACTGTAGCCCACCAGGCCCCTCTGTCCATGGAATTCTCCAGGCAAGAATACTGGAGTGGGTTGCCATGCCCTTCTCCAGGCCTAGCATCATAGGACCTTCTTAATGTGTGTTGTGAAGGTGGTTACCACTACCAGCTGCACAGTCATCTCTGGCAACGATAAAGCTCTTAATCTATGCCAAGCCTGCACCAAACACTTGAGGTGTGTTATGTGTTGATTTATTCTATTGTTTATTTTATTCTAAGTATATAATATCTACCCTGTAACAGTGGTTCTTAAATTCTCACTAGCAGCAGAAATCACCTGGAAGTCTGTTAAAACAGATTTTTCCACCCTGCCAGCAGAGGTTCTGATGTAGTAAATTTTGTGTGGGGGTCTGAGAATTTGCATTTTTAACAAGTTCCCAGCTGTAGATATGCTGCTGCTGGCCTGGGGACCACAGCTGAACTACTGACCCATGAGACAAGTATTAACATTCTCCATTTTACTGATAGAGAAACTGAGGCTATGAGAGGTGAGTGAGGGCAAGTGGCCAGTAACTGGTGTAGCCAGGATTCAAGTTCAGGTTTGTTGGCTCCAAACCACTAGGTAACACTGCCAGAATCAAACATTCTTTTAAGCCCATAAGCAAAGATAATTTCAGACATTCTTGATCACATTGGTTTGGTTTAAGTAACTGCTTATATCGTCATGTTCTCAATGCTTATTTCATTAAGTTTCAGTACATTAAAATCTAAAGGTATTTGAGTTTATTAAAAAGACAGTTTAAAAATCTTGACCAAGAAACAGAAAGAAAAAATAAAAAAGGAAACAGAATCTGAAAAGAATTTACATAGTTTGACTCCAAAAGGAAACCTCTCATGGGAGATAAAAGTGGATTGGTTAAAATAAGACACAGGTCTAAACAAGTCCTTTTTTGATGGTTTAAGAAAGGTGGTAAACAGAGAGAAAAACTCCATATCACTGTGTCCATTCTCCTAGAAGCTACCAGTTTTGAAGTGATAGACACTGAACATCAGAGGTAATTTTTAGGTCTGGCTTAAATAAGCCCTGGCATGAAAATGTTTGTATTCAATGACTAGAAGTGGAGTCTCCTTTTTGTTCACATTTCCCTTTCCTGCTGCTCACCTTATCCCAGAGGCTGCCAGCTGATTTCCAACCCTAGGCTTACCTCCTTAATGACAACCAATAGAACAGCAGTTCCCTCTTTCTTCAAACAATGTTTTCACAAGATTCTCCCCAACTTATGAGCTGTCAGAGGCATATTCAAGATTTTTCAAGATAACACTCCTTTTTCTTTCTCTCATCTTGCCAACCTTACTTTCCATTAATCCTTAATGAAGTTTTTGCTCCCGTAAGCAAATTAGTTATTCATCAGCCTTTGAACATTTTACTCCTGATTTCTTTTTTCCCCTCTCTTTCTGCTCATCAGTTACTATAATTCTCCACCTTCAAACCCAACTCAAAATCCCCTTTCCCTAGTTCATCTTTCATGACTGACTTCATCTATCTCTGCTTTTGCCTATTGGCCTTAATGGGCCAAGTCGGTATATGTGTTGAAAAGAAAATTGTTCTGAAAATATTCTTCAGTCATTCAATTAGTGTTTTCTATCTCCTCAAATAGACGCCAGCCCTTTGATAGCAGAGATTGGATTTCTTTTTTAAGTGCCCAGTGGATCTCATTTATTCATTCCTTCCTTCAACATATTTTCATCAAGTTCCTCGTCCATTCCAGGCACTGAGTCCACCCTATTGCTTTCAGTGGAAGCTGGATTGCTTTCATAAGCCCTGCACTCCCCAGGAGCCTTCTATCTTTGGATTTGAAATGGGTAGGTGGGAATTCCTGACAATGATTTGTCAGGAAGTCTGAAACAGAGGGAAGGAGGGGAAATAGGAAGAGGCTTGCTGGGAAGGCAGAGTATTCTTGTAGTGGGGTGGGGTGGTTATGGCTCAGCTGAAAATGGGTGACTCTGCATAATGTTCCTCTCAGGAATCCTTTTGACAAATATCAAAGGAAAGGGTTAATTTTCAATAGTTCTGCCTAAGGCAGGAACAGTTTTGTTGTGATTTCAATAGGCAGAGGCTAAGTAGGTAATGGAAATCAAAGAGTGGGTTTCCCAATTTAGCCAACTTGGGAGTTTGATGACTCTGAGTAGCATCTCTGTTCCTGAGTTGCTCTCATCTTTTAAAAAGTAGGAATTAGAATTGGCACACGAATGAGCCTAAGCAATTAATAAATAAAGAGTAAGTTCCTTACTCTAGGCATTGACATTTTCTATGCATATCTGTATACTTGGCATTGTCTATAAAAAATGGTTGCAAAGGCAAAAAATTCAAAGCTCAGTTAGAAATTAGTTATCTACATTAGAACTGGTTTATGTTTGAAGACTAATATATAGAAAACAGGTATACTTCTATATTTTTGCACATTCTAAGCAATCTTTTCTGCAAGCTTAAGGCAGACCATCCCAGTCTGAGAGTACCAAGCACTGCCAGACAGTTTCCGCTTATTTATCTGTCCTGCTGGGTATCTCAGTCAGATCAGCCCATCTTCCTGAGAGTGGCCAGAGGAGCCAGAGCTAGGCTTCTCTGGGTTTGTCTTGCGTGGAGGGGACCAATACAGAGGACCCTGGGAGGCCTCTCGGCAATCAGAGGCAGGCAGTTTTAGCCCTGAGGGCTAAACTGAGGGCTGATGTTCAACTGAAAGCTGAACACCAGCCACTGAAAGGTTAACTTTATAAAGAGAGAATTAGGAAGTCTCCCCAGTGTTTTCTCAGCCTTCTTCTTTCTTTCCCTGGTCTTTTCTGCTCCTTGCTGTTGCCAGCTTCACCTTCCTCACCTTGGTTTCACCTGCCGAAACCAAAACCGTGCCAAAGCACACAGTCACCTCTCCTCCCCTCATTCCATTTCACCTAGAGGAGCTTTCTCAGTGTTAACTCTTTCCTTTCCTAGAACCCTTCATTCAAACCCACCATGAGGCAGTTCTCCTCGAACTGTCTTCTCCTTCCCTTCCAAGAATGAGGGAAGAAGATAAAAATCCTGGTGCTCACAGAGACATCATGGCCCACCCCTGGGAGGAATGGGCTAAGGGATACAACAGCTTCACTTTCCCCTCATGGCTCCCAAGCAACAGGGAGATAACTATGGAAGGTTCTCAAACAACCTACACTACAAAGACCCAGGGTCATTTTACACATAAAGTCAGTTGACATGCTGCAGTAAGGGTACAATATATTTTACTTGGTAGATAATCTTGCAAAGAAAATGACATTAGCCGCTAAGCCAACCTTGTACCTCCTTGACAAACACTACCAAAAACACCAAGTAAAACTTGAAATTCTCTCACTTTAATAAATTTCAAGCATGCCTCATCATGTTTGATGTAAATATTTTAGATAATTTATAATTAAGAGGTGAAGAATATATTGCTATTAAAATTACATTGAATTTTAAAAACTTGGTGTTGAAAACTAATCTTTGGGGATTGGAGCAGAGGTTAACTAGGAAGGAACATGAAAGAACTTTCTGCAGCAAGGGTCAGTATCTTAGATCTTGATAGGGCTTTGGTTTACACATGAGTCTGCATTTGTCAAAATTCAGTGCATGTATATTTAAGATTTGGGCATTTGGCCATGTATAAATTTAATTCAAAAGAAAAAACATAAATATTGAACTTCAGTTAATGATATGCATGCTGAAGTATTTAGAGGCAAGTGTACTAATGTCTGCAATTTACTTTGAAATACTTCAGAAAGGTAAAATGGATTGAGGAATGGGTAATAAGTTGATATGTGATAAGGAATGTGTAGAAATATATTAATGGCAAAATCCAGATTGCGGGTAGATGGGTGTTCATTATAAACATTTGAAAGCTTTGCTTTATGTTTGAAAATTGTAGTAATGAAATGTTGGAAAAATTATTGTTAAGGTAAATTTATACCATCTATCAGCCAACTGTTGTCATTTTAGAATATCCCACTTATTCTGACTGATGAACAAAACCAGCATTATTACACAGATTACTAATGTTTTATTTAAGAAATATGATCTGGCCCTGGATAAAATAATTGTTATGAAATTAATGCCTTTTCTTCCATTGTATGCATGCCATGTTGTTGTTCAGTTGCTCAGTTGTGTCTGACTCTTTGTGACCCCATGGATGGCAACACACAGGCTTCCCTGTCCTTCACTATGTCCTGGAGTTTGCTCAAACTCATGTCTGTTGAGTCGGTGATGCCATCCAACCATCTCACCCTCTGTCGCTCCCTTCTCCTGCCCTCAATCTTTCCCAGGGGATAGAGAACACTATGAGGAGAGGGGGAAGCCACATTTAATCATGCACAGTATTATTTCTTATAATCACTGCTACATTAATCATATGTGATTTTTTCTATTTAAGATACTTCTGTAATTTTCTCCTGTATAATGTGAAAAAATTCAAAGGAGGTAACATTTGAACCGAGTCCCAAAGAATGAATAGAAGTTCACCCAGCATCAAAAAGAGGAAAGGAGAACGACTTGTTTCATTTCTATGTCTCACAATACCTGGCAGAATAAATGCTAGATGCATGTTTAGCTCAAGTTGCAAAAGTTCAGAGGTCAAATTTCTAAACAAATTAAAAGTGAGCCCACCTGATTAGAAATAAAATGCCATTTTACTTGGTCATCAAATTTCAGTGTAAGAAATTCTGAGATGATGAAAAACTTGGAGGTTTTTCCAAGATGTCTGACCCTCCTGGGAGAAAAGAGACCCTCTGTCAGGAAATCAAATGTGGTTTGCTTGATTTTTTTCTAAAATGAACATTCCAGACTTAATCCAGCCAAATAAATTAAAGCAATATTCCTGGAGACCTAGTTGTTGTAAATCTCAGCTAACTTTTAGAATCCCCTTCTTAAAATCAGATCCAAAACTTATAGCACTTTCTTTTGAATATCTTCAGAGAAATTAAATTTTATTTATGAAATGAGAAATTCATGCAGAAGCCAGATCAGTTGAGTAAGACTAGCTTTGCAAAGCAGTACAGCTATAAACTGATCATGATTTTCTTGACATAAATTTGTTCTCCAAATTACCAAAGAAGAATTTCAAAAATGTGCTTGTCATCATGAGAATACAGGTATAAACTTCTGCAGTGACTCCTTAAGGGCGAAGCTTAGATAAGAATAGACAGACACACCTGGAAGCATAAAAAAGCATGAACACACCTTCCCACTGGCCAGCATGGGCTCAGAGAGCAGCCTGGTAACTATACCTACAACTCCACTGGCCCCTGAGAAGCGAGCTTCTGAGGCAGTTCATAGTGGGTTTTCCATGGCTTCCTCAATGCTGGTTTCTAAAAAATGCAGTTCCTAAAATGTGTCTGCTTAACGTTTTACCTTGTGGTAAAGCTGTGAGAGGAGGCAAGCTGAGCCCAGTGGGAACGTTAGAAATGCCCCAGAACTGAGCAAGAAAGAGAAAGCAGTTCTATACCTCATGACCCTGGTCTCCACCCGGAGCCAGCAGCTGCAGAGGAGCAGGCAGGCGAGGGTCCTCAGGCGGCAAAGGATAAACATGGAAAATGGAAGCAGCCTGATTCATGTGTGCTAAACTGAAGTCTGAAGTAGTGGCAAGAGTGTATTGTGCGGGGAGGCTTGAGAGCAAAATGAGGTGTAGGATGAGTCACGGCCAGTACATTGAAAATACAAGAGGGGGTGAAAGAGAGTGTGGGTGGGGAGACTCGAAACTCGTGTTCTGTAGGTAACAAGTTAGACAACAAAAGAATAGGAGGAAATCGGGGCCTTGAGCCTTCATGAATTCTCCCTTGCTATCTAAGACACTCCACTCTTACAGAATAACATTTTTCAGGGTCTAATTGCCTTGTATTTGGGCACTTATATTTATTCTGACTTTTGGTTTATCCAGGCTTATTCTTCTTTAGTGACTGGTTCCTATCTGACTCCTAGACATAGCAATTTACTCAGTGCCTCACGGTGAAGAGACATTTTATCACCTTCTATTTTCCAGACAACTATCACAGCACCCTAGACACCTTGCAAGACCACCACCACCTCCTCTTTACCACCACACCCTCTGATAACCAAAAATTTGCACAAAACACAAAAGTATTCTCATACTCATTTTTTTTCTTTGCAAGGTCAGCATTTAACATCATTGTATTTAAAACACCAGAGTTTAGTGGATGAACTCCAGAATAATTTGCCCTATTCTTGTCACCCTTCCTTAGGGAATTTTCCTCTTCCTCATTCTTTCCCTCTTTGTTTAAGGGTATTATTCCTTGCATGGAAGCGATTAGACAGTACATGCATGATAAGTGTGTCATGAATGAACAAATGAACGGTCACTTGGTAGCACAAATCTTTCCAAGTGGTTCAACCACCATGCTTTCTAACAGATGATGGGTGACTTTCTTAAGTCCCTTTCGTGGCTAGGCCTTGAACATTTAAAGACATGCATTCAGAGACCTTTGAAAAAAGTGATAATTCACTGGCAGCATCGTCAGAAGTGATTTGGAGAAAGAAGGATGGTCTGTGTGAGAGTGTATGTGTGTGTGTACGCATGTGTGTGTTGTGCAATCAACTATACACACACATAAATCTAACCATTCCTCACATTACTATGTTACTTGACATAAATTCTTTAATACCCAATAGACGTTACATAGCTCTAACGCATCCACATTTCATGGTGAGTTGAATGTTTTTTCATTTGTAAGTGTAGTTATAACTCATGGACAAGATGAAGTCATGGATTATTTTGTATAGGAAGCAGGGTAATCTGTAGTAGGGTCTTAATTTAGGGATAAGGAAACTCATGCCTGGAAAAGTCCCATAGGCTCCACACAGGTAACTGATGGCAAAGGAGAACATGTCTCCCTGGTTCCTGCCTCCTAGTCCTGCCATCACTGAACAGCTCCTCCCTTATGAAGCATGGTCACCATGCTGGGAGCCGGCTGTCTTGAGATGAGCTGCAAGAAAAAAAGTACCTAATGGACCATTTCCTTTCCACACAAGAGGCTTAGTGACTTAAAAGGGTGAGAGAAAAATTTTAGATTTTCTTTTAAATTATAAATGAAGAACATCTGCCATAAGCAATGTCTATAAAGACTACACATATCTAAACAGGTGAGTTTTGCTTTGCATTTTAGATTAATTAGGTATATCTTGGGGTTAATTAAGGGTTTCCTTTTACATTAAACATCCTTGGGAAATGTCCTTCAGTCATTAGCTCACACAAGGAACAAGAACATGGATTTAATAAATGCTGGAATTTGGATATAAGTTGCAAAGGAAAATAAGTTTTAAAAAATGTCTTCATCAGCATGAAGAAAAACAATTTCACAATTATAGGTTTCAAAGAATAGCTTATTTTTAAAAACTTGCTCCTATTTTTACATGTAACTTTTTAATGCATTCTCTCCTACGTAAACTGCATTATATTAGTTTCTATTGCTATAATAAAATATTATAGCTGACCAGTTGGTGGAGCAATTACATTTCTATAGCTCTTAATGGCTATTTTGCTTAGGTATTAGTTACTTAATTAGAATCAAGTAAAAGACTATTAATATTCTAAAGACTAACTAAACTGATCACAAACTTTTGGAAGAAGCAATAGAAAAAAAAAATCACTTTAACAACATCCAGCCTATTGAAGACAGCCTGTAATTCCACTCATGACTGCTGGAGAGTCCCCTCGACTCAAGCTCCTTGCAAAGTCACAGCTAGAGGTAGGTATGGCTAAGGAATGGGAACCTGTCAGCCTTAGTGCTCCAGCTCCTGAAAGTGTGAAGTTAATGCGATTATAATATTTAGTGACAAACCAGCTATCCTTTTACAAGACCATCTAGTATGGATTTAAATGTAATTATTGGCATCTTTGACTTAAGCAGATGTCCTAGAAAAACAGCTTCTGGGAAAGCATTTTGTTCAATCCAGATTTCCTCCAAAAGAATGGTTAGCTGACTGTTTGCCAATCTAGTGTTTAAGTCCCTCAAAATCTTTGTAGTTACTTTGCAATACTTAGAAAATGTAACCTTCACCTGTGATATATTCAAGTGAAAAATGTAGGAATTAGTATAGATATGACTACATGAAAAACAAATCCTTTGAGTAGACAAAAGACTGTAAGAGAATATAAAATGCTAACCATGGTTGCCCTTGCATAGCGAGATTGAGTGATTTTTTTCTTATTTTTTTTGACTGGAAAATTTTCTAAAATAAATATTTATTGGTTTACCTTCTAAAAATATAAAAGTATTATTCAAAAAGTAGGAAATAAGTGACAGTGAACTTAAAAGAATGATTTTGTGTATAAAGAGTACTATCTTAAAAAATATCTAAATACATCCTTGTAACAGAGCCCAGGGAGTACAGAGGCTGGCATCTGCTTTTCACTAGAATCACGGACTAACCTGCACCTGTTAATAAGTTATATTGCCTGGCAAGCTGAAAAGAAAGGGGTCTGACTGATGTGGATTAGGGTGGGGTGGGAAGTTTTATTTTCCTAAAATCTACATTTCTTGGCAAACATGTTTTTAAAGTCAGCTTTAAAACAGATAGGTATTAAGTACCTATGATATTTACACAGGTTTGTTTTAGATGGTAAAGTTAGAGCGGTAACAGACTAGAGATCCTTGCTCTCTTGGGGCTTACATTTTAGACTGGACAGTCTGAGAATCAGCACAAAAATCTATAGTATTTTAGATGTGATGACAACAACAAAAGAAAATAAAGATGAGAAGAGAGATAAAGAGCACCTGGAAAGGGAAAAGGAAGGTCATTTTCTCAAAAGATGGCTGGGGAAAGTCTCTCTCTGATAAGGTGATATTAAGCCAAGACCTGAAGTCCCCATGATGGTATCTGGGCCAACAGTTCCAGGCAGGGGAAAGAGCTAGTTCAAGTCTGTATGGGGTGTCCCAGGGTCACCCAGGAGGTAGGTGTGACTGGAGCAGAGTGTGGAAAGGGGGATTTGGGAAATGAAGTTGGCAGTGTAATGGAGTATTGGACCATGTAAACCTTGCAGACCATTCAGGGAGTTTTGGCTTTTACTGAGAAGGATGGAAAATCATTGAAAGGTTGGGAACAAAAGAATGAGTTGATATGAATTTTAAAGGGCTGCTCTGTATGTTTATTGAGAATAGATTTTAGAGGGAGAAAGCAAGGGCAGAGGCAGGGAAGTTAGGTAGGAGGCTGTTGAAATACTCAAGACCAAAGATAGTGGTGGCTTGGACCAGAAAGGTAGCATGGAGGTAGTAAAAAGCGACAGGATTCTGAATAAATCCTGGAAATCAGAGTCAACTGATTATTAACAGATTGAGTATGAAATAAAAGGAAGAGAGGAAGAAAGGGTGATATCAGATTTTTGGTGAATAATTGGAAGAACAGAATTGACATTCATTGTAAAAAGGAAGGCTGGGTGAGGGTGAGGGTAAGGGTGAGGGCCGAGATAAGGTTTAGTTTTGAACATATGTGTTACATGTGAGTTGCTTGTGTGCTCAGTCTCTCAGTCATGTCTGACTCAGCAGCCTCATGGACTATAGCCACCAGGCTCATCTGTCCATGGAATTTTCCAGACAAGACTACTGGAGTGGGTTGCCATTTCCTACTCCAAGAGGTCTTCCTGACCCAGGGATTGAACCTGTGTCTCTTAAGTCTCCTGCTTTGGCAGTCAGATTCTTTACCACTAGTGCCACCTGGGAAGCCTACAGAAATAAAGGGGAAGTTGAAAATGAGAAGCCTGAGTTGTTTATTATAGTTATTATGTTATAGTTTGTTATAGTTACCCAGACGGACGTGTCAAGTAAGCAGCTGGATATACAAGCATCAAATGGAGAGAAGTCAAGGCTGAAAGTGCAAGTTGAGAAGTTGTCAGCATGTAGGTAGTGTTTGAAGCTGTAAAAGTGGTTGCTACTAACATAGTGAATGTGGATAGAGAAGTGCGAGGACTGACCACTTCTGCTCTTGGGTACTGAGAGACGTCAGTTCAGTTCAGTCGTGTCCGACTCTTTGCGACCCCATGAATCACAGCACGCCAGGCATCCCTGTCCATCACCAACTCCCGGAGTCCACCCAAACCCATGTCCACTGAGTCAGTGATGCCATCCAACCATCTCATCCTCTGTCGTCCTTTTCTCCTCCTGCCCTCAATCTTTCCCAGCCTCAGGGTCTTTTCCAAGGAGTCACCTCTTCATATCAGGTGGCCAAAGTATTGGAGTTTCAGCTTCATCAGTCCTTCCACGAACACCCAGGACTGATTTCCTTTAGAATGGACTGGTTGGATCTCCTTGCAGTCCAAGGGACTCTCAAGAGTCTTCTCCAACACCACAGGTCAAAAGCATCAATTCTTCAACACTCAGCTTTCTTTATAGTCCAACTCTCACATCCATACATGACTACTGGAAAAACCATAGCCTTGACTAGACGGACCTTTGTTGGCAAAGTAATGTCTCTGCCTTTTAATATGATGTCTAGGTTGGTTATAACTTTCCTTCCAAGGAGCAAGCGTCTTTTAATTTCATGGCTTCAATCACCATCTGCAGTGATTTTGGAGCCCAGAAAAATAAAGTCTGACACTGTTTCCACCATTTCCCCATCTATTTGCCATGAAGTGATGGGACCAGATGCCATGATCTTAGTTTTCTGAATGTTGATCTTTAAGCCAACTTTTTCACTCTCCTCTTTCACTTTCATCAAGAGGCTCTTTAGTTCCTCTTCACTTTCTGCCATAAGGGTGGTATCATCTGCATATCTGAGGTTATTGATATTTCTCCTGGCAATCTTGATTCTATCTTGTCCTTCTTCCAGTCCACCGTTTCTCATGATGTATTCTGCATATAAGTTAAATAAGCAGGGTGACAATATACAGCCTTGACGTCATCCTTTTCCTACTTGGAACCAGTCTGTTGTTCCATGTCCAGTTCTAACTGTTGCTTCCTGACCTGCATACAGGTTTCTCAAGAGGCAGGTAGGTGGTCTGGTATTCCCATCACTTTCAAAATAATCACCAAAAGGGGCAGAGGAGTGGACAGTGAAGTAGAAGAAACAACAACAACCAAACCCCAGAGATGAATAAAGGAAAAGCTGGAGATTTGTTTGTTCCAGACCCTTAAGGAAATCCCTAACCAGTTATTAGCTTGGCTGCTAAGCAACTGAACAGAAAGTTCACTGACCACACATGGCAAAAAATACAGACTTTATAAAACTAGTTCATGAAAATCACTAAAAAATGTTACATAGATGAGCCAAAAATGACCTCTGTATATTGGCCTCTAGGTTGTTTATTTCAAAATTTTGACCTTTTAGCTCAAAAGCCTGGGGAACCAAACTCAGATTTTTATGCATTCAATTGTTTTATTTCTATTTTTTAAATTGAAATATAGTAGATGTATGGTAATATTCTATGCTGCTGCTGCTGCTGCTAAGTCACTTCAGTCGTGTCCGACTCTGTGCGACCCCATAGATGGCAGCCCACCAGGCTCCCCCATCTCTGGGATTCTCCAGGCAAGATCACTGGAGTGGGATTGCCATTTCCTTCTCCAATGCCTGAAAGTGAAAAGTGAAAGTGAAGTCGCTCAGTCGTGTCCAACTCTTAGTGACCCCATGGACTGCAGCCTACCAGGCTCCTCCGTCCATGGGGTTCTCCAGGCAAGAGTACTGGAGTGGGGCGCCATTGCTTTCTCCAAATATTCTGTGCTACTGGTGTATAATATAGTGATTCACAACTTTTAAAGGTTACATGCTGTTTATACGTACTACAAAAATATTACCCATATTCCCCATACTGTACAATATATCCTTGTAGCTTATTTTATACATAATAGTTTTCCACTTTTAATTCCCTACCCCATGTTTCCCCTCCCCTCTCCCCTCTCCCCACTGACAATCACTAGCCTGTTCTCTGTATCTGTGAATCTGCTTTTCTGTTTTATTTCTAGGGCGTTTTTTTTTTTTTGCATTTTTTATATTCCATATGTAAGTGATATCATGAAGTGTTTGTCTACCCCTGTCTGACTTGTTTCATTTAGCATAATGCTCTTCAATTATTTTAAAAGTAGCCACAACAAGCAAAAATTTAAACCATTTAGAACCTGCCTGCTTCATACACCCTGCAGAGCCTCGCTTGACAGTTGTTACCAATTGATAACATAAAGCCTTGTGGTTGTAAGATCTCAAGTTGCTATGGCCCTTCAAAGCTCTCTGACACAGAGACTCCTAGCCATGCTGCTGAGCCATCTTTTTGGAAAAATTTGCTTGAAAATGGACTACAACTAAGAAAATATGATTCAACAGTAGCTTAAAATTAGAAATTGTACCATGAAAGCACTAACAGTAAATATCTGAACCATTTAAATAGCTAAGTTTAAATAATTAATGAAAATGTGATTCTTGAAATAAAATACATAGAAGATTTTTGGAAAAAAATATTTCAAAAAATAATTTTTAACATCTGGGTCTAAAGCCAAAGAAAATACAAACAGCTAAAGCATATACTGTGCTGTCAATGTAACAAATATCAAATTCTAATTATATGCTACTTAAAGGACATATATGTAAGACAAAATTGGTGAACCTCTATAAGAGGATGGATTCACATATAAATATCAAAACAAAAATCCCGACTAAAATACCAGCAAATCAAATCCAGGAGTTTAAGAACTGTTTAATCTGTACTACTTATTTCAAGAGTACACGACTAATCTAACATTAGGAAATTGAAAAGGGCTATTTGTTACATGCACATGGTTGTATTAAAAAAAAACTGATAAAAATCATCTATTCAAAAAATTAAATTATTAGAAATAGAAGATTTTATATTTAATATGATAAAGAATGTCTCTGTCAAACTGAGGGACGTGACAAAAATTCTAGAAGTATTTTTATGAAAGATAGGTGTCAAAAAGAATACTTACTATGAACACTGTCCATCAATTTTGATGGCTTTAAATATGGCCACAAATTTTTTGAGATTTGTCTTAGAAGCAGAGTCTCCAGTCCAGTCAAGCTTTAGGATGACTTGAAGCCCCAGCTGACATCTCAACTGCAAGCTCTGAGATAGGGTCACAACTAGCCAACTCTTTGCTCCCAGATTCCTGACCCTCAAAAACTGTGTGATAATAAATATTTGTTGCTTTAAGTTCCTAGGTTTGGAGGTAATTTGTTACACAGAAATGCTTGACTATTATGCTGTTGTTCAGACTGTTCAAGTCAATCAATATCAAAATCAATTAAATAATTCATAAAATCACCTGTGACTGTGGAAATGGAGAAGACAAAAACAATAATTTTTGAAGATTTTATGAAGTGGGTTGGATGAGTTAAAAATGTTTAAGCAAAGAACTAGAAGAAGATGTAAGTGAATATTTTGTTAATCTTGGAACTGGTAAAACTAACAAATGAAAAACTTAAAAAATACAATATCAAGGTAACTTGATAAGGATTTGGGTTACACAGGTGTTGCATTTGTCAAAACTCAATGCATGTGCACTTGAGGTTTATGTATTTCATTGTATTTAAATTTTACCTTGAAAGAAAAGTGTCAATTAATGCAAAACTTTAGTTGAAAATATGATTGTTGAAGTATTTTTCAGAAGAAAATACAGTGATGCCTGTAATGTTTGAAATGCATCAAAAAGATAAAATGGGTTAATGGATGGTTGGAGGGGTAAGTAGACAAGTAAATGTGTGATTGAAAAAAACAGTGAAGTGTTCATGGTGGAATCCTTGTAATAGGTTTATGGCTGTCTACCAAAAAAATTCTTTGAATTTTCAATTTCCAGTGAAATGTTTTGTAGTAATATGTTAGAAAAAAATCATATTTTCAAAGAAATTACTGCAGATACATTGTCAGATGTTTTGAAAAGCAGAATTGAATGTTGCATACGTAAGATGATGTCATTTAGTGAGAGGGTGAAAGAGAGCACTAAAATAGACAAAAGCAAAGTGGTTATACTGGAGTGTTGAGATAATAGGTAATTTTTATTTTCTGTTTTAAAATTTTCTTTACATTTTCTAAACTTTTAACAGGAAGTATGAATGACTGTTACTATCAGAAAAAATATATTTTATCCTTTAGCATGCTTAAAAATAGTTTCAAGGAGGCAGGTTTTAACTTAGAACACAGAGGAACACTTTCTGACAGAGTTACATTTAGATGAATAGACCACTCAAATGGTGAGACTGCCCATCTCTCAAGAACCACTGTTCAGGCTAGAAGACCACAAGTAAAAATATTTTTGAAAGGGTTTAATAAGATATGGGGGGATTATAGGGCATCCTCAAATTCTGAGACCTGTATGTGAAACAGAAAATACTAAAGAAATGAAAAGACCTCTGGCATTTTCCTAATCTATTGCAAACTCAGTACTGTGTGTATATGTTCAGTCGCCAACTCATGTCTGACTCTTTGTGACCCCATGGACTGCAGCACACCAGGCCTCCCTGTCCCTCAGCATTTCCCAGAGTATACCTAGTTTCATGTCCATTGAATCCATGATACCATCCAACCATCTCATCCTCTGCCGTCTCCTTTTCTTCCTGTCTTCAGTCTTTCCCAGCATCAGGGTCTTATCCAGTGAGTCAGCTGTTTGCATCAAGTGTCCAAAGTATTAGACCTTCAGCTTTAGCATCAGTCCTTCCACTGAGTATTCAGGGTTGATATCCTTTAGGATTAACTGGTTTGATCTCCTTGCTGTCCAAGGGTCTTTCAAGAGTCTTCTCCAGCACCACAGTTTGAAAGCATCAGTTCTTTGGTGCTCTGCCTTCTTTATGGTCCAACTCTCATATCTGTACATGACTACTGGAAAGACCATAGCTTTGACTATATGGACCTTTGTCAGCAAAGTGATGTCTGTGCTTTTTAGTATGCTCTCTAGGTTTGTCATAGCTTTTCTTCCAAGGAGGAAACATCTTTTAATTTCATGGCTGCAGTCACCTTCTGCAGTGATTTTGGAGTCCAAGAAAAGACAATCTGTCACTGCTTTCACTTTTTCCCCATCTATTTACCATGAAGTGCGATGGGACCAGATGCCATGATCTTCGTTTTTTGAATGTTGAGTTTTAAGCCAGCTTTTTCACTCTCCTCTTTCACCCTCATCAAGAGACTCTTTAGTTCCTCTTTGCTTTCTGCCCTGTGAGTGTTACCATTTGCATATCCGAGATTGTTGATATTTTTCCCAGCAATCTTGATTCCAGCTTGTAACTCATCCAGGCCAGCATTTCGCATGCTGTGCTCAAACTCAGTACTACTTCATGAAAAAGAAATATGCTCATCCAAAATTTTGTGTATCACCATATATACAAATCTACTTCAATATATCACAGGAAAGTCATTCTAGGCACCAAATGAGAGTTGTTTCAAGATCTTAGCTGTGCTATAAGCATTGTGGAGTCCTAGCAACATTTTGTATTTGTGAGTGAGAGTGAGCAGAGTGCTTCAGTATATATTAATATTCTTTCATCCAAGTCTGTGACAAGCCTGAGATGCAGCAGGTGGAGATGGACTTTCCAGAGCAGAAGGCAGCCAGATGTCTCAGGGGCACCTGGGCATGGAGTCTGCTTTCTTCCCTCCTTTATGGATGTGTTGCATTTAGTTTAAGAACTAAGAGAGCCTGCTATTTCTAAACGTTTCCTTAAAGAGATGCACCAAGTTAGTTCAAGTACTTTTTCCAGTTAAGTAGTGTAATCACAACTGAGTTTCTCTCGTAATCCTTTCATATCCTGTCTGGAGGTGTGCTGCCATCACTCCTGTCTGGGTGAGTCTCTCCTCCATGGCTGGGTGACAGAAGTTTGGGCATGTTGGTGTGGAGAGGCTTAGGAGTTTATCTTCAACGATGTGGGGCTTCTCTGGTGGCTCGGTGGTAAAGAATCTGCCTGCCAACGCAGGAGACACTGGTTCAGTCCCTGAGTCGGGAAGATCCCCTGGAGAAGGAAATAGCAATCCACCCCCGGTATTCTTGCCTGGGAAATCCCATGGACAGAGGAACCTGGTGGGCCACAGTCCATGGGGTCAGAAACACGTCAGACACACCTTAGAAAGCAAACAACAGCTCCAATCATGCACAATCATACAGTGGCTTCTGTTTTTCTGTCCTTTTTTTTTTTTTTTTTTTTTGTAAACAAAGAAACTGAAGTTCAGAGAGATTAGGTAGAAGAATTAGAATTTGTGACACCAGAGCTGACTGGGGGCACCTAGATGAAACCTACATTTTCCGAGCATTACTCAAGCGCATTCCCACTCTAACCTCTAAAATCCTTTAGATTTACCAGCTGATGTAAAAACCAAACCAAAAGAGTACTGATTAGCACCTTGAATTTATTTAAAACTTAAAAATTTTCTGAATGCCATAAATATTGCCCTGAGCATTCTGAAAGCTTTTACCCAGGAGGACAAGACTGCGTGCATCCAAGGAGATACATTAAGCGTTCTCTCTCCCAAATGATGGTGGGCAACTGGGAGAAAGAGCTTTGGCTGTTGCACTTTTGATTGATGCTCTGTTTAAATTGGGATTTTTTTCATCTGGGCCACTCTGGCTGCCTGTCCTGTTCATAAAGAGGGACAATTACATCCATGATAGGCCAAGCAAGAGAATTTAGAGTGTGTGCACTAATCCATTACCACAAACCAAATAACAATACAGTAACTAATACAGCATTTCTGAAAACACTTTCCCAATGAAAAAGCAGAAGGGGTTAGAGGCAGAAACATACTTCAGGAATCCAAAATCTGTACTTTGGAAAGAGATTCTACACCAGAGCTTGGAGAGCCTGCAACACGAGCTTTTAAAGCTAGGACTAGCAGACAGAACTTTTCCCGGTGCTTTTTCCTGGTGCCAGCTTTTACCCTCAGTGTGCCTCTGGGAAAGCAGGAAAGCAACAAAGAGGAAAAAATACTTCCCAAATCTTCAACATGGAAATGAAAAAAAAATGAGTTGAAATAAGAAAAAGGGTCTGAGAGCCCTCTCCTGTTACTAGTACAAGCCTGTACTTTCCATGAGGAAAAGACCATGTTTGTCTTGTTTATTCTGTGTGTTCAGCATGAAGGATGATTTTCAACCAATATCACCCCTGGGATGGTGCTGCAAGTCCCTACCAGAGCCTGTGATGGTCAGGATGCTGTAGCAGTGGGTTCCAGCTGATGACCAAAGTCCATAGCAGGGCATGATGTAGGCTACATGCTCTATCAGCAATTTTTGAACGAACAAATGAATGTAATGTGTGTTTCATAAACAAAAAAAGTCCAGTATAGCATAGTCACAGAAATATGGACTCAGTTCTATTAAATGAAGTAAATCCTATCTTTACTGAGCCAAAGGTCCCTCACATTTTAGCCTTGGAACTATGAGGCCAAGCCCACTGCCACCTCTTCCATCAACAGTGATTTGAGTATTAAGTGCTTGTGGAACCTTTCAGGTTGCCGCAGCCTTCAATAAACATTGCCAAGAAAACTCGAGAGGAGCAGTATCATCTCATTTTTCCAAATATTGAAGCCTATCAGGTCACTCCTAAATCTGCTCTTACCAGATTATCTCTCTAGTAAACTCTTCATGCTACCCTAAGCCAACTTGAGGGAAAGGCTGACCGCTGAGGGCAAAGGTGACTGGAAGGAGGATGCTCCTTCCAGAATCTCAGGGCCCTCAGAAGCCGCCTTGCCTCTTTGCATTCATTTGCCCTAAACACTTCTGCAACTCTAGGTTTGCCTGAAATTGTTCAACTAGGAGGTTTATTTCTTTAACTTGGCTTCGCTTAAAATGTGATACCCCTGGGGGAGTTAATAGTGCCTTTCAACTCAGTGTGAAGATGTTTATCAGATTCCCATAGGAGGAAGATTGTGATTGAGCAGAAAAACCCTCAGTGTGCCTCTGGGAAAGCAGGAAAGCAACAAAGAAGAAAAAATACTTCCCAAAGGGGAGGCTGGGGATACAGGCACCATAGGCTTGCATGTTTTTCTCTGACTGTCCCTGGCCTTAAGTGGTAAAATGCTGTCCATCCCTGTCATGAAATCTTACCTACTTATCTGATAAAATATTGCAATCAAAAACCACATCAAATTCATGTGTGCCCAACTTTTCTCTATCTTGACCAAATACAGGAAATGAATCACTTTGCAAAGCACACGGAGACCAGCCAAAGCAATCTGCAAATTGAGTAACTCTGTCCCAGCTCTTAGCTCTCTGGATTCAGTAAGAACTTCAAGTGAAACCTCATTCCTGTTCACCCTCTCAAATGTGCACACCCAGATTTTTTTGGGTAGACTTGTGGGCTTTGATTTTGCAACCTCCAGTTTGGGGAACAAGCCGAAAATAGTAACACTCCATCTGTTGTGTGCTTTTTTCATAGTGTTTTGTCCTCTATTGAGATACACTGGAATAGTGTTTTAACTTTCAAAATATAGAGGGTACCTGCTTTCCTTGTGTACACATGCACACACACACACACACACACACACACACACACACACACACACACACTTATAAAACCCACATGACCGTGAATTTATAGCCCATGTAACTCTATTCTCAGCATAGGATGAAAAGCTTTGAAGGATAGGAGAAAGAACACATTTTCCTGAATCACCCAGCCAAGCTATTGGCAAAGCTTAGAACTAGACTTCAGTTTCAGATACTCTTGTTTTATTCTTGTTTGCTGAGTTGTACTAACTATAGAGACTCACCATGCTTTCAATTTCTGAAGCTGTTTTAAAAGCCACCAAAGTAAGCAAGGATATTATCTTTAGGAAGAGATGGTATGATGTTCTCTCTAACTATACTTATCACTGAATTCAAGTACAGGATCTTTATAAAGTCTCTGTGCCATTATTAAACTTTTAACTTCAAAAGCAGAGAGGTAGACATGATAGTAAACTGTAAATGGGATTTAAAGGCAAATTCAATTATCGTCTTAGAGCTGTCATGAACTTCAATTCTGCTGGCCATATTTCATTTGTCACAGGATCTGAAATGAGTACATATTGTGTGCAGTTGTGTAAGATAGTTGTCCTAAACTTTAATACATTTACTTTTGAGTACCATTTATAGATTGTTTCTCTAACACGCACAACCTGAGTTATTAAAGTTTAAAAGTGCACAAGGCCCTTATGAAGACCCTGTTTATAGCTCAAGTACAGAGCACAGGAATTCTGGCTAAATTACCTCTTTTTGCTGCCAGCCCATTCTCCTTCATTTCAGACAGGCCACAGTATCCAGGGAACTGAATGTTCCTCTGTAACGAAAAGGGGATATTCTTAAACTCTAGTATTTAGTGAATAACAGGTGATAAAAGACTTCATTTTTAAATTGCCTTTCTTCTTGGATTTTGCTTGTATCTCAGCTGGTAAAGAATCTGCCTCTTATGTGGAAGACCTGGGTTTGATCCCTGGGTTGGGAAGATCCCCTGGAGAAGGGACAGGCTACCCACTCCAGTATTTTGGCCTGGAGAATTCCATGGGCTGTATAGTCCATGGGGTGGCAAGGAGTCAGACACCACTGAGCAACTTTCACTTTTCTTTTTAGATTACATAGATAATGATAAAATCTAATGTAGGAAGACTAGGTATTGACTGAGGAAGATGAATAAGAACAATAAATCATATAATTAGAAGGCTGACCATCCCGTACATGGATGCCATTCAGCAGCTACAAACTTAGATTCTACCATTTCTTCAAGGTCCATGCAAGTATTCATGTTTCCTGAACACTCCTTGTTCACAAGGGTGCAGCTGTTCTCTGCATTCCTAAAGCATCTATAGAGTGGGCCTGAACTCAGGGAGACCTCAGAATTCATTGGCCAGTTCACTGAAGAACTGGATCTAGAACCCATGACTGTTCTCTTTCCTCCAGCTCTTTCCCTAGTCCTGGGGTAGGGAGTGGTCACATTTGTAGCTTGGAGGGAAAATCAGATCTGGGAGGTGAAAAAGAAAGATTGAAAGATGTCAAAGGCTTTGAACCTGGATTACTGAGAATATGTGAGGAGCTTACACTGAAGAGAAGTAGTCAGTTTCATTTAAACATGATAAGTTTGAAATGATGACCGAACATCAAATCCATGTGGTCTGGATGGGTCAGGATTCTTAGGACGATAAAGGCCAGAAACTTTGTGTAAAGGCCAGGAATCTCTAGAATGATGGACAGAAGTTTTAACCTTGTCCGAAGAGAGTGTAAAGCTTAAATTCAGAGGCCTAGACAGGTTTAGACGGCATTCCAAACTCTGTTAGACTGATGAACAGGGCAGTTCCAATGACTCTTTCCTCTGGAACAGCTATGGCCTTTTCATTTTGGAGCAAATCTTTTACTTTCAGCCTTGTTCTATAGGTCAGGTCAAAGGTCCACAAACTACAGCCAGTGGGCCAAACAGTTTTGTCCCACTGTCTGTTTTTGTATGGCCAGTTAGCTAAGAATGTTCCTTCTGACATTAAATGGTTGGAAAAAATCAAAAGAGTAATATTCTGTGGCAAGTAAACATTACATGTAATTCAAGTTTTAACATTCATTGGAATATAGCCACATCCCTTCATTACATATTTGTGCTACAACAGCAGAGTTAAGTGGTTGCAATGGAAAACAAAGTCTAAAATATTTTCTATGTGATTAAGGAAAATTTTGCTAACCCCTGGCTTAGATCTGTAAGAGTTCAGATATCTGAAGATGGCTTCTGATCCTTAGCATTCCCATCTGCCCATCCATCTCAAGTATGTACCACTTGAAATTCTGAAGAATCCCAAGACCTGATATTTGCCCTGAGTACCAGTGTTATATAGTGGTGTTCAATACCTCCTGTTGAAAGACCTTCGCATTCACTTGGAAGTATTTCATAGGGTAGTTGAGGTCTGAGTTCTCAGTATCCTTGGGTTCCTTCTCATTAGACTCCTATTCTTAGGGCCCAGCTCTTCCTGTGGCTGGAAGAGGACTTGGTCTTAGAAATAGGAGTGGAACCAACACTTTACAGCTGTTCACCCAGGGAAGAGGAGGATTGCCAAGGGTGGGAACTAGGCTGAGTCTGAGGAGCTAGCAGCAGCTTTTGCCAGGTAGACTAGGGCTTATTTCTCTAGCTCTCCGATGATGGTTATGGGCCTTATACACCTTTACTTTAGAGAGAAGCTTCTGCCATTAAAATGATAATAATGAAAGTTAAAAATGGTATGACTGTATTGGTATTATTAATATGAATACAAAGCAGTTTGGATTTATTACTGTTACCTTTTTTCTGATTTTAAAAGAAATTAATGTTTTTGCTGGTACCTAAAGCACTGTGCCTCCTGTGCTGACTGGATAAAGCAGCCTTGGCTAGGAGCTGTAAAATCTGGTGGAGAGGGACCCCTGCCAGACAGCGGAGATCTCAGAAGCTCGGATCCAGTGCCTTGGGGGCTCAGCCTAAATCCCTCCCATAAAGATTTGATTTATAGGGAGCATTAGCCTGAGCCTCCAAAGAAGATTCTTCCAGTTTCTCTAGGGGCCCTTAGCCCTGGTGAACTACCTCATGTATCATCTCTAGCTTGACTCCTCAGTAGACTTTCTTCAATTAGAATTTTACAATTTTATTGTTTTTAATCTGTTAAATCATTTGATAGGAATCATGGTAGAGTTCATATAAGGATTTCTCACTGATAAAGATGATTCTAGGCACCTATTGCAAAGTGTAATGCATGCTCACAGAATCTGGGATGTGTTACTCCTAGAGCAGCACCTCATTATACCACACCATGCTCCCTTTCCATCAGTTTCATGTAAGACCCACAGCTTGGGTCTCACTGAGTGTAACTGTGTGGCCCATAACCTTGTCCCTCTCAGTTTGTATAATTTTGGCATTTCCTTGAAGTGCAGAAATGCTGAGGTTGCTCTTATTTTTTTCCTTCTCTGTAGAACATCCTGTCTTTTTTATTTGAGAGCACGGAGGGTGGGAAGAGGGTTTTGGATATCATTCTTCATTGAAAGTCGTGGCCCTGTTTTGGCCATGATATGCTCACAGGCATCTCCCACCACACTGGAGCCTGATTTGCTGACACTTCACACTCGTGAACCCTGTAGACCTCTTCACTGAAGCAAGTTCTGATACGCCTGCTTCTCCACTCAGCCCCAGTCTAGACTGCCTGTTGGTAGGGAGTGCCCATGCCAGCACCCTGTGTACCAGGCTCATCCTTTTCAAATCCTCACTTTCCTTCTTATTGGTTTATCGCAAAGACACTTTCTAACTGTGAGTAGTTAACAAAATACAGGATCAGTACAGGACAGTATTAGTTTCTTCCAAAGGCATTCCTGATTCAGGAAAATAGCTAACTCTCTTATAGTGTTAGCAGTACAAATTATTACAATGGTTTCAGAAGACCATTTGAAAATGCACACACTAAAAGCTTGAAAATGTAAATGCTCTTTTTGGACCCCAGTAATTCTGTTAGGGATGTACCTTAAGAAAATAATCTTGGACAAATAATTTTGATTGGGGTTTGGTTGGTGACTGTTTAACAACATGATTGAGACATAGTCCACATGACTAAATAGTAAGATATCTATTAAATAAAGGCTAATACCCCTTGATAGTGAAATATCATATAGCCATTAAAATAATCTAATAGATGAATATTTAAATAGGAATAATTATATATAGAAGAGTAAAAAAAAAAGGTATCAAACCTATATGTACAGTATTATCCCAAATTTGTTTAAAATTTAAGAATGATATATGTGTATTTTTACATAGAAAGGAGCATATATTTATGTTTTTGTCCCAGGGAATACACATATAATCAAATAATATATTTATAATATATGTTGTTATTCAGTTCCTAAGTCATGTCTGACTCTTTGTGACCCATGGATTGCAGCCATGCCAAGCTTCCCTGTCCTCCACTGTCTCCTGGAGTTTGCTCAGGTTCATGTCCATTGAGTCAGTGATGCTATCTAACCATCTTATCCTCTGCTGCCCTCTTCTCCTTTTGCCTTCAGTCATTCTCAGCATTAGGGTCCTTTCCAAATGAGTTGGCTCTTTGCATCAGGTGGCTGAAGTACTGGAGCTTCAGCTTTAGCATGAGTCCTTCCAATGAATAGTCCTTTAGAATTCACTGGTTTGATCTCCTTACAGTCCAAGGGATGCTCAAGAGTCTTCCCCAGCACCACAATTCAAAAGTATCAAACCTTTATAACATTTATATATAATCAAATGCTAAAAGCTATTTTTAATATCTAAAATTTTAAGTGATAAAATAATGAAAGTCAAATATATATCCATGAAGATAGATGTTTGTTAGTATGGGAATGCATTCAATATATATTAAAAGTAAAAATACAGTTGCATGGATTGTATTCTAATGATTCCCTTTTGTAAAATAAACCTATGTACATATTTGTGTATGGTTTACATACTTGTAATCTCATAGGCTAGAAATATATGCTTCTAATGCTTAACAATAAAAATATATGTACTAAAATATTAAAATAATTGTATTTTTAAAATTATGAATATAATATAATATTCATCTTTAGGTGGTGAGATTTTAGATGATTTCATATTCCCCTTATTTCTGAACTTTATATAATTTCTACAATACACACTAATTATTTTTGTCATTAGAGAATAAAAATGATTTATTTTAAAATGCAGCATCTGGACAGTAGTGGCAAGCTGCCCAGTTATGTCTTTGTCCTGAGCCAGAGAGGAGAGAGCCATGATGAGATCATGTACTTCCCTACCATTTTCTGTGTGATGTTTGAGTTAGGAATGTTTTAGCTGCAAGTAACAGAAACTCTTAACAGCTGAATAGACCATGACAACCTATGTTTACCCATCATGTTCAGAGGTAGACAATTTCAGGATTGTCCTGGCAGTTCCACTGTTAACAACTTTCTAACTTTCTGCTCTGTTATCCTTCGAGTGCTGCCTTTTTATCCACATGCATGTCCCCATGTGGTCTTAGATGGCAGCTGTTCCCATTCAAGGCAGGAGGAGGGGACTGCATTGATATGTCTGGAAAGCGGGTCTTTCTGGGCCAAAGGAGAAGGAACTTGGAAATATAGCTGTTGTGCAAGCCAATCAGAAATGTTGGCCACAGGTAGGAAGGGACTGTTCTTCTTGTTGAGACATATCATATAGTGATGATGATTATTATTTATTACAACTTAACTTATAGTTAAAAAAAAATTCCTCCAAGATGCTGGTGATGAGTTTTTCAGCAGTCTGAGTTTTCCTTTCTCTGGCTTTCAGGGCATTGGGAGTAAATAGATCAGCATGTACTGTGTAGAAGACAGTTGAAATGGAATTTCTTGAGTTTTTAAACATTAACATCCTTTATTTCATAGAAGCATGGGAGGTACGTAAGTATATGTGGTTAAAGAGTAGATATGAAACTATCCTGAACATTTTATATATGGTGATATGTAAAGAGAGAGACTAAACGATGAAAAAGACAGATGGTACTAACTCAGAACATATTTATGATGCTTGAGGATAACTAACAATGAGTTACACACAGAATATTAAGCTATAATGAATTAAAATAGGTCCCACACAGTGGGACCTTAGTCCAGGTCAGACATACTTCATTTTTATTTAGTTTGATTCTACTGGTAAAAGAACATTTCAGAAATAAATGATACATTGTCCATAACACACTTTGGAAACTAAAGAATTTCTTTCATTCCATTCTGACTATAACCACCTCAATCCTCACCTTTCTCTAGAGTAAATATTGCCTTCAGTTAAGTAATTGGGTCTTACTCTTATCTGTAAAATGAGAATTATTTTATATAGAACCTGCCTTGCTAAATGTCCCTTAAATTGGCTTGTTAGTGTGCATAAAAGGCTTTATAAGGTAAAAAGTGATGAACATCAGTATTAGTTCATCTAATTTGTATTTAGTACACAGTGATTAAATCTCAAAATGAACAAAAAACCAAAACCAATGAAATTTAAAAAAAAAAACTTGTTGAAAGATTTGAAATTCTCTGTAATAGGTAGCACTTAGATGATGATGTTCCTAGCTGAGTGGTTGTGAGTCTATTTTAGTATTTTCCCAAATGAAACGAATCCAGAAAATAAAAATTAGATGAGTTTCATTTAAAAATGAACTGAATTTAGTGATAGTTTAACTGATCTGCAGGCTTTGAATATTCAGGCAGCAAGATTTTGTGCTGTGTCAGTATCACTTATGTTATACTATTTTAATTCATTATAGCTTAATATTCTTTGTTACTGTTTTCCCATTATTTCCTACAAATGACCATTATTGAATGAATGAGCTGTACTCCATTATAGATATGCTTGAATTTTCAACTAAAATGCATCCTCATCATTTATGAGCAACCTGTCTTCACAATGTAAATTCCTTGTATTCTGAGTTGAAACTTCCCCCAGTGGTTTCATACATGTATGTTTCCTCCCTAACTGTAAGAACAGAAGCTACTACCTTTACTCTCTTTGGAAATCCTAGTGAAAATGTTTTTAATATAACCTACATAATACAAACCTTCATGTTTATGTTTACATAATACTACTTCATGTCATTTTCAGTGTCTTTCACATCTATTAGTTCATTTGATCTTCATTGGATATGTGTGTTATTTTTTCTGTTGTAAATATCTACATGATATGTATTTATACCACTTTTCTTTGCCAAAGGAAAAAACACTAGAATCAACTCATGATTTATAAAGTCTTTTAAAAAGCATAAAATTAACCTTTTTTGTAATAGCACTCTTATTTTTCTCTATGCTCAAAATTTCAAGATAGGAATATAAGGAGAATGCAGGCCAAAGCGGTTAAAGGATATACTCTGTATTACATGTCATTAGATCAATGACATGAGGCCAGAATTTTGGGAAAGTCACCCTGCATTGGTAGGAATGGCCTGAGGTGGACATTTTTCTTCTGTAGCAAAGAAGCCAGAAGGAGCTGAATAGTATTTAAAACTCACTTTTTTTTTAAGCACAGAAATCATTCTGCTAGCAACTGTTGAGTACCTCCCAAGTCAAGGACTCTCTACAAAAATAACCAAGGCCTACTCCCTACCCTCTAGCTGCCCCTGAAAATCCATAGAGACCATCTTTTGGGAAATCATATCAAGTCACATTTTTCTGTGCCTGACTCAGCCTGAAAGAGGGCAATGGCTGGGGGAAAGTAGATGGTGGGAAGGAGTAAGGAATGCTTTCCCTTAAAGTAAGTCATTATCAATGAATGGAGAGAAAAGATACCAATAACTTTACATAGAGCAGATTCGCACTCATTTCACTTTTGTTGTTCTTGTTCAGCTGCTAAGTCATGTCCAATTCTGCGACCCAGTGGACTGCAGCATTCCAGGCCTCCATGTCCTTTTTGCTATCTCCTGACGTTTGCTCAAATCCATATCCATTGAGTCAGTGATGCTATCCAACCATCTCATCCTCTGCCATCCTCCTCTTTTGTCTTCAATATTTCCTAGCATCAGGGTTTTTCCAGTGAGTTGGCTCTTCTCATCAGGTGGCCAAAGTATTTGAAGCTTCAGTTTTATCATCAGTCCTTCCAATGAATATTCAGGGTTGATTTCCTTTAGATTGACTGGTTTGATCTCTTTGCAGTCGAAGGGACTCTCAAGAGTCTTCTCCAACCCCACAGTTCAAAAGCATTCAGCCTTTCTTATGGTCCAACTCAAATCCATACATGACTAAGGGAAAGACCATAACTTTGACTATACAGACCTTTGTCAGCAAAGTAATTCCTCTTCTTTTTAATACTCTGTCTGGGTTTGTCATAGCTTTTCTTTCAAAGAAGAAGTGTCTTTTAATTTCATGGCTGCAGTCACCATCCACAGTGATTTTCAGCTCAGCTCAGCTCGGTCACTCAGTCGTGTCTGACTCTTTGCAACCCTGTGAATCACAGCACACCAGGCCTCTCTGTCCATCACCAACTCCCAGTTTACCCAAACTCATGTCCATCAAGTCAGTGGTACCATTCAGTCATCTCATCCTCTGTCATCCCCTTTTCCTCCTGCCCCCAATCCTTCCCAGCATCAGGGTCTATTCCAATGAATCAACTCTTTGCTGAGGTGACCAAAGTATTGGAGTTTCAGCTTCAACATCAGTCCTTCCAATGAACACTGAGGTCTGATCTCCTTTAGGATGGACTGGTTGGATCTCCTTGCAGTCCAAGGAACTCTCAAGAGTCTTCTCCAACACCACAGTTCAAAAGCATCAATTCTTCCACGCTCAGCTTTCTTCACAGTCCAACCCTCACATCCATACATGACTACTGGAAAAACCATAGCCTTAACTAGACGAACCTTTGTTGGCAAAGTAATGTCTCTGCTTATTAATATGCAGTCTAGGTTGGTCATAACTTCCCTTCCAAGGAGTATGCGTCTTTTAATTCATGGCTGCAGTCACCATCTGCAGTGATTTTGGAGCCCAAGAAAATAAAGTCTCTCACTGTTTCCCCACCTATTTCCCATGAAGTGATGGGACCAGATGCCATGATCTTAGCTTTCTAAATGTTGAGTTTTAAGCCAGCTTTTCCACTCTCCTCTTTCACTTTCATCAAGAGGATTTTTAGTTCCTCTTCACTTTCTGCCATAAGGGTGGTGTTATTTGCATATCTGAGGTTATTGATATTTCTCTCAGAAATCTTGATTCCAGCTTGTGCTTCATTCAGCCCAGCATTTCTCATTATATACTCTGCATATATGTTAAATAAGCAGAGTGACAATATACAGCCTTGACGTACTCCTTTTCCTATTTGGAACCAGTCTGTTGTTCCATGTCCAGTTCTAACTGTTGCTTCCTGACCTGCATACAGGTTTCTCAAGAGACAGGTTAGGTGGTCTGGTATTCTCATCTCTTTCAGAATTTTCCACAGTGTATAGTGATCCACATATTCAAAGGCTTTGGCATAGTCAATAAAACAGAAATAGATGTTTTTTTTGAACTCTCTTGCTCTTTCGATAATCCAGCAGATGTTGGCAATTTGATCTCTGGTTCCTCTGCCTTTTCTAAAACCAGCTTGAACATCTGAAAGTGATTTTGAAACCCCCAAAATCTCTCATTGCTTCTATTTTTTCCCCTTTTATTTGCCATGAAGTGATGGAACCAAATGCCATGATCTTAGTTTTTTGAACGTTGAATTTTAAGCCAGCTTTTTCCTCTTTTCAACTTCATCAAGAGGCTCTTCAGTTCCTCTTTACTTTCTCCCATAAGGTGATGTCATCTGCATATTTGAGATTATTGATATTTTTCCCTTGTGTTTCATCCAGCTTGGGATTTTGCATAATGTACTCTGCATAGAAGTTAAATAAGCAGGGTGACAGTATACAGCCTTGATGTACTCCTTCCCCATTTTTGAATCAGTCAGTTGTTCCATGTCCAGTTTTAAATGTTGCTTCTTGACCTACATACAGGTTTCTTAGGGGACAAGTAAGGTGGTCTGGTATTCCCATCTCTTTAAGAATTTTCCATAGTTTGTTGTGAGTCACATGGTCAAAGGGTTTAGCATAGTCAATGAATCGAAAGTATATGTTTTTCTGGAATTCTCTTTTTACGATCCAGTGGATACTGGTAATTTGATCTCTTTTTTTCCTCTGTTTTCTCTAAATCCAGCTTGTACATCTGAAAATTCTCAGTTCACATACTGTTGAAGCCTCTCTTGAAGGAGTTTGAGCATTACTTTGTTAGCATGTGAAATGAGTGCAACTGTGTGGTAATTTGAACATTCTTTGTCATTGCCATTCTTTGGGATTGGTGTTAGTTCTAGAAGGTCTTGTAGGTCTTCATAGAATCATTCAACTGCAGCTTCTTCAGGATTAATGATTGGGGCAGAGACTTCGATTACTGTGGTAGTGAATGGTTTGCCTTGGAAACAGAGATTGTTTCTGTCGTTTTTAAGATTGTACCCAAGTACTGCATTTTGGACTCTTGTTGACTGCGAGGGCTACTCTGTTTCTTTTAAGGGATTCTTGACCACAATAGTAGATATAATGGTCATCTGAATTAAATTCACCCATTCCTGTCCATTTTAGTTCACTGATTCCTAAATGTTGATGTTCACTCTTGCCATCTCCTATTTGACTACTTCCAATTTGCCTTGATTCATGGACCTAGCATTGCAGGTTCCTATGCAGTGTTGTTCTTTACAGCATCAGACTACTTCCATCACGTCCACAACTGGGCGTTGTTTTCACTTTGTCTCTTCATTCTTTCTGGGGTCATTTCTCCACTCTTCTCCAGTAGCATATTGGGCACCTACCAACCTGGGGAGTTCATTTTTCAGTGTCCTATCTTTTTGCCTTTTCATACTGTTCATGGGGTTTTTAAGGCAAGAATGCTGAAGTGGTTTGCCATTCTCTCTCTAGTGGACCACATTTTATCAGATTTCTCCACCATGACTCATCCATCTTGGGTGGCCCAACATGGCATGACTCATAGTTTCATTGAATTAGACAAGGCTGTATCCATGTGGATCAGTTTGGTTAGTTTTCTGTGATTGTGGTTTTCATTCTGGCTGCCCTCTGATGGATAAGGATAAGAGGCTAGTGGAAGCTTCCTAATGAGGAGGGACTGGCTGTGGGGAAAATTGGATCATTTTGTTATACCACAGCAATTGATTTGAATGTTTATCACTGCCACAAAGCTTTGAGCTCCTTCTTGCCATTTCATGACATAAACTGCAAATAGAACACTAAAATTCATTCTCCCTTTCTTTCTTAGCATCAGAATCCTGACTGTTAAAGAAAAAAACTAAACTGAGTAAATTTTAAAGGTCTTGATGACTTTGTTCAGTGATTTGTGAATTGGGCAGCATCTAATTTGGCAGATAGAAAGGAACTCTGAGGATCTGTACAGAGAGAAAGACTTTTATAGGCAGAAGGGAGCAGGAACAGGGAAGTCATAGGGGCAAAAGTGGATTGGTTATTGCAAGGTTGCTTTCCTTACACGGAAGAATGAAGTCTTGGTGCTGAGCCTGGTGACATGCTGAGAAGTGAGCACTCATTAGTTTACCTAAGTCCTTCTTTCCTGGGACATTTGAGCAAAGAAATTTAAGTTTTGGTTTGCTTAAATGGGGCTTAGCATGAGTGACTCCATCTTGGATCTAATCTGGTTACTTTTTAGATGATTTTTAAAAAAAAAAAAATATTTGTTTGGGTGCATCAGGTCTTAGTTGTGGCATGTGGGATCTTCATTCTTCGTTAAGACATATGATATCCCTAGCTGTGACATACAAACTCAGTCACACTATGTGGGATCTAGTTCTCTGACCAGGGGTTTAACCGAGGCCCCCAGCATTGAGAGCACAGAAGTCTTAGCTACTGGAAGACCAGGGAAGTACTTAATCCAGTTACTTCATACATGACTTTTTGGCTGAACAAGTGACACCAGAATAAAGTCTACATCTCCTAGTCTCCATGCAGCTAGTTATGTGACTAACTTCTGGCAAAAAGATGTGAGGAGACTTGTTAAATGGGAGTTTTGGGGAGACTCCTTAAGGGGAAGGAGTCTTTTTTTCCATTTTCATTCTGCTGCTGGGGATACAGTTGTAGTAGCTGATGTTTTAGCAACTGTCTTGGACCATGAGATGACCTTGTGGTCACCAAAATAGCAAAGAAAGAAAGATTCTGGGTCTGTGATGATTTTTTGGAGCTCGCATCCTCTGGACTGCCTAACTGCCTTCTTATTTCACTCAAAATAATAGAACAGAGTGCTAACATATGTAGTCAAGTTTCTGCTAATAGCAGCAGAAATAAATCCTAACCAATACTTGTCATATTTCTGTGTTCACAACAGAATACTGAATTGTATTGGTGCCTAAATTGATAGGTGGTCAAGATATATACACTTTGAATGTATTTAATTACTTACACTTGCCTTATTCCAAAAATACTTGAAGATGTGGTGCTAAATAAATGGTTGTTAAAAATTGAAATTATGACAGTTTACCAAGGAAGTGGAGAGGAACTAAAAAGCCTCTTGATGAAAGTGAAAGAGGAGAGTGGAAAAGTTGGCTTAAAACTCAACATTCAGAAAACGAAGATCATGGCATCTGGTCCCATCACTTCATGGCAAATAGGTGGGGAAACAATGTCAGACTTTATTTTCTTGGGCTCCAAAATCACTGCAGATGGTGTTTGCAGCCATGAAATTAAAAGATGCTTACTCCTTGGAAGGAAAGTTATGACCAACCTAGATAGCATATTGAAAAGTAGAGACATTACTTTGCTAACAGAGGTCCATCTAGTCAAGGCTATGGTTTTTCCAGTAGTCATGTATGGATGTGAGAGTTGGACTGTGAAGAAAGCTGAGCCCGGAAGAATTGATGCTTTTGAACTGTGGTGTTGGAGAAGACTCTTGAGGGTCCCTTGGACTGCAAGGAGATCCAACCAGTCCATCCTAAAGGAGATCAGTCCTGGGTGTTCATTGGAAGGACTGATGTTGAAGCTGAAACTCCAATACTTTGGCCACCTGATGTGAAGTGTTGACTCATTCGAAAGACCCTGATGCTGGGAAGGATTGGGGGCAGAAGGAGAAGGGGATGACAGAGGATGAGATGGCTGGATGGCATCACCAACTTGATGGACATGCGTTTGGGTAGACTCTGGGAGTTGGTGATGGACAGGGAGGCCTGGTGTGCTGTGATTCATGGGGTCGCAAAGAGTCAAACACAACTGAGCAACTGAACTGAACCAAGGAAGAGCATAACAGCCAAATCAGAAACATACAAAAATGTGGAGTCAGTCCTTAAGACATAAAGTCATAGAAGTTATCCAGAGAAATGTAAATGTGAATGTCATTCCTTTGTTGGGAAGGAAATCTGACAATATAATTAAAAATTATTTTAAAACATGAATAGTTAAATACAAATTCAGAGTAAATAATTGGCTCTAAATATAAATTGATAATATGTCAAAAGACAAAAATCAAATTCAAAGTAATAGTGGAGATTTGATCTCCCTTATGATCATATGAAAGTAGAGAAGGGTTTAGTTGCATACCTGGTGAGACAATAAAATGGACAAGCAAAAATATAACAGATAAGCTAAGTCAGCAGAGAAGGCGATGGCTCCCCACTCCAGTACTCTTGCCTGGAAAATCGCATGGACAGAGGAGCCTGGTAGGCTGCAGTCCATGGGGTCTCGAAGAGTTGGACACAACTGAGCGACTTCACTTTCACTTTTCACTTTCCTGCATTGGAGAAGGAAATGGCACCCCACTCCAGTGTACTTGCCTGGAGAATCGCAGGGGTTGGGGGGGAGCCTGGTGGGCTGCCATCTATGGGGTCACACAGAGTTAGACATGAGTGAATTAGCAGCAGCAGCAGCAGCAGCAGCAGCAAGCTAGGTCAGAGAACCATGTGCTAAAGTGCTGGTAACTGATTTTATTTACCAGTCACTGATTTAGCAACTCTTTGTGCCAGGCACTATTCTATCACAATTATTAGTTCATTAAATCTACAAAAAAAATCTAATGAGATAGTTATTGGCTTGTGTCCACTTTTAGGATGGGAACACTCAAGCCCCAAAAGTCCATGTGCCTTGCCCGAGATCACACAGTAAGTGGAAGAGCAAGATTTTACTCAAGCACCAACATTTTAAAGATGAAAAGTGGTAGGCATTATTACTAGTTCTTTTCAAGCATACTTTAAAACACAGCATTCCAATGGGCAGACCAGCTCCTTGATGCATTTAAAGCTAGTTCTCATTTTGAAATTGTGGAGGAAGGGAGTCTGGAAAGGGCTCAGAGAAGTGTTAAAAGGAAAAATCCTAAGATGGAAATCTGGAGCCCTGAGGAAAAGCCAAAGATGTTATATGCAATTAATTTCAAGAAGAGAAGATATCAGTGAATTTTCCAACCTCTGGTGAGAGAGTATAGTCAGATGAGAGAAATAAATAACTAATTATGATATTAACAGCTTTAAAGGAAGATGTTGGAATCCCTGGTCCTGGTAGTTTTAAAATGGGAAGAGACTGTAAAATATAAAGATTACTTATGAAGATTGCATAAGACATTTGTATCACTTTTTCCATATATATTCTTCTGAACTAATCCTTGCAGTTTCACATGTGAAAGTGTTAATTGCTTGGTCATGTTTGACTCTTTGCGACACCATGGACTATATAGCCCGCCAGGCTCCTCTGTCCGTGGGATTCCCCAGGCAAGAATACTGAAACGGGTAGCTATTCCCTTCTCCAAGGGTTCTTCCTGACCCAGGGATCAAATCTAGGTCTCCTGCATTGCAGGCAGATTCTTTTCCATCTGAGCCACCAGGAAGTATACATAATTCTGAATGTCTTCCCTGCTTTCCATTCTCCCTTGTCTGCCTGGAAATTCTTCCTCATCCTCTAAGATTCTGCTCTAGCATCTCATTCCCTGCTGAAGTCCCCAGACCCTCTCTTTGCCCCTTTCTGAGCACAGTCAGCAGAATAGAGTTTCAAAATTCGTAGCTCTTGTTGACCCTTCTATTCAAGCTCTTTTCCAATGTGTTTGCCATTATTTGTTCACAAGCACACATCCCGCAAACAGGCAATGAGCTTTGCAAGTCAAGAACCATCTCTTACTAGTCTTTGGAACCTTGACACCCCATATAGAGGTGGGTAGATACTTGGCACTGATAAAAACTTGAATGAAAAAATAAATGACTGATTGGCAAGCTGTATTATTTGTTGGTATTCTTGTGAGGTTTGTGTCATCTGGAGAGAGCAGTATGGTTTTGCAAGTGCTTCTAAAACTTTGACAAGTGATGTGACGATGCAGATTCCACTGTCCAGGAACAATATCTGAAATAGAAGGCAAAGCAAGGGCCTAAGAAAATAGTAGGTGGGGTGTTACCAGTGGGTTTTTTTTTTTTTTTTTTTTTTTTGAGAAATCACCAACTAACTTTGCCATCTATGGCCAGGAGACATCGTTGTTAATTCCTTGGCCTTTGTCCTTAAAAAGGTAAACATCCCTAGTGCGGAACTCAGAACAACAGGAAGAGAAAAAGAAGCGGGGGATTTGACTCTGTCCTTCATCATCTCCTGGAGAATTTTTAGTCATTTTATTGTGTGGCCTTCGTACTCTGGCTGTGACCTTTGTATAACCCAAGGTCAGCTCAGCTTTGCTCATAGCTTACGAATTAAACTCTTCCAACTATCTCAGAGCCTGAGCTTTAACCACTCTCAAGGACATACAACCATACCTGCATATTCTTTTCTTTTGCTGCTTTTGCTTTTCAGAGAATGGGGCTCCTTTTTAAGCCTAAGGTTCAGAAGACAGTAGCTAGAATTTATGCTGAAGTGGAGTAACAGGCTTTGGAGCTGAGCAGTGTCCTAATACAGGTGAAAAGCATGTATTGATTACTTAAAGAAAGTTAAAATAAAAGCAATTTTTCTCCCCATTTCAGCACATTGCAGCTTTTGGCCTACCCACTCATAGCTAAAAAAGCATTCTTTCCTGATAATCAAGCTTCAGCTGTCTGAATTTCAGGCCGAGCCTCTCCTCCTGAGCTCTGTTGAAGAGCTGCTTTAATTAACCATTATACCACAGATGTTATTGATTTTTTTTTTTCAGATCTGGTTGAGACATCATTGTCCTGGATCATGGCCAAAACTAAGGCCTGAATTTGTGTGTGTGTGTGTGCTGCTTTTACTCCTTCTGCATACCTTATTAGTCTCCATGTCTGTTAAGTGCAGTCCTTCGTATTAACTCGGAAAATATAGAATTGATTTTTAGCCTAGCAGCCGTGATCTAAGGGCTCCTAATTCGAAATCTGAAAACCTCAGTTGCTGAGGAAGTCTTTCTGCTGTGACTCTACACTTCCTTGAAGTAAGCTTTTTATTCTTTAATTTAAAAAAGAAATCTCCCTCTGCCTTTTACTTCTGTTTCTCTTTCACACACACAATTGGAGGTTTTCCAGGAACATAACTCATTCTTTGCATTTTGAACATGCTCATCATGAAAGGTTCCCAAAGGCTTACTCTCATCTGTCTAGAATGTGTGACCCGCAACATGGACCTTAGGAAGATTTGAAACTGACCGGTCTCCATACTTTCAGTATTTTGAGGGAAATGTGGAAGAGCTTGAGCCACATTCCCTTTGTGCCAATTGCAGGATATTAGAGACGACAGGGCATCTGCATTCCTTTTGCAATCTGCCTTCCAGTGATGATAAAACTCAAGGACCAAGCAATCACAGTGGGTTCCCAAATTCTGATAAGGTTTCTGTGAGTTTAGTGATACGTGCTTTAAACATAATTTGAAGCTTTTAAGATACTGTAATGGCAGCTCTTGACCTTTAAAAAAAAAATCACAGGGAGCAAGAGGTGGTGAAAAATGTTTATTTACTCTGCATTAGTGGCTAAACTCCCGTGCCTTTCTAGAACCGGTAGTTCCTTTATACTTGGGAACTCACGCATGTCGCCCCCATTCTTCCAATACGAACCAGACAGGCCCACTTGAGCTGGAGAAACAATGGCCCGCAGTCAGTCCTATGCCTCAGTGAGAAACAACAATGCAGGCCTCTTGACAAATTCTGGCATCAGGAGTGGAATCTTGCAGTTCAACATGTCTGCTGAACAGAAGTTGGAAAAAAGAAAAGATCATCTTGTAAACAATTAATTAATGTTTGTCATGAATTATCATTTTTACTTCCTTCTCAAGAGGCTCAAAGGGAATCAAAAGGCATTTTTGCAGGTGGTGGCATTCAAAGTAAGGGCAATCAAAGGTTTGAGAGCCGAAGCACAGCACTCTGCGCCTTGAAGGGTGAATGGTGCTAGGATTAGAGCACAGCGGGGGGTTGAGGGCTTCAGGTGTGAAGCTTAATGTTTGTGATCAGCAAAAAAAAGTCTTGAATTTATCTAAACTGCTCTTCTGCTAACAGTACTTCTAGCACATAAATGTTCTGAAACTGACAAGTGTTCTCATTGCTCTTCTAATGCAAACATGATCTGCATTTGAAAGATGCATCCTTTTGCCTAATTTAGAATGTGCATCACAAAGAGCATTAGATGATGACCCCACCAAGAGATAACACACACACATACCACGCACACTCAGACACACATACACACACACTCCAGACGTGCCCGCTGCGTGCATATACACGCATGCAAACCACGTCTTTCTTGCCTGGATCTTCTCTGGAGCTCCCAGCAAGGATCCTGGTTGTCTAGATTACTAAACCAGAGGTTGAAAACTAGGAGACTCAATAGCCATCTGACCAGTGAGTCCCTCTGAATTCTGTCCATGAATAATTCCTTTTCATTGGTTTGAATCATTACCTAGAATGTAGCATGCTGCATTTTAATTTACAGTCCTTCTCCTGCCTCCCCTTACCCCTTCTAACAGTAGAAAGGTATCGAAACATAAAAATTTTAAACATGCACATACATACAACCAATGATATTACAATGTACTGAAGAATAGTTAAGTAATATTTGCAACCCCTAGAACCAAAGACCAAGAGAGGCATTGTTGATGGTGAGAAGGTTATTAACATCCATAGAAATGCATCTGATCGCTTAATGAATCCCCTCCATAATCTACTGCTGAACTCTCAATACTCATTTTCTCTTTTTATGTCATCGTTAGGCGTCACCTACTAGAAGAGCCCTAAAAAGAAAGACTAAGTGAAAGGTCGATAAGACAGGATGGGGTGAAAGTCAGTCAAAGGCAAAATTTGGAAGGACTAAGATCAATCCAAGATTGTTGAGGTGAGTTTTTAATGTAACCATCCCAAATTCTCCATTATCCCATGGTACCTACCCATTTTCTGTTATGCGTTTATAGTTTATATTTTCTGTAATATTCATTTACCCAATTTAATAAACAGCTTCTTGGGGGCATCAAGCTACCTGTTTCCCAGTGGAGCCTGAGGGGCTAAGATGATAAAGGGAAACGTAGGCTCACATTTACCTTCTTTTGCCTTGGCTCCTCTGGAGTGAACGAAACTGAGCACTGCTCTGAGCTTTGTGATCACCATCCTTGACTATTTCTAATGATGTTTTCCTTTGAATCCAAATTTGGCACATAAACTTTTGGACTTAAGACCCCTCAGTAACTAGAGAAGAGCTTGGGCAGAAAAGGCCAAATTTGGGGACAAGGAACATGAAAGGATTTTAGGAAATTTAGAAGAGTAAGGGACCCAGGAGGAAAAAAAAACCCAGCACAACCTCTGAGTCAGAGTGGAGGTTAAGGAGCCCCTTTCCTCAAATTTCTGGGAACTCTGGTTTAACCTTGAAGAGTGGGTAAAATGACTTATTAGGAAAAGTAAATCAATTGTTCATAATTATCAAAGTTCTTCAAACCTAGAGCCCTTCCTAAGTATTTAGTTGGTTTCCCACTTTTTGTAAAGATGTTAAAATCCCATTCAAAGCCTAATGCCAACTGTTTTAGAATCATAGATGAAAATAGTGAAAATAAAGTAGCGATAGTTGTGAATAAACTGAAAAGAGTTGCTGACAGTCAGGACCCAGTATAGAAAGGAATGTTTTTGACCAGTGTCAGGAACATTAGGGCTGTTTCCTCGTCCTAGGATCCTGGACCTTCATCAAGAATCTGTGGCTCTGCCTGGTGGTGGCCTGCCCCATGCCCACAATGCATCTCTGAGCCCACCTCATGTCCCCCCAGTCCCTTGCTTAACCATGCTCTCCATGGGGTGCTGTCTCCAGGATAGATCATTTGTTTTGGGAAGAGGGAAGCCCACCTTTATTCCATGCCTGTTCCATACCAGGCTCAAAGCTGTGTGCTGTCCATTCTTCCCACTGCTTTGGATGGCTGAGGTGGCACACACCAGTGGGTATGGGGGGGGTGCTGAAAAGTCTGCGAAAGAGTAAAAAAACTGAAACTCTGCGTGGCTTGTATTGATTCGACTGATCAGGCTCTAACTGGAAAATGTTTTACCAGAGGATGAGTATTTGCAAAGTTAAGAACACTTAGCGTCAAAATAAATAATACTGCCTAATCCAACCCTTTAAAAAATGTACAAAAATGTACCAGCCCGATGCCCTCTCCCTACCAGGAATAACATAGATTGAAAAGTAGATAGCAATGATTTTTCACGTTTTTTTTCCACTGTAAACAAATACAAGTATTTAGCTGCAAGTTGCATTAACCCAAAGTGACAAAGAATAGTTTAAGGAGCTTTACTAGGAAGATATGAACTTCCTCCCATAGCAGAGAAACAGTGTTTTTGAAATAAAGTCTTCCCATAAATTACTAATAAATGCCCCCCCTACCAAAACCACCCAAGAATGAGTTGATGATGCGTGAATTAAAAATTGTCACCACTTGAACAGCTCTCCTGGTTGGATATGTCTTTGCCAAACAGGTTGACCTTTCTAGGACTTCAGTCTGCAATGAGAGGTCCCACCCACCCTGTTACTATTTTAAGGAGATCTGTAAAAGCTCCTTCTTTGGCGTCTCTCCTCCCCCCAACCCCCATTATGCCACCACTGTGTACTAGTCCTTGAAATTAATCAAGGGCCCCTTCTGGGGAAGGGATTCCTCTTGGAGAGAGAAACCGAACTGGACACGTCTCTGCCTTCCCACGTCCCCTCGCCCTGCCAGGACCTGCTCCCAGAGCTTCCCAGACAAAGCCCCAAGGACTCTGGAGGTGGGGGTGGGGGGGAGGCTGCTAGAAGCTGGAGACCTGTCTTTGCCAGACAGCTGCTGTTTGAACCCAGCTCTGACCGTAAAATCAAAAGCAGGTCCGAGGGAAGCGGTAAACACTGTGCACTGAGCCTTTTGAAGGCAGCTGATGCCTCATTTGGGGTGACATGTTGTGGCTGATGAGTGTGGATGATGTGGGGTTTTCGATAAGTGCCTCATCAGTACCCTCATCATGCTCGTGTTGCCCCGCCGCGGCGTGTGCCCTGACTTGATTGTAATTGCCCGAATCTGCTCCTGCTGCTCGGGCGCGCACAGTAATATGCAATAAAACAGCAAGAAGTGAATGTTAACCATCTGAGTTCTGACACGGTAGCTCTGCAGTTCAAGATCTCCATTAAGGACCAAGAAAAAAAAATTAAAAACCTGTAAGAAAAGAAGAAATAATTCCCAGAGTCTGCTGCTATGATCCAAGGGGAAGTCCAGAAAGGAAGGTGATATTTAGCCTTCCTAGGTCCTCCCAGGTAGAGATGAACAGAGAGTTTGCTGGTATTTATTTATTTATAATTTAATTTTTTTGATCCCAGGTGTCCCCGCTTTTGCTCATTAGCTCTAATAGCTGTGTTGCCATTTGCCTCTTCCCAGGTGTAGATGGTGGTCCACCCTCGGCAGGGTGAGAAAGCCTCCAGTCTGGCAGTGCCCGGGCTCTGCAGCGGCTTGCCTCAGATGCTAAATTTCTAAGAGCCAATTTTTAGCAACTCCAAGAGGCAGACACCTGAAGCAGGGCTTGGTCAAGTCACAAACTGCTGCCAGGCTTGATTGTCAACTTCACTAACGTGCAGTGACAAAAGTTATCCCCTGTTCTTTTCAACATCACCACATACCAATGGAAGCCTCATTCGATACTTTGAAATTAAACCTGATAGTATCCGGGACTCCTAAAAACTGACTTTGAGGAGTGAGGTGGTCCTCAGGACTGGGTTCCATCTTGAGTTTTAAGAAAGTCTCTGAGCAAGGAGACCTCAGTCAAGTGCGAGTGTGGGGAGTGTCTTTCCTTTCTCAGGTGAAATAGGCTGAATGGTGGAGGAGGGGAGGGGTTGTGGTATATTTTTAAAGAATTTCCTTAGTCAAGTTTGGACTTTGTACAAACGTTTCATTTTCAGCTTAGGTCTAGGAATAAATACGCACACTTGAAAATCTAATTTTACATTATAAATCTACTTTTCTTAGCATACTTCCTTTTTCTTCTACCCTGGAAGGAACAATAATTGCTTATCATTTGGTGGTAAAAGCTCCTCTCCAACCTATTGTCTTCTTAGTAGTATTTCTTAAAGTATCTTGAAGAAAATACCATATTCTTTGCAGTCTCCTGTTAATTGAGTTCTTTGGGAGCCAGTGGCAATGGTAACTTCAAGGATGAGACTTTAATTACATATGGAAACCTCTACCATTGTTTTTCATTTTTAAGAAAGTAGTGTTTGCTTGAAAGCATTTATTTATTTTTCCCCCCATCTCCTCATTTCCAGAAGCAGTGTCTTTTCAGAACTTTACAAATGCTGTTTGTTTGGACTGTAGGTTTTCTCTTGGCTTTAAAAAAATGCTGCACATGTGAAACTAATGAATTCAGCCTGCACTCTCACTTGGAAGCCGCTATACAGATGGAGTTTCATTAACTGTTTGAATATCTGTATCAGTAACTGCTCCAGAGAAACAATTCCTGCTCACATAGATAATTAACAGAGCACTTCACGGGACAAGACCATCTCTTACTGTAACTACCTGGCCCTTGCTTCACTAAACCGTCAGGGTTCATTCACCCTTCCTGTCTGTGCTTGCCCAAAGCTCATCTTTCTATGTGCTTCCACACAACTGCCGCAGCCCTCCACTGGCTGTTGCCTATATTCAAGGAGTGATTAACCTTGGGTCTACACAGAAGAGAATCAAATCACCCTGTACTTGGGACCCTCAATAATGCTGTAGGAGGCAGCCTTCCTCTCCACCCCAAAGACATGCCCTAGCCTGGTGCCTGGCAGACCCTCTCTTTGATAATAATGGCTTTATCCATCTTTTATTATGAAGCAAGCTTTAATTCTTCATTTTGGGTTCCAGTTCCCATGTAGAGCCATTACACTCCAGCTTTTAAGATTCTCCCCCTCAGCCCTGCAAATTCAGGTAGAAAGATATTTCAGTTCTTGTCTGCCTTAACCAGGTGTGCAATGTTAGCAGGGCTGTGCTTTCTCACAGCTGTTGCTTTTTTTTTTTTTTGCTTTTTTATTTTTATTTATTTATTTATTTATTTTTATTGCTTTTGCCATACAACGACATGAAATCACCATGGGTTTACATATGCTCCCCCTCCAGAACCCCCCTCCTTCCTCCCTCCCGATTCCCTCCCCCTGGGAAATCTCGGTGCACCAGCCCCGAGCATCAATCCTGGGCTGGCGATTGATTTCACATATGATAATTAACATGTTTCAATGCCATTCTCCCATATCATCCCACCCTTGCCCTCATCCACAGAGTCCATGAGTCTGTTCTATATGTCTGCGTTCCTTTTGCTGTTGCTTTTTAACCAAGAAGTGGCTGTATTTCAGAGGTGGGTGATTCCAGTGTAGAGTTCTGGCTCTTACTATCTTGGGCATTATATTGCATCTTATAAAAGATGTTTCCTTAACAGGTGATATGCACATGAAGGAATAGTAGGATTTCTAATCTCCTGAAGGCAGACACATTAAATGAATACAATTTGAAAACAGGATTTTAAAAAGGTACAAGAGTAATAATAGTTGTATCAGAAAAGCAAAAATGGATAAACTGAGGAAAATACACAATTTTCAATGAAAGTGAGAGCACCCTACCTAAATCAGGGGAATACTTTGTGACAGAACTTAAGCCAGGAAATGGTATGTAGGAATGTAGAAATTGATGTTTGTGTCATTTTTCAAAAACCAATTTTAAAGAATTTGCAAATAAGCAAATGATAAGCAATTTTTCAAATATATTGCTGCAAAGGAGGTTTTTAAATTTCTATCTTAACTAATATCAGTCCAGTTAGTATTGTAGCTCAGAGAAGTAGTAAATTGAAAAGAAGTTACATAGAACTTTGTAGATGTAAAATATGTATGAGGTTTGTTTTAGAAGTTTTGCTTTGTATTGGGAGTATAGCTGACTAACAGTGTTGTGATAGTTTCAGGTGAATGGCTAAGGGACTCGGCCATACATATACATGTGTCCATTCTGCACCTACCTTCCCTCCTATCTAGGCTGCCACATACTTTGAGCAGAGTTCCCTTGTTGGTTATCCATTTAAGATATAGCAGTGTGTACATGCCCATCCCAAAGTCCCTAACTATCCCTCCTCCCCACCAACCAGCAACCATAAGTTCAGTCTCTAAGTCTGAGCTTTTAAATGCATATTCCTTCAAGTATTGCATGTACACACACAACTGTGATCTGTGTGTATGTTCACTTAAATTTAGAGTTTGCAAGAGAGTTTCTTCTCAAAAGTAGTTCTCTGCTAGAGCAATTAAGAGAAAATCGTGAAAGGAAGAAAACGAATTCTGAAATGCAAAAGGCTTTTATTAAATGGCAGGTTTAATCAGTAAGAATGCATAAGTCAGCTTTTAGATGGTGTGTCTTAGAGAACCTGATTGGACTCGGGCTGGTAAGTCCCGGCTGTGAATTCTGCACAAGCTGAAGGATGTGCAAAAACTGCAGCATCAACAGTTCATTTCAAAAAGGTTCCAGAAAAAAAAAAACCTGCAGTCACATTTCAGCATTAATAGATGGGGTTGCCATGGGCACCAGAGAGAAGCTGGGGATGAGGAGTACTGCATGAAGTTCCTCATGGGGGATGGGTGAAGTGGCACATACGTAGGGCTGGGCATCAGGCGGCACATATGTAACGCTGGGCATCAGGAGCTGAAGGGTAGAATCATCATCCCATGGGACCTCCCCAGATGTTGTGTACTGTTGCCCAGTGGAAGAGAATGGGTGTGTTCGCTTGTGACATGCCTGTGGAGTGAGAAGTAACTGGTATCCTGGAATTTATAGACAGAGAAACTGAAGCTCCTAACTCTGGGATTATGACTGGGGGGAGGGAAACAGTTGGTGATCTGATGCACTTGCCCAGGTGCTAGTCCTGCCGCCTCGTGCTGTCGTTTAGGGAAGGGACTGGCTAGTCACTGGCAAATCCTTCTGGATTGCTGATTAACTGAGGTCAGAATGAACCTCAAGCTGGAAATACAGACAGAATTTGGTAAGCTCGTGTGGCCCTAGACCTAAACCAACAAAAAGCATCAGGGAAGAATGTAGTTGCTTCCAGAGCCAAATACAGAACATGCATTTGTTCAAGGAGAAGTTTAGGGTAGTCCAAATAAATCAACTCTCCTGATGGACGTCCTGATTGTCTGCCACAGCCTAGACAGACCCCAGAGGGCCAGCAATAAGATGTACCCTCAGCTGAGAATCACTGTCTTATTATCTTCCATTCCATGAACATATAGAAGGAGCTTTATTGATTAATGGCAGATTCACAGTGTAGAGTCTGCATTTGCCTTGTAAGGAGAATGTCTTAAAGAAAATGAAAACAGTAGGGAAAATGGCATAGGAGCGAAAAGGAGCAAATATCCGAACATCAATGAATAAGACATTCCCATCTTTCCTACCTAACCTGGGACAAAAAAGACTAGTCAGGGATCTGAGTTTTATTCCTTTTCTTTTAGCCAATGGAGAGAACTTTTCAAGAAAAAGAAACCCATGGAATAAACTAGAAATGTGCCTCAAGACAGACAAAGGGAATGCAAAATTAAATTCTTGATGTGAAAGGAAAGGCACAATGAAGGCTTCTAGATGAGATACCTTTGGAGAAAATTTCAATTTCACTGTTTCTTTTCTTGCTTGCTTGCTTGATTTTTTTCACAGATATGCTCTGTGGAACGTCTGAAAGGCTTTGTATTATTTCTTATTTTCTTTCTCTTTTTACTATGTGGTATACATTCATTTTTTTAAAAAATCTTCCTTCTGATGTTGAAGCGGTTCCCATTTTTCTAGTTTTGTTTCTGACACCTAACTGCCCAACAATACCTTCCATTGAATTCTTTCTTTCATCTGTTCCATTTCTCTTATTTCCTTCATCCCTCCTCTTCCTTCACCTCCTAGTTACCTCTTATTAACCCTTGGCATTCCAGGTATTTTGTGACTCTCATAATACTTCCCTCTATTTTTCTACATAAGCTCAAGTTTTGTGCCGTGATTCTATCTAACCAGGTCTGTGTACTCAGTCTTAGCAAACAGGGAACTCATATTAATTTGCTATATGTTATATAATTTTGCCTATATTTTGAGGTGTTTATAAGATGTTATTCTCCTTGGGAGAATAAAGTTTTATTTTACTCTGGGTGTAAAGCAACTCTACAAACTTTATATTATATTAATATAAGTTTTATATTGAATTAATTTTCTAAGTCAGTGACTTCCAAGGGTCTCTTACCATAGATTATGATGTGGCTTGGATATGGACATAATGTCTTCTGTCAATTTTTCATATCATTTTTATATGGAAGGGTAATCAGTATTTCACTGAGTGACATTTATGTCTGGAAAACAGATCTTTAAGAAGCTAAATTTATGAGATATCAAGTAAAATTTTAAATTTCCACTTTTCAGTATCACTTTTCAGTATCAGAGCTCTTCCAGACACATGCATATCCATGACATTTGTGTGCATTCACAATTTTTCACTGTAAAAATCTCAAATTTATGAATGAGAGTTATCTCATTATAGTACCTCCCTATTCATGAATATTTGTTTTTTGCTATATTCTTCCACATGTTTATTTTTTTGATGTTATATTCTTCTTTATAATGCTCTGAAACAAGGGGGAAAGTATTGTTTTTGAAAAACGGATTGTGTTTGCTTTTAAATGTGGAAGATGTAAGCTTTTCTTTAACATCATCTCATATAAAGTCAGAAACGATGTAAAATTCAAATGTGCTTATTTATCAGACAGAAGTCTTCCTTTAAATCTACCCAGGAATTTTTCTTTTAACTCTTAGATTAAATATTCTGAGTTTATACCTCACAAAAATCTCTGTGAGTTAAGGAACTTATTGGAAAATTGATTAATGTGGCAATATAGTTTGCATGAATCGGCAATGGAATTTTTACAAACCTAATCAACTTGGAAATTTCTTTTTTTGTGTGGGTTATTCTACTTTGGAAATAAGCCTTAAGGAAAGCACCTTAATTTTTTTCCTTTAGAAGAAAAAGTTCTTTTTTAATACAACATAGAAATAAGTTTTTACTTTATAAAACATTTATAAAAGTAAAGCCTTGAATGAATAGACACTTTGAAAAACTTAGGAAAGGCGATTTTGGCTGCACCTCAATGGTAAAGATGTGTTGTTTTTGTGACAATACACTCATGCATTCTACTCACCTTACTCTAGTTCATTAAGCAGAGAAAATTTAAAATAAATAAATGATCTTGAGGAAAAGTCTACATTCCGAATTAAAGTAAAATGTGAAATATCTAGGAAATCTTAGAAGCTTTTTAAAGTAAAATTTTGTAAATGATAATGTTTTTCAAATTCAGAAACTCCATTAACTCCACAGGCTCCTGTACCATTAAAAATCATGGAATAGAGAATTGATCCTCACCACACTAAGGTAGTCACAAAATCGAAAATAGTGATGTTTTTCAAAATATTTGTTAATGCAACACAGATGATTGTTTTTTTTGCAATACAAGTAGTCATGTTTAATGGCAAAATGCATATTTCTAAAAACTTATAAGAAAGTTTTATGGGAAATGATTTTCTGTCTTGGGAAAAGTTTCTTTTCCGTTTAGTATTCTCTTCCTGTATTTTCTTAGTTTGAATCATAAACTTTCATCAGTTGAACTTAGTATTTTTATTTCCACTGTGCTCTAGGAGAGAGTTTTAGTAGAATTGCAAAACCAGTGAGTTTGAGGCTGGCTTTTCTTTTATTCATGAATTCGAAGGTATTGTTCCAGTAAAATATGCTTTCAGGATTGCTGAGGGGATCATATTCTTTTAATAGGCAACAGTAATTTTGTCCAACTACATTATGCCTCTCTGTGTCAGTCTAATAATTATATGCTATCAGTTTTGTGTCATTTCCTCGGGGATTCCCTGTCTGCTATCCACCACTTTTGACTGTTTCACTTCATTCAGCATACTCTCTAATTGCCATATCAAAGGTTTACTTGAACTCATTTTTAAGGATAATGCATTTGATCATAAAATCAAGCATTTGCAGTTGAGTATGCATTTATGTCAAACTTATAGCTTTAAATTTCACTTAGGGGAAAAGCCTCATATTTTAATGCAGGTTTTGAATGCAGATTTACTATAAAGTAAGTGAATAATAATGCCGGGTTATTTTGGAAAGTGTTCTTTTATGTGATCGCTGCATTTAATACAGTCACAAAATGGCAGCCCAACAGGTGGTCTTTTCAGAGTGTTAAGCCACAGCAATCAGGACAAAAAGGACACCAGAATCTAATGTTCTTCAGAATTTAAAAAGCTGTTCACTTTCTTTTGTTAATTTTCAGATTTAGCCATGTTCATTATTGTCGTGTCCCAAATGCAGGACATTCTTTTTTGACATTTTGCCCTAAATAGACACTGACCGAGGCTGACTCTCCAACTAGCTGTTTTGTCACATGCAAGCGGAAACTAGTTATGAACAATGAGTGGGCATTCTTGGTTCTTAAATGGCTAAGGAAAGGACCAGTTCTGACACATTGCAAATCTGGCAAAGTCTGGGTTAACAAAAGTGTGTTTGACAAAAGATGAAGTTTCTTTTCCTATATTTCCCCCCAAAGTATTTAATTATGTGGTAATGCATTTTCTTCTTTGCCTGGAGGATTATATGCCCTAGTGACAGGTCCATTCACTCTCTGAGGTTATCGTGTAGAATCATGGACCATACATTCAAAAGCCTTCTTTAGCAAGAAACTATTCTTTAACTAATAATTATTCACCAAAGGGAGAAGGGCTCCAAAAATATATAATTTCATTGTAGCATTATTGTTACGTTATAATAGTAAAATTTTGTAAGGTAAAGTTGTTTGAGAAAATTCTCAGAAAATTGATAAATATGGCAATATATCTTTCTAAGCCAAAGAGCAGGCTACATTAAATAACACTGTCAAGGATTTAAGTTTATAAATGCTCAAGTGAATGAAAGAAGGATAAAGGAAAATAACTTTTACACTTAAGTGCAAGACTTAAAGTATACTTTAGAGTCAGTTGTGAATATCTTCTTCACTGGAAAGTCCTTTTAAATTGAGGCTTTTAATACTAATATATATAAAGCGTGGCATTGTTTGTATTTCCATAAAGCTAAATAATCCACCACTTAGAAAGAGGCAAGTGATAGGTATTTGTGAGAAGAATATGTAGATCTTATGATATGAATAAATTAGCATATTTGTAATAAATTGCCATTCATTTGCCATAAATAAATAGGTTAAATAGCTGAAATGGTTTTATCTGTGTAGTGTCATAGAAAGAAAGAAGCAATAATAATATCCTACTCTTCAGGGTTTTAAGTTTTATTTGAAAACAACCTAGGGAGTGTTCTGGGCTGTGCCAGATTCAGCCAAATCACCCTTGTCTTCTGCATCAGCTGTTCAAAGAACACGGATGCTCAAAAGGGTGACCCTCTAGCTTCTGGACTTCTGACTTAACTGCACAATCATCAGAAAAAGATTTCATTACATCTGGCAGAGTTTTTTTTTTAATCTCTTTATATTATTAAATCTTAATCCTTGGCAATAAATGCTATGTATATTGTAAATGGGACTTTCTGTTTAACAGACAGTTTTATTTTTACATGGTATGTTTTTTTAAAAAATATTTTGGAATATAGATGCTTTGCAAGTTGTGTTGTTTTCTGCTGTACCACAAAGTGAATCAGTTATAGATATACATATGGCCCCTCTTTTCTAGATTTCCTTTCCATTTTGGTCACCACAGAGCATTGAGTGGAGTTCCCTGTGCCATACAGTAGATTTTTATTAGTGATCTATCTCATACACAGTAGTGTACGTATGTCAATGTGCTTTGTGGCTCCGTTGTGTCCGACTCGTTGCAGCCATGTGGACTGCAGCCCAGCAGGCTCCTCTGTCCATGGGATTCTCGAGGCAAGAGTACTGACATGGCTTGCCATGCCCTCCTCCAGGGGATCGTCCCAACCCAGGGATAGAACCCAGGTCTTCCACATTGCAGGCAGATTCTTTACCATCTGAGCCACCAAGGGAGCCCATATACGTCAATACCAATCTCCCAATTCCTCATACCCCCTTCCCCCACTTGGTATCCATAAGTTTGTTCTTTTCATTCATGTCTTTCTTTCTGCTTTACAAGTAAGTTCGTCTGTACCAGTTTTCTAAATTCCACAGATAAGTGATTTTATTCGATTTTTGTTTTTTTTCTTTCTAACTTATTTCACTCTGTGTGACAGTCTCCATGTCTATCCATGTCTATAAAAATGGCACCATTTCTTTTATTTTTATGGCTGAGAATGAAAAGTTGGCTTAAAGCTCAACATTCAGAAAACTAATATCATGGCATCTGGTCCCATCACTTCATGGCAAATAGATGGGAAAGCAGTGGCTGACTTTATTTTTTTGGGCCCCCAAATCACTGCAGATGGTGACTGCAGCCATGATATTAAAAGATGCTTGCTCCTTAGAAAGAAAGTTATGACCAACCTAGACAGCATATTAAAAAGCAGAGACATTGCTTTGACAACAAAGATCTAGTCAAGGCTATGGTTTTTCCAGTAGTCATGAATGTGAGAGTTGGACTATAAAGAAAGCTAAGCACCAAAGAATTGATGCTTTGGAACTGTGGTGTTGGAGAAGACTCTTGAGAGTCCCTTGGACTGCAAGGAGATCCAACCAGTCCATCCTAAAGGAGATCAGTCCTGGGTGTTCATTGGAAGGACTGATATTAAAGCTGAAACTCCAATATGTTGGCCACCTCATGTTAAGAGTTGACTCATTGGAAAAGACCCTGATGCTGGAAGGATTGGGGGCAGGAGGAGAAGGGGAAGACAGAGGATGAGATGGTTGGTTGGCATTGCTGACTTGATGGACATGAGTTTGGGTGGACTCTGGGAGTTGGTGACAGACAGGGAGGCCTGGTGTACTCTGATCCATGGGGTCATAAAGTAAGTCATACATGACTGAGTGACTGAACTGAACTGAATGTTCCATTGTATATATATATGTACCATGTCTTCTATATCCATTCCTGTGTTCCTGGACACTTAGATTGCTTTCCTATTCTGGATATTGTAAATAGAGCTGCAATGAACATTGGGTACACATATCTTTTTGAATTATGGTTTTCTTTGGGTATATGCTGAGGAGTGGGGTTACTGGGTACTATGGAAGTTCTATTTTTAGTTTTTTGAGGAACCTCCATACTGTTCTCCATATAGAGACACATAGTCTTTTAAAGATAGAGTTTATTGTGATGCCTATAGCTTTTATTAGCCTGGCCTAAACAGCTTTTATTCTTCAGGGATTCCAAGGCTTTAGAGAATTTCAGCCTAAAATTCTATCTGATTTTTAAGGTAGACCTAAGTTTTCCCATGTAAATTTGTACTGACCTCAAAGACGATCTGGCAAGAAGAGACCAAATGGGTTATGGCCAGTCCAGAAAATGGTTTACATTATGTCTATAGCTTACATCACTTCCACCCACATTCCGTTGGCCAGAACTCGGTTACATGGTCCCTATCTAACTGCAAAGGAGGTTGAGAAGTGTAGTGTTCCTTTACATCTAGAGAAACAAAATGATGTTGGCGAATCTCTAATAGATCTGTCACAGTGATCTTTACTCCAGGTCAGAGATCGTTGCTTTTCCTCCCAGTCACTCAGGTTCCACATTTCCAAGCTTAGCCTTCTTTTGCACACATTGGAAGTGTCTTGTCCTCTCGGGTCTGCCTTATAGACTTGGTTGATTGTTAGCACTTAGGATAAAAATGAAAATATCTTTCCAGTCCTTACAAAGCATTTATAACTGATCTGGATTTTGGTGAAACAGCTTTAATTAGCTTCTTCTGGCATAAATAAAGGGAAGAATGTCTCAGTATTTACATGTGAAAACTCTGGCCCTTAAACTTCTGTATATGTGTGTGTGTGTGTGTGTGTGCGTGCATGTGTGTGCTCAGTTGTGTCCAACTCTTTGCGACTGTAGCCCTCACAGACTGTAGCCCTCCAGACTCCTCTGTCCGTGGGATTTTCCAGGCAAGAATACTGGAGTGGGTTGCCATTTCCTCCTATAGGGGATCTTCCCAACCCAGGGATTGAAACCATGTCTCTTGCGTCTCCTGCACTGGTACATGGATTCTTTACCACTGAGCCATCTGGGAAGCCCTTAAACGTGTTTAGGTTCATCCAAATGTCAAATCTAAACACACACACTATATATACATACATACATATATATATATTTATGTGTATATATGTATATATACATTATAAATTTCTAAGAAATAAAACTGAAAGGTTCTGAGCAGACCTTGTGGTATCAATGGTGCTGCTGTGTTAAGTCGTTTCAGTCATGTCCTACTCTTTGCAACCCTGTGGACCATAGACCACCAAGCTCCTCTGTCCAAGGGATTCTCCAGGCAAGAATACTGAAGTAGGTTGCCAGACTCTCCTCCAAGGGATCTTCCCATTTTAAAGGTACTAATTATAATTCAAAGTAAGATAATGAAGGTGTGAGTTTCAATATAGTATATTACTAAAGTGGAAAATATCTGTTCATTGAAAAAAATTAGAAGCAGTGCTATCTGTGAACGAATTTGAGTGGACAATGGCTCTCTGGGTTATCAATCATTTATCTATGTACTTACTTTTAACATGGTTATAATTTTTTTACTCTTGATCCAAAGTGTAAGAAGTCTTCACTGTGAAATTTAACATCAAGTAGCATTGGAGATGACTGTCCTTTTATTTGTTCTTGGAGAATTTGCAGTATATTGTGAAGCTATAACACTATGCCATAATTAATTTGGGTGGCTAGTCTACCACATGGACAGAAGCAATTCACTTGCCCTTATGAAAGTGATTGGTAGGGAGACTCTATTTTACTGCTGAGTCCAAATAGATGTTTCATGATATTGTTATGCTAAATTGAACATCACACCTTTGCAGTATATTGTGAAGCTATAACACTATGCCATAATTAATTTGGGTAGTTAGTCTACCACATGGACAGAAGCAATTCACTTGCCCTTATGAAAGTGATTGGTAGGGAGACTCTATTTTACTGCTGAGCCCAAATAGATTTTTCATGATATTGTTATGCTAAGTTGAACATCACACCTTTTATGTTCTCTCCATTTGGCCTTGAATAAACATCAGTACAGTAATAATCTAAATGGTTTGCAAGTGGTCATGAGCAGTTGTCCATCTGCTTGGACAGTACTATACAAATCAATTACATGGACATAAAAGCCAAACAAATGTGAGTGAATCAGCAACAGAAATGAAATGGATGAACTCTTAAGTTTTGTTCATCATATATACCCCCTTTAGTAACCAAAGATGGGTAAATTACACTCATTAACCTTGAAAAAATTGGATGATTTGTGCATAATAGGTTTGAAGCAATACCTTTCTGTTCCCAATTGTGATGAGTATTTTGTCCAAAACAGGCATAGTTTAATTAAAGGTCTACAATGGAGATATTTTCGAAATGATTTGTTCCTTTCTGGGGAGATTATGTCATAAAATTAGCATGTATTTGTTTTCACTCTCTAAAAATCCAATTGCTCAGTTATGCCAGATAAAAGTGAACATTGACTATCCCAAGAGCAAAGTAAGTATTTAGTTTTAAAAGATCAGTGCTGAACTGGTGGGTAGGGCCTTACCTTGAGAGAGGCCAAGAAAAACAATGTTTAAGCTTTCTAATGGGTGTTTGTCAAGAGTGTCTTAAGCTAGTCATCACTGCCATGAAAAACCTGATAATAGGAAATTCCCTGGTGGTTAGGACTCCATGCTTTCAGTGCTATGGGCCTGTGTTCAATCCCTAGTCAGGGAACTAAGATCCGACATACTGGGCACAGCCAAAAAAGAAAGAAAAACTTAATGAGGAAGCCTTGCATGTTGAGGTAAAATTAAGGCAAAATCTGAAACATTTAGTTTTTCTGAAGCTATTCTTCTCCCATAATAGGAGGACTCGTTGAGATTACTTGTGCAGCCATGAGACTATTGGGAAGATCATTACTGGGAAATCCTGAGAGATGGGCTTTGGGTCCTGGTTCTGTTTCTTAGAAGACACTTCAATATCATGAATACATGGTGGCTGTCCCCTCCCCTCACAGGGAAACCTTCGATTTACAGGATTTGGGCTGAAAATCCAGTCACAACCTCTCAGAACCGCTTTGGAGAAAGCCATTGGCCATGCATTCTCTGAACTAAGGAAAGCCTATGCATGAATTACAGGTTTAGACTCTACACATGGACATCACCAGATGGTCAACACCGAAATCAGATTGATTACATTCTTTGTAGCCAAAGATGGAGAAGCTCTATACAGTCAGCAAAAACAAGACCGGGAGCTGACTGTGGCTCAGATCATGAACTTCTTATTGCCAAATTCAGACTTAAATTGAAGAAAGTAGGGAAAACCACTAGATCATTCAGTTATGACCTAAATCAAATCCCTTATGATTATACAGTGGAAGTGAGAAATAGATTTAAGGGACTAGATCTTATAGACAGAGTGCCTGATGAACTATGGATGGAGGTTTGTGACATTGTACAGGATACAGGGATTAAAACCATCTTCATGGAAAAGAAATGCAAAAAAGCAAAAAAGCTGTCTGAGGAGGCCTTACAAATAGCTGTGAAAAGAAGAGAAGCAAAAAGCAAAGGAAAAAAGGAAAGATATACCCATTTGAATGCAGAGTTCCAAAGAATAGCAAGGAGAGATAAGAAAGCCTTCCTCAGCAATCAATGCAAAGAAATAGAGGAAAACAAGAGAATGGAAAAGACTAGAGATCTCTTCAAGAAAATTAGAGATACCAAGGGAATATTTCATGCAAAGATGGGCTCGATAAAGGACAGAAATAGTATGGACCTAACAGAAGCAGAAGATATTAAGAAGAGTTGGCAAGAATACACAGAAGAACTGTACAAAAAAGATCTTCATGACTCAGATAATCATGATGGTGCGATCACTCACCTAGAGCCCGACATCCTGGAATATGAAGTCAAGCGGGTCTTAGAAAGCATCACTACAAACAAAGCTAGTGGAGGTGATGGAATTCCAGTTGAGCTATTTCAAATCCTGAAAGATGATGCTGTGAAAGTGCTGCACTCAATATGCCAGCAAATTTGGAAAACTCAGCAATGGCCACAGGACTGGAAAAGGTCAGCTTTCATTCCAATTCCAAAGAAAGGCAATGCCAAAGAATGCTTGAGCTACAGCACAATTGCACTCATCTCACACACTAGTAAAGTAATGCTCAAAATTCTCCAAGCCAGGCTTCAGCAATACGTGAACCATGAACTTCCAGATGTTCAAGATGGTTTTAGAAAAGGCAGAGGAACCAGAGATCAAATTGCCAACATCTGTTGAATCATGGAAAAAGCAAGAGAATTCCAGAAAAACATCCATTTCTGCTTTATTGACTATGCCAGAGCCTTTGACTGTGTGGATCACAATAAACTGTGGAAAATTCTGAAAGAGATGGGAATACCAGACCATCTGACCTGTCTCTTGAGAAACCTGTATGCAGGTCAGGAAGCAACAGTTAGAACTGGACATGGAACAACAGACTGGTTGCAAATAGGAAAAGGAGTACGTCAAGGCTGTATATTGTCACCCTGCTTATTTAACTTATATGCAGAGTACATCATGAGAAACGGTGGGCTGGAGGAAGCACAAGCTGGAGTCAAGATTGCCAGGAGAAGTATCAGCAACCTCAGATATGCAGACGACACTACCCTTATGGCAGAAAGTGAAGAGTGAAGAGGAACTAAAAAGCCTCTTGATAAAAGTGAAAGAGGAGCGTGAGAAAGTTGGCTTAAAGCTCAACATTCAGAAAACTAAGATCATGGCATCTGGTCCCATCACTTCATGGGGAATAGGTGGGGAAACAGTGTCAGACTTTATTTTGGGGGGCTCCAAAATCACTGCAGATGGTGACTGCAGCCATGAAATTGAAAGACGCTTACTCCTTGGAAGGAAAGTTATGACCAATCTAGATAGCATATTAAAAAGCAGAGACATTACTTTTCCAACAAAGGTCCATCTAGTCAAGGCTATGGTTTTTCCAGTGGTCATGTATGGATGTGAGAGTTGGACTATAAAGAAATCTCAGCACCAAAGAATTGATGCTTTTGAACTGTGGTGTTGGAGAAGACTCTTGAGAGTCCCTTGGACTGCAAGGAGGTTGAACCAGTCCATCCTAAAGGAGATCAGTCCTGGGTGTTCATTGGAAGGACTGATGTTGAAGCCGAAACTCCAATACTTTGGCCACCTGATGCGAAGAGCTGACTCATTGGAAAAGACCCTGATGCTGGGAAGGATTGGGGGCAGGAGAAGAAGGGGATGACAGAGGATGAGGTGGCTAAATTGCATCACCAACTCGATGGACATGGGACTGGGTAGACTCCGGGAGTTGGTGATGGATGGGGAGGCCTGGCGTGCGGCAATCCATGGGGTTGCAAAGAGTCGGACATGACTCAGTGACAGAACTGACTGACTGATTACAGAGAAGGAACATTATATTGTTGTAGGAATGATTTGATTGCTTGGATTAAAAAGTGAGCTGTGTAAGTGGAGAATTATACCGTAGATGGTGGTTAATTTTATGTTTCAGAGTGACTGGGCTATATTTCTGGGTGTGTCTGTGAGGGTGTTTCTGGAAGAGATTATTGTGTGAATCATTGTACTGAGTAAAGAAATTTGCTTTCACCATTTCGGGTGGGCATCATTTGATCTGTTGAAGGCCTGAATAGAACAGAAAGGTATAGGAAGGGCAGATTTGTTCTTTATTGAATTGTGGGACACCCATCTCCTGCCGTTGGACCTGGATCCTCATGGTTTTCATGAGGATCCTTTGGGTTTGGACTGAAGGTAAACAAACCACCATTGAAACTTTCCTAGGCCTCTGACTTGCAGGTGGCAGATTATTGAACTTCATTCTCCTGAATCATGTGAGCCAATCTCTCTTAATATTGGAATGATCCAAAAGTTCATTTGGGTTTTTTCATATGATGTTTTCACATCTTATGATGTTCATTTCCCAAATGAACTTTTTTGCTAACCCAATATCTATCTGCCTGTCTGCCTCTCTCTCTGTCTATGCTATTGACTCTGTTTCTCTGGAAAATACTAATATGTTCTGATATAGACTAATATGTATACCTAAGACAGTTCATCAGATGTTATCAGCCTGGACAAAAGATACCTTGAATCCCCTTTCTGTGCTGTAAAACTACCTAAATGACCACAGAAAAACTATTTTCTTTCCATCCCTGTTTTTTGTTGTTTTTTTTTTTTTTTTTGAGGACTAAGTCTGTGCTGGGCCCTCTGCTAAAAACCTTGCATCTTTCATGTTCTTCATACCTCCCTTCCTCCCACAGCAGCTTCTGACATGTGATGTGATGTAAATCTAACATTTCAAAGCCTTAAATTTTTAGCTTGTTCTGACAGTATGTCTGGGCTATCTTTCTAATTCCTATTTGCCATCTTTCAGTGCATTTTTTTTTAACGAGCACCTGCACACATCTTGATTCCTTAATCACTCTGGGTTGTTGCTTACCATTGTTATGTTTTCAAAGCTCTTCATGAATCAGGATTAATCCAGAGGACTTAAGCTTGGCACTGGGGGAGTTAAAACACTTGAGAAGTAATGTACGTTCTTAATTAATACAGAAAGAAGAATCACTTATGATTTGCTAAAAAAAAAAAAATATCCAATGCTGATCTAAATAATATTTTGGAGTAAATGCATATGGAGTGAACAGTCTTCTATGGTTCCTCATTCACTGATTCTTCCTGCTGGTATGAGGGCTGTTCAAAATAGCACTTCACTTTTTGGTTTATTTATTAAGATCCTGCACTCAGCTACAAGAAATTAGCCTCCTAGAGATGAATCGCTTTCTACACAGCAAAGAAGAAATCTGTTCCTATAGCAAAGATGAGAGCCCTGCATACATTCCCTAGGCAGACAATAAAGGATCAGATAGATTTATTGCATAGCCTATTCCCCATGTGAATTAGGGCAGCTGGGTGTTTAAGTAATGTGCACTATAGTGTCTGAAAGAGTGATTTCCTTACTACCCATTAGACATGGGGGATGTCTGAGACGGGAACATGATGGGTTTGGGGGTGAACTTTTAAACTCAAAGCTCTTTAGTAATTGAGAAATGGAATGAAGAAAAGTGTCTCCCCCCCATGCAGGATATTCTGAAACCTAATAGCATAACTGCAAAAGAAGAGACATTGAGAGACCCTAGTCAAGCCCTGTGCCAGATATGTTAAAACCTGCTGCAAGTCACAGCCCTCACTTTAATTATCTGCAGAATGCTCTGGCAGTGGGAACATCTCTCTTCCCTCCTGTTCTCCTCCAGGGTACTGGAGGCGGCTTTCCAGCATCGGAATGTTCAAAGACCTCCCTGCCCCTCACCCATTCCATTTCCAGGGAGCAAATGCTAGTCAAACTTTAAGTGTTTAAACAAAAATAAACTCCTCAGTAAAGGCTGCCTCAAGGACACAGGTGTACTGATTCATGGTTGACTGGCTTGCCTAAGTGATGCTATCTATAAGCCCCAAGAGGCCAGATAGGGGCAAAGAGAATTAGTAAGTTTGGCCTTGCCTCTACCCTCTCATTCCCTTTTTCATCTTTTTTCTTAGCTGCTTTATTAACTGAGTAGAAAGGCACAAAAACATCCACCCATATTTAGAAAAGCTCACACTATGCCCCATGAGAATTTTATGTGAGTGTGTGCTTAGTCACAGTCATGTCCAACTCTTTGCAACCCCATGGACCACAGCGCACCAGGCTTCCCTGTCCTTCTCTGTCTCCTAGAGTTTGTTCAAACTCATGCCCTTTGAGTTGATGATGCCATCCAACCATGTCATCCTCTGTTACCTGCTTCTCCTCTTGCCCTCTATCTTTCCCAGCATCAGGGTCTTTTCCAATGAATCGGCTGTTTGCATCAGGTGGCCAAAGTATTGGAGCTTCAGCTTCAGTATCAGTCCTTCCAGTGGATAGTCAGAGTTGATTTGCTTTAGGATTGACTGGTTTGATCTTCTTACAGTCCAAGGGACTCTCAAGAGCCTTCTGCAGCCTCATTGTTCAGAAACATCAATTCTTCAGCACTCAGCCTACTTTATGGTCCAACTTGCACATTTCTACATGACTACTGGAAAAACCACAGTTCTGACTATATGGACCTTTGTCAGCAAAGTGATATCTCTGTTTTTTAATACACTGTCTAAGTTTGACATAGCTTTTCTTCAAGGAGCAAGCATCTTTTAATTTCATGGCTGCAGTCACCATCTGCAGTGATTTTGGAGTCCAAAAAGAATAGAGTTTCTCACTGTTTCCATTGTTTCCCCATCTATTTGCCATTAAGTGATGGGACAGAATGCCATGATCTTAGTTTTCTGAATGTTGAGTATTAAGCCAGCTCTTTCATTCATTCTTCACTTCCCTGGTGGCTCAGATGGTAAAGCGTCTGCCTACAATGCAGGAGACCCGGGTTCAATCCCTGGGTTGGGAAGATCTCCTGGAGAAGGAAATGGCAACCCACTCCAGTATTCTTGCCTGGAAAATTCCATGGACAGAAGAGCCTGTTAGGCTACAGTCCATGGGGTCGCAAAGAGTCAGACACGACTGAGCGACTTCACTTTTACTCTCACTCTCCTCTTTCACTTTCATCGAGACTCTTTAGTTCCTCTTCACTTTCTGTCGTTAGAGTGGTGTCATCTGCATATCTGAAGTTATTGATATTTCTCCTGGCAGTCTTGATTCCTGCTTGAACTTCATCCAGCCTGGCATTTCACATGATGTATTCTGTATATAAGTTAAATAAGCAGGATGACAATATACAGCCTCAACATACTCCTTTCCTAATTTTGAACCAATTCATTGTTCCATGTCCAAGTAACTGTTGCTACTTGGCCTGCACACAGGCTTCTCAGGAGGCAAGTAAGGTGGTCTGGTAGTCCCATCTGTTTAAGTATTTTTCCATAGTTTGTTGTGATCCACACAGTCAAAGGCTTTAGCATAGTCAATGAAGCAGAATTAGATGTTTTTCTGGAGTTCTCTAGGTTTCTCTATGATCCAGCAGATGTTGACCGTTTGATCACTGGTTCCTCTCCCTTTTCTAAATCCAGCCTGTACATCTGGAAGTACATGTTGAAGCCTAGCTTGAAGGATTTTGAGCATTACCTTGCTAGCATGTGAAATAAGTACAATTGTGCAGTATGAATATATATATAATCACTTCATCCACCTAAGTGGTTTTTAACCTATTCAGATATAGTCATTGGAAGACTTGTTAAGTAAGCATTGGTTTGGGGCCTGACTCCTTTGTACCTGCTTTTATAGTATACTTCAACAATTCTTTGAGAAACACTGAGCAGTGACTACGGTCACAAAACTCTTTGGCATCTTAGATATGCAGCCTCAGCCTCTTAACCTGAATAGATTTACCTGCTTCCTGGTAAGCTGGGGTACCCTTAGGCCAGCCTTTTCCAATCTCAGCAAATCTGTGATCCATTGCCTAGAGGCCAGTTCATGAGTTGAGTGAGTCATGATACAGCCACACATATTAATGCAAGATCTCCACCAGGTAGTAAGGAGGCTGGGTCAAGAAGCTGCCATTTCCTGTGCTCCTGGAATTTCAATATGTGGGTCACCATCAGCTGCGCCCTGGGCCTGGAGTAGCCTGTGTCTTTGAAAGGGCATGAAGTGATTTTTCAGAGTGACTGGCTCTCCGGCTAAAGGGAATCTGTATTCTAGAATTTTTGTCACAATCCTAGATGAAAGCTCCTTTTGGAGACAGAAGACCCTCCGTTTCCTGTAGCAAGGAATGTTACCCTTCTGGGCAACCAGTACAGTCAAACAGCTGACTTTCAGAGGATCTGAATACTCATCAAACTTCCTTGACCAGTGACAAATACCAGGCTATGTGAGAGAGGTTGTGTTAAATAATTTAAAAAGTGGATTTCTTCTCTGTAGCATTTTATTTTTAATAGTAGTACCTCAGTAAGAAGAACATCTCTTGAATTCTGTAGTTCAATAGAAACTATATTTATAGCTGTACTCATCATATTCCAAAAAAAACTCAAAATTGATGCTCTCCATCACTCCATATCTCTTCATTTGAGATGAAAATTTGCCTTTCTTTGCTCTTATCAAGAGGATAATTCCTCATAATTTTTTTCCAATTAAATTTTTGCCTTTACTCTAGCTGAACATCTTCCCCCTTTTATTCTGTTGTTCTTCAAGGTTACCTCAGCCTTTCCTCAATTCATCTTCTGCCTAACTTAGCTGTACTGTGAATGTATTTGCAGCTTTTTGTAAAGAAAAGAACGTGAGCTTAGAGAGCGAGCAAGGGCAGGTTAGCCAACTCTGCCCTGTACAGAGGGCAAGACTCACCTTTCTCAGGCTCAGATACATTATCTGCAAATAAGGGTAATAATCCAAGACTTTCTTAGCCTGTTTTAAGGATTAAATGAAATAATGCATGAGATCTTCATCCTTTATCTGATTTGAGTAGGTCTTCCCTATTGTTGGTTCTCGTCAGCTCTTTCTTCCTTTTTCTCCCTTTTAGACTCTACTCTTCTCTGTTAGTTGAAATTCACAGAATCAAATACAATTGCAGATGTTTGCTATTTACGTAACTTTAAATAAACTACATTTGAATGGACTGTGATATTTAAAACAGATCTACTGTGGTTTCTTCAAAGCAACCCTTTTCTGAAGTTTTTACTTGGAAGCCTAGAGGTTTAAGGTTAAGACCCTGTTTATAATAATAACTTCTTAGTCAAGTGTAATGTAGTTAATAACTATAGTAATCTACTCTCCACACTGTAGACAGAAGCCAGAGTAATTTTTCTACGGAGCGCGTCTAACAGGGCCATTTCCCTCCTCCTTCTACTGGCTCCTTAAGCTGATTTCCCAGGTCTTCCGGACTGGAGTCCTTCTCTCTCCACTGTCTTTCTCCCACTCCCCTCTCCCCATCACCTAACACAGTGCTCTAAGCACAGCAGCTAAACCACAGCTGTATGCTGAATGAATAAGTACATAAAGGAATCACAAAGAACAAGGAGGTCACATATTCCATAGCTTTTATTAAGCTGTAGGAGTCAACAGATGGTGGCCATGTTGCTGCCAAAAAATTCATTTGTTAATTTAAAATATATATGTTTATTTGGCTGCTAAGACATAATTGGGAAATTCAATCACAGTGTTTGGATTTTTTAAAATATTTATTTGGCTGCGCTGGCTCTTAGTTGTGGCCTGTGAACTTCCTAGTTGCAGTATGTAGAATCTAGTTCCCTGACCAGGGATGGGACCTGGGTCTCCTGCATTGGGAGTGTGGAGGCTTAGTCACAGAATCACTGGGGAAATCCCTGGATTTGCTTTTTTTAGGTAATTTTTTTCCCCATGGGAATTTTCAATTTTGTCACTTATGTGTCTGGTGTATTTTTTTGGAAGATAAACCTCTTTTCTACAGTTTACAGCAGATGTTGGTGTTAAGTAGAAATCAATTATATTAACATATGTGCATAGGTATTAAACGTGTGAAAATAGTAAGGATGGAGAGATAGCAGGGCCTATGTTTTCTCAAGTGTTTAAACAAACTTTTGACCCTTCAAAACAGTAGAAAAGAAATATGCTGAGAAATAAAAATTTTTGATCACAAATTAAATATGATTTTATGCTGGAACTGCTCACGTGTAGATCATTTTTCCAGAGAAGAGAGCAGACAATAAATGTGATATTTAAATAAATTATGTAGTTTGTAAGAAGAAATAATGTTAGGAGGAATGGAGGGGAAAAAAAAAATAGGGCAGGTGAGAAGAAATCTGGAATGTCAGGGTAGAGGGAAGGCAGGATGTACTTGGGTGGGGGTAGGACCCATTTGTAGGGTTGCCAGATTTAGAAGAAAACACAACAAAAGGATATCCAGTTAAATGTGAATTTCAGATAACATGGAAGTATTGGGTACCTAAGAGGCTATTTAGTGCTTACCTTAAATTAACATTTAAATGCTGCCTGGTGTTTTTTCTGGTATGTCAACATCCTTGAGAGTGAGATTTGAGCAAAGAGGGGCAGGGCACGTGGGTCAGTCATCTGAAGAATGTTCCAGGCCAGGAGGTAGGTGTTTGGTGAGCATACTGGGGCAGCAAGGGACCAGGTGTGTCTGGACCAAGGGGTGGAGAGGAGATGGTCAGAGAAGGAAGAAGGCAGGCAGGTCCTGCAGATTCTCTCTTGAGTGAACGAAGAATCCACTGTAGGACTCTCAGCAAAGAAGTGCTGATGGGAACCGATGTGGTCACACTGGTGATGTGATCTGAGTGATCATTCTGGCTGCCGGGTTGAAACAGAGGCTGAAGTGCTGGGGCAGAGGCAGGGAGACCTCTGGGGGGTTTCGCTGTTACCCAGGGGCTCAGTGTGATGGTGGCTCAGGCTCCGGGGTGTAGTGGTGAAGTGAAGAGAAATGGTTGGATCTTGAATATGTTTTGAAGAGACAACAGAATTTTCTGACAAACTGAATGTGGGAGATTAAAAAAATAAAAAAAAGAGTTTACAGTGGTTTTTGAGCTGAGGGCCTGGAAGGATGGAGTGGCCACTGTTGAGATGGGCAGGATGTGACCAGAAGGGGTCAGAGGAAAAGATCAGGAGTCTAGTTTCTGAAGTGCCGAGTCTGGTGGGAGACTCAGGACGCCTAAGCAGTGGGACTGGTGGGACTCGAACACGCCATGAGCAGAGGAGTCTGGTCTGGACAGGAGATGTCAATTTTGCACTCTGTATAATCTCCATGTATAATTTCCAAGGAGAAATGGCTTGTCACCATCCTCTTGAGGAAATTTTTATTCCTTCCTTGTAGTTTTAGTTAGGAAATGTCTTGTTCTCTGAATCCGTTGCTTTCTTTAGTTTCCTATCACCCAACCTTCACTTTTGAAAAAGAGGGGTCAAGTGTGATGGATTTAAAACATTTTATCACTTTTTAACCCTCTTAAAATCCAGGAAAGTAGGAAGAGTCATTTTTCCTATACAGTGACCCTTCCAGTGAGATTTTTCTCAAATTTGTCCTCTAAGATCCCGTTAAGGTATTCTTGTTCTTTTTCCATTTGACTTTTGGCTCTTTCTGAATCAGGTTGTAACCAGTGAAGTTGCTCAGTCATGTCTGTCTCTTTGCAATCCCATGGACTATAGCCTACCAGCCTCCTCTATCCATGGAATTTTCCAGGCAAGAGTACTGGAATGGGTTGCCATTTCCTTCTCCAGGAGATCTTCCCGATCCAGGGATGGAACCCAGGTCTTAGGCATTGCAGGCAGACGCTTTACTGTCTGAGCCACCAGGGAAGCCTAGATATAACTAGGATTTAAATTCACACACATGCCTAGGCCAAGGGTTGCTGCATTCTGAGTTTATATGGAATATGTAGCAACTTCTAATAAGGAGAAGGTGATAGCAACATTTGAAAAGGAAGCATTTTGAACCTAATATATCCAAAGTACCTAGATTTCAGGGATCTAGTAGCGTGGGCTAGATTAGAGAGGATATGGCCTTAAAGAAGACATTATATTAAAATTTATTCAGAAGTTCTAAATTTTTTTAAACAATCTTTTAAAGGGTTTCTAGAGTGTCAAAATTTTAAGTTACATGAAACTTTGTTAAATTACTCTAAAACCTTTGGATTAGGAGTGAAGTAATTTGGTTTTAATCTTGATTCTGTGACTACTTGGTCTTGAAGCCCTTGGGGCAAATCTTTTAACTTTCAACAATCCCAGTTCTTACGTCTGAAAAGGGAGGAATCAAGCCTCACGTTACCCCTTTCTAGAGGAAGAATGTGGTACAATTCAAATTACTGTGTGAAAAGATACTTTGAAAACATAAATTAAAGGGATTAGTTCCCTCTTGTCAGCAGTATTATTTAATATAAGAATAATCCTTTCTATTCTGTCATTGACATAAAACTTAAAATTTGGCTTGTTGACACAATATAAAACAGGGACATATTTTTATTTCTTGAGGGAAGGAAATGTTCCTTCAGTAATGGTGTTTAACTGATAAAATGAAAAAGAGTTTAAGTCTTGTTATTTCCCACTTAAAGTTTCAGGTTTGAAATTATTTTTCTGAGAGCAAGCAATTGTAAGAAAGACTTAATAGAGACATAGGCACCTCCCAACATTGATCTTGTTTTCCAGCATAGTCACATGGAAACATTAAAAACAAATTTCTTGATCAATTTATTTAACACAGGTATTTTAATTTCCCATTTACATCACTGCCTGTATGTCCCTGAGCTTTACACAATACTTGTGGTCTTTTTGGTTTGTTCATTTATTTATTTATTTATTTTAGCTAAGAGTAGAGAACAGTTGGCATGTGGGTGCTCAATATTTTAAATTGAACTAAACTAGTCCAAGCCAGTCATGCAAATGTAATTCCTCTTGGCAGTGATGGGTTTAGGAAGTAGTATGTGTTGCAGTTCTGGTCAATGAGATGTAAAAAGAGGAAGTCTCAGAAGAAAGAGACACTTGAGTGTCAGAAGACAGCATATTCTGCTGTCCTGCCTACGTTGTTTTCCCTGATGCGATGCCTGTTAGTGCGGCAGCCATCTTGCCCCCATGAAGGCTTATGGGTGACAGAGCAGAAAGATGGGAAGAACCTGTCTCTTTAATGAAACTAATGGATTAATTAGTTTGGACTTCTTTAAATCTTGGACTTCTCTTTTTGTGCAATAACAAATGTCTCATGGTTTAAGCCAGTTGAGTGGAAGCTGTAATTTGTATACAAAAGCAGCATAATAAATACACAAACCCTAATGATTAGCTTTTCTGGTTATTTTCATTCTCTTGATCATGTTAGTTATGCTTCTTGGCATTCCAGATCCCCCGAGTTTTCTTGAAAAGAAGTAACTGGGGCTGTTGTCAATGCAGTATGTAAGGACATATACTGCTTAAGGCTTCTGAGGGCAGCAGTTCCACCTGTTTTGTGCATCACTGTTCACCCAGGCTCTTTATAATGCTTGTTTTTTAATACAAGTTGAGTGAATAAATGAATTTTCCATAGTTCCTTTTATATCACAATGTTATATTAGGCTGATCATCTCAAGCAAGAGAATAAGGTTAACAGAATGTCTTTTCAATTCCTTTTTTTCCTCATTTTGTTTATTAAAGCAAATGAAAGTAGAGGCCATAACTATTCAAGCATCAGTCATGTTTTTTTTTTCCCACCAGGTTCGTTAATTGGCACGAGAGATCATCTATACTTGTCTTTCTATTGAAACAGATAAAATGAGATCACAATTCCAAGAACAAGGAATAAAAAAAAGGTAGTGAATAGAAGCTGTTTAATAGGCTGCCATATGAAGGCTGAAGTTCTCTAGCAACAGTGAATTTAAAAGGATATTTCCTATGCTGTTAAGTTCTAAATGTTTAAATCGACTAGAGTGGTACAAGAAGAAACAGAATTTTCACAGTTAAAAATTGAGCATATGTTTTATGCTTGGTTAAACTTTCCTATATACCACTTGAAATGTCTGGTTCTATCTATATTAAATAACTGGTTAACTTACATCCCTCTTTTAAAATTATATTCCAACATATCTCTAGGATAGCTTGTTTTCCAAGGCTGGAAGCTATGTCTTTTGGAAACCTACCCAGGCTGAGGCTGCCACACATAGTTCAGGGTATCCGCCAAGAAATGAAAAGAGTGGAAGCAATTTAGATATCCCTTATTTGGGAAATGAACATATAAACTTCAGTTTATTCATATATTTGAAATATTAATTAACAGGTAAAATAGGTAAAGTCGATATACATTAGTCAATATGGTTAAAACTCAAAACTGTGTTCAGTGAAAAGTAGCAAGTTTTAAATAGGATATGATTAACATAACATGCTAAATAAAATATCATGAAAATCATGCATACCAACTTTAGGATCGTGACACCTTCTGTGAGAGAGAGAGATTGATTTGATTTTTGCTGTATCTCTACTTGGCCTTTTCCTTTAAAAGTAAAAACTTGAAGTAAGTATGGCAAATGTTAACACCTGTTAATTCAGAGTAGTAGGAAATGATTCATATATTTCCCAAAAGTCTGTATTTTTCGGTATGTTTGAAATAGTTCATACTTTTTTTTTAAAAAAAGGGGGTTAATTTCACAATTTTGGAATGACAAAGATCTATTATTATCTCAACCCTTTCTGTTTGATAGTCTAAACTTATATCAATATTAAAACTTTTAATTATAACTTAGAAAATTTTTTCTAGTGATTTGTAGCAGTGTAGATTAAGGTCATCCCAGAAAGGCCACTTAAAGACACGAAAATAGTACTTAGAATAAATCAAATTTCCCAGCCAGTTCTGTGCTTACCAGGAAGTACAAGTTATAAAAAATAAGTAAAGAACATTTGAAGTGTTTTGTCCTACAAGGATGGGTTGTTTTTTAAGGTATCCCAACTTTTTCCTTTGAGAAAGCAATTTGCCAGCAACGTAGATATTTACTTTTTTAAGAAACAGAAGCATGTCAATATTTTGCAAACCAAGGATTTTCTCATGGTTTTATTCATTCCTCTTGACTAAAGTTTCCTAGAGAAAGTATGTGGGAAAGTGACCTCACGTCTTTAAATTTCTTGGAACCATTTAAAAAACAATCTTGTAAAGTGATTTTATATTCTTATCTAAATATATGGTTACTTTTTTTACTTTGATACTATTATAAAGTTGCCATTAGGCATATGAATTTTACAAAGCTCTTCATATTTGAAAAATATATCTTAATTTTCAGTATACCAGGAAAAACACCACTTGCATTGATTAATCTTAAAATTTAACAATATATATTTAAGTCACTTTATGAATAATTTTACAGAAGTATAAAGGTATGGCCTAATTAGAACTTTGAAAATTTAAGCATAGTGAACACAACTTTTATTTCTTTTCTTTTTTTGGCTTTGAAGTTATAGACCCTTAAAATGGACAGTGTCACTTGAAGGTAACTAACTGGTCATTACCTGCCATGCATGAATCTGGAAAGTACCCATCTTGTAAATAGTGACTCCAGATTTCAAATACATTTCAATTAGATGCTGGCTTATCGTTACTCTGATTCTTCTTGCATGTGCACTACCAAAATGCAATACATTAAAAAACTTTGACATAATTTTCTGAGGAAGGATGGCAATTATTGGTATTTTTTTATGAATAATTAGAATGAAAAGTCCAGTAATTTTTCATTTCTACATCATTTATTTATTTTTAGTCATGTTTGTGTTGCTCTTCAGTCACTCAGTCGTGTCCAATTCTTTGCAACCCCATGGACTGCAGTATGCCAGGCTTCCCTGTCCTTCACTATCTCCAGGAGTTTGCTCAGACTCATGTCCATGGAGTCAATGATGCCATCCAACCATCTCATCCTCTGTCACCCCCTTCTCCTCCTGCCCTCAATGTTTCCCAGCATCAGAGTCTTTTCCAGTGAGTCAGCTCTTTGCATCAGGTGGCCAAAGTATTGGAGCTTTAGATTCAGCACCAGTCCTTCCAATGGATATTCAGGGTTGATTTCCTTTAGGATAGACTAGTTTGATCTCCTTGTTGTCCAAGGGACTCTCAACAGTCTTCTCCAGCACCACAATTCAAAAGCATTAATTCTTTGGTGCTCAGCTTTTCTTATGCCAACTCTCACATCTGTACATGACTACCGGAAAAATCATAGCTTTAACTATACGGACCTTTATCGGTAAAATGATGTCTTTGCTTTTTAATATGCAGGATTAATAATCTGTCTGGGTTTGTCATAGCTTTTTTCCCAACAAGCTTCTTTTAATTTCATGGCTGCAGTCACCGTCCAGTGATTTTGGAGCCCAAGAAAATGAAGTCTGTGTCTGTGTTTAGCATTTTTCACCTGGGAATTATATCAAGTAAATTTTGGTGGCTAAACATCAAAAACGGTGGATGAATACTCCCAAACTATCCACTTAGCAAAATTAGATGTTCCAAGTCCTTGTCTTAAATTATTGCATAATGAAGCCCTTCCTGTTGAGTGAGTAGATGAGAATACCATATTTCCTTGTTCTTGGAAATATCTGATTCTCTCATTCACTCTTGAGCTTGAGAAAACTTATTTAGAATATGAATCTGAAAGTTCAGAGTCTGAGGTTTTGCCTCAATGATCACTTTCATCAGCATCACTAGGATCTAGATAAGCCTTCGTCTCTTTGCATCCACCTCTGATTCTCTTAATAACTGTGAAGATGCCTCTGTTGATTTTCTCCTATTCATATTTGTCATTATAGTCAAAATGAAATATTCTAAACTCTCAACTGTGGTCTAGGCCATACCACCCTAAATGTTCCCAATCTCATCTAAACCCTCAACTGGATTCATTGAAGTCCTTAAAAAAAAAAAAAAACTTAAAAGATGGTGTCTTTCTAGAATTTTATATCTTCTTAAAAGATGATGTTAATACTGGGGAAAATGCAATATGGAAACTAAGGATGATGTAATAGTGATCATCATTTATTGTAAAATAGTTACATGGGAATAATTGATTAGTAATAATGAAATAATTCCTGAGATAATGAAAAAGTAAAATATTTCAAAAGACGTAAGAAAAATTGAATGAAATTAAATCACTGAGATCCCATAATGTATCTTAGAGTAATAAAAGGGTCCAATGGACTCTCATGGGGACTGAAAGATATAGTGGATTGTATCCTATTTATAAAAACTAAATTTTCTCTTTATCCCTGGGAGAAAAATTAGGAAAAACTAAAAGTCATGAAGTATCAATCCTTACAAATAGTTGCTCAAAAGAAACCAAAAAGCTACAGTTTTGTCTAGTGACCCCAGCTAGTATCTCTAGGATTAACAATCATAAAATGTTTTCAGCTAAAGTTACAGGGTAAGAAGTATCTCTTAAAGAGCTAAAAACTTTATTATGTGGCAGAGATCACAGGGGCAGAGTTCTGAGTCCATGTTTTCTTTCCCCATAAGGCTTGGCAAGTGTGTTTGTTCTTAGAGATCCTAATACTCAACCCAAAGAAAATTGGTCCAGGGTGGATAGCTGACCAGCTTGAGAATGTGAACTCCTTTTTTTCCAGGTTTCGAATCATAAGAAACAAACTCAGGACACTGGAACCAAGGGCTGGGTCAAAGCTAACAGCACCATGGAGCTCACAGTCTCGAGCAAAACCAGATTGCAAAGACATCTTTGAAACCAAACTTCAAACGGAGCAAAGCAGGTATGCAGAATCCAGATGACAGGCCACTGTGAGAGAGCGAGGGTGACCAATCCTGGGTGAACTGCCTACAATTTTACTTAAGTCAGAATTGGTTTCCTGTTTCTTGGAAACGACGAAATCCCTAAAACAGAAATCAGTGCTAGGAAGAGGATTGTATTAGGCTCTGAGTGAAAAATGTAGAACTGTCTGTGGAGTGGAGACAGAGGGGTGAGGTAAAGGCATGGTTGCAGAGATTTCCCAGTCCCATAGAAATCAGGTAGCATAGGGGTAAGAGGTAGTGAGATACCTAAACAACTGCTCCAAATCTCTTGAGCCCCAGCCACACGTCACTAAAGCCAAAGTTCTTGGATGTTGAAATGTGGGACTGTGTTAATTCGCTATGGACGTACAAGTCAGTAGCAAGGAGTTCTCAGTACCAGGTTGTTTGGCTAAAAGTAGATTGGAAAAAGCAGTTAATTATGTATCTATTTTTCATATTCTTTTCTGCTTAGATTGTTGAAGATAAGATCCAGATATTATTCATTAATTTGGAAAAACTCAGGGCTCGAGAGCCTGGCAGTTGAAAGGACGGTAGCTAGCAATAGCTAGGCTGGTTGAGGAAGCTCAGTCTTTTTCCACAGGATGAGCTTGCCTATCACCCCCAGGCCCCCAATCCCCAGTCTCTAGTAGAACATGTCTCGAGACTGGAATGTAACTGTGGAGGGGGTTTAAGGGTGGACTAGGGAAGAAGTGCTTCCTGTCCTAGAGTCCTCTTTCAGGTCACTTTTCCTCCTTTATTCTCTTGAGGACAGAGCCATTAAGAATAATGGAGTCTTAGAAGAGCTGACTAACAAAACTCCTGAAGGAATGGTCATTAGGTGGCCTGGTGATTAAGGGTGCAAGCTTACTCAACCCCCTATTCCCCTCAGAAATTCCTGGCATCACCTTTCAGTCAGTGACACACTCAAGAAAGGCAGTGATTGAAAGCCCACTAAGATACTAGGCGGCTACCACCAGAACTGTAGTCTTAAGCAGTTATACCAGCTCTCACCAACACGGTGCATCCTGGCCTCTTCTGGAGGCTCCAGCTCAAGAAGGAAAGCATGCTGGCACCGGACAATCCTTACTGGAGAGAGGACTCGCTAATGTCCTTCTGAAGAGCAGGTCTGAAGGACAATTGAAAAAGGAAGTCCTTCTAACGGCCAGATCCTAGGACTGGCAGGTGTGAGTTAGGAACTTACTTTGCTAAGAGCCAAGAAACAGATTTGAGAAATTGATTTTAGAGGCAGACCAGTGATCGATATATGATCCCGTTTTCTAAGTTTCTTCCCCACCTCTAAAGTCATCCTCCTTTTTAAATGGATCCTTTTTTTTTTTTTTTTATTGTTTTTGCCATACATTGTCATGATATCACCATGGGTTTACATATGCTTCCCCTCCGGAACCCCCCTCCCTCCTCCCTCCCCTCCAGGAAATCTCGCTGCACCAGCCCCGAACATCAATCCTGGGCTGGCGATTGATTAGACACATGACAATTAACATGCTTCAGTGCCCTTCTCCCATATCATCCCACCCTTACCCTCATCCACAAAGTCCACGAGTCTATTCTATACATCTGCGTTCCTTTTGCTGTCTCGCATGTTGGGTTCTCGTTACCGTCTTTCTAAATTCCATATATATGCATTAATATACTGTATTGTTGTTTTTGCTTCACTCTGGATAATGGGCTCCAGTTTCGTCCATCTGAGTAGATGTTGAGGTTTCTCCTATTGTATTGCTGATGTAATGGTAGTAAAACGTGTCAGTAAACCCAGAGGTGATCATTCTGGCGGGATGGTGGTTACGAACACCAGACAGAGACTGAAGGCAGGCATTTGTCGCTGTTCCTGCAATACTGGATCACATTAAGCAAGATTATAGACATTAGCGGAAACAACTCATCCCCGTGCCTTTCTTGGGAATGGTTTTAAAGCCCCATTTTTTTTTTAACCAGGTGACCCCATTTTCAAGGCTTCCACAAATGGTGGTGCAAGGTCGTGTGTACACGGCATGTTCCTATGAAAAGGTCCTGCCCCATCGACCTGGCCACAACTGACTGAGACCCCTGATCACACTGACATTCAGCCTCTAAAGGACTTAAAGCAAAGAAACACAGAGACAGGTAAGCATGCGGCGGTCCATGGAACTGTGAGCTTCTACAGAGCTGGGTTCAGAACATGCACCATGGAAGTTCAAGGGTCACGGGGACTGGGCTAACAGGTCACCCATGTGAGGAAGCAGAAATGAAGAGGCCTTCAGGGGAACCAGTTTACAGAGAGAATAAAACAGATGCATAGGTGATTATGAGTAAGAGAAAAGTAATGAGGAGGAGGAAGACAGAGGGAAAGAGACAGAGGAGAGCAGAGAGCAGGGAGGGCAGAGACAGAGATAGCTAGAGACACAGCGAGAGATGAGCGAATCCGCTGGTGACTTTCTGGATGCCACCATGTCGAGCTATACTTCCTGCAACAAATTTCATATTTCTGATCCTTTTTAATAACTGTGCTTTACAAGCTTTTTTAGGCAGATTTCTGATTCTTACAACCAAATGATTCTTGAGCGAAATATCTGCTCCTTGATAATAGCTGCTTTAAAAAAATGTTTTTTAATTGAAATATAGTGGATTTACAACATTGTTTTCTGGGTGTACAGAATAGTGATCATCTGCAAATTATATTTCATTATAGGTTATTACAAGATAATGGGTCTAGTTTCCCGTGCTATATAGGGAACTTATCCTTATTGCTTCGTTTTACACACAGTAGTTCCTCTCTATTATTAATCCCATATCCTTAACTTCCCTTCTCACATCTCTCTCACCTTTGATAACTGCAGGTTTGTTTTCTAGGTCTATGCGTCTGTTTATTTTGCATATATTCGTTTTTTTTAGACTTCACATTAGTGATATTATAAGTATTTGTCTTTCTGTGTTCGTCTTCACTAAGCATTATATACTCTAGGTCTACTCATGTTGCTGCAAATGGCAGTTACTCTGTTTTCTTAGGGCTAATATTCCTGTATATATACACATTGTCTTCAGCTAATATATTGATGGGCACTTAGGTTGTTTCCATTTATTGGTTATTGTATATAATGCTGCTGTAAATACTAGGGCACGTGTATCATTTTTGGTGTGTTTTCTCTGGATATATACCCAGGAGAGGAGTTACAGGATCGTATAGTAGTTCTATTTTTAGTTTTCTTAAGGAACCTCCACAGTACCACACCAATTTACATTCCAAACAACAGTGTATGAAGGTTGTCTTTTCTCCACAGCCATTCCAGTATGTGCTCAATGACAGCCATCCCGGCAGGCGAGTTATCGCATTGTGGTTCTGATTTGCATTTCGCTAATAATTAGTTAAGAAATAACAATGTTGAGTATCTTTTCATGCACCTGTTGGCTATCTGCCTTCTTCAGAAAAATGTCTAAGTTGCTTGCTCATTTTTTGACTGGATTATTTTGATCAGAGTTCTATGGGCAGTTTAGATATTTTGAATATTAACCCCTTGTCAGTCACATCATTTTGCAAATGTCTTCTCCCATTCCATATGTTGTCTTTTTGTTGATGGTTTTCTTTGCTATGCACAAACTTGTAAGTTTAATTAGGTTCCATCTGTTTGTTTCTGCTTTTCTCTGGTATTGGTCCAAGAAAATATTGCTACGACTTATGTTAAAGACCATTTCGCCTATGTTCTCAGAGTTTTATGGTTTCATGTCTTATATTTAGGCCTCTTAACCATTTCTATTTTTGTATATTGTATGAGGAAATGTTCCAGTTTCACGTGAAGAGACGGGCTTTTCTCCACTGTATATTCTTGCCTCCTGTGTCACTGATTAATTGATCATAGGTATGTGGGCATTTAAATGTTTAATTTGCAGCTATGGAAATCTATGTACTGCCTAATATAAAACTGGGCAGTGCAGACGGGAGGCGCTCAAGGAGAAGGGACTATGTAAGTTGTAACATCTTAACTACTTTCCAAAGACTTAGTTTTAGTCAACAGTAATAACATAGTAATAACATTTACTAAGCACTTCCTTTACATCAGACAGGTTCAAAAGCTGTACATGCATATCTCAATTATTGTTCATTACAAATGTAGGATATATTATCCTAACATTTTACAGATAAGGAAATTAAGGCCCAGTGAGAGATTAAGTAACTTAAGGTCACATGGTCAATAAGAGGATAAAAGGTATGTGTGTGTGCTGTGCTCAGTCATGTCTGCCTCTCTCAGACCCCATGAACCGTAGCCGCCAGGCTCCTCTGTCCATGGGATTTTCTAGGCAAGAATAGTGGAGTGGGTTGCCATTTCCTTCTCCAGGGGATCTTCCCAACCCAGGGATGGAACCCACCTCTCTTGAGCCTCCTGCATTGACGGGTGGATTCTTTACCTCTGCGCCACCTGGGAAGCCCCTGAAAGGTATGTTCTATTTATTTACATTAAACTGACACTTGGAAAAGAATGTATGCACTTAAAATTCATTTCACTTTTATTGAATGCCTATTATGTACAAAGTACTGTTTTAAACTAAAACTGGTTAACATCAACATTAAAAATATAAAGTCTTCTTAAACATCACTATTCAAAATAAATCTTCCTTTCTGTGATAAACACACATACACACAAAGATGTACTTTCTAATTAAGGTTTTCAATTTTCAAAATACCTCCTTTAAAACAGAAGGGAATAAATTCCAACAATGCTATTTTCAACGCATTAACTATCTTAAAGTATTACTGGAATATTTAAAGACTGCTTGCTGCAAAGTGGACTCACAGGAAAATAAACCTTGATTTCAGAGGTAAGTCTACTATTAATAAAAACACTGCAATTAATTAAATGGATATGTAAGTTACACACACATATCTAAAAAAATAAAATGACAGTGAGAACAATGAGAGAAGTTATTCATGGAAGGTGGTGACGTGTCGCCATGGATTCTGTTTCTCTTGATTTTCTGAGTAGAGCTTGTTTAAGGGCACTAATTTTCTCATCAAGTTCAGCCAGTGAATAGTTCTGCTGTAAACAATAACACAAATTGCTGAGTAAGACTTTTGATGCAGGTAAAGTACTAAATGTACTATAAATACATAAAATATCCAAAAGCATGGTAAATAACTTTTCTCATGAGAATAATTTTTAAATTGAACCATATATGCTAACTATGCTATAATTTAAAGACAAAATAACAAAGCTTAAGTATTTCTTACTTTTGATTTTCTAATGACTAAGCTATCTTGGACCTTTTATACTTTGAAAGGGTCATAAAAACATTTTTTCAACTGCCTATTCTCATAATCAATAGTAAAAACAAAATTGTAGTTTAATTGCTTAAAATAACTGGGAATTCTCTTTTGCTAGCCAAGGTAGTTGATTGCAATTAATCTAAAAAAAATGGACACTCAAATTTCAAAGTTTTACAATTAAAAATAGGGGATCAAGATTGTGAAGGATGTGGAGCTCACCTCTACAAACAATCAAAATATACATGTGGAACAACTATCACAGAAAATTAACTGGAAAGGGCAGAATTATACAAGCAAAGCTGCAAGAAAGATCTCTACGAAACCAGGTAAGACAGAAAAACCAAACATCAGGTCAGGACTTGTGCCGCTGGGATGGATATGTAAGGAAGAGGAGGTTTCCAAAGGAGGAACGCTGGCACTGGGGAGGGAGCAAGCAGGCTAAGCCATAATCTGGGAAATCCACTGTGATAGACAGAGGGGCTGGTGAAGCCGAGACTTAACGGGAGAAGCGCTTGTGCTGGCTTCCCAATCATTGGGGTGCAGAGAGCTGTGCGCTGGCAGATGCTGCCTGCTAGACCTCTCCATCTAAAGGGGTGAACCCCACCAGCCCTGTTCACTCCATGGCACAGCCTGTGCAATCTGGGCCAACCAAACACTGGGGAAAGACTCGGTTCAGCGATGCAGAACCAGAAAAGGGTGCCAAGAGTGTGACCAGGGTGGGAAGGAGGTGGCCACTGTCGGAGCACTCGGGAACACAGTGGTTTGTCGCCCAGCCCGAGTGCCCCAGCACGTCCACTCCACACAGCAGCTTAGAGGTGAGGTTAGGCCCTAAGAGAAGAGCCACAAAGGAAGCCCAGATCCCGGACAGTGGAGCAGCCACAGTTCCTACAATCACCATGCTCCGGCCTCCTCCATACCTCTGCACTAGATCTGGGACAAATACAAAAATAAGCCACAATAAAGGAATGAAATTTTGCCATTTGCAACAATACAGATGGACTCAGAGCGTAATAATGCTAAGTGGAGGAAGTCAGACAGAAAAAGACAACTGCTGTATGATACCACTTATACATGGAATCTAAGAAAATTAAACTAGTGACTATAACAAAACAGAAATAGACATACAGATAAAGAGAACGAACTACCAGTGGGGAGAGGGAAGGTGCAAGATATGAGGAGGAGCCTAACAGGTACAGGCGTCTGTGTATGAAATAAGCTACACTGATACACTGCACAGCACATGGAATAGAACCAATATTTATAATACCTAAGTGGAGTATGACCTGTAAAAAATAACTTATTAAATGTTGAAATGACAATACTGGATAAACATAAAATTTTTAAGATTCAATTAATACAGTAGTACTGTGAACAGGGGTGGACTAAAGTCAACTTTGCCAGACACCTTTTTTTGACTTAGACGCTAATTAGCGGTGTCTGCAGAAGGAAAGCGGATGAGATTTAAATTGAACATTTATTATTTTTCAGCATTTTGTAATTGATACTTTCTTCTACAGTTAACATCTGGATAGATTTTGATAGTTATTTGACCCTTCTGAGTCATTCCATGCCCTTAAAATAACACATTAATTTATGTTGCCCGTTTTTTCCCCGTCCTAAATCCCAGGATATGACCTAAAAGCAACCACAGTAGAAACGTTTATTAATAAGAAAGAAAGGTATAAATCCAAACTTTCAGAAATGAAAATAAAAATATAGTAACTTACTTGAGGTGGTTGAACTTTCCTTCTTTTTCCAGAAAAGTTCTAGATTAAAAGTAAAAAAAAAAAAAAATCAATACTTAGAAAATCTAAACAATTTTCTTTATAGAAGAGTAAACAAAATAAGGAGAACCATCTGTAACTGACACCCGCTTTTTTCTACTTTGGAAGTTACCCTCCAAAGATGGTATTAAAAGTGTAAGTGGTAATGTCAGAACAACATGCTTGTCCCTTGCTATACACAACTATACTTTCACCGTTAATTTCCACCTTCTGCTGAGGCTTAGTGATTGTGGTAAGAGGAGCTCTGTGGATCTTCTCCCTCGTTTCCTTTCTTAGGACATTCCTATCCTAGGATATTGAACAGATGAAGCAGCAACAGTCAGAGGGAAACAGAATGTGGAATACCCGGCAGCGGGGTGACAACAGCCATACACACCCTTGACTGACTGTAACGGGCACTGTCTGTGTGACTCGGGGGACCACTGACACCACAACAGGCAAGGGCCCAATTCTGGCCAGCAATTAAGGAGAGGTCAGCTGGGAATTAGGGAAGAGCTTCTGGAAAAAACTTGCTCACTTCTAAGAGAAAGCCATCTAGGAGGCAGTTCTTCTGGAGGCTGCCGTCCTCTGGACAGGACACCAGAAAGCACGGTAGCTATCTTACCATCTGCCTGGGGAAAAAGCACCAAGCAGAGCTGAGAGGGGAAAGAGCTCAGTTCTCTGACAGTCATGATTTAGCCCAATAAATCAATTTACCCTGAAGACTGTGTTACTGTTGAACTTCCCGTTCAACAATCTTATAAGATTATTTCCATACTGTTTAAGTCAGCTTGAGTATAAATTTCTATTGCTTGACGCTAATAACATTTTAACCAACATACTGCTGTGCATTTTTTTAAACCCTGATCTAGTAAGTTATTGATTGACTTTGTTCTTAGTTTCACAGACCCACAAGGCCTTGAATGGCAAATTATTAGTACGTTAGTACATCTGACAAAGAAACTGTCAACAGAGGCAGGAAAATTTTCTCGTGAATATCTGCAACCACGGAGATTTAAAGCTGTTTTCAAAGAATACTGAGGTATGCCTCTTATCAGCAGTTTCTAGTAAGTGGGAAATCGATAAGTGCTGGAATAATTAAATATGGAAGTGCCTATATAAACATGAGTCTTCCTTTGCCAAACTGAGCAGGAAGCTGTGGTGGGGCCCATGGCAGGTAAGGGCTTAATGTTTAATCTGGTCACCACTCAGTCTCCTTCCTTCCCAAGAGGTGGCTTTTTACAGAGCGATGAAAACACTTCTCCTTGTTTTCCTAACAGCTTAATCTGTAAAATATGGCCAGTTTCCATGTCATTGAGTAACCAGATTAATGTATCATGAAACCAAAGTGAGACGTATCAGAATAAGGACATCAGTGGTCCAACGACTTAAAAGAAACCCATGCTCTAAGGAAACTTAGTGGTAAGGAGACTGCTTTCAGGACCACCCCCTTTCTTTACTTCTATCCGTGGTCAAGGGTAGCTGACTGTCGGGGCAGCGCCTTAAATGTTTCGTCCCTTCTAGTCCCACTGCCCTGTTTCAGGCCTTCGTTTCTCCCTGGCGTGGGCAATGATATGTTTCTGAACTTTGACTCCAAACTCTAACTCACACTTTCACAATGCCACCAGACAGAAACTCATTTGAGGTTTCTCTTTCTCAAAAAATTAACTCAGTGTTCCCTTCTCCCCATACTTCCCTGTAGAACCAGGACTTTACCGTTACGAACTAGAGTTACGATTCCATCTACTCAGTGCTTTCAAACAAAGTCAACATACCTTTAAAAATCCAATAGTTAACTATCAGCCAAGTCCTAGCCATTCATTTGCACATTTATGTAATGCCCACTACATTCTGTGTTCAAAGATGAACAAGACAGTTCCTGCCCTTCAGAGGCTGAAAATATAGTGTGAAAAACATGTAAGTGATAAATGCTATCAAATGAACAAAGTGCTATGGAAATACGCTCGTGAAGAAATGTTACACTTACTGTTTTCCAGGGTCATAATTTAAAAATCACTAAGTAATTATCTGGAAATACTCATAAACATTGTATCTTTTAAATGGTCTGTTAAGCTATGCCCTCAAAATTTTTAAAAGATTACTACATTCAAATTTTTCCATGCTGAATGTGAAGGGTAAAGATCTTTAGAACTACCACATTAAAAGTTTAAACAAATACTAATCTTTATTGTAATTCCTGCTTTATATACATTAACTTTTTGGGAGTTTTATGTCTGTCTCATAAATGAAAAGAACTTTACATAAGCTAGTTTCTTTCAGGAACCAAATATAATTTATATCATGTTTATGTTTTCCTTTTCATATGCTGTGCTGCACATATACCGTGGTTCCCCACGATACTCTCTATCCAACTGTGTTTAGAATTTACCCACATGTGAATCTGGATTAGATACATTTCCTTAAAAAACTTCATAAATTTGATTTCTAACAAAAGTTCAATCCTTAGGAAATTTAATGGGTTCCATTTTTCTTTACTTCCTACCTTTGGAAGCTAGAAGACTGTGCTACGTACCTCATCTATTCTTCACGAGTCGACAGAAAAGACATGTAAAGTTATGCAACTGCCGTTATGAGTACTCTCAGCGAGAGGAAAGTAATTGTGGTGACTAACGTGCTGTGTCCTGCGGGGTGTGTACTAAGCTCCTCTCACACACGACAGCTCTAGAGCTGGTTCCATCCTGAGAAGGAATGCAGCTCCTACAGCAGGAACACTCCTCTGCTATGGAAGGGTGGGTACGAAATCTTTGCCTTTGAGTCTGTCCCACACCTATTCAGAGGCCTTAAGGACAAAACCAGTTTGTTTAAACATTTCAGTATTCTGTGCTTGTAGCTCACGATTAACTGGGATATGTCATTTCCAATACTAATCCAGAAATAATCCCTTTCATCAAATACATGTTAATATATTTGGGGGAAAAAAAAATTTTAAGCACTAGTTTCATTACAAGTGTGACAACCCAACACATACAGGCCAATCCTGTTTACATTTATAACACTTTCTGCCTCTGAAGTTAGTTTCAGGCCTCTGACAGTCTCAATGTTCTTACCCATTCTATCACGTCTATATTTTCTCTCCTAGTTATATCAAGTGTCAGTCTTACGTCTCCAAATGTTTACCTGATACTTCTAACTGCATATCTTGCTGACTCCGAGTCCACATTTCCTCCCCAAATATCTCCTCCTCCAGATTTTATTTCTACCAATGATAGCATTATTTTTCCACCCAAAGACTGGACTCATTCTTGCTATACAATCAATTATCAATATTTGCCAACTTCTCTTTCCTGCTGTCAGTGGCACTCACCTTTTCTATTCTCGCTCTCCTGTCCTTGTTTCAGGATCGCATTCCACATTAAAGCTAGAATAATACTGTCTTCTTTAGTCTCTCCCTTTTCATATATCTTATAGAACAGAATTAGATGAATCTTCTACCATTTGCACAAGTCACTTCCCTGCTCAAAAATTTCCACAGCATTTAAACCTTAAATTTCTGGTGACATCTTTTAAGGTCTTCTACAATCTATTTCTACCTTTCTAACCAAACACTCTATCCTGTGTATAAAGAATCCCCCAAAATAAGATTATGATTTGAAAGGGTTGTTCTTTTGTTAAATTTAGTAATAGAGATATGTTAAGCTTTTAGAATCCGAATCAGAGAGAAAAAAGAGAGATGAAGGGCCAAGATCCACTGAAGGTATATAATACTACAGTACTCTTTTAAGATGAGTTCTATTGTTAACAAGAATTATATAACATATACATATACAAAAAACCTATAATTATAACAACTATTATATTAACAAGATATGAAACTGAACTAGAAAAAATAACCTAAGGATTTCTTAATGAGAAAAACTTATGGTGTGTTACTGTAGGAAAAGGCATACAATCTCGATGAAGTTACCTAGGAAGAGGCAAAGGAAAATCATCAAGATGGAAAGGCCTTTGCTATTATGTATAATAACCAACAAATCTCAAATCAGAGGAGAAGGCCAGAGGATTTGTATGCCTTGCCCATGTTTATACAGCTCCCTCTAAATGGTTTCTGAAATTAAATAAATGCTCATGTTTTACTGAGGTTTTACCTTGCACTACACAGCGTGGTAGGTGCCTGACTGGCATTATCTCGTTTAATCCTTGCTTCAGCCCTTAGTACTTTAATAAGTCTCATTTTACTTTGGAGGGAAATAAATCACTAAAACTCTCTAAATTATTGAGCTGTAAGATTCACTGCTCACTTTGGTTATTTGACTTACCTTCTTCATCTGGAACTATTCCGTTTTTGTACCTTACTCTAATACCAATTTGAAACTTTGGAAAGATCGCTGTTATTCCTAAAATAATCCTGTTTTCACCAGTGACTTATAATGATCCATGCTAATTGAGTTATTTTATATAATATTTCAGAAATAGGAGTTTTAGTAAATTTCATTAAAAATTTAGTTCACTTTTACTTTAGTTCTTTCGAATATGGCATTGCTTTAAAACACACACACACAAAGCCCCAGAAAAAGCAGGTGTTATGTATAATGACCCCAGAAGACTGAGGAAAATAACACAGTGAGCCTAGGATCAGTTGTCTGAAACATGTTAATATGACAAGATACTTATCAGCACAGATTGTTTTTTAATGTTCTTAGAAAAGGAGAAAAATTAAGACTAGTCTTTAAGGAAGTCTGCAGAGAGGGATTAAAGAGGCAGAAGGGATAACGGAGAGCAAGGCCCCAGAGGAAGCCTCTGTTTTACAAGACAGCAAGTTCAGAGCAATAGGGCTATTCAGGCTGATTATTATGCCATGAAAAAATGGCTTAAATTTGAGAATTTGGGTAATGTACCATAAAGTAACTCTTCAAAAACATTATGTCTATAATACATTAAAAATCTCCATCTTTAAAGAACTAGGTAACTCTTTACTCAGAACTATGCTCATTCATCACTGACTGAACTATTAAAAAGTGTTTTGCACACAGCAGATCTATGAGTGAATTGTTATGTGATAAAGAATCCTAAAATAACATTTATTTTTTCTTAAAGACACTTATACTTACTACAGATTGAAAATATTCAGGAGAGATGCCTTCCAATTCAAGGATTTTGTCCTCGAGTTTTTTAATTCTCTGATAAATGTCTCTTGGCACTGGACCACCTAAATATATTACAAGAAACAGATATTATTGGATTATTCTTCTTACAGTTTTATTCTTAAAATACCATGCAAAGACACTTATGCAAAAGAACGGGAACTATTTAAACTTAAGAAAATAAATTAACAGGAGTAAAATAGAATGAAATCTTTAGCAAACATTTTCATATTATACACTATGGGATATTATTATTATACCATGCTTCTCCCCAAGCCCCATTTATGTTTCCTATGTTGCTAGGCATGTTGTTTTATGTTAAGCTCATATGATAAGACATTTAATATCTCTGACAGACTGATACTTAGGAGGAGAAAAATGCATAGTGACAACTGACAATTCAGTGGTTGCAATATGTCATATTTTCTCCTTTAACTCAGAACTTTTTATAAAAAGAAGCTTTACCATAATTCTTAACTAACAAACTTTCTAGGGAGGGGATTGGTCTAAAATTAAGGTTACGCAGATTTCAAGGCTATGATTATACCCTAAGTCCTTCCATTCCTCAGCACCCCCCCCAACGCAAACACTCTGGTCAAAAGTACCACCTCTCCCTGGATTATCCTAACCTCTAAATTGGTCTCGTTGGTTCCGCCTTGCATGCCTAAAGTCTGTTCACAACACAGATGCCAATTAGTGCCAGTCCTCTGCTCAAAACCTTCCAACACCTTCACACCTCACTCACATTAAAAACCAAAACCTTTACAGTAGTCTACAAGGTGCTACACAATTTGGACATTGTCCCCACATACCATTTCAGCTATTTGATCCCTTTTTTCTGTTATTCAACTAGGCCAAGTACTCTTAAACTTTAGCACTTGTGGTTCTCTCTAGCTCTGTATTCACAAGGCTAGCTCTTGCCAACTTCAAGTCTTCAAGGCTCAAAAGTTACCGTATCAGTAAGGCCTTCTCTGACCGCTCTTTAAAAAATACCAGGGCTACCACCGCCTGCTACCTAACACTCCCTCCCTTATTTTTCTCAAAACCCACTGACATTCTATATATTTTGCTTATATATTGCCTGTTTCTCTACTCTAGTAATATAAGCTCTAAGAAGGCAAAGTTTTTTGTTTTGTTCATTGAGTATGGCTGTGCAGCCTGTGCACGGCACAGACTTAGCAAGCATCAGTTCACAGACTGCACAGGTATTCAATATGTACTGAATGAATAATTAGATAATCATTATGCAATTAAGAATATTCACATCCAAAGTATCAACTTGTTAAATACAAAAACTCTAGAAATATGTTTTTTTCTGAAAACTTCTAATTTTTAGGAGCTTGGTTTTTCCTGCTCTTGAATAAAGGAAAATGAATAACTTACCTGACTTTGCTCTTGCTGCTCCCTTTACCTAGAATGTCCTCTGCTGCACCTCTGTACCTTTCAAGAACCGGTTCAAGCTTCACTGGGTCAACAAAGCACTGCCTGAATCTCTTCACAAAGAGGATCCTTGAGCCCCACCATACCCTTCCTTCACAATCCCTTTAACATCCCCAGTAACTATTAATCTTTCTTCCATAGATTATGAAGTCCTCGAAGCCAGGAACTGTGATTACATCATCTCAGTATCCCTCCTGTCTAAAACAGTGCTTTGCATATAGTAGGCATTCAAACATGTAAGTACCTACTTCTCAAAATTAGCTACTTGATACTATTAGATTTAATAAACCAGTCAATCCTATTATACAGTTGTAGTTTAAATTAGTTCTGGGAGAATTAATTTTAATGCTAATCTCTTATTATCTTCTACCTCCATCCACAAATACACCAGCTAGACTGGATTCAGAAATTCCCTGAACCATATTTTGTGCCTCTGTGCATGATGATATTTATAAGAGAACTGACAGGATCTGATGATTAAATGGGGATGGATACTGAGGTTTTATAGGCAGTTAAGTTCTAGGTTTGATTTCTAGTTTCCACTTACTACACTGGGCATGCTGCTTGAGTTCCCAGAACTTCAGTTTCTTTATCTGACAAGGGTAACAGCACCAACACCTCACAAGGTAGTTAAATATTAAGTAAATTGATATAATACTTTCAGAGTGACTGGCACTTAGTAAATGTTAGTCACTTCCCCAATGGCATGTCTTTATTTACATGCTTGTCTTCACTGGAAAATCTTAAAGGACTAGGATCGCCCCTTTTAATACTTTGTACCTAGCACAGTGTGTGGTAATTTACGAATGAGAGAGATGGTCATGATTAAGTTATGAAATTGATGCCAGTGTAAGGGGAGGAAGAGCAACACAACCACATGAACTGTAAATTCCTCAGAAGCAGGGACTATGCTTTCTCTATTTTTCTACCAATCAGAACAATGTTTTGTACATGACAAGCCTGTAATGAAAATCTGGTGAATAAATGAATTGGAATTTCTTGAACCACTTATAAAGGTACACTCCAGGGCAATGCCAAGCACTCTGCTTACCTGTTTGCAATCGCAAGTGAGCCTCGATATTCTGTAGTCGTTCTTCTACAGCCTGATTACCACAATCTCGGAGCATGCTGCTGGGTTTATGACCTGACCCTTGAATTCCTTCAGCTCTAGTCTGTGGTCCATATGTATTGACGACTCTGGAAACTAAGTTCAGAAACTTGAATCTATCAAATTTACATTTCAAAAATCAGAAATTCTCTCTCCCTAATAGTACTGTACGTTCTTTTCATATCACAAACCCAAGTAGGAAGAAAGGCAAGATTTTTTAAAATAAATTTAGATAGGAAAGTGAGGATTTTGCTTATAATTAAGAATAAGCTTCTGTCAATGATGAAAATATTATGTGGTGGATACTTACCTTTTACATGACTTTTAAACCCAGGGTAAGGAGTAAAAATCGCATCAGTTCTTGCACAACTATTTTCTAAGAAGAATTTAGATGAGTATAAGTTTAAATATATTCTTAACTTCAAATGTACATTTTGATAACCCTTCAATAATACATATATTACTCATAATCAGAGAATATCATTTAATAGTAATTAAATTACTGTCACACCACAGAATAAAACTGAGTGATATTTATCCTCTAGAATTTACACTTAATCTTATCTAATGTCCAGATTTATATACAGAAAAGTCCTCAACATTCAGTGGCAGAATTTAATTTTTAACAAATACCAACATTCCTAAAGACCATCTGGGTCTTCGGAGAAAATAATTTATAAATTATACAAAGTTAAAATTTTCCAGTCTAAAGAGATATTATTCAATTTCAACATACAAATAAGCAAAGCTCAGTATTTTTACTGAAATATAAAAAAATACAGCATTTGTGACATTACTTGCTGATCTAATTAGGAATATCAAATATAAAAGATTATGCATTTAATATATTTGTATGTCAGAATACCACATAGACCTTGAAACCTACAACACATGCTTTGTTACACTTTTCCTAGATTTTCAATGCTCATTTTTTAAAAATCCCTAAACACTCTAGACTATCCCTTTCAGAAAATGCAATTTTAAGAAGGATACCATGTGAAAATTTGTTGCAAATTTTTTCTAAGCTGAAAAGTATAATTTCTTTCCACTTAGATATCAACAAATAGGGGGAAAGTTGGAATGATATTAATATATAAACATTTCAAACACTATAATCTTTAAAATGATGTTAAGTAAAGCCATGTACTGCAGTAAATTAACTAAAAAATTCCCTTTGGTTATTTTATAATAAAAATGGATGGTAAAAGATACTGAAAGAAAGTTCTTTTCCCTAGGGAATCTGACTTTTAAAAAAACCTATTGTATGTATTTTGGTCAACTGAGAGGTCCTAAAAGGAACACATTACAATACATCTGAATTTTTTCAGTCTAAGTTTCCTTGAGATAGTTCTGCTGACACAAAGTGGGAATAAAATTCCAAATTTGCTTATCTTTTATATATAGATACCAGACAGAGTCATTTTCTTTTCCCTTTGAAACACCTCAAAATATGTTTAAAGGGCCATCACCTCTCCATTCTCTTTCTACCATTTCATGGGGCTAAGGGTTAAAAAAAAAAAGCTATCATCCATTCCAGAGCTATATTCCAAATACATAGATTAACTGACCCATTAGAGAGAAATTCAGCATAGTGTGAAGACATTGAATGTATGAGTGCTAGTCACTCTCCACAGCAATTCTTCCCAGCACTGTTTGGAAGCCAGCAAGGGATTGAATGGGCCAAGGAATCCTGCTGAGCATTTCAATTCTTGTCAATTTCTATCCCCTGGCGGTTTATAATAATAGAGTTAGCAGGGAGAACAGAGGAATAACATTAGTGACACATGTGCTTGCTCCCTCAACAAACCCTTTCTCATGGGTTGCTTGCAGTTTGATTGTAGTACCTGAGATTTTGCCACGGCTGCACCTGTTCTGAAAGACTAACAGTAAAATATACGAAATCTAGAGATACGCATGTATAATGTTAATAATAGGAAAGGCTGAATTTAGCACCCACCTTGAGCCTGTTATTACTTCATTATGAAGAGAATCAGTGCACCAATGCGGTATGAGTCAATTCTAGGTTCATCTGACAATTCAGTATTCATAATAATTAGTCAAGAGATATTAGAGGCAACAAGAAAATGCCTCATCCCAATTAGGAACGCTTCTCCATAATTTTTTCTAAGAACTACTTGTTCTGATTATTACTATGATGCCTGAATATGATCTATGCCAGTGCTTTGCAATTTTGTATTCTGCAGCATACCTGCAGATCTGTAAATACAGTAGAGCATCATGTGAAGAGGAAAGGAGATTCTGATGAAAAACAGCAAATGTATACACAGTATGAAAGAAATGGAAGAAGCATAGATAGCAGTTTTGATGACAAGTTGGTTTTTATCATGACATAAAACCTCTCAAACAGCTAAGGAGTAGTGAGAAAACTGCTCCCTCTTGAGGAGTATTAACTTTACCAAGTTTAACTTCATGTATTAATATCATAATTTCATAAGTACCTTTAGACCTAAAATTTATATCTCCTTCTTACTAGTGTGACTGAGCAACCACAGGGTTGCTCATCCATACGTTATCTTCATTTCCTAAAGGAACTTTAAAACAATCTTTTCACCTGTGGTAAACATTTGCCTTTTTCCATTAGCATTTAATTTCTGTATAACCAAAATGAAAACCATTTTGCAATACACTCTATTATTAAACAGAAGAAAATTCTGCTGTTTTAGTTTCCAAATAAACCTGTGAAATAATTAAACTGTGTTCTTAACGTTATCCTTTTTTTAAAAAATGAAATATCATTAAAATCCTAAAAAAAATTCTTGGTAGTTACCTTGATTACAGTCAATAACATTGCAAAATTCCCTGACGTTGTTTTCATTGATTTCAGCTTGCTTTCTTTCAATAAATGCAGATATTCGTCTGTCAATCTGCAAATAATAAGTATATGCATCTTAATTTAAACATAGTAAAATTTAGAAAAATACTCCCTTGGGCCCCCCAAACCCAACTTCTTACTTCTGCTTTTCCAGCCTTTATCTGAACTACTTCTGGATCAAAATGGATCTGTGTCTTTTTCACATCTCCTAAATCACAGTCTTTGTGCTTTTCTTCCTCTTCTAGGTCTCCAGTGGGAAAGTTGGCATTTACTTCATTCTTGTTCCCTGTTTCTGTTTTTCCTATTTCTTCAACAACAGTTGTATTCTCCTCTTTAATCAGAGGCTGAAGTTTCGCTAAAAAAGGCTGAGAAGAACACAATTCCATCTGCTGAGGTTCAAACTGGTCAAAATTAATCACATTTACCATATTTATATAAATTTCGGCTAAGTAAAAGCAATATTCAGTATCAATTAACTAAATATAAAAGGCTGGCATCATACATAGATCTGACCACATGTAAGTGTTTGTGCTGTTCTCTATTACTGTGACCAATATCATTTGCTATAAATCTATTTAAGGAAAAAAGGAAAGAAGAGAAGGAAACCCTGAGGAAATTTAAAATTTTCTTTGAGGGAATCATTCTGTCACTCATCTTTTATTTTGTGCCAAATCAAAGCCTCAGCCTCTGGCACCAATGCCACTTAATTAACATGTCATTCAAATGCCTCCTTGAACACTAAGGCTTAGTATTTTTCCTCCTTAACACAAGAGCTGGTGCTCTCACTCAGCAAAGCCCTGCATTAGCACTGTATCACTGGAGATTCTCCACTTGAAACTGCAGTTGGCCAAAGTGAATGATAACGCACAGACGTGAAATATATAGGTGTTATGCTGAGTGAACACTCAGGCTTTTCCTGACATGACAAGATATCTTCTTGGGTCATGAATTTAAATTTTTAACAAGAAAAAAAACCTACCAAGAGCCATAGCTGAAAGAGGTAGATGCCTACAATGCTAGAGGGGAATACAACTCTATTCTATCATGTAAATTATACTACCATCCCCTCCAATACACTCACACAAAATTAGGCCTCAATGGAGTCCTACGGCTCATTGCTTCCACCCTTCAAAACTATGGTTAACTATTACTTTTAATACGAAACACAGTTAAAATTTCCCATAAAGTCATTGAACAGAGGACTGAAAATTGTCTACTCCACTAATCAAAATACACCAACACTTGTCAAAGTTCCAATGATTTTTTCATACCTAAAATTTTGCTTCCATTGTCTGCTATACCAAACACTCTTCTGAATCCTTAAAATATCTTAATGGCACTAAACTGACCAATCCAAACCTTTATGACACTTCATATTTTATACTTTGATTAGAGACAAACTGTAAACTTGTATCAAGTATAACTGCAAAAATGTTCAGCTGGAAACTAGCAAGGTCATAATACTGTTTATTGAACTGAAATATTAAAAAAATATATAGCAATACTATTATAGATTAACAATTCAGTGTTGGCTTTTAATATAAAGAATGAATTATTTGAAACTCTTAGGACGATAAAATAGTGACTGGCTACTTACTAATATGAGACATTAATGTCATAGAAATTACTTTCTTTTTAAAAACTATGCTGAAACTGTTTAATTGCAATAGACACTCCAGGATGTGTCATGCTGGGATAATGCCACTTCTTGAACCACTGAAAGCACTCCATGAGCCTCCAAACTCACCCAAGGCATGGAATCATTATCATAGCATGACACACACCTGCCGTGTCTTATTGCTTAATTATAACCCACCATAGATGCAACTGTATTGAATTTTCAGTGCAAGTCTGGAATCGAATAGAATTGCATTCATTCAGTCGTCACACCCACATCAGCCCATTCGGCTACATTCCTGTAACAGTCCTGATCACTATGTAAATTAACAGATTTGGATCCAATCTGGCTGAAGTAACCTTTTATTAATAACACTATTAATATGGTGTTAAAACAGAACCTACAAATACTCCAGTGTACAATTTAGCTACAATTAATTTCTAGTCTCAATATCGAGTTAACATTTTTAACAAGAAATTTACCTGTAAATATAAAACGTGTTGCTCAAGTGCACTAAAGAGAAAAGCAGGCTGTAGCGAGAGGCTCTGGAGCTTGTTCCAATCGATTGTAATTTTCACCACATCATCTCTGAGGTTAAGCTTCAAAGGGGCAAACCAGCAACATCACAAAAATTACATGATTAAGCTGTACATATGGGATTGTCACAAAAATAAGATTTCTGTAGAATAACATGCCACTTAGCTCCAAGTTTTCAAGTTTTTAATGACACATAAAAGTGCTCTACCTAGTTACCACTTCAAAAAGGCAAGAAAGGTCCAGTTCTCAGAAAAAAGCATAATTCTAATTCTTTCCTTGGGTCTGTGTAATGGGACCATCTCACAGGTAAAACTACCCAGGAAAGATGAAAAGATGAAGCTCTTTTTTTTTTGATAATTCAGTATCTAAAAACCTTTGGACAGGGGCCAACAAATGCCCTATTCAAAATCCTACTGCTTCTAGCTAAAATAGAGGGGGGAGGTATATTTGTGAAAGTTCTGATTTCATAATTTCTGCATTTCTTTTTATTAAATATGCACATAAATACATAACAAATATATCATTCCTCTGATGTCTTCCGAATCACATTTTCATTGTTTTCTGTTTTAACCAATTTTTAAAAATTTAAAAATCGACTCATACATTCACATTCATATATATTACAAAGTCTGCAGATACATGACAGCATAAGTTTACTTTAAATAAAAATTAAACTATTATTTAGCTGTGGAAATCTGAAATTTAAAAACAAATACTTTTCCACAATAGTGAAATAACCAGCCAGAGACTGGATGGAAAGGTCAGATTCATTGCTAAACAGTATTTTCTAGTAAAGTATAAGAGTTCATTATATGAAAATTTCTCATAAATTGGCTATGTATGACCTATTATAATAAAATTATATACAGAAAACTACCACAAGCCTAAATATAAAATTAATATCAAGATGAGTGAACATTTTAGAGGGAAAGCCTCCATCTTTAGTATTTCAAGTGAATAAAAGTGAATCACGATAAACATTTTTAGGGACATGTGTGTTATGGCCTATATCCTGCATCGCAGAATCAAGTTAACTCTTATTTTTTCAGAAATCATTTATTTAAAATTAGTCATGTTTTCTACAAAATAAGGCCAAGTGTTCTATTAGTTAAGATCTTATGAACTGTGATTATAATAAAACAAAAAAATGAATCACTGTACCAAAGAGATCCAAAGTTCCCCCAAAGGCACTATATGAATGAAGGCTATACGACCGAAATCTACCACCCTTTGACCAGAAATATTTAAACTCCATATTAGACAAGTGTAAAGAAATAAGTTTCACGTAGGATGCACTGGCAAAAATGTTTGTAATTTTAACTAAGGTTTTATATTAAGATAACCATATTAATCTTAATTTCTATTTTTTAATGCTTATAAAGGTTTCCTTAGACAACAACTTACACATGGAAGTAACCCATCACCATACTTTTACAGTTCTGAAGGAATCTATAGTTGATTATAACAAATTTACGAATACAGTTTGGGGACAACACAGGCAAATCCTCAACCAAAGCAAAGCATCAAATTTTCTAGAGAAAATAATAACTTACAAAAATTAATTGACTGTCTGGATCATATTCTCATTTCAATTTAGCAGAATTACGTAAGCTTTCAAGTGCAAGATACTTGGTCTTTGAAGAAACCACATAACAATGTCACAAATTAACTTTAAAACTATCCCCGATACATCCAACTGTTATTCAACAAATTCCCTATTAGTAACATATGAATTCTGTGCATTTTTCCCTATAGAACTTGTAAACCATTCGGTGAAAAAGGTATTAGACTGTCATTAATATGGACTATTTAAAATACGCATTTCAGTAAAAACTTTATTACACTAATATAAAAATCCAAGTTAACAATAAATATTTCTTCAGCTTGGTAAAATGCAGTAACCAGAGGCAAATCAGTATTTAATAAATCAAAAAAAAATTTTTTTAACATCTGATTTTATGTTTCCTATTCAGGAGAGCTAATAACACAATGACACTATATGGAAGGAACTAGGCATTTTACAACACAGATTTTCTAAATTCCTTAATCTTGTTTCAAAAGGAAATAGTTATTTCCACCAGGAACAATTTTATTAGTACTCTAGCTTTCATTGTCTTAACAGTACATCTCAAAATATAAAGCGTATCACCAAATTGGCTAGCATTTAATTGATGAGACAATCTTTAATTTTTGACAATCTTAGTCTTATTTATGGTCCCTTTACTGTTATGAAAACTAACCAAATATTTACTCTAAATATTTTTGACAGGTGACATAAATAAAATTTTAACCACATCACTATTTTTACCTACAGAATGTCAGAATGTTTAAAATTTTTAAATGAGTTTTAAAAATTCAGTATGCAAACTATTTCAAAAGTTAGGTTTAAATTAACGTTTTTAAAAAGTATCTCATCAGTGGTGGGGGGGACTTTTGTAAACTACAGGTGAGTATAAACTTTTTTCATCTTGATATTAGGATTAAAAAAAAAGTTCCAATGTCCACGCCATAGAAAGTTCTCAAACTTTCAAACCATTTACAGGTCTTGAGTCTTCAGACTGAAATAATTACCCTAAGTCTTAAAAAATAAAAGTTCTAAGTCCTTGACAAACTAATGAGTTTAAAAGGTATAACTTTTAGCTGACTGTATTAATAATCATTCCATTACTCCAAAATGAATGTTTAACTAATACCAATGCTCTTTGTAAGTCAGGACAAACATTAAAAATTTTTTTAAATACTGAAATAACCTTTTAAAAGACTGATTCACCATCTACCCAAGGCTTTTAAAAATAATTTTCACAAATCAAATGCTCCTATTTTCATAAAGGAAGTTACCGTTATCTTCAATACAAATGCCTAAGTCCAAGGTTTTTTTAAAAAGATTTCTTTTTAAAAGCAGATAAACGTATTTTCAAGCTGTTTCTCATTTAAAATTTGCTTTGCATTTACATGAGTAAACCGTGCCTTCAGTGTAAGGAGTACTTTTATTTAAGCTCCATTTTATTAAGACATTTCTACAAAAGCTATCCACCAGCCAGTTAAACCAACAAATAGTTGAATTACGAGTTAAACAAGTTGTGATGCAAGCTGTATCGACCAAGGGTAACTCAGCCAACTTTATGCTAGAAACAGTTTAGATTAATTCTTTTTCTCATCCTCCTCGTTCTAAAGGGGTAGAGATGCAAGCTACGACCAGAAGGAAAAAAGTAAACAAAAGCAAGTGACTCATAAGAGCAAACCACCCTAAAGAGGCGGAGAGAGCACTTTTCCAGAAATCTCAGGCCCTACGAACCTATCAATTTCTACGATGAATGAACTGGAAGAAAAACGTCCCTGAGGCTCCAGGCGCCTCCCAAACACAATCAGAGAAGCTCGTCGTATCCATTCTCTCCAAGCCTGTTTCTTACCGAGCCGCATTTTCACTTACACTAGCCTCATTCACTCTTGGTGAGAAGAGCTGCAAATCTAGCCTGTCACCGGTCGCGATCTGACCCGCACCGCCATCCTCGCTCAGCCCACAGGCTACCCGGCCCAGGCTCCTCCCCCGACCTCTGCTACTCCAGCCAGGCCCCACACCCTGCAGGCCTCCGGTGCCCCCTGCCTCCGCGCCAGGGAAAACGGACGGAGGGGCAGGCCGCTTCCCAGGCCCTTCCTCCCACAGAACATCACTCACTTGTCCAGCCAGGGTATGCAAGGAGCGAAAGACATCGCAGACTATCTCTCGGGAGAGGCTGGGGCTGCAGCTCCGCTCCAGGCTCCTGTCACCGAGGGTCGGGCGACTAAGCTCAGAGGCAGCAGCCATGACACTTTCTGAGGCTGCCCCCGCCAGCACCACAGTGCGCTCACAACCCACCCCTCCCTCGATCGCTTTTGTCGCTCCGCGATGATGTCAAAGCACTGCGTCTCTTTTAGACCAAGGCTTTGAGGACCCACTGTGTGACTGACAAGTACCTGCGCCAATCAGGTTCCGCTGAGGACCGCGAGCGGAAGATTGCCGACCCAGGTGAGGCTGGCCACAGTATTTCCACTGGAGATTTGAATCGCTCTCCAGAGAGGGTTAGCTCTGTGAAGTCTAGCTTGACTCAGATGTTAGTTATGAGTATTGCTAGAGAAAACTTAGAGTGAAATGTTAGTGGTTTAGTCCCATATTAAAAGTTAAAATTTTAACACGGCCCTGTGGAGTGGTCTAGAGAAAGATGGCTCACCAGGGATGCAGAGCGGCCAACGCTTGTTTGTAAATATTGAGAAATCTTTTCACGCAGAATTGTCATAACTGGATAGCATATTTTCATCCGTATTCAAATTAACATCACTAATTTTTCATTAGAGGAAGAAGATATGCAACAAAAAAAATGTTTATGCCTCATTTACTATCAAGGGAATGTTATTAAATCTGTAAAATAATTCTGTCAAGTTTTAAAACTGATGAATCAGTAGTTTTTCTCTGGGTAATACAGTAGAGACGCTTATCCTAAAACTGTTTCAATAAAGGGAAACAACTGTCAAGATGATCCCAACAGGAATTTAACCCAAGTAAGCAGTCACATGCAACACAATGTCTAAAATCAGAAGATACAAATCCTAATTGAAAATTGATAAAATATACAGTTCAGTCACTCAGTCGTGTCCGACTCTTTGCGACCCAATGAATCTCGCGCAGCACGCAAGGTCTCACTGTCACCAACTCCTGGAATCTACCCAAGCCCATGTCCATCGAGTCGGTGATGCCATCCAGCCATCTCATCCTCTGTTGTCCCCTTTTCCTCCTGCCCTCAATACTTTCCCGCATTAATCTTTTCCAGTGAGTCAACTCTTCATATGAGGTGGCCAAAGTATTGGAGTTTCAGCTTCAACATCAGTCCTACCAATGAACACCCAGGACTGATCTCCTTTACGATGGACTTTTGGATCTCCTTGCAGTCCAAGGGACTCTCAAGAGTCTTCTCCAACACCACAGTTCAAAAGCATCAACTCTTCCACGCTCAGCTTTCTTCACCGTCCAACTCTCACATCCATACATGACTACTGGAAAAACCATAGCCTTGACTAGATGGACCTTTGTTGGCAAAGTGATGTCTCTGCTTTTCAATATGCTATCTAGGTTGGTCTAACTTTCCTTCTAAGGAGTAAGCGTCTTTTAATTTCATGGCTGCAATCACCATCTGCAGTGATTTTGGAGCCCAAGAAAATAAAGTCTGACACTTTTCCCACTGTTTCCCCATCTATTTGCCATGAAGTGATGGGACCAGATGCCATGATGTTAGTTTTCTGAATGCTGAGCTTTAAGCCAACTTTTTCACTCTCCTCTTTCACTTTCATCAAGAGGCTTTTTAGTTCCTCCTCACTTTCTGCCATAAGGGTGGTGTCGTCTGCATATCTGAGGTTATTGATATTTCTCCTGGCAATCTTGATTCCAGTTTGTGCTGCTTCCAGCCCAGCATTTCTCATGATGGATTCTGCATATAAGTTAAATAAGCAGGGTGACAATATACAGCCTTGACGTACTCCTTTTCCTATTTGCAACCAGTCTGTTGTTCCATGTCCAGTTCTAACTGTTGCTTCCTGTCCTGCATACAGGTTTCTCAAGAGACAGGTCAGATGGTCTGGTATTCCCATCTCTTTCAGAATTTTCCACAGTTTATTGTGATCCACACAGTCAAAGGCTTTGGCATAGTCAATAAAGCAGAAATAGATATTTTTCTGGAACCCTCTTGCTATTTCCATGATCCACCGGATGTTGGCAATTTGATCTCTGGTTCCTCTGCCTTTTCTAAAACCAGCTTGAACATCTGGAAGTTCACGGTTCACGTATTGCTGAAGCCTGGCTTGGAGAATTTTGAGCATTACTTTACTAGCATGTGAGATGAGTGCAAGTGTGCGGTAGTTCGAGCATTGTTTGGCATTGCCTTTCTTTGGGATTGGAATGAAACCTGACCTTTTCCAGTCCTGTGGCCATTGCTGAGTTTCCAAATTTGCTGGCATATTGAGTGCAGCAGTTTCACAGCATCATCTTTCAGGATTTGAAATAGCTCAACTGGAATTCCATCACCTCCACTAGCTTTTCTTTGCCATCAGTAATTTTGAAATTTTGAATTTTACTTTTTCCCTTGAACCTCTAATATAGAATTGATGGCAATTGGATCTGTATGTAAATATTCTATCTCAATACGTAGACTTCTACTTATAGTATTGATTACTTAGCTAATACTTGAAAATTAACTCTGTTGTGCATTATTTCTTCCTTCCAGGGACTTTTCTTACCTCTTCCTGAAGCCTATTATCAGTAGGCTTCTTGAAGCCTACTAACCTGAAGCTATTCCTGAAACTCAGTATATATATGCTTGTTAAGTTGAATTTATTTGCCTACGTTGCACAGATTTGTAAAATGGAAAAACAAAAGCCCCTACTCTTGAGGGGAAATTGTACAACATAGTAAAAATGCTATAAACCATTCATTTCAAATAATGAAGTATGTCTGTTTTTTCTCCTCTGGAATAGCAAATTCATAGTGCTCAAATCTTCCTTAATGAATAAGTACAGCTAGCCTCCATAGTCTTCTCATGAATGACACTCATAAAATTAATTGTACCAGCTGTATGCCAGGGACTCTGACCAGGTTTGAAGGTATAAAAATGAATTAGGCAAGGACTGTCTCTCAAAAAGTTCCAGTTCTCACTGGCATATATGTAAACCAACAACTATGATATAATGTGACAAAAATCATCATATCACACAGCAATACAACCAATTAGAAATATATGGATTCATTATCAGGAAAACCTCTAAACACTTTATATAAAACATGGATTTTGAGGCTCAAATGATGAGTACAAATTCTCAATTTAGGTAAAACAGTAGCAGCAACTTTAACATGCTGTGATATGTTTAGGGAGGATACACTGGATAGGTAAGTATGGTGAAGCCAGCATTTCCCAAAGTTTGTTCTGCTGGATACCAATCCAACAAGATGCTTCTTTTCAACAAAAGTTTCCATGATCAAAGAAGTTGGAGTAAAGTTGACTGTGTTGCCATAGCATGCAACAGATCACAACATTCCACTTTCTATTAGCAAGGAACTTAGCACTACAATCAAGTCCAAGGACACAGCTAAACCAGTTCCAAAGTCCCAGCTTTGAGGATTGGTTTACTGGGACTTCCCACACTGATTTGTGATTCATTCAAGATTAAGATAACATATGGCTACTTCAACAGAGAAAATTTTAATAGAAATTGTTATGTATGATAAGTTAATTAACTGAAAAGATAACAAGAAAACAATAATCTATCACACTGTTAGAAAATTCAGGAAATAGCTAACCCTTCTAGAGCTATGAGAACAAAGAGAAGAGTCTAGTATTATTAAAAGTTTATTAAAATTTACGAGCTTAGAGGTACATCCCTGTGGAGTCCCTCAGAGAAGGGGGTGCTGCTCAGCTTAGATTAGTGACTTAAGGATAGCATGATGAGGCCAATTTTGCAAGTTTTTAAAACTGAAAATAGAGCATCCAACCACTGTAGAACAATATAATGCAGTCTAATATACATGTAATTGGAACCCCTAAAGAAGAATAAAGCGAGATTGGGGGAAAAGAAACATTTCAAAAGATGATGACCAAGAAATTTCCAAAACTAGTGAAAGCATCAAACCACGATTGAAGAGTGAAAGCATCAGATCCAGGAAACCCTGAGAACTTCAATATTATATACTGCTGTTTAACAAATATCCCTACATTTAGTGACTTAAAACAACAAATATTTCTTATCACCAAATTTCTGTATGAGAAATTCAGGAGTGACTTTGCATGGTGGTTCTGTCACCCACTTTGGAGAAAGTGAGAGAGAAGTCACAATGACTTTAGGACAGAGTCAAGTCACAGGCTTCCCTGGTGGATCTGTGGTAAAGAATTTGCCTGCCAAGCAGGAGATGAGGGTTCAATTCCTGGGTTGGGAGCATGACCTAGAGAAGGAAATGGCAACCCACTCCAGTATTCTTGCCTGGGAAATCCCATGGACAGAGGAGGCTGGCAGGCTACAGTCCATGGGGTCACTAAAGAGTCAGACACAATGAAGCAACTAAACAACAACTCTCAAGTCACACACTGTCATTTCCATCTGATTCTACTTGTTAGTAACAAGTTACTATGTGTTGGCCATACCCAAGAAGAAGGAAATTAGGTTCCATATCTCCATTTCAAAGTTGAGAGAGAAATAAAGAATTTTTTTAAGGTAAACAAAATGATAATTCACTATGGCAGACCTGTACTATAAGAAATGTTAAAGGAAATTTTTTAGGCAAAAGGACTGACAGCAGAAAAATATTGGTATCTACACAACAAAATGAATATGTTAAGAAATGGTTAAAATAAAGTGATATAGGAGACATTTTTCTTTTGTTTGCCCTGAAGATAATTAACTGTATAAAGTAGAAATAGTAGCACATTATTGTGGGTTGATAGCATATATAAAGGAAATGTGTGACCAAAAATAGCACAAAAATTGGGAGGGAGGTATTGTAAATATTCAGTTGTAAGATTTTTACCTTGCACATGAAGCAGCATAATATTTGAAGGCAGACTATGAAACATTAAAAATATAAACCTTATGTTAACTAACAGTATTTTTAAAAATAAGCATAAATAATAAGCTAATAATGGAGATGGGAAGGAAACATAAAAATATTTAATGAGAAAACAACAAGGTAATAGATTGTAATCCATCAATATCAATAATTAAATGTGAATGATCTAAACACAGATTTAAAGACTGATTAAAAATTAATATCTAACTATATGCTGACTAAAGGAAACCTACTTGAAATATAAAGACAGAGACAGCTTAAAAGTTAAAGATGGAAAAAATATACACTATGCAAGTACCAATAAAAATAAATCCATCCATTCTCCATCAGCTAGTCTCTTGCATGGTATGCCCTTGTTCTTTTCCTAATAACTGCAACCTATCCTAAATCCAAAAACCAAATATTTCACTCTTACAGCCACTTTATATATTTCCACTGTACTGCCTCTAGTACTTTAATTCCAGGAATCCTCTACACCCACAAAAAAGAAAGCCAGAATGACTATTTTAATATCAGAGAGTGCAGATATCACAAGAGCTGCTGCTGCTGTTCAGTCGCTAAGTTGTGTCCAACTCTTTGCAACTCCATTGACTATAGCCCACGATGTTACTCTGTCCATGGGATTCTCCAGGCAAGAATACTGGAGTGGGTGCCATTTCCTTCTCCAGGAGATCTTTCCCACCCAGGGATCAAACCCACGTCTCCTGCTTGGTAGGCAGATTCTTTACCACTGAGCCACCTGGGAAGCCCACAAGAGCAGTATGTAATGTTGAAAGGATCAGTTCATCAAAAATTGTTTGTAAAACAAAAACAGATCTTGAAAACATCTGAGGCAAAAACCGATAGGACTGAATGGAAAAAGATGCAAACCACAATTATATTTGGAGACTTCAACACCATTCTCTCAGTAATTGGTAGAAAAAGTAGAAAAATGGTGTCAATGTTGCTAATATTAGTAGAACAAAGACCAAGAAAAAGAAGATGGCTCATTCAAAGTTATAAAGTACATTTTATATTTCTTTTATTTTATTAGTTGTTAATCACCTCATTTATAAATGCTCACCTTATATTAAAAACATTTTTTTCTTTGAAAAATCACGTAAATCAAGCTTTATAAAATTAACCCCACTTTTCCCCTTGATTTGTATTTTATTTTCAGAAGTTGTTGGTCTTCATTTCTAATTCATTTTCATAAGTCAGTAGTCCATAATATTTAAGATTTAGGTTTCCAAACTGATATACAAAAATCTACCTAAACAAAACTATAAGACACTTCTGAGAAACACAGAGTAGACTCAAAAAAATTGAAAGACCTCCTACATTCTTTGCTAAGAATTAAATATCATAAAGATGATAGTTCTCCCCATATTAATGTATAAAGTTAATATACTTTGAATAAAATACCAATAAATATTTTTTCTAGATCTGGAAAGTACATTTTAAAGTTAAAATTAATATGGAAACAAAACATCTACCAGAAAATCTACACATGTTATGTGCTTGTGCTTAGTTGCTCAGTCGTGTCCGACTCTTTGAGACCCCATGGACTACAGTTGAGCCAGGCTCCTCTGTCCACGGGGATTCTCCAGGCAAGAATACTGGAGTGGGTTACCACGCCCTCCTCCAGGGGATCTTCCCGACCCAGGTATCAAACCCAGGTCTCTGGCATTGCGGGCAGATTCTTTCCTGTTTGAGCCACCAGGGAAGCCCTAGAATACTGGGGTGGGTAGCCTGTCCCTTGTCCAGGGGAACTTCCTAACCCAGGAATCCAACCTGGGTCTCCTGCATTGCAGGTGGATTCTTTACCAGCTGAGCTACCAGGGAAGCCCACATGTTACATCTTTCCACAAACGATTACTATTTAGCCTTGAACCCACCATTATCTTTTAAGCCAAAAATATGAAAAATGTATTTTCCATTAACTCATTTATTCAACATTTCTGGTGCCCTTCATTTCTCTGGGTAGATCCAAATTTCCATCTAGTATCATTTCCCCTTTGGTTGAAGAGCTTCCTTTAACTCTTTCATTAGTGAGGATCTGTTGGTAATGACTTCTCTTACTTTTTATTTTTCTGAAACTTTATTTTGGTTTCAGTTTTTAATGTTTGCTGGATAAAGAAATCTGCTATCTTTTTCTTTGAGTACTTTAAAGATGTGTCTCCATTATCTTCTGGCTTGCATAGTTTATTGAGAAGTGTGCAGTAGTTACTAGCCTTGTTTCTCTGTGTCCCTTTTAATGGATTTAAATTTTTTCTTTTTATTGCTGTTTTTCAGCAATTTTCTCCAATTCTCCTTATTTGGAGAAATAAGGAAATTTCTTCATTTCCTTATGTCTTCCCCCCCACCCCTTTATGGTTCACTAAGTCACTTCTTACCAAGAGGCAATCTTGAGAGTCCCTTGGATTGCAAGGTGATCAAACCAGTCAATCCTAAAGGAAATCAACCCTGACTATTCACTGGAAGGACTGATGCTGAAGCTCTAATACTGTGGCCACCTAACACAAAGAGCCAACTCTTTGGAAAAGACCCTAATGTTGGGAAAAATTGAGGGCAGGAGGAGAAGCGAGTGACAGAGGATAAGATGGTTGGATGGCATCATTGACTCAATGGACAGGAGTTTGAGCAAACTCCGGGAGATAGTGAAGCACAGGGATGCCTTGGGTTGCAAAGAGTTGGACATGACTTAGTGACTGAACAAGTCTCGTCTGAGATTTAAGCTCCCTCCTTTTGGTTAAGCTCGCCAACTTTAATTCAGTGGCTGTTTTTATTTTCATCAAAGCATCATTCTTTGGTATGTATACATTTGCTTTCTGAACCACAGGCTTTAAAGTATGGAATCCCAATTTTCTAAATTCTCTCAAGAGGATCTTCCTTCTGGGACCCCAGCTAATTTAGTCTCTCCTCATGTACATTTTTAGCTAAATGGACTAACCAAAAATAATTCAGAACTCCAGTGGCCATTACAGGGAAATTTCAACATCCCCAAACTTGTTTTTCTCAGCACTAAATTAGAAGACTGCAGCTCTAAAATTAAGCAGGCTGAATGGGATCCCTACTTAATTGGAAACCAGAGGTTTATGAATACATTCAATACTAAAATCTCCTCTTGCCAAAATACCATTTCTAAAGAAACCAACACAAGCCTACATTTGAAAGCAAACAAGAAAGCTTCTGAGGCCTCTTTTCCTCCTTGCCCACCTTATTTGTCTCTGGTGCCACCTTCATCTTTCCCTCCTTTGCCATCCCCACCTCTATACCCTTTGGTTCTCTAGTCTAAATCTCTCATTGAATTGTTATTCTTCCTCAAATCTCTCCTGACTTTTTCCTTCCCTGAACCTATAAAAATATATCCCTTTAAAATCAGACCTTCTAAGGATCCAAATGTTTCTTATGTTCCCTGAAATAAAACTATGAGCCACAGTGAAAAATTTTCCCAAAGTATCTAAGTATCCCCACAGATTTGATGAGGAGTGTAACATAGTCATTTAAACATATCAGTTTCATTTCTCTGACTTACATCAGCTAGTTCCTATGCTTGTTCAGTGAAGGCTAGATCCAACACTGAATGGAAATTGCTAATTATGATGATCTCAGGAAGTCTTTAAAATTACAATCTGGGGGGAAAACCACTGTTGCTTTATTATATGACCAGAATCAGGGAATTGCCAGATAACTCCATTTCCCAAAGCCGACTGAGAGAAACAAAATTCAAGCTTGTACCCAGAAGCCCAATGAGCTGTTTATGGTTGTTATTGCCAGCTCCAAATTGTCTTTAAAAAAAGAAAATTCTAGTCTTCCTTTGAATGTTGAATCCATTCAGGTGGCCTTTAACACTATGTTGGTTCATGGGCTGAACCAGGATCTTTCTCTTCAAGTTAAAAGGATCAGGATGAATGGGAAATTACATCCTTTCCATATTTAGTTACTTTAGCCAACCAGCTCACCCACACCCTGGATGATTCAACTAAAAGCCCACTAAAATCCTCAGTTTTCAACTCTAGCAAATAGAGGTCCCTAAACAAAATTTAAACCTTCTTTGCCATCATTACAAACAGCAAGGATGTTAGAAGAAAGCCTATTACAAGCTGAAGTGCCAAGGTGCCTTCAGCCTTCTAACCAGCCTTTCAAATGCCCTCCTAACCCCCAGTGATAGGACTCAGAAATTAACAGAGGTTTTCTCAAGACTTCCATTTAGTCAACTTGAAGAAGCCACTTTCCAGATTGGGAATGAATCTCTCTGTGTTTTTACTGACTCTGGAGCTATGCTCTTGGTGCTCAAACACTAAGATTTCTCCCATCCAAGTACTAACCAGGCTCGACCCTGCTTAGCTTCCGAGATCAGACGAGATCAGGCGCGTTCGGGGTGGTATGGCTGGAGACAAACACTAAGATTTCTTACAAAAATATCATGCTGGAATTTATTTCTCCAAAAAGGAGAAATAATTATAGAATTTGATAGCAGCAAGCAAAATGGATAACCAGCCAAAACAAATGATCCTTCAACATCTTTTATTTGTTCTGTTTCTGATTATTCTAGAGCTAATTCTAAGGATACTAGTTATTTGTCTCTATTGATCCACTACCACTCTCCTTAAGGGCAACATCCTTAATAACATTAGTATAATCCAAGGTGCAACTTCTATTAAGTTGATTCCTCAAAGCCTCTCCCCAGAACTAATAGTAATAAATATTCTATAAATATGGAGGCCCTACATACCACTAAGCCAAAATCAGAATACTAGAAGGCCAGGGCCTCATTTTCGCCCATTCTAGTTCCTGCAGCACCCCTATTTTACCTGTCAAGGAACTCAATGGCTTGAGAACGGAGATTTTTTTTTTCAAGACTTCTGAGCCATAAATGATATTGCTACCCTTCATCACCTTGTTCCCAATCCCCATACTTTACTAGCCTCTGTCCTCACTGAAAGCAGATTTTTCACTGTGACTGATTAATGCAGTGCTTTCTTTAGCATCTCCATGGATAAAGATAAGTCAATATCTCTTTTCCTGTATTTGGGAATGACAACAGGCACAGACAGTAACGTCCCAGGGTGTTACTGAAAGTCCTTCTTCTCAAACCTTAAAAACTGACTGAGATGACATAGAATTTCCTGGAGGCTCTACTTTATTACAATATGTAGACAAGTTGCTTCTCTACCCAGGTTCCTGGTCGTTCAGATGGTAAAGAATCTGCCTACAATGTCAGAGACCTGGGTTCGATCCTTGGGTTGAGAAGATCCCCTGGAGAACAGAATGGCTACCCATTCCAGTATTCTGGCCTGGAGAATTCCATGGAAAGAGGAGCCTGGCAGGCAGGCTATAGTCCATGGGGTTGCAAACAGTTGGACATAATTTGGCAACTTTCACTTTCAATCTGTTTCCCAGGTCTCCTCTCCAGAAGACAGCAGTCACCTGTTAAAACTTTTAGCCTCAAAGGAACATAAAGTTTCTAAGGAGAAACTGCAGTTTATTCAGACCCAAGTTTGGCATTTTGGGCCCTAGTCTCAGAAGAGAAGCAAAAGGCAAAGGGGAAAGGGAAAGATACACCAAACTGATTGTAAATTTCCAAAGAAAAGCAAGGAGAGATAAGAAAGGCTTCCTAAATGAACAATGCAAAAAAATAGAGGAAAAACAATAGAATGGGAACTACTAGAGATATCTTCAAGAAAATTAGAGATACCAAGTGAATATTTCATGCTAAGATAGGCATAATAAAGGGAGAAATGGCGAGGACCTAACAGAAGCAGAAGAGATTAAGAAGGGGTAGCAAGAATACACAGAAGAACTGTACAGAAAAAGGTCTTAATGACCCAGATAAACACAACAGTGTGATCACTCACCTACAGCCAGACATCCTGGAATGTAAAGTCAAGTGGGCCTTAGGAAGCATTACTACAAACAAAGCTAGTGGAGGTGATGGAATTTCAGCTGAGCTATTTCAAATCCTAAAAGATGATGCTTTAAAAGTGCTGCACTCAATATGCCAGCTAATTTGGAAAATTCAGCAGTGGCCACAGGACTGGAAAAAGTCAGTCTTCATTCCAATCCCAAAGAAGGGCAATGCCAAAGAATGTTCAAACTATTGCACAGTTGTACTCATTTCACATGCTAGCAAGGTCATGCTCAAAATCCTTCAAGCTAGGCTTCAATGGTATATGAACTGAGAACTTCCAGATGTATAAGCTGAGTTTAGGAAGGGCAGAGGAACCAGAGATCAGATTGCCAACATCTGCTGGATCATAGAAAAAGCAAGAGAACTCCAGAAAAACATCTATTTCATTGACTACATTAAAACCTCTGCCTGTGTGGACACAACAAACAGTGGAAAATTCTTAAAGAGATGGGAATACCAGGCCATCTTACCTACCTCCTGAGAAACCTATATGACAGTCAAGAAGCAACAGTTAGAACCAGACATGGAAGGATGCACTGGTTTAAAATTGGGAAAGGAGTACGTCAAGGTTATATATTGTCACCCTGCTTATACATATGCAGAGTACATCATACGAAATGCTGGGCTGGAAGAAGCACAAGCTGGAATCAAGACTGCTGGGAGAAATATCAATAACCTCAGATATGCAGATGACACTACTCTTATGGCAGAAAGTGAAGAGGAACTAAAGAGCCTCTTGATGAAGGTGAAAGAGGAGAGTGAAAAAGCTGGCTTAAAACTCAACATTCAAAAAACTAACATCATGGCATCTGGTCTCATCACTTCATGGAAAATAGATGGGGAAACAATGGAAACAGTGAGACTTTATTTTGGGGGGCTCCAAAATCACTGCAGATGGTGACTGCAGCCATGAAATTAAAAGATGCTTGCTCCTTGGAAGAAACACTATGACAAACCTAGACAGCATATTAAAAAGCAGAGAAATTACTTTGCTGACACAGGTCTGTCTAGTCAAAGCTATGGTTTTTCCAGTAGTCATGTATGGGTATGAGAGCTGGACCATTAAAAAGGCTGAGCGCTGAAGAACTGATGCTTCAAACTGTGGTGTTAGAGAAGACCCTTGAAGAGTCCCTTAGACAGCAAGGAGATCAAACCAGTCAGCCCTGGTTTGATCAGGAAATCAACCCTGAAGATTCATAGGAAGGACTGATGTTGAAGCTGAAGCTCCCGTACTTCGGCCACCTGATACAAAGAGCTGATTCACTGGAAAAGGCCCTGATGCTGGGAAAGACTGAGGGCAGGAGGAGAAGAGGATGACAGAGGATGAGATGATTGGATGGTATCACTGACTCAGTGGGTATGAATCTGAGCAAACTTGGGGAGACAGTGAAAGACAGGGGAGCCTAGCATGCTGCAGTCCATGAATTCCAAAAGAGTCAGACATGACTTAGTGACTGAACAACCACTCAGAACAAGGGCGGTTGAACTGAGATCCAGATATGCATCATGGCATCCTGAATCTCCCAAAACCCAAAATCAAACCCCAACCACAAAGTTTTTTCAGATTGGCTGACTACTGGCAGAACCAATTTCTGAACTTTTCTCTCCTGGCCCAGCCTTTATATATATTACTAAAGAACACCAAACTTGACCATATTGACTGAAAAGATCAAAATTACCTACCTTTTAATACCATAAAGAAAAGCCTGATAAAAATTTCCCTGCCCTTGAACACCTTAATTATCAATTTCCCCCTTTCCTCTTCATATATAAGAAGGATGGAAGCACCCTTGGAGTACTTACCCAAAAACATGGGAGTTACCATTGCCCCATAGACTACTACAGTCAGCAGTTAAGTATTGCTCTTAAGTACACTATTAAGTACTAGAGTATAGCATTGGTTCGAGGATACCCCCTTCATTTTAGTCATTCCTGCCACTGTCCTTTTAGTTAAGGCTACTGAAGAAATAGCCATGGGATCCTCTCTAACCATCTTCATATCCCATGCGGTAGAAGCCCTCCTGAATTCTCAGCACACTCAACACCTTTCAGCCAGTTGTTTCACCTCTTGCCTACCGCTCCTCATGCAACTCACTGTAATACTTTAGCCCTGCCATCCTTCTTCCCTCCTCTAAAAATGATACTCCTTGTGACTGGTAGACTCTGACAGATCACCTTTTGACCCCTCACAGTGATTTACAGCAAACTTGGCTATCCAATGCTGAGTTCTCATGGTTTACCAATGCTCTGTATTTAAAGGATAAAAATGGTGAACTTTGAGCTGGGTATTTTGATGCAATTACTTTTGAAGTCACAGAGGCAGCATCTTTGCCTTTGGCTACCTTGGCCCAATAGGCTGAATCATATATTTTCACTTGAGCTTGTATTCAAGCCCTGGGCAAAGACACGTTTATTCCAGTAGTCTGTATGCCTTTGGAGTATCCCATGGCTTCAGAATGCTACAGAAACAGGTTTCAACCTCATTCCTAATGGGAATAAAATGAAAAAAATTGTTCTTCGGTCCAAAACTTATTAGATGCCACTATCATACTAGCATTTTGGCTATTATTAAGGTCCCTAGGCATTCTAAACCTAACTCCTGGAAGCTAAAGGAAACCACCTCACTGATATTTCCACCAAGCATTCTGCTCTCAAAGGAACCAACAACCAAACTCTATTACGGTCCAAAGGGATGTTTCGAGATAATCTAGAAAATTTGACTGGGGCTTCCCTAGTGACTCAGACAGTAAAGAATCTGCCTGTAATTCAGGAGACCTAGGTTCGATCCCTGGATTGGGAAGATCCCCTTGAAGAGGGACTGGCTACCCACTTCAGTACTCTTGCCTGGAGAATTCCACAGACAGAGGAGCCTGGCAGGCGACAGTCCATGGAATCGTAAAGAGTCGAACACAACTGAGCGACTAACACCTTCACTTTCATGCTCAAAAGTCAGCCCCAGAAAAGAAAAAAAAATTATTGGAATTTATTGGAAATCTAATAAAAAGAGAACTCTGATTTGAGGCAAATACTAACCAGTCCTTTCAGAGACTCTAAGGTTCTCATTACTGACCACTGCACATACATTAAACCGTTAGTCTGTGGATAAAGTGATGACATTTATGAATCAATACTGGTGGGGAAATATTAATAAGGCTGAAGGAGTGCCTACTTTGCTTGCTCTGCCTGCCCAAAATATAATCCAGGGAAACATGTCCACACTGCTGCTGAGTAAATTGCCAAATGGACCATTTGAAGTTTGGCAAATGGATTTTATTCAGCTTCTTTGTCTCAGGGATATATGATTTAGTCATGGTTTGTTTATCCACTTGGTGTTAACCTTTCGATGTAGACAAGCTACTACCACTTCAGTGGCTAAAATACTATCATAAAAGATTATCCCTAGCTGGGGAACCCTTCTTGAGTTCCACAGTGACTGGGGAACCAATTTTACTGGTCAAATATTATTTCAAGTTTGTGTTATTTGGCCAGTTCTATAGCACATTCCACTGTGCTTATCATTATTCTTAAATTAGTTTTTAGGACTAGATGAAAGAACTAACAATGTCATCAAAACGCAGTTGGCAAAATTTGTAGAAACCCTCCAAATACATTGACCAAAGGCATTGCTACTGGTCCTTCTAAATCTCAGATCTACCCTCTTTGAAACTCATAAACTCCCATCCTTTGAGATAATTGCTGGGTGCCCCATGCATCTAGCTCCTGCCTCTTACCAGACCACCTGACCTACCTCTTGAGAAACCTGTATGCAGGACAGGAAGCAACAGTTAGAACTGGACATGGACTGGTTCCAAATAGGAAAAGGAGTACAGCAAGGCTGTATATTGTCACCCAACTTATTTAACTTATATGCAGAGTACATCATGAGAAACGCTGAGCTGGAGGAAGCACAAGTTGGAATCAAGATTGCCAGGAGAAATATCAATAACCTCAGATATGCAGATGACACCACTCTTATGGTAGAGAGTGAAGAAGAACTAAAGAGCCTCTTGATGAAAGTGAAAGAGAAAAGGAAAAAGTTGGCTTAAGGCTCAATATTCAGAAGACTAAGACCATGACATCTGGTCCCATCACTTCATGGGAAATAGATGAGGAAACAGTGGAAACAGTGGCTGACTATTTTTCTGGGCTCCAAAATCACTGCAGATGGTGACTGCAGCCATGAAATTAAAAGATGCTTACTCCTTGGAAGGAAAGTTATGACCAACCTAGACAGCATATTGAAAAGCAAAGAGATTACTTTGCCAACAAAGGTCCGTCCAGTCAAAGCAATGGTTTTACCAGTGGTCATGTATGGAGGTGAGAGTTGGACTATAAAGAAAGCTGAGCACCAAAGAATCAATGCTTTCAAACTGTGGTGTTGGAGAAGACTCTTGAGAGTCCCTTGGACTGCAAGGAGACCCAGCCAGTCCATCCTAAAGGAGATCAGTCCTGGGGGTTCATTGGTAGGACTGATGTTGAAGCTGAAACTCCAATACTTTGACCATCTGATGCGAAGAGCTGACTCGTTGGAAAAGACCCTGATGCTGGGAAAGATTGAGGGCAGGAGAAGAAGGGAACAACAAAGGATGAGATTGTTGGATGGTATCACCGACTCAATGGACATGGGTTTGGGTGAACTCTGGGAGTTGGTGATGGACAGGGAGGCTTGGTGTGCTGCAGTTCATGGGGTCACAAAAAGTTGGCATGACAGAGCATCTGAACTGAACCATTGGCTACAGTATTTTTAGATGATCACACAGCTCTTGATTACCTGCTTTGTGAACAAGGAAGCATTTGTGTAATAACAAATACTACCTGTTGCATATGGGGCAGAAACCCAAGATCAGAGAATACTGCACTTGTTACAACAAATACAACCCAACTCCCCATGGTCCTTTGATTTTTTTTCAGTTTTCAGTTGGCTACCTTCAAGTCTAGAGTCCTGGTTTAAAACTCTGGATTTGTCATAAACTTTTAATTTTGCTTTGTATAATTGTTTTTAAGTTTTGTATCTATTGCTTGTCAAACCCTTATAGAAACAATGTACTAATAAGGTGATGCTAGCTCAGTGCTTCAAGATGATCTCCAACATGACTTCTGTAAGATACAGACTTTTGATAAGAAATGCCTGAGAGTTCTCTCTCCTACCCTTTCTTGTTACTCAAGTGTGGAGGGTATCCTTTCCCTCCAAAGTAGGATATGACCACCAGGAAAGTTTCTTTCTGGCATCAAATGAATAAAACCACTAAAGATGGAAAATCTGACTCTTGATCAATGATGCTTTAGAGGAAAGATCAAAAGGGTGAAATATGAAAATGAATAAAAGGAAACCTCATTCAAAATTGAGTCAGGAAACCCTGAATGGGTAGCTCTCACACAGATACCACTCCTTGCAACATACCTCAGCAGGAAGTTTACTTTACATACCCCAACAGAAAGAAGGAAGATATTCTCCTTGCCCAGCAACAGCCAACCAATAAAATCCCCGGCAACTCAATCAATAAGATGCTGCCACAATCCTGAACTCTTGTTCTCCTTCAATGAGCTTTAACTCAAAACAGCCCCTCCCATCTTCCTCCTTTCCTATATAAAAGAGGATGCTTTTTCTTTGTTCTCTGGACTTCCCTATGAATTGCCATGTCCTGAATTGCAATTTCTCTGTTATTCCCAAATGAAGTAGATTTTGCTAGTTAGACCACTTACTTTTATGTTTTAAAAGTTGACATTATTTTAATACCTTCATTGGCTAGTTACCTCATCTCTTATTTCTGAGTATGTTCGCACTGAATGATTTTTATTATGGCTATGGGTCATATTTTCCTGATTTTTTGATTGCCATACACTGTAAATTTTACACTGTTCGTTTCTGGATTTTGAAGCATCCATTTAATTAGGATTTGATTTTGATATGCAGTTAAGGTACATATAACAAGTTGAATGTTTTTAAGGCTTGTCTTTAAACTCTGTCTTGGCATGTCCAGAGCAGCCTTAGGCCAGGGCTGCCTTAGCCCCACAACTAAGGTGATACCCATTCTGAGTATTCTAATCAAGACCTCTTATATTGCAAGAGCTTTCCACTCTTGCTGTGAGAACACAAACTATTATATTTACATTCCTGTGTGAGCCCTGTGTTCTATTACTGTCTATCCTGTGCTCTATTATTTTAAAAACTTGGGTAGTTCTCTCTCACATGTACCTGGATCAATACTCAGCCCTTTGGAGATTATCTGTAGATCTCCAGGACTCTCCTCTGCAGAACTCCCTTTTCTCTGGTTCTCCATCCTACAAACTCTAGCTTCCTTTCCTCCCCAAATGCTGCTCAGTGTCTCTTCAACCCAGTGAAATAATCAGACTTATTTGCATTCCACCTTCCTATGCTGCAGACTAGAAACTGTCTAGGGCTTCCCTGGTGGCTCAATGGGAAAGAATCTACCTGCCAATGCAGCAGACACCAGTTTGATCCTTGGTCCGGGAAGACCCCACATACCATGGATCAACTGAGCCCATGCGCCACCAACTACTGAACCTGTGCTCCAGAGCCCAAAGTTGCAACTACTGAGCCCATGCACTACAGCTATGGAAACCAGCATGTCCTTACCACGAGAGAGGCCACCGCACTGAGAAGCTGGAGCACCGCAACTAGAGAGGAGCCCCCATCACCACAATTAGAGAAAAGCCCACGAAGCAACAAAGATCCAGCACAGCCAAAAATAAAATAAAAATTATTTTTATATATATATACGTGTGTGTATATATATATATATATATATAGAGAGAGAGAGAGAGAGAGAGAGAGAGAGAAACTACCTAGTTACTGCTTAGGAAACTGGTGCCATTGTAGGGCTCAACTTGCTTGTTTCCTTTCTTTCATGGATCACAGCCCTATGATTCCTACTGTCCAACATCTGAAAGTACTGAAAGTATCTGCTTCTTTTTCCTGCTTTTTATTTCTTTTCTAGGTATTTACTTGGCAGGATAGATCTGAACCCTGTTACTCCATCTTGGTCAGAAGTAGAGACCTATCACAGATTTTATTGACCTTTTGGTTCTCTTAGCGGTCAGGCAGTGGTTCAACGTTCTCCAAAGTAACATCCTCCAGAATGGAGGAAGCTAAGTTCCAGCCCAGTCAACAGAACCAGCAGGGCTACGTTCTCCTAAGAGCAAGAAGAGGGTGTTGGGCAAAACACAGACAATTCCTGGATGCCCCAGACAACAGCTCTACCTCTAATTTCCTATTGTTCTGAAAAGTTCATTCCCTGACTTTGATTTTGTTGTTGTTTTCCAGTTGCTAAGTCATGTCTGATTCTTTGCAGCTCCATGGACTGCAGCAAGTCAGGCTCCTCTGTCCTCCACTTTCTCCTGGAGTTTGCTCAAATTCATGTCCAAGTTCATGCCTTTGATTTAACACCATTAAAAAGAGCGGTTCTGATACCAAGTTTGCTTCAACTACAAGTCCACTTCTCTAAATATCTTAAAGCAAGCCTCTGTGGGGGTTTAAGTTTCTATACCTTTATATCTGAAAATGTCTTTGTCATCACTCTTGACTGACAGTTTGAATTATCAGATTTCTATGTTCAAAGGCTTTTTCTCCCCCTCAGTGTTTTTAAAGTATTTTTTTGTTGTTGAACTTTTTTCTACAACTATTGTTACAGATGAGAAATCTAACGACAATATTTTCTCATTTCTTATAGTGTTCTGTGTTTTCTTTATGGAAGCTTAATAATTTATTTTACTTTCCACAAGTTTCATCATGAATTTTTATATGAGTTTTTAAAAATAAATGTTGTTTAGCATTAGATAAGCTTTTAAAATATGAAGACATAGGTGTTTAAAATTTTTTTTTCTCCCACATTGATAGTTACTTTCTGTTCAGATAATGCTCATTCTCTCTAGTCTTTCTTCCTGAAAATATGTGTCCTAAGTGTCATTTAAAATTTCTTTTATATTTTATGTCTTTTAATAGCTTGGTTCTGGGAGTTTTCCTCAGTTCCATCTTCCTGTTCATTAATTTGCTTTTCATCTGTATTTTGTCTGCCATTTAGCCTGTCTGCTGAGATTTTTAAGTTTAAAAGTGTAGTTTTTATTTCTAAGATTTTTTGGTTATTTTGCTTTACTAGGTTACTGTGTATGTTTCAACATCTAGTTTTTGTTGATTTTGTTTTTCTCTTTGTGTATTTATTTAACATTTCTAACCTAGACTTCTATACTCTGTCAAGCATTTGCTGGTTAGTTTCTCCCTTGGATTGTATGGGGATGATTTCACCTACTTACAGAGTTGTGAGCATGAAATCAGATAATATAAAAATTTTCTCAGGCAAGTGGCTAGTACATACAATCAGTCTACTATGTTCTTTTACACATTTTTCTCAAGTTATGTGACTATATTCCTTTGATTCTCACTAGTATTCACATCCTAATCTTTCTTTTTCAGCCATCTATTACTTTATAAAGAAAGAAATGAAAAGTACACGTCACTCATTCCTCCTCCCAATTGTTTCCCTCTTCCATTTTTAATTGCCTCTGAGAGATTCTACAACATTTCTTAAGATCAGAAAGTGTCTACTGGTTTATCTATTGATTGACTAGCAGCAGCTTTTCTTATATTCTACATTTATTTAAGGGAAACCTAAATCTACTTACCATGTTAATAAACTGGTTTCTCATGCCTAGTTGAAATGAATTACTTTTCTTTTTTCTCAATCATGCAATTATCTTATATTGTATGAATGCATGTAAAATGCTAGAACACTATGCCATGCACATAGTGAGTTCTCAGTAAAGTTGGCTGTTATTATTAACATCTTCATCTTTTTAAAGGGAATGATACTCAAAATTAATAATATTCTTTAAATAACTCATTCTACTAACATAACAACTTAGATTTATTTTTCTTCACCAGAGAACATAATGAAATAAGTGATTTGAGGGCTTCTGTCTCTAACATTTAAAAAAGATGCAAAGAAAACTTTCTATAGATTTTTAAGGATGGTAAAAGTAGAATTGTTCTCAAAGGCAGTAAGATTAGCTACATCAAATCAAACCCCTTCTGATCCTGTGCCTGTTTCTAGTATTTGATAAATGTAATCTTGTAATCTGCCCTGAGAAAGTACCCCACACAAAAAAATGTTTTGAGCATAAAGATATCAAAAATATCTTTTTATGTATACATGTTTAAAAATTAGAATTATCTTATGCAGTTGTTCAAATTATATTTAAAGACTCAGAGGAAATGGGAAATGGCTGTTACAATGTCAAAAGAAAACAATGAAATAATAAACTTGTATGTAGTGTTAGCTTAAACACTGGAATAGCATGTATTAAAAAATGACTGAAAGGAAATTCACCAAAATATTGACTATGATTGGTTTAGAGTGATCTTTTCTATATATTTTCCTGTATTTAAATTCTCTACAATGACTATGAATTGCTTGAATAATCAAGGAAAGAGAAAAAAATCAATGGGCTAGTGTTAGCTGCGTGACTTAACTTACAAGTTGCTCAAATCAATTAAGACAAAGTATGTGAAAGTACGTTGTAAACTATAAACTAGTAAGGTAAATTATTGTTATTATCAATAAGTGAAGGGTCATATAATTCATCTTTTGAACTCTCATTTGGAGAGCTCTCTTTTTGGTCAATTTCATCTAATTTATATTTGTCTATACAGATGGGGTTCCAAAACACTTGGAAAATCTCCCTGAAGATAATAAAAATGGTATTATCTTCTTAGTTTTGCTTTGAACTATTACAGTGATGATAACAAACAAAACTCTTTATTAAATAAAACCTGGTTTTATTTCCTCTTCTTATACCCCGGAAGCAGCAGCATCCCCTCCCCAAAAGCTAAAACTATTGAGATTTAAAATACAGTTTTACAACAGCTTTCTTTAAAAGGTGAGTTAGTTAAATCATGGGCAAAGAAAATACCAAAATTTACATGAAGAAACATATGCCTATTAAGCAACACATTAACTGCAAGTGATTTCCTATGTAGATTGCCTATAATTTGAATGCAATTTTCTAAATTTTTTTAATGTGAGTAGTTCCAAAAGTTCTTTGGTGTTTAATAACATGTGCTATTATTAAGATAGTTGTTAAAGTGCAGATGTTTTGTTCAGTGCCTGATCCATTAAGATACTGCCTAAGAGAATGGTATTACTTACAACTGAAAGTAACCATCTCTGGACCATTTCTGAGATGGTTGGATGGCATCACTGACTCAATGGACATGAGTTTGAGCAAGCTCCGGGAGTTGGTGATGGACAGGGAAGCCTGGTGTGCTGCAGTCCATGGAGTCACAAAGAGTCAGACATGACTGAGCAACTGAACTGCATCCTGGACCTCCTGGCTTCCTTCCTTCTCAACACCAATGGTATGTCTGATACTTTGGTAGCTAATGGAGATGTAGCTGAGAATAAGCCAGACAGAGACTCCTTGGATTGCATGGAGCCTAGTCACACACATATTTGAGGGTCTGGTATGAGTCCAGTCCTATGCTGAGAATTTGAGGGTTCCCCATGGAAAAGTTACTCCCTATACTTAAAGAGTTTCATGAGGTCTTATCCTTCTGAATGTTATTTTCTTGACTACTACATAACAGTTTATATTAACCACCGACCTGGCTTCCTTAAGACAGGAATTGAGAACAACCAGAGTCAGTCAACTTCTTTCCATCAAAGACTAGGAACCCATCTAAACTGAGGAAAATCCTGGTATCAGAAAATTGGCTTAAAATAAAAGATACTGATTCTGCCATGGGCTTTAGAACAGTGATGTATTCAATCATATCATTTTTTAATAAGCTAATGAATACCATTTTGTCATATTTTCCTAGAGTCACTTCAAATATTCAGACATATGTATGTGTTATGCTTAGTTGCTCAGTCATGTCTGACTCTTTGCGACCCCATGGACTGTAGCCCGCCAGGCTCCTCTGTTCATGGGGATTCTCCAGGCAAAAATACTGGAGTAGGTTGCCATGCCCTCCTCTAGGGGATCTTCCCGACTCAAGAATTGCACCAGGGTCTCCTGCATCGCAAGCAGATTCTTTACCAGCTGAGCTACCAGGGAAGCCTGATTCAGACTCATGGCTGAATAAATCTGACTAGATGATGAGCAGCATAAATGAACACGATAGCAGCTACATCAGTAGAGGCTGTTCTTTAATTTGAACAGATTTAATGTCCTCTGAAAGGGTCTCCCATTTATTCAAAACAAGGATTTATAGGATTTATTGTATGGGATTTCCAAAATCTCACGATGGAAATATTAAATATTTTTATTTAATATTAATTTTAAAACATCTTGTATTCAACTTCATTCATAGTTTTATGAAACTTTAAGATAGGAATCTATCATAAGAGGATACTTCTATGGACATTCTGATATCAATAAAACAATTCTAAAACAGGTTTACTGATGGTACAACTATTTCAGAAGTCATGTTGGAGGGAAATTTTCTAGTCAGTTTAGAATAAAGCAATTGTTTATGGTTTAAGAATATGAGGGAAATATTATGTGATACCAAATCAAGTTGTGTGGAGGAGAGGGGGCCTGCATTTAGCAAAATGAGAAACTCGACTTTGCATTCCTTAAACTCCTATCTTTGTGCCACGCCAGTCCTCACCGTCAGTCACCTCCCTACCCATGTGTTTCCCTGAGTCTTCTCCTGTACTATAGAGAATTTTGTCTAAATAGTATTCTTGGAGAAAGTCATACCACTATGTATGCCCCTGGCCCACTGCAAAATCAATCCATGCTACTCCAACTGGCTTCTCATTGCTGCTTGACAGTCTTGCTATTGATCTCCCATTTATTCCCCAGCACACTTCCCTTAGCAGGTGCTTCGCTTCTCTCTGCTCACACATCTCATTCACTGCTTATCCATTCCATTATCACCAGATAATAACCACCCTACTTTACAGAGAAATTTACAGATAATCGATGGTGCTTTCTCATTTTCCCTTATTCTCATCTTGAGGCAGCAAAATTTTATTGAGTATCAACCATGTGCCAGGCACTGTGCTTGGGCAATCGTATGCCAAAAATGATGTAGTTGGCTGATCCTTGTATGCACCATGCCCAGCACAGTTCCCGGCACATAATAGGTGCTCAAAAAATGTCTAAATGAATGTACATATTGATGGAAAGATAGGTCTAAAGGCTAAGATACTATAAGATGTATTTCCTAAAGAAAATACCATTCAAGAAGAGAGGGGAAATACAGAATAGATATTATGACCCTAGGAATTCTTTCTTAGATAGAGGAGCCTGGCATGCTGCAGTCCATGGAGTTGCAAAGAGTCGGACACCACAGTGACTGGACAACAACAACAAAACAAGGATGATTCCTATTTCAAAGGGAAAGGTATTTTTTTTATTTCCAAGTCTAAACTCCTCATACCATTCCTTTCTGCTTGCTCCATGAACTTGATTCAACTCTCAGAGGAGGACAACTTCACTATACTTAAATACACCTCACCCTGCCGAAACCTTCATCAGCATCATTAACAAGTGCTAAAATTCTAACACTGCTGACTACAAACATCCTATATTCATACTTAAAGACATGGTCTGCAATTACTACAGTATACTCAGTTTCTTGCCACCCACATTGCTCCCTTGCGTTCATTTTGTCTATTTGACTAGTCTTATCTATATCAACCGAAATCTCACCTATTTTTCAAGACTCAGCTTAAGATTCATCTTTCCCATTAAGCCTTCTCTGGCCTGTTAACTAATAGCTTCCTTGAATGAGCCAGAACTGCCAGTGCTGACCCTATGGCATACATCCTAACCTGCCCCCTCCCTCCACTTCTGTGCAATGGCATGGTGGCAAAAGGAGTAAAATGGTTACAGTTATCGTTTAACAAAATGAAATTTTTTTTCTATAATCACTCTAACAAACAATTCATTTTAATGTTACTTCTATTCATGTCTTGCTACTCAAATGAATAAAATGATCAGCAATTTGGCTAGCTTCAATCTTTAGCTAGCAGGATATTGTTAGAATAGTGATGTTAGAACATAGCGTTAGTTCCCTTACTCCACTATGGGAGGAAGCTAATGCCTTAATATTATACGTGTTATTAAAGTCTCGATTTCTCCAATGAAACATCAAGGAAATTGCAAACTACCTCTGCAACACTGGTTTCTGAGATAACTGTAAAGTGGATTACTTAAGACTACAAATGGGCATTTCTGGTTTGCTTGTAAATAGGTCCGTTTTTCATTTTGTATGTTTTTCAGCTGGTACTGGTTATCACTGTACTTTATCAAATAGCATCCTCTTTTCAACAGAGAAAGAAGAGATTCTTAGATAAAGAATTTGTAAAATTTGGGTACATAATAAAATCATGGATGGTTCTTAGAACTTGCTAAAATGAAAGGCTGCATCTAAGTACCATATAAGTGTAACATCTTAGCCATATAAGATCATTATCATAAAGTAATCATCATGATTAAAAAAATTCTAATTGAATCATTATTCTTTCCTAAAGATTGGAATTCTAAGAATACTTCTCAGAAGCTCTCAAACTTAATATAGAGCAGGAAATATTGCAATGAGTCCTCAAGAGTAAGAAATAAAAAACAGTTGTACTGTTCTTTCATTATACTTTTTAATCATTTCATTATTCATAACTATACAGTACTTATGTGTGGTGAAGAATGTATTCATAGGAGAATGTATCTGTCAGTATATTGGCATATAAAAAAGAATAAAAGTAAAAACAAAATAAGTAGACTCAGTATGTTCTCATACTTCATATCTGAGACTTTCTATGTATTTTCCTTTTTTGAAACAAACATAGGAAAACAATAAATACTTTAAAATGTGTATTTATGCCATAACTAGGCAAAAGCTACTCTTAAGTTGATTAGTAAAGCCAGATCTGTAATTTCTTATTCTGACTCTCTGGACAACACCAACAGGAAAATAATGCCAAAATATGCATATCATTTTGTAGCTGGACCTACAAGAACACTAATGATATTTTAATATTCAATCAGAATAATTACATACATAAAAGTTATAGAAATCTATCACTGAACTTTGTGGTGGTTAAGATTTTAGTGGAGTCAGTGATTTCAAAATTATGTGCAGAGTTCAAAGGCAAAATGGATACCAAAGAGGAGAAAGGAAAGAAATTGTAAACAACTCAACAGCAAGATGTTTATGGATCTATTGAGCTTGATTCTTCACCCATCAGTTTAAGAAACGAAATGACTAATATTACATACTTCTGGTTCCTATTTGTAGATGCTTTAATTTAGACACTCACTCTGTTCTTTCAGTCCTGTTCTCATCACGACATTCTGAGCTGCATCTTGAACCTAGTAAGCTGTTACATCAGGGAGCATAGAGTAAGCTATGCTGCAATAATAAAACTTAGTTGTTTAAAACAAGACAAGTGTGTTTAGTCTCTTGTCACATGAGCTGGCTGTAGACTGCTATATATTATCCTCATTTAGAGACCCTGGCTGAGGGAAGGGCTCTACCTCCATCCTTTCACAATCACTGCAGAAAACGTAAAACAGCAAATAGCACAAGCTATTGAAGCTTATTTGTCACTTCTAATCACATTTGTTGACAAAAGCAAACCACGTGGCCATACTAACTTCAAATAGGGTCATGGATAATCCTTTCACATGCTCAGGAGAAAAACCAAGAATATTTAGCACATTCAGTAGTCCTACAGCTACCTGTAAAAGACTGGAGATGGCAACTCTTCTAACTCATTCTCTGTTCAAGCCAGATTGGAGGGTGAATTCCTTTCTCAGCTGTAGAACTAGAAGGGATATCAATGGATGACAACTTTCTTTGGAGACTAAATATGAGACACTATTATATGGAGCATTAGGATAAGCTGTTTTACTCTTCATTCATTTGTCTATGGATTTATAGTCTTCTTTTGCCCCCAAGGAGGTTATCATTTGGTGGAAAAAGGAAAAAATTATAGGTCTAGTGTCCATGGAACAAATGGAGGATGAGGCATTCTATCATATCATTCAAGCAAATGGTGAAGGCCACATGATAATGTAATGGGGCAGATGAAATTAACTTAAAGATCAGTGTTGAGTGGAGTGAGTTGAGAAAATTTCCTCAGAGAATGTCTAACATTAGATGGACATGGAATATTAGGTTTAGATTGATAGAAAGAAGGAAAGAGGGTGTTTTTAGTAAGAAACAAAGCAAAGAGGCCAGACAAGAGAATGAGGAAAGAAGTGGAGATATTTGCTCAGCTGGAATGAAGGGTAGGAATAGGGGTTGGGATTGGTTTTCTATGAACTTGAACATCAAGCTAAAATGTTTATATTTAACCTGATGGGTAGCATCAGGTGGCTTAAACCAAAGAATAAAAGTGCTTTAAGTTGTTGGAATTTTTAGGATATACCTAAAGAAGAAATTCCTAAGAGGTTACATTTTGACACAAAAACATCTTGAGGAAGCTGACAACGGGACAGAGTTCCTCTTAGATCTTTAAAGCATTTCTATGTGGTTGGGGAGACAGACAGTGACTTTGAGGTAAAAGCAGCCTTGGGTTCAATTTGTCAAGTATAAATCTGATGGAAATTCTTACCCTAGGTAAAACAATAAATAATATACTAATTCAACTATCCAAAAGGTTTTGGTGATTCCACCTGAAGACAAGAAGCTGATATAACTTAGAATGATTAAACATGTACATGTATAATAAAATATAAATACATATATGCTATCTAACAAAAGAACATACTGTGTTCCCAAATCATGAATAAGTAAAAAATATTGTGTTCTATTAGTTAAAACATGAACCAGGGTTTCGGTACATAGGGTTGCAAAGAGTCAGGACACAACTGAAATGACTTAGCATGCAAGCACAGGGCTTCATAGGAAAAGCATGATCTTTAGAAGGAGACAGATCTGTGTTCCAATTCAAGCTCTACAACTTAGTAGAGAAAAACAGAAGGTTAAACTATTGTATCTTGCAGCCTCAACAGTAAAGATGACTATATCTGCATCAGAGAATTGTTATGAAGATTAAACAATAAAACACATCCCTAGCATATAATAGGCAGGATAGCAATAATGGCAATGACTTCATATAAGTAGTTACTAAATACTGAATTGAATTAAATTTAAGGAAAGCTTGTCTTTACATTTGTAAGGATTATAAAACTTATAAATCAATACATTAACTATTAACTAAAGTCAACCTCATAATTTTATTTGTATTCTAGAAATTAAAAAAGAAGAAATAAAGAAGAAAATAAATGTTAATTCAGAGAATGCAGTATTATATTTCTAAAGTGTTCTTTATCCTTGGCTGGTTTTATTCCACTTAGTAGAAGTTCTCTCTTCCTACCCTAAGGGTAAAAACTATCAACAATAACTACTTCCCCAAACTGTCTGTGGTACACAATGCACTCTATTTAAGAAAAAGAAGCAAACATAATAAGTAACATTCAAGAAATCAGTTGAAAAATCAGTACTTTAATGCAAAGCATTTCATTTACAGATTTTGTTGTTTCCCAGAAGTTTGATAGTACCTGGACTTTCAGTGGAAAAGTTATGGTCATCAGTGTGTCCATCTTCAAACTGCCTCCCAAGGGCCATATTTAGTCAATCTAAAGTCCCTGAGGATTTAATTACTTTGTGAAGTTGTGTTCCTAGTTTTTTCATCATAGCTGCTCCATACTTTGAGTATAGATGTGAGAATATGGAAGTGAAAACGAGGAAATAGAAATTCATATTTAACAACCTTGAGGCAGTAATCACAAAACTTTAATTTAAAATGTCTTGCTAAATTTCGATTTAGTTTATATTTGAAAATATATATGATAATGGGGCCATTGACTTAATGGAGTATTGAGGTCTGATACGTCCTCTAACTGGATAGATCAGCACAGTGTGGAGTTAATGTTGTTAGTTGAAGCAGTTATGATGAAATGAGCAATGGTAATCATTCTCTTGAAGTATTTATCTTTGTGGTTTCTCAGGAGTTGGTCCAGAGTTTCTACTTTACTGGAACATCATATAGCCAATAACCACTTTTGCTTTATTGATCACAGACCTTAAAATGGAATGTGTGTGTGTGTGTGTGTGTAAAAAAAAAATTCTTAAGGTGATAAAGTAAATTCTTTGTGACTCTATTGTACCAGGTAAGTATTTCAGCATTGATGTGTGAAGGGGCTTTGGGGCAAATATATTTAATAAGTGAGTGATGAAAAAAGACCTCTGTAATTAGACATGAGTGCTGCTATATCATACAAACAAACACAAAAATCTATACCTCCCTCCACCCAAAAAAAAAGTCAAGAGAAGTGGAAAGGGGAAAAAAAATACCACAGCTTCAATGATAGATTTTGTAAATGTTCCGCTGTTTTATATTTTTTAGTTGGAACCTCCAGTTTCCTTTTTCTTCTTTCTACTTTTATACACACAGCCCAGAAGATGGACATTTGGCAAGCCACAATAGACTGCTCCTTTCCCAGGTATCTCCCGCTTGTTTCCTTTATCTATGAATAGGAAATGGCTTAAAGGCACCTGTGTGATGAAGGTCCCAGGGGCAGCTGTCTGACTAGTGAATGCCTGATTATGTGTTAACATGCTTTGTCAGATATTGGCAGAATCTGTTCTCTTCTTTTGCCTTTTCAGCCAGGGTACCATTGACAGCCTGGCTACCCATTTATAGAAATGTTGTCCATCAAACTGTGAGGAAGGACAATAGTGTTTTTCTGTGGCCAGTGACTGTGGGAAACTTTTCTTTGGCTATTCAGGCAATTTTTGTAGCTTGCTCTGAAGAGGAGAGACTGATGAGCGCAAAAAGTACAATTAAGCAAAGCCAGACTTCCATTGAAGGCTCTAGTGTAGTCTGCTGGTCTCATTTTTTTTTTCTTTTTTTTTAATTTAGAGGAGGATAAAAACCCTATGGGTTTTCACATTGCTGTGTGGCATTCAGCAGGGGGCTATTACAATCCTAAATTTTTTTTCTAGACCACCTAATTCTAAGTTAAAATTAAATGTAATGAGAGCCACTTGGAGTTCTGAATATTTTAAAGCATAATTCCCACAGAAGGGATTCGACCTAAACTGCCGTGCGCATCAGTTGGCTAATTATAGCTGCATTTTATATTACAGCAGGTGTCAGATGCAGTCATCTCAATAAAGTCCACATAATACTCTGGAAATAACAAAGACTTTTCTTTGAATGTGGGTACTAATTTCTGCTAGGTGTCATATGAGCCTCGATACTTCTTATTGGCATTAACAAGAGCTCTGCTGCACTCAGAAATGCTTTTTGCTTGGGATGAATTGATACTGTAAAGCACTTACCAGTCAGACTTGGCAGATGTCAGTAGTTAATACTAATGTTGCAGAGGTCGGAATATAATGCAAAGAGTCTTATGTAAATACTCTTAGATGATGGACTGGTTTTGAGAAGGCGCCAGAGCACTGCACCAACTCACTTAATGAAAGTTAAATAGATAGCAGTGGGGTATCTGCATTTACTTGGGCTCCTGCTTTATTGCAAGTCCTCCAGAAGTGAAGGGCAGATGGTAAGGCAGTAAACTAGGTGAACAAAATACACTGGACTTGGATGAGGACTTGCTGTGTTCACAGGACTTTCCCTGAATTTGTGTGGGTGATTCAAATTACTAATGTGATGGAGAGAGCAAAAGCATGCCTGAGGATAAAGGCTCCTGCACATATCCAACAGATAAAAAGTCAATTTAATTTAGAAAATATGTCTACAGTTGACATATAATTGGACAGTAACAAAGGCAGAAGGGATGTCACTTTAAAATCATGACAATTGTCCTCCACCGTTCCATACTTCTAGGAGATTTACAGTTTATCGACTTCTGTTGTCCCACAGGATCATAGCAAATCATATCGAAATGGAGGACCTATTATAATCTTATTACAAAATACCAACTAAGATATGACAAATGTGAACTCTCTATATGCATTCCACTCTGGAATCAACACTGTTTACTTTAAATCTAATTCAGAGCTAACAAAGCAAAGACAGTGTCCTTAATTATAATCCCCTAAATCAGCTCTGGGTTCTCATTTCGGCAGGTTCCAGTTTATGTAGATCTCATAGCAGACCCTACAGTGCGCTGTTGGCAATTAGGCAGGACTTCAAAGAATTGAACTGTTCATTCAGCATTGATTCAATCAACACCTGAGCACTGGTGTGGGCAAAGCTCTGGTAAGCCCAGCAGTGGAATCTACAATGGGAAAGAGGACAGAGTCTGTCCCCAGAGTGCTGCCCATCTATTCACAAAAACAAGGTCCCTCAAGGCTCTTCTGAAAATTTCTGCTAATTTTTGTTTAGATCAGATATGTCCATGAATTTTGATACAGTCCAGGACAAAACTGTTATATAAGGTTACCCAGAAATCACTACAAGGAGCACAAGTAATCTGCTCATTGACAGTTGCTTTCTTATAGTACTCAGTGCAGGCCCAATTAATTTCTTTGTTTTATATAAATATAGTATTTATTATAGAAAATTTAGGAAAGGCTTAAAAGATACACAAAGAAAATGATCCATAATTCTACTACCTAGATTTATATAAGTTATTAATATTTTGGTGTGTATCATGTATCTTCTCCATTCTTCACTCACATACATATACAGTGTTATATGTATATTTTAAATAATGGGATTGTACTATTTTATAAATATCTTTTAAAGCAAACCTTATGATATAGTTAGAATATCTTTTCATATTATTATATATTCTTCCACAAGATAATTTTTACTGATTACATAATATTTTAGTTTATGAATATGCCACACTTCTTAAATTTACTATTATTGTAGGTTTAGCTTATTTCCAATTTTTTGCTAGCATAAACCAACATTGTAACACACACTCCTGTGGCTAGATTTTTTTTTTCTAAATCCATGACAATTTGCTTATTCCTGATAGTGGGAATGCTGGCTCAAGTGCAGTTTTAATTAAAGATACAGATTCTAAGATACTTGTCATAAAAAATAAAAATGCATTTCCTATGAAATTCTTTATTGCTTCCCATCTGGGTATGAGATTTTAATTGTTGAGAGAATTTCAAGTAAAAATCAAGCATGTAGATTAAATACTAAATTGTGAATAAAAGATATTCTGCCTAACTAGGAAATTGATCAGCTATTATCCAATTAGTAAATAAGCAGCCATAAGGTTGCTTCTGTAAGCCATGAGATTCTCAGTTATATAGGATCTATAAACTGACCTATAAACACACAGTGCCTGGCAGCAAGTTTGAGTATTCAAGGTACCGGGGACATTATTTAAACCTTTATGTGGAAAGAGTTCTGTTATACACTGGGCTGGCTCAGAAGTTTGTTTGGCAGAACATGTTATCAAAGAACTAGAACTAACTTTTGGATCAATGCAATATTTAAACATTATATATACAGAGAGAGAAAGAGAGAGATCTGGTGAATATTGAAATATTATATATATACACATTAATTAGTACTGTGGCTATGATCATGAATTTAATAAAGAGTGAAAAGGCCATTAGTCTGGGATTGCCTCCAGTTTAAGTGCTCCAATTTCAATCAGCTTTCACTGTGACTTAGAATCTTTTGGTACATCAGTTTTTACCATGCTCCCCATATACAATTATTCCAAATCTTTTTTCTCCCCCAGGCTAATCCAAGAAGACTCAGAAGAACTAGAGAAAATTAAAGGCACTAATTTCAGTTTTGCACTGATAGCAAAATAATGCATATTTTGCTTTTTAATAGAAAATTAGGGATAGCAGGTGATTTTGGAAACACTGTTGGGCTCTGTTTTCCAAGTAGGGTACTGTAATTTTAATCATTGAAGCTAAAGAAGTGAGAGAAGTTAGATGATCATATTAATCCTTCATCTAACCCTCACTGAGAGCTGAGATATCCTGCTTTGGAATATCTTCAGTTAAATACCTATATTCTACCTTAGTGGTGCATTCCATAATTTAATGAGTTCTTTAAGTCCCTTAAGTTATTTCACAAAGTAGAACAAACTGAGATAGTTGCCCAATGCTTAACACTGCTACAGCAGTCTGTCTGGGCTGCCTGGCTACATGCTTTTGAGGAATCAGTTCTCTTTCACCCCTAGACATTAGTGGGTTTTAATTGCTGGTTGTAACCATGGAGAGAATAACTGTGGACATACCCTGAGATATACTTCTTAAAGAGCAACATCAGAAGCTAACACTGTAAAGGAATATACACTTTACTAAAATAATCCAGCAATCCAAATAAACAAGCAAAAGAAAATAACAAAGCCCAGAGGGGGAGAGCAGTACCTGCAATACCTAATCCTCCTTCCTTACAGGATGATTGATTCAGGGATGGGCAAAATACCTAAACAGATGCAGAAAGCCATCCCTAGAAATTTTTATAATGGGAGATACTGGATAAGATTCCTCTTTACTTTAAGAAGACCTGAGGATGTAAGCTTAAAACGGCTGGCAGTCATGCCCCCTACCCTACACAGAAACTGCCTGCAACAGGGGAGAATGAACCCAACATGAAAGCAAACAAGAGACAAAGAGCAAGGGATGAGACCAAGAGAGAAAATGAACGCGAGAACAGCTGGGCAGACAGATTGGCCCATCTGATTCTAGGCATCCTGAAGCCAGTTTCAGGGCCTCTTTTCTAGTGGTATGACTATATAAGCAGTTACAGCTCCCTTTTTCCTTTTACATGAACAATTTAGAATTGGGGTTCTATTATTTTTGTAACAGAGCAGGATTCTATGGGGCCTTCCCAGGACCGAACCCTCCCACCCCAAAGTCCTCCACCTGCCCCCTTTCCATAGAAACACTTTAGCCAAAGAATAAACTTAATCAGAGAAGAAAACACAGAAGCAAAGAAAAGCAGTCAAACATGACAAAATAATAATAGTTTAGCCATTAAACAAAGTCAAGGACCTCTAGTTCCTCCTCAAGGGCTACAGATGATATTTTGAGCTATTTTGAAGATACTGAAGGTCCCACCAGGTGGAAGAAGTTAACTACATGATGACCACACTGTAGCTACAACATAAGCTTCTGGATCTCACACAAATCCAAGAACTGTACTCAAAGAAACAGGAACAAATCATCCCTAGAACTAATGATTAACTGTACTTAAAAAAATCAAGGTCACACCACTGGTTGACCAATTTCAAGATGATTGTCAGAGCTGACTGAGCTGTCTCCATGTAGCCCCCTCCATCCACCTGTACATCTCTAAAACTCCTCTTTAAAAACTCTTGCTCCCTGACAGTGGGGAGTTGGCTTTTGGACATGAGTCCACCTTCTCCCCAGGTTCCTGGCCTCCCAGATAAAGCAACCTTTCCTTTCCTACTTGTTTCTCATATATTGGCTTTAGAGCAGTAAGCAGCCAAACCTGAGTTTGGTAACACTTTCATACAGGGTCCTGGATAATACACATTCTAAGTTTGTTGCTTACTTGTGTGCCCTCAGTAAAATTCTAGGGTTTACAGTAAAAATTACAAGTGGATTCCCTTCCCCAGAGCTCTTAGTAGAGAACCAAAGAGAAATATTGACAGAAATTTTACACTTGACAATACACAAAACCTTCCAACTTTTGATTTAGTCACCATGTAGTTCTCATTTCAACTTTAGTTCTCAGATTAGTTGATCCTACTATTCATTCTAGAATCATTTACTGATGTTTTTCTATGTGCACAAGGTAGTGGTCAAGAAACTACCATAAAGAAGTTTCCAACTTGGTAATAATCATGATAGCAAATACTTACATAACTGGGCATACTTCTAAGTGCTTGACACACTTAATCCATACCACAACCCTATGAAACAGTTATTATCACATTTATTAGGAGTTATTATCCATTTATGGATAAGGAGGCTGAAATACAGAGATTATGATTAGCTTGTACACTGTCTCACAGGTACTAACTGACAGACCTGGGGTTTGAGCCTGAGCTGTGTGGCCTGAGATCAAGCTCTTAAACTCTACTCTGCCATCTCTTCTAGTAGTAAAGACTAAAACTATCACCATAAGTCTTTACATAAGAAAGAAAGGTATAGTCATCCAGGCACATTTAGTTCTCTATGTAATAAGTTTCAGATGTAGCAGATGATAATTGTACCTTATAAAATGAATCTCTAAGTTGTTACAGTAGTTACATATGCAGAAACACCCAAAACATGGAGATAAACAGCTTTATTTACATGTTTAGCAATTAAGGTTTCTCCATAGGAACACAAGCTTCTCTAGTGCTCTCCAACATTTAATCACTCCTCTTCTGACTCCAAAAGAGATACATTTATTTCAAATATATAGAAAATCTTAGAAGTCAGCCCTAATTTCACCATCAGTATATATACTCAGTGATAATACTTATTATGTAGTTCATGGTATAATCTTACCATTTTTATTCCTGATAGGTAGGACAGTAACACCAGGACATGCTGTTTCTCTATTTCACTAAGTATGGTTCTAGTATGTATCATGAAATTTCTACTGCGATTCGGCTTTAAAGGGATGCTTTTCAGTATTGGTGTTTTTTTTTCTTGATAATTTGCATTGAGATTGGTTGATGTAACACCCAGCTGCATTACCATAATTCCTAGAAATTAAGAGTGTGCACTAATTGTACATTTCACAGCTATTATACCTCATTTAATTCAGAGCATGTTGCCCATAAGCAGGGCAAATAGGCCATTCTTTTAAGAAATAATTCTTTCTACCTCCTGTTAGAAATGTTACTTTTTTAAAAAACCTGAAGGCATTTGATTTTTAAGATTTAATCATGAAAATGTGAATATTATAGAATCTTAATAAACCTAACTAGTGTCAACAAATGTCTTTTTAACATGTTAAGTGGAAGTATTGAATTAATGCTCTGGAAAGCAAACCAATACCTGGAAGTGAGAAGAATGAAAATTTAATCTAATAGCCAAGTGGCCTGGGTTCAAATCCTGCCTCTACTATAAGCTGACTGCATTCAACTTCTCTGTACCTCAGTATCCATGTCTAGAGAGTAGGAAGTGTTGTTATTAGTTATTATTATTACTATTTTTGATCCTAGATCTACTTTAGATGATTTAGCACATGTAAGGTACCAAGAAGATTATTTTAACAAAAAATTTTCAGTGCTTACTATGTTCAGGACACTTGAAGTTCTAAGGATTCAGCAGTGAACAGAAGAGATTTTCTTATTAAAGTCCTGACCAAATAACAATAATGCAAAAGGCGCATAAGACTGGGGGTGGAGAAGTCAATGTTAAATAGGGTGGTGAAAGAAAGCCTTGCTAAAAAGATGATTCTTGAGCAATCATCTGAAGGAGGAAAGGGAGTACATTATGCAAATATCTGGGGAAAGGGTTTTCTTTCTAGGCAGAGAGAACAGATAGTACAAAGAGCCTGAGGAAAGTTGCAATTACGGATAATGTAAAACAACTTTGATGGGTAGAAGTCTGAAATACTTATTCATGCTTATACAAAAACAATGCAACTAGTTAAGAAGTTGAAAATTCAGTTTAAAATTTTGAAGATATCTGAGATTAATTTCTAGTATGATAGCGTGAGATGCTCTGGTGACTTGTTCCCCACTGAAATGGTCAATGCTGTTTCTAATCACAAACAACAAAGAAACAAACCAAAACAGACCATTCAAAACCTCTGGAAATGATCCTAACAGCATATGGCAAATGGAAAAAAAAAAAAAAAAGTCTATTCAAGAACATCAAGGTTAGGGGCTTCCCTAGCTGCTCAGTAGTAAACAGTCTATCTGCCAACGCAGGAGACCCAGGTTCGATTCCTGATCCAGGGATGGATCCAAGATCCCACATGCCACGGAGCAACTAAGCCTTTGCGCCACAACTATGGAGCCCGTGCTCTAGAACCTGGAAGCCACAATGACTGAGTCCATGTGCCACAACTATTGAAGCCCAACTACAAGAGAAACCAACTGCAACAAGAAGTCTGTGCTCAACAACTAGAGAGTAGTCCCCACTCACCGCAACTAGAGAAAAGCCCAGACAGCAACAAAGACTCAGCGCAAAATAATAATAAATTAACAATAAATTATTTTTTTTTAAAAAGGAAAATCTAAGTTAAAAAAAATTAGGGGTGAGGGGAGGAGAGGGTGAGATGTATGGAAAGAGTAACACGGAAACCTACATCACCATATGTTAAATAAATCGCCAAAGGGAATTTGCTGTATGGCTCAGGAAACTCAAACAGGGGCTCTGTATCAACCTAGAGGGTGGGGTAGGGAGGGAGACGGGAGGGAGCTTCAAAACAGAGGGGATATATGTATATGTATACCTATGGCTGATTCATGTTGAGGTTTGACAGAAAACAACAAAATTCAGTAAAGCGATTATACTTCAATAAAAAAATTAATTTTAAAAAAAAGAAAGGCAAGTCTGTGGTATTTGAATCAGACACACCCTTCTGCTCTCTTCCCGAATCAGTAATGTGGAGACTCCACTCCAGCCCAGAAGACAAGGCTTCATCTCTTTCCAGATCCTCAGACTAGCAAGGACTTCAGCATTTTCACTCTGCCCTTACCTGCCTATTGCTGAGGCTAAGTCCTGAGTCAGCGCAGTCAAGAGGTAAGGGATCCCTTCTGCCCAACCCTCATTTATGGAGCAGAAGCTCTACCTTGGGACTGGCTTGTCGGAAATACTAAGGCCCTGATAACCCTTCCCCCAGTTCCCCAGAAGAAACAAGCTAAGAAGACCTCATTGTCCCTATGCCTAAATTCAGTGCTCTGGCTCAGAGAGTTTGCCTAAAGGGAGAGGCAGACCAGGAACCAGATAGCTCCTAACCTTTTCTCAAAGGAACAGACTTCATTTGCAACAGAAAATGAAAAAGTTAAGCCTACAGGTACTCTTAGGAATAGCAGACGGGTAGTGAAAGGCTGAGAAAGACTGAGGGCAGGAGGAGAAGGGGGCGACAGAGGATGAGATGGTTGGATGGCCTCACAGACTCAATGGACATGAGTTTGAGCAAACTCTGGGAGACAGTGAGGGACAGGGAAGCTGGCCTGCTGCAGTCCGTTGGGTCATAAGCAGTCAGACACGACTGAGCGACTGAACAACAGCAGCAGTAAAAGGCAACTGGTAGGAGATCTGATTTATAAATCTAATGAAGATACAGCCAAGACTGAGGCTGGCTAGTTTTCAGGAGAGAAAAGAGAATTAAAACAGCTGTAAGGAGCCCTCCTGGAGTCAAAACAAGTATCAGACACTGACATTAGAAACTACTCCTTCAAAGGAGACAAAATTCATTTTCACTTCCCTGGAGGCTCAGTGGTAAAGAATCTACCTGCCAATGTAGGAGACAAACAGTTTAATGCCTGGGTCAGGAAGATCCCCTGGAGAAAGAAATGGCAACCCACTCCAATATTCTTGCCTGGAGAAGTCCATGGACAGAGGAGCCTGGCAGGTTACAGTCCATGGGGTTGCAGAGTCAGACATGACTGAGCAACTAATACATTTGTACAGGAACTAGTTCCGCAGGGCATTGTTGAAAATAATAATCAGTCAGCAATCAGTGGAATTTAACAGCTGTGTGTACTCAAAGAAAGAGTGACTCTGAATGTCCCCAAAGTTGTACCTCCTTGAGGGGCAACATCAGCAGCTTAACACCATGGGATAAAATTGTTGTTGTTTAGGTGCTAAGCCACGTCTGACTCTTTCGTGAACCCGTGGACTACCCCAGGCAAGAATACTGGAATGGGTTGCCATTTCCTTCTCAAGGGGATTTTCCCAACTCAGGAATCAAACCCGAGTCTCCTGCATTGGCAAACAGATTCTTTACCACTGAGTCACCAGGGAAACCTAGGATAAAAACAGACTTCATTAAAATAATCTAGCCTATCAATAAACAAACAAATAAGCAAGTAACAAGCATTGGGTGGTAGGAATGGGAACCTACAGTACCCAGAGTTGCTGCAATATATTATCCAAAATTTACAGTTCCCAACAAAAAATTACGAGGCATACAGAGATTCGGAAATACATGACTCAGGAAAAAAAGCAGGCACCATAAACTTTAAAAGCGACCAGATGTCAGATTTAATAAAAATATATTTCAAAGTATCCATTACATATATGTTGACAGAACTAAAGGAAAGAATGACTAAAGAAGTAAAAGAAGGTATGATGATGATGCATATCAAATGTGAAATAGCAAGAAAGAGAAATTATAAAGACAAGAAGCAAATGGAAATTCTGAGGTTGAAACTATAATAACCAAAATAAAACATTCACTAAAGGGGCTCAGAAGATTTAAATTTGCAGAAGAAAGAATCAGTGACCTTGAGGATAGACTGACAAAGATTATGGAAGCTGAAAAACAGACAGGAAAAAAGAATGAAGAAAAATAACAGAACCTCCAAGATGTGGGACACCATTAATGTAAAAGTATCAGAATGAGAGGAGAGAAGAAAAAAATTCAAAACATAATCACTGAAAACTTCCCAAATTTATTGAGAAACAATAACCTACACATCCAGGAAGCTCAACAAACTCCAAGTATTATAGGATAAATTCAAAGAGACCCACAGATACAGCCCAGCAAAAATGCTTAAAGTCAAAGACAAGGAGAAAGTCTTAAAAGCATCAAGATAAAAGAGATGTGTCAGATATAAGGGAACCTCAATAACATTATTAGTTAATTTCTCAGCAGAAACAAAGGAGGCCAGAAGACAGTGGGATAAACAAGTACTGAAATGTTAAAAATAAAGATCAACCAGGAAGTCTATATCTAGTAATGCTATCTGTCAAAAATGAAGGGAAAATAAAGACTTTCTCAGATAAACTCAAAGTGTATATTCTCTCAAAGATCCAGGTGTAATGGAGCCACCTTTGCCCAGCAACCACCTTGATATAACACAATTTATTGCCATCTTTTCCTTTCCAGTCCTGCTCCACTACTCCTTCCCAGAATTATCTCCCAAGTACCTTCAGATAATTTCTTGTCTTATCTGTGGGGGGAACCGGATCTAAGACAAAGGCATTACCCAGAACTGAGGACACCACCCTTATGGCAGAAAGTCAAGAGGAACTAAAGAGCCTCTTGATGAAAGGGAAAGAGGAGAGTGAAAAAGCTGGCTTAAAACTCAACATTCACAAAACGAAGACCATGGCATCCAGTCCCATCACTTCATGGCAAATAGATGGGAAACAATAGAAACGGTGACAGCCTTCATTTTCTTGGGCTCCAAAATCACTGCAGATGGTGACTGCAGCCATGAAGTTAAAAGATGCTTGCTCCTTGGAAGAAAAGCTATGACCAACCTAGACAGCGTATTAAAAAGCAGAGGCATTACTTTGCCAACAAAGGTCCATCTAGGCAAAGCTATGGTTTTTCCAGTGGTCATGTATGGATGTGAGAGCTGGACCACAAAGAAAGCTGAGCACTGAAGAATGCTTTTAACTGTGGTGTTGGAGGAGACTCTTAAAGGTCCCTTGGACTGCAAGGAGATCAAACCAGTCCATCCTAAAGGAGATCAGTCCTGAATAGTCATTGGAAGGACTGATGCTAAAGCTGAAACTCCCATACTTTGGCCACCTGATGTGAAGAACTGACTCATTGGAAAAGACCCTGGTGCTGGGAAAGACTGCAGGCAGGAGGAGAAGGGGACGACAGAGGATGAGATGGTTGGATGGCATCAGCGACTTGATGGACATGAGTTTGAGCAAGCTCTGGGAACTGGTGATGGACAGGGAAGCCAGGCGTGCTGCAGTCCATGGGGTTGCTAACAGTTGTACATGACTGAACTACTAAACTGAACTGAATGATATTATCTTTTCATGGCAACTTTGCCTCCTCTGCCCAAAGAGACGCATGAACGCATGTCCTAAATTTTAAACACCAATGTGTTTTCCTCATTACTAGTGAGAGTGAACCTTCATAAATTTTGTTATACGTTTGCCTAGTTTTCTATTTACCTGAATCAATATTGCCTCTATTAGACTGCATATTCCTGAAATTCAGGGATTTCCATTTTTTTTTACCTTGTCTTACAGAAAAATGCTGCCCAAATGCATGTTAAATGCATGAAAAATATGAGGCTGATGTTGGTGGTAAATACAATAGAACTGACAGGCTATTATATTGCCTTTGTTTCAGTAAAATTCTCCCGATCCTGAGGTATATCTGCCTGATTCCTTCTCACTTCAGAAACAATTTAATGTACAATCTTTATCTCTGCATTTCAACTTTAAGAACTTTACGTGTGCTACTTTGTCAACCAAAACTTTTAACAAACAACTCCTGGAAATTTAGAATACAGACTTTTGAGGCATTCATTTGCTTTTCTTGGCATTTACTTCCTTAAAGAAGTCAAGAAATTATTGAAGCATGACTTTTTCATTCCAGAGACTGCATTGGCTATCCTTAATCAAGCTGTGCTTTTCTCAATGTTCCCCATTTAATCTCCTAAAATACTTCCTAAGACTTTGCCCCCCACAATGGAATCAAAACTAAATGGTCTGTAATTTCCTCAAGTGTTCCCAGATCCTGTTGTAAATAATGACATTGTGCTGGCCACTTTCCAGTCTGAATGAAGTGACCTTGTAAAAATGTCTGCTCACTCTTCTATAATGTCTTTTTCTACTTTCTGTAGGGCTCTTGGATACGGCTTGGCAAACAATACCTATTCCAAGAAACACCATTCTTCACCTCAGTCATGTTATTTCCTTCATATAGGCAGTGCTGTATCCAGAGCTAAAGGACTATGTTTAAAAGTTAATTAATATTTTAAAATAAGGAATTATAGGTGCACTGTGGCAGAAGGCCAGACCAGACGACCTATGAAAATCTGAATTGACAGAAAGAAAATCTATTGTTGTTTTGCAAACTCTAAGAAACTGCTGAACTTTCATTCAGATAGCTTTTATTGTAATCATATTCAATACCTCTTTTTTTTTAAGGAAAGAAACCATTTCCTACTTTATAATACAAATACATTTAAAATGATTTATTTCAGGCTAATGAAAAAGGAGTATTTCACCTTATTAGTAAAGATATTCCGAACAATTATGTTGCATTCAAATGAGAAATACATAATGTTCTGGTCGTCCCCATGCTTGCCCTCTGCACCCCCCATAGGTCAAAAAAAAAAGAGAATTAGGACATCTGGCAAGGCCCAGGGAAAAGCAGCTAAACTCACTGAAGGGGCAGGGTACTTCTCACATGAAGACAGACTAAAAATACAAAAACCTATTAGCGTGAAATAACAAAAGCTGAAAAGGGAAGAGGTAACTGGGACCTCTGCTGAATTCCCAGCTATGCCGGACCACCAACTCAATGAGCTAATTAAAATCAGAAACCCCATTTTTTGTTTATGGCCTACTTGTATACAAGTTCTATAAATTACCTACAAGTACTGCAACTAAAAGTAGTTTAATAAAGATATTGGGAATTTTCAACCAGGTGGCAGCAATTTTTTGTTATTTTAAGAAAAACTAAGGGGTAATCAACTTGGGAGAGTGTTTTGAACTTCAGAAATCAAACAAAATGTAAGGACACTTTTAAAGAAGAATTTGTAGAGCTAGGAGATAAGACAGCAACATTTTTTCCTTTTAACATAGGAGCAAAGCAACAATTATTCTAAAAAGTGGTTGTTCGGTTTTGATTTTGAGTAAAGCAATTGCTTCTGCTTGTGCTTTCATAACTATAAACATCACAAGCACCAGTGGGGGGTCACTGTGTACACATTTACCTTCCCTGGCGTTGTTCAGCTCTAGCAAATACCTACAACACAGTATGCTCTGTTGTAGGAGACTGGCAGCGAGGTCCCATTTAATTAACTAATTAGATGGCTACATCTAAATTAGCATTATTAGATCTTTTATAATGCTTGTTGAAACATTGCAAATTAATTTTCTTACTGGCTATGACCATCATTTGCTGCCATCACAGTATTAAGCGATAATGCCATGCACAGTAGGAAATCTCTATCGGCAGAAAATGAACATGGTCATCCTTGGACCACCAATTAGGAAACCTATTGTGTAGCAAAAACATCATTTTCTATGCTGTAATATGATCAAATAACCATTAATTACCTTCACTAGTGAGAATTACCTTCTTTGTTGAAGAAGTATTGCATTCCATATTATAGTTCAAAAATGTCAGGAGAAAGCAGCAACAAAAACATCAATTTCTAAAAATGATACATGTAATCCAAATCATATTAACCTAACATGCTCGATGTCAGGTTAAATTAACATAAGCTTTGTTACTGAGCCTGAATAATATAGCTTACCTCTTAGCCTTAGATGTATTGATTAAATAGGTCATCCTCACCTGCCTACAAATACAAATATAATCAAACTGCACTGTTCTCCAGGGAACCGAATGGCAAAAAAAACCCTGATAAATATCCAACCCAGATTCATGATAACTGAGAGCCTGTTACAAAGGTGACAGAATGAAGACAAGCAAGTCCCTGGAGCTTGCATGTGTGCGTCCATATGTGTGAATATACATGCTTCTAACGACCAGATTCCAGGAACTTTCAGGAGATTCTCAAGTCAGTCTATGACAGGCTCCCCATGGCTCCCATCCCCGACAAAGGGCACGGCTTTAGAAGGCTCATGTGTAAGCAGCCCCAGTGAGTAGAAGTGCACTATTTAGAGGCCATGAATGAACCTGAGAGCTGACGACGTCAGGCCTCAGCCTTGTTCAGCATAGTTGCTACAGCTGCAGTGGGTGGGGGTATGATGTGATAGTCAGGAAGGGCAGCCCTGGGTTGGGTTGCCAGGGTTTGCTATGGTATGATAGTCAGAAGAGGCAGCTTTGGATTAGATTGCCAGGGGTTGGTTCCAAGTCCTACCCTTTACAAGCTGTATCCCCTTAGCAAAATGCCCAAACTTCTCTGTGGCTCAGTCTCACTCAGCTGTAAAATATCACTCACTCGAAAGTTTGCTGTACCTACATATATTCTCAGGGGTTTCTGAGATGGTAAAACCCCTGTTGTGGTGGTGATCTACACAACAGAAACCATAAAATGAAAGACTAATAAATTTGTCTATGCAAAAATTAAAGTCACCGTGGGACTAAATTATCAAAGCCAAAAAAAAAAAATAACATAAAAGGATATCTTTATTTAAAAATAATCCTGCAGGGCAGAGGGATAGCTGTAATGCAGGAAGAGCTGGTAGTAAGTGAATTCAGTTTGTCTAGATATTGATGATGCTGGGTATTCGGCCCATAAAAACTTACTAATCTATCCCATTTTTGTATATGTTTGAAATTTTCTGAGATAAAACATCTAAAAACAATAAAAACATAAAAATACCATAAACAATATCAGAAAAAATGATGACAAATTAAGGGGAAAATGTTTGTAAGGCATATAGTACTAATGTGTTAATTCCCCTAACATATAAAGAACTCAAACAAATTGATTTTAAAAGGCAAAAAAGCCAACAGAGAAATAGAACCAAAATAGAAAATAAGCCCAATTACAGAAAAAAAGGAAAACTATATATAATAGTAATATATATATCATTTTATCTTTATGAAACATTTAATAGTATTTCTAGTATTTAAACTTTAAATTAAATTTTAACTAATTTAAATATTATAAATGTTGTTTATATTTTATGAAATAAAATTTGATTATATTTAAATTATCAAGTAATGCTAATTTTACTCAAAATAGGAGAATTACAAATTAAAACAACAGCAAAAATCCATTTTTGACCTATCAAATTGGCCAAGACCAGAAAGCTTGGGTAAGAATATAAAGTAGAATAACTTCTTTGGAGAGCAATTTTACAAAATCTGTGAAAAGTTAAAATGTGCATTCCCTTTAATGCATCAATTCTTTCCAGGAATTAGCTTACAGACATACTCACATGTGAATTAAAAAAAAAGGATATTAAATATAGGTGTTTGTAATAGTAAAAGATTTGCAACATCCTCAATGTCTATTGGGAAGGAACTGGTTAGATAGATTACAGCACATTCATATAATGGAATACAAGGAGGCAGTTTAAAAGAGACAGTCCCAGAATATGAGTTAATCTTTAACACATTAAAAATGAAAAAAAAGGAGAATAGCATATTAGTAAAAAAACAATATATATATATATATATATACACACTATATATATATTTATAAATACATATGCTTCATTGTAAATACATACATTGGAGAAGGGAATGGCAACCCACTCCAGTATTCTTGCCTGGAGAATTCCATGGACAGAGAAATCTGGCAGGCTACAGTCCATGGGGTCACAAAGAGTCAGACACGACTGAGTGACTTTCACACACACACACACACACATACACGCTTCCATATACACAGAATAGGGCTGTCTAGAAGGATATACAAAACAACACTACTAGTGGTTGCTTCAGGAGAGGAGAAAGCGGGTAGACGAAAATATAGGCAGGGAAGGTGTCCTACCTTCACAGTACACCCTTCTGTTACTTTAACCTCTGTTACCATGTATTAGCTATAAACATTTATAAATGTACATTTTTGCACTTAAGTGTTTAGAATTGAGTTGGCATGTACTAAATGCTCTGTAAATGTTCCTTGCTTTTATTATTGTTACTTCACTTTTATTCCAGCCTCCATTTCAGGCTTTACCTTCCTCTGTACCATTGCGCATACCTTTTTTATAATATCAAAGTCAACAATAACTAGTCCCCAAATATGCCCTGTGCTTTGCTATTTCCCTACTTATATTCATGTGCTAATCTCCTCTTTGAAATTCCCTTTTCATCTTGTAGAAATTCTTCTTACCCTTCAACTCAAATATTGCCTCCTCCTGAATTATATAATGGCTATGTAATCTTGAGAAACGTATGTAACTGCTTAAGCCTTGGTTTTCACATCTGTTAAATGGAAGGTAATAGAAATCATAAGGATTAAATGTGATAAGACAAGTAAATCTGCTTATGCATTCATCCAACATATAGTTCTTTTTCACCTATTTTGTGCAGGCATTGTGATATGCACTAGGGCTAGAACTGTGAAAAAAAATTTGACAATATCTTTGCCTTTGTGAAGCTCATAGTCCAGAAAAGAAATTTCCACTCTTAATAGATGCTATGGGACAGGGTATGAAAGTACAGGGGAGAGGCACCTACTGAAAAAAGTCAGACCTGGAGAGGAGAAAGAGTTGAGTTGGAAGACTTGACAGCTTTATGAAAGCCACCACCTAGACTAGTTGGAAGAATGGGTGCTAGTCCCAATAAAAGCCAATAAGATCCTTTCGACTCTAGAAATCCTTCTGATGGAGGTTAGAGAAAGGTCTTGCTGGTTCACACAGCCCCAAGTTGAATCATTTCTCTATTAAGAATCTGTTTGCCTTTTTTTCCCCACACAGTAAACAAATAAACAAAAAGTAAACAAATAAACAAAAACCCCACTTTTGAGCCAAAATGAAAGTCTAATTCTCCAAGGAAACCAAGAGTAAGCCTAGAGGTCTCCACGCCCTGCTGAAACAATAGTTGAGAGGCTTTCATTCGTTTTGATCAAGTAGTATGAACCGGAGATATGATCAGGTTTCACGACACAGAGAATGACCCCTGCCTGGGTAGGTGAGGAGACACCAGCAGGCCTCAGTCTGCCTTTGGAGAAGGGGGCGGCCCAAAGCCTCTCTGAGCATGTGCAAGGCAGCAGATTTATGCTGCCCTCTGCTGGTGAGCAGCTTTATTGCATTTTTTTTTTTTTTTTTTTTAACAAGGGGACTAGGACCTGAGTAGGTAGACTAGGGCCACATTTCTAGCAACCTGAAAGAGAAATAATCTGCTAAACTGAGGAGGGTGGGGCTTAGGTGAGAGTGGAGTGAGGGACAAAATTGGCCAGGAGAAGCAGAAAGACCACACACCGGGGATATGTCACGATTGGAATCCAATATAGCTCACGGAGTTATCTGTGTATTAGCTTTGTGGAGAGAAATTTTCATTTGAACTCTTGTGACATTCGAGTTGCTTAGTACTGAATGCATTCTGTTATGTATTTAGAAAATGCATTTCACTAATGCTTCCCTAATTCATGGAGGCTGCTGTTTTACCAGTCACCATGATCCTTAATCAGTAGAGTTGTATAGCATGTAGATAGTTTGTAAAAGTGCTTAATAAAAATCATTTAATTCTAAATTACATGAGTGCACTTAACCCTAAAGATATTAAAACTGATTGTTTGATGTATTGCCATGAGTAGGTAGAAATTCAAAAATAAAAGCTTCCTGCACTTAAATCAAAGAGCACCAAGCTCATAGCCACTCGGCACGAGCACATGCATCAGTGTCATGAAGCTGGGCTATGATAAACTCACCCATTTTAGGCTTTTAAACTGTAAATACGAAGTACTTCAATTTGATCAGTGATGAGATACATAAGGGAGTTTTTCCTGAGCAAAGTACTGTATGTGATCTGATAGCCTGTTAGAATCCTGTGGCGATCATCTGCAGTGTTGGTGAGGGCAGCAGGGGTGGGGCCAGCCGCCGGGTACGGCAGGGCTAATATGAGATGCTTGTCCACGCTCTAGCCTAGAGGCAGGTCTGGTCTAAGGCAGGTATTTTCACTGACTTCATTTCTCCCCTTGGGATTTCACCATAACTACATTCATACCTGTTTGACGCCTTTAGTGCCGCTCTCAGCACAAGACCATGCCCGTGAGAAAACTTAATTATGGGCTTGATTATGGGTCAAAAATAAATTTTGGAGAGATATGCCTATCCAATTTGCATTCGTCTTAACTAATCCTCCAACGATTTGCTACTTTTTTCTCAAGTTGTCTGGTTAATATGATGTCATCAATATAGTGAACCAATATGATGCGTAGAATATCCTCATTTTCTAGGTACCTTCAGACTACATATGACAAAGAGTGGAAGAGTTAGCATAAGTCTTGACCAAGAAGGTAAATGTACACCATTATCTGGCCCACACGAATGCACACCACTTTGATCTCCCTCACCAGATCACTGGGTTCACACCACGTACAAGGCTGTGCTAATCTCCCGTAGCAAGGATACCACATCAGGCATAGCAGCTGCAGTTGACACTACCATTTGATTTTGTCATAGTCCACTGTCATCGTCTAGAATTCAGCCATTTTTTGTATTGAGCCAGACTTGGTAATTAAATGGAGATATGAGAAGGACTGGGATTCCCAGGTAGCTTTGTGGTAAAGAATCCGCCTGCCAATGTAGGAGATGTGGGTTTGATCTCTGGGTCGGGAAGATCCCCTGGAGAAGGGAATGGCAACCCACTCCAGTATGCTTACGTGGGAAATCCCATGGACAGAGGAGACTGGCAGGCTATAGCTCATGGGGTTACAAAGAGTCAGACACAACTTAATGATTAAACAACAACAACAACAAATGATGAGGACCACTGCCCCTGCATCCGTTATATCACTAGGGTGACAGTAACCTCTCTCATTCTCCCCAGGATGTGACGATGCTGTTGACTTATAGCTTGGTAGGGGAGGACGCACGTTCAGGGGCTTCCTCTTGGCTTTTCCAACTATGACAGATCTTACTCCACAGAAGAATGAACCAAAATGAAGGTTCTCAAATATGTTCGTTACAAATATACATTCAATGACTAGCAAAATGACCACTGGCTAGATCTCTGTTCTTGGTCAGGACCCATTCTTTGTCTGGTTTTAACGCAATCTACACTAGCAAAAGTCATTCAAATACTTCAGGTACTAGTATCAGCTGAAATCTTGTGTCCAATTGTCATCAAAATGTCTAGGAGTAGGGAATTCCCTGACAATCACTAAGCCTCCACGCTGCCAATACAAGGCCCAAGACTTTGATTCCTGGTCAGGGAACTAAGATCCCATATGCTGGGCAGCACAACCAAAAGATTTTACAAGAAATGTCTGGATGTTCCCTATTATCCACTCTACAATTACCTTAGTGAATTGCCATTGGTCCCCCTGGAGAGGCGGATCATTATTCTATGTACCAGTCATGGTGATACAGGGTCGGAGCCTCTGGTTCAATGAATGGATTCAGGATCTGAGAACTGCCTCAGGTCCAGAAAGTAGGCAGAGAGGATCATGGCTTTTTGTTCTTTATTTGAGTGGCTACTCTTAGCCTCTGGATTATTCATCCTTGATTTAAGCATATAAATAAAGAACTATCTTTGTCAGCTGTCCATCCATCCTGCCCCTTGGGAACACCATGTTCTATGAACCATCTTTCTAGCTCTCCGAACATCAGACCATGCTGGTTGCCAATCCAACCTGACTGCTCATTACAAGAACTATGGTTTTCTTGCTGTTGACAGGTAAGTGCCACCATCTTGCCTCTGTGTTTGCAGGGTATGATCAATCCCATTCTACTACGGCCAGTTTTATAGTAGATTTTCTACCGTGAGCCATAGCCTACAGAGGGCAGCCATCCCTGAGCTTCTCAGAAATGCCAGTGGCCTCCCCACCAGTGCATAGCTTTATCACTTTGATAATAGTGTCCCCCAGACCCCATCCATGACTGCTTATTTCCAGTCTTACTTAGCATATCTGTTCTAGCATGCCCATTTCTCTATGTGTTTGATTCCATCTGTCATGGACTTCTCATTTAAATGTGGGCTCTTGCTTTTTCCAGGGCTTCCCTTGTGGCTCAGCTGGTAAAGAATCTGCCTGCAGTGCAGGAGACCTGGGTTTAATCCCTGGGTTGGGAAGATGCCCTGGAGAATGGAAAAGCTACACACTCCAGTATTCTGGCCTAGAGAATTCCATGGACTGTACAGAATCTTTAGGCTCCCATCTCATAAAACCACCCTGGCTTCTGTCAATACATTTTGGCTAGGTCCCAAAGATCCTTCTGCATCTAATCCCTTTCCAACCTCCACTTGGGTTGTGCTGTGATTTGATCCTAGTGACTGGTCTGGTGGCCAAGAGGGAAAATGAGCATAGATCCTAAGTAGGATTTCTGAGATCTAGCAGGCAGAGACCTCTGTATAATCTTTGGGGGATTGTGGGAAGGAATACTAGCCTTTAGCAGGAAGGAGTACAGGCCTAGAGGGTTCAGACTCCTCTGTGTTTTGAAAGTTCTTGAGTATAGTGACCCAGATGTCCCCATCTCCAGTTCCAAGATCCCAGTCCTTCTCCACCAGGACCCTGATGTTAGTGTAGGAGACTCGCTGTGGTTAAGAAGTCAACCTTCTTCTTTTACCCCTAAAATTAAATCCTGGATCTGATCCTCAGCATTTTCTGCCCTCCAGCTATAAGATCAGTCAAGGAGACCCTCTGACCTTCACAGTTTGCCTTTAATTGGTGATTATTTGTCTTTCTGCCTTTCACCATCTTTCGCTAAAGTATTGATAATAGCCAGCAATAGTCAACCAATTCTATAGTCTTTGTGAGGAGCACTTTTTCTGTTCCTCAACAACGCCTAGGATTTTGTACCTGTCAGCACATCGCCTTCCACTGGTACCTGCTCCAGCTCACTACCGGTAAAATTCTAGCAATCGCATTAGTATCATGCCAGGCCCATCCATCCTTCACTTAGCACCAGTCATGGGATCCTAATTACCAGCTAGACAGTGTATAAACCAGCCTCAAAATCCTATTGTACAGTTTCCCAGGACCATTCCTGGTACCAACTGCCTTGGGGCCCTGAGAAATAAACCCTGAGATAGAGATTTGCTTGCAGGATGTTTATTGGGGAATTTATCAAAACAAAACCTATAAGAAAGTGAGGGAAGCAGGTTTGGGCAGAAGAGAAATTAAACTGCAACATAGGTGCCACCGAGACTTCGGTCGATCCTGTAAGATGTGCTGGGGCTGACCAGGCCCTTCTGAGTTATCCCAAAGTGAGGCAAAGGGGCCAGGGTTTTGTAGCACTCCACTGGGCATGGACTGGCCCTGGAGAGGAGGTAGAACACTGGGCAAGACCGCTTCCTTTGACCAGGTCAGGATTTCTCTACAGTGGCACTATTGCATTTTGGACCAGATAACTCCTTGTCGAGGGGAAGAGCTGTCCTGTGTATTATAGGATGGTTAGCAACCTTCCTGGCCTCTGCCTACTAAATGCCAGTAGCATCACAGGTTAATCAAAATACTTCCAGACATTACCCATGTCTCCTAGGGGCATAAGTACTCCCAGTTCAGAGCCACTGAGCTGGGGGCATTTTATACAAGGAATGCAGCTGTGAGCCATTGAGAGTCAATACCCCCAGAAAGTGGGGGAACAGTACCTGGGTCCTGAAGGAGGCAGCATCCACTCCATGTCCCACACTAAACCAATCAACCAATTAATGCAGGAGGAAAATACAAATTTCAAATATTGTAAGGTTCCAACACTTTAATAGCTAAATCTTTAATCCATTTGTAATTTATTAGGGTGTGATGTGAGGCAGAACATTAATTTCATTTTTTTAAAATTTCAATTAATTATGTAATATTTTTAACTGACTAGGTCATCACTTCCTTGCTTATTTGAAATGTCCCTCATCATATTGTACTCTCCAATATACACATGGGTCTGTTTTTTAACTTCTTATTCAGTTCTAAAGATCATGTATGTATCTTGGTACTAATAACCTGCTAATCTGAAATTATGAAGCTAGTTTTCTTTTCAATGTAAGTATTGCTCTTCTTCAGAATTTCTTGGATATTATTACCTATTTATTCTTCCAGATAAAACTTAACATTAACTCATAAATACCCTAATCTCCAAAAACAATGATTTGAATGTTTATTAAAATTGTATTACATTTATAGGCTATTTCAGAGACTGTTGACATATTTATAATATGAAGTTCTACCTCTAGGAACCTAGTATTTTGCTCCAATTACTCAATTTTTACTTTATGTACTTCAGTAAAGTTCTATAGTTTTCTTCAATACAAATGCTGGTGTCCATTCTTGCTTGTGTGCGGGGAGGCGGGGGGCTATGGGTGAGTTTTTCTCTTATGTACAATAGCCTCCATTTATTTTTTGACATTTTTGATGTTTTACCAAAAATTACTTTTATATTTGTATTGTTTATCTGTTCCTCTTACTGAATTTATTAGTCTAATTGCCTTTAGTTGATTCTTTTAGGCTAAATAAAAATATCATCCTTCCCTTTGTAAACTCTATACATCTTTTTTTTTCTTGTGCATTGCCTAGATTCTCCAGAAGAGCACCACCTTTGATTCCTTCCTGTTTAAAAAGAAGGCCTCTAATGTTCTTTTATCATTAAGTTTGATGTTTGTAGTCTCTTTCTGAAAAATACATCATTTTGTCAACATTTTCTTCTCTTTCTAACTTATTATGAGTTTTAATTAGCATGCATATTAAATTTGATCAATTGCCACTGGGACATTAATAAACTCATTATTGACCTAGAAGGTGACTGGCAGAGTACCACTCATACCAGAAGAAGTATACTGAGCATTATGTTGGGAAAGTAATTACCCTTCTGTCTTTCTCCAATGCCTACCAGATGTAAACCCCAAAATACGAACGAGCATGTACTCCAACCTGAACACTAGCGGGAACAAACTTGTAAGGAACACACCTGGGAAGGATGGAGAAAGTCGGCTGTGCAACCGCAGCCCCATCTGAGGGCAAAGGAACACCAAGAGAAACAGGCAGCAATATCAGCAGCCAGAGATGAAGAAAAGGGGCCAAGTTGCAAGAATAGTATTTTGTGAGCACAGTGGATGCCTGGTCAGAGAGAGGGCCCTGGATCTAGCTGGGGAGAGAACGTGTGTGCGTTTATCACGGTGTTAGATGATCACTAGCTGCACGCAGTGCGAGTCCCCAAATCACTGGTACATTTCAAAACTCCAGCTCCCTGCTTAGCCTTAGAGTCCATCGTCTGGAGAAAACAAACTTAGAAATTGAGACTAAAGACAGCCTTCTCAAGGAAATAGCAAATGAAAAGTGAACTTTCAAGGAAACAACATAAATATGGGCCCATAAACATGTGGGCACCACGAAAGCATCTTTAGTTGAAGCTCACTTGAAACTTAGAGGTCTTCATTATCTTGCTAACATTTCCATTTACTGTTTATACTTAACGTTTCCATATACTGTCAGTACTTACTGAACTTGTACCTTTCTATGACTAGGTTATACAATCTTACGAGTTTCCACAAATAAATAAATAAAAGCTGTTATGTTTGCAGGGTGAACAAATGTCATTTTTACCTCTATTAAAAATATTAGTCCTAAAAATCAACACATAAATGAATTATGAAAATAATAAGTCCCATACTACCTAAGCAATCTACAGATTCAGTGCAATCCCTATCAAATTACCAATGTTTGTTGTTGTGGGGTTTTTCCCACAGAATTAGAACAAAAAAAGTTACAATTTGTTTGGGAACACAAAAGACCCTGAATGGCCAAAGCAATCTTAAGAAAGAAAAACAGAACTGAAGGAATTAGACTCCGTAAGTTCAAACTATACTACAGTATTCAAAATAATGTGGTACTGGCATACAAAGAAAGAAATATAGGTCAATGGAACAGAATAGAAAGTCTAGGGACAAACCCACACAACTATTAGTTGACCCACCATAGGTCAACTAATCTCAGACAAAGGAGGCAAGAATGTACAGGGGAGAAAAGACAAGCCCTTCAATAAGTGAAAAACTGGAAGCTACATGTAAAATAATGAAATACTGAACACTCCTTAGCACCATACACAAAAATAAACTCAAAATGGAATAAAAATCTAAATGTAAGGCCAGACAGTGAAGACTCTTAGATGAAAATATACCAAAACTCTGACATAAATCACAGCAATGTCTTTTTTGACCCACCTCCTAGAGTAATGGAAATTAAAACAGAAATAAACAAATGGCATTTAATTAAACTTAAAAGTTCTTGCACAGCAAAGGAAATCATAAAGAGAACAAAAGACAACTCCCAGCATGGGAGAAAATATTTGTAAATGATGCAAACGACAGGGCATAATCTCCAAAATATACAAACAGCTCGTGTAGTTCAACATCAAAAAACCCAGTCAAAAAACAGGCAGAAGATCTAAATAGACATTTCTCCACAGAGGGCATGCAGATGGCCAACAGGCACATGGAAAGATGCTCAACATCACTAATTATTAGGGAAATGCAAATCAAAACTATAATGAACTCACACCAGTCAGAATGGCCATCAGCAAACAAATCTACAAACAATAAACGCTAGAGAGGGTGTGAAGAAAAAGGAATCCTCCTACACTGGGAACGTAAATTGGTACAGCCATTATGGAGAACAGTATGGAGACTCCTTAAAAAACTGAAAATACAACTACCATATGATCCAGCAATCCCACTCCTGGACATACAGAACCATAATTTGAAAAAATACATGCACCCCAATATTCACTGCAGCATAGATATAGAAACAATCTAAATGTCTATTGACAGGAGTGAATGAAGCAGATATGGTACATAGATATGATGGAATATTATTCAGTGGTTAAAAAAATGAAATAGTGCCATTTGCAGCAACATGGATGTATCTAGAGGTTATCATACTAAGTGAATTCAGACAGAGAAAGACAAATATACGATATCACCTACGTGGAATCTTAAAAAGTGGTATAAATGAACGTATTTATAAAACGGAAATCAAGTCACAGATGCAGAAAACAAATTTATGGTTATTAAAAGCAAGGGGAGGGGGTCTAGGGATAAACTAGGAGATTGGGGTTAACATAGACATACTGACACATGTGAAAAAGGTAACTAATAAGTGCAGGGTAAGGGAGTTAGAGAAGGCGAGGTTTGGAAAAAGAACAGATCACCTTTAATGAGGCGAGAAGGGGCCATTAGTCAGCTGCTGCACTGACCCAAGAAAGAGTGAGCTTATAGAGGCATATATGTGGAAAGCTACTCTCTTAAGGGCGCCTGTTCTTCTCCAAGGTTGTTCGGAGTAGTTATCTCCTAAATGGCTGGGGCAAGGAATTCTGGAGATCGGCCAGAGGCTGGACCTGCTGGGAGCTGGATGTAATCAACCTCAATGTCCTTTTTTTTCTCCTTCGGGTGAGAGTGTTCTTTGTTTTGCATAGACTGGTAGGGAAGACCTGGAGGGGAGTTTTAACTCCAGGCTATTTTGAGCCATGTAACTTTCCTTCAATAAGGATCTACTGTAAAGCACAGGGAACTCTACTCAATATTCTGTAATAACCTATATGGGAAAAGAATCTAAAAAAGAATGGATATGTATAACTGATTCATTCTGCTGTACACGTGAAACCAACACAACCCTGAAAATCAACTATACTCCAATTTTTTTAAGAAATGTAAGTCAGCCTGGTCTTTTCCTCACTTGGTGAGGACTCAAGGCAGCCAGGAAGCTCTGGGAAGGCTGGGACACCTCCACTCTGGTTCCGTTCATTTTACGCAACTGTGGTCAGGAGCACAAGAGGGAACTCAGGAAAGGTATCGGAGGGAGGTTAGCTTTAGAGTCCCTAAAAATGCCTTTAATAGAAGGAAACTGAAGCCTCTCAGAAACAGAACCTTTTATCAACTCTGCTTTGGAAGTCCTCATAAGAAGACGGTTTGTGTTCTAAAGTGGGGGATAATAAGCAATCAATAAAACCAGTGTTCCAGATATGATCCTGGGGCAAGAAACAAGGGTCATGGAGGAGCCAAGTCAGTCAGCAAGGCCTGATAATTTGCCTCTCTAAATATCTCTGGCAATCATCTCCCCTTCCCATCTGAATTTCCACCACCCTACTTCAGACCCTCCTCACTTCTCACCTTGCTTATTCAACAGCCAACACTGTACAGGCTCAGAAGACCTTTCCCTGTCCACCTGCCTTGGGTTCTCCCAGTATCTTCCTTCAGTGCAGACATGATCAGGTCACTGCTTAACTAACCTCACCCCCTTACCTGCAGTAACATCTTCCCAAGTGGGGTCTGCATTAGTCACCAGGGGTGCTGATTTTAAATGCTGATTCCAAGGCTTGGCACATCAGGATCAAAGTCTCTGGGTGTGTGACGTTTTAGAAAGCTCCCAAGTGATTCTTCAGCACATTATGATGAGAGAATTCCTGAACTACAGTCTAAGCTCAGACTCCTCAGGGCAGGAGACCCATCCTCAGAGCCTCATCTCCTCCACTCACTCCCCATTTTTACTGTTAGAGCTGCAGACAGCTGAATCACATGTGCTGTGTTGAAGCAGACCAGGCATGACCCACATCTGTCCTCTTCATAATCACCCCCTTCTTTTCCTCGGACTGCTAAGACCCCTGTGTATCCCACTCCTTCCTCCTTGAAGCCTTCCCTGATGATGCCTCCACCTGGATGTCTTTCTTTCCTTGGGGCTCCCGCAGCACTGTGCATACTCTCCTCTTCCAGGATGCACCCCAGGCTACTGCTCTATAAATATCTGCCTCTCCCCTAGACTGGGAGGGTCTGAGAGCTGAGTTTGGGTCTTATCTATTTCAGCACATTAGCTGCTCACTGACTATAATGATACTCACTCCAGACTAGTGCTGTCCAACTGAGGCATACATGCAGGCATGAATATAATTTTTAATTTTTTAGTAGCCATTGTGAAAAGACTAAAAATAAACAAATGAAATTAATGATATTTTTATTTATCTAAAACATTACCAGGTTAACATATGATCCACATAAAAAACTATTGAGGTAATTCACATTTTTTGTTCTTATCCAACATCTTTGAAAGTTCACTGTGTATTTTTTACCTAACATTTCTCAACACAGCCCAGCCACATTTCAAGCATTCAGTTGGTACATGTGACTAGTGGTTCCCATACCGGACAGCACAATTCTGCAAGGAGATGAAGCCAGTCCATCCAAGAGGAAATCAGCCCTGAACATTCACTGGAAGGACTGATACCGAAGCTGAAGCGCCAATATTTTCGCCACCTGATGCAAAAAGCTTATTCACTGGAAAAGACCCTGATGTGGGGAAAGATTGAGGGCAGGATCGAAGCAGGTGACAGAGGATAAGATGGTTGGGTGGCATCACTGACTTGAAGGACATAAGTCTGAGCAAGCTCTGGGAGTTGGTGATGGACAGAGAAGCCTGGCGTGCTGCAGTCCAAGGGGTCGCAAAGAGTCGGACACAACTGAGCGACTGAACAACAAGACTAGAGAGGATGCTTATCCGCACCTACGTGGGAACTGCTGCACATAAAGAAAGCTACAGTCAAGTCCAGGCTTCATCCTTGGTGGTTACACGGCCCTGGAATGGATTTTATCAGGACCTGGTTACCCCTGGTCTCCCTGTGTGCTGCACAGAGCTGTGAGGCCAGGTCTGGCCAGGAGGGTCCTGCATGTGAGCTGTGCCTGGCCAGCAAGGAGGCTTCAGGACCATCAGAAGCTAACAAGCCTTTGCTACCAAGCACTGAGCTGAAATGCACTGTAAGTTGCTCCTTTCTGGAACATTAAAGGTGTTAAGCGAGAATGCTGCATTCTTTGGTGTGCAAAGCCACACCCTCCACACCATCATCAGGGAAGCTTGGGTCACCAAAAGAAAAAGCTGCAGAAGAGTAAATACAGCTCATTTGTAGATGCCTGGGTAGAGGTAAGCTCCAGATATCCACGCCTTCTAGGGACATCATTCCATCTGAGGGAGGAGACTTTAAAAAAATGTCTTAAGCAGGAAACTTAGAACACTTTCAAGACGCGAGCTGTTTGTCTTGCTCAGGCCTGTCTGCTGACTCCCTCTAACTCAGACGCAGGGAGTGTTTGCTGGGCCCAACCTCTGCTCTCCTGGGGTCAGAAATAAGAAAATGAGTCTCTGTCTCCTGGCCCCACACTATGGTGACCTCGACTGAGAAGCCTAGTGCCAGCTGGCACTCAGAGTAGGGTAGAGCCAAGTCGACTTGGCACTCCCAGCCTGGCACCCTCTTGGTGGGCAATAACCCAAAGCAGTCTTTCCCCCTGCTCCCCCTCCTGTAGGTCCTACTTTCAATTAAAACAGTCAGGTACACAAATTAGCATCAGAACCAAAATGGTTTCCTGGGAAACTAATGACAAAAATCCCAGTTTTAAAACATTTTCTTTACAACCTAGAGAGCAAAGCCATGCCTTTCACGAAAACAAAAGCCCTGAGCCAAAGAACTCCATCTCATAAAGAAGTGTCATTGACCAAAGATTCTGAAATAGATGAAAAGTGTTATTGGAAGCTTTCAAGCCATGCTTTATGTCGTTTCCTATACCTTGCTCCCATATAATCCCTGCCCACCATTCACTCAGGCCTATTTTCCCTCAAGTGAAACGTTTCCTTGTTAATTTCTCTTCCCAGCAGTTCTCCTTCTTGCAAGAAGCTGAACTCCTCAGAATGTAAACAGATGAGGATGATCAGACATTTTTGTCATCATCAGGTAGAGAAGATTCAATATCATACCTTTAACCACTAAAATATATTGAATCTAATTCAATATCATACTTCTAACCATTAAAATATACTGAATCTGATTCAGTATCATACCTCTAACCATTAAAATATACCCCTAGAAAATTATCTGAGAAAAATTTGCCAGTAATAATAATAGTGTGCATTTATGTAGTGATTAATAGTTTATAAACTGCCTTCACATATATTTCCTCAATTCAACTTCATGATAGTTGCAGCAGAAACAAGACATTCAGCCTTTATGTGAAGTCTTTCCTAGGAAGCTTCATTCAATTGATGAATGAGCTGAGAGCTTTCTGGGTGCAGACTTGTGGGAGGAATAGAAAATATACAATTAAAATTCACATAAACCTCTGACAGAGGTACACATCATGCTATGTGAACACATTAAGAAGGGCCCTCAATGAAGAATTTTAATATCAGATAATCTCTCAATCTGAAGAAATTAAACTCCTTTATAATGGGATTTCTGGAATCCTAACAAGCTAGTAAGGGAGGTATTGGTAGAGAAGCACACCCAAGGACCCCTGAATGGCACCATGCTGGCTGTGTCTTACCTAGAAGGTATAACTATAGTATGCGTGTAATATGTATGTATCATATATGCAGTGACAGCATGGAACTAGAGTAGTGTGGCAGTCATAACATCAGGTACAGGCTTGATTCCTTCACAGTATACCATGATCCACGTGCTCTTAGCCTTAGATTCCCACAGTCTAGTGGTAACTTCTGAATGTAGCCACTGCTTAAAATATTTTATAGTTTCCCTTTACTGACCTTTTCTCCATATGCCCTTCGTCTTTCCTCTTGTTTTCTAATTATAAAAGTAACACCCATACATACTCATGGTAAACAATTCCACATACACAAATATGAAATTTCAAAATGAAAGTCTTCCACAGTCACCTACCCCAAATATTGCTTATACTTTGGGGGCATATCCCTATGAGGTTTTTTAAATGTATATATTTACATATATATTTTAATAGGAATAGGACCATATTATGCATAGCATTTAATAACTTGCTTGAGAAATACAACTTTTAGATATCGTTCCATGTTTGTATAGACTTAACATTCATTTCCCCTTTATGGATCACAGCCTTGTCATGGCAAAGGAACTTGTGTGACTCAGTGAAGCTATGAACCATGCCATGTAGGGCCACCTAAGACGGATGGTGAGAATTCTGACAAAACGTGGTACACTGGAGGAGGGAATGGCAAACCACTCCAGTATTCTTGTTGCAAGAACCTCATGAACAGTATTAAAAGGCAAAAAGATATGACACTGGAAGTTGAGCCCCCCTGGGTTGGAAGGTGTCCAATATGCTACTGGGAAAGAGCGGAGGGCAATTACTAACAGCTCAAGAAAGAATGAAGTGGCTGGGCCAAAGTGGAAACAACTCTCAGTTGTGGATATGTCTGGTGGTGAAAGTAAAGTCTGATGCTGTAAAGAACAAAATTGGATACAAACCTGGAATGTTAGATCCATGAATCAAGGTAAACTGGTCAAGCAGGAGATGGCAAGAGTAAACATCGACATTTTAGGAATCAGTGAACTAAAATGGACAAGAATGGGCGAATTTAATTCAGATGACCATTTTATCTACTTCTGTGGGCAAGAATCTCTTAGAAGAAATGGAGTAGCCCTCACAGTCAACAAAAGAGTCTGAAATGCAGTACTTGGGTGCAATCTCAAAAATGACAGAATGATCTCTGTTCGTTTCCAAGGCAAACCATTCAGTATCACAGTAATCCAAGCCTATGCCCCAATCACCGATGCTGAAGAAGCTGAAGTTGATGGGTTCTATGAAGATCCACAGGACCTTCTAGAACTAACACCAAAAAAAAAAGATGCCCTTTTCACCACAGGGGAGTGGAATACAAAAGTAGGAAGTCAAGCGATACCTGGAGTAATAGGCAAGTTTGGCCTTGGAGTTCAAAATAAAGCAGGGCAAAGGCTAACAGAGTTTTGTCAAGAGAATATATTGGTCATAGCAAACACTCTTTTCTAACAACACAAGAGATGGCTCTACATATGGACATCACGAAATGGTCAATACCAAAATCAGACTGCTTATATTCTTTGCAGCTAAAGATGGAGAAGCTCTATATAGTCAGCAAAAACAAGACCTGGAGCTGACTGGCTCAGATCATCAGCTCCTTATTGCAAAATTCAGACTTAAATTGAAGAAAGTAGGGAAAATCACTAGGTCATTCACATATAACCTAAATCAAATCCCCTATGACCATACAGTGGAGGTTATTGATAGATTTAAGACATTTTATCTGGTAGACAGAATGCCTATAAGAACTATGGACAGAGGTTCATAACACTGTACAGGAAGCAGCAATCAAAATCATCACAAAGATAAACTCAAAATGGATCAAAGATCTAAGCATAAGACCAGAAACTATAAAACTCCTAGAGGATAACATAGGCAAAACACTCTCTGACATAAACCAAAGCAGGATCCTCCATGACCCACTTCCCAGAATATTGGAAATAAAAGCATGAATAAACAAATGGGACCTAATTAAAATTAAAAGCTTCTGCACAACAAAGGAAATTATAAGCAAGGTGTAAAGACAGCCTTCAGAATGGGATAAAATAATAGCCAATGAAGCAACAGACAAACAATTAATCTCAAAAATATACAAGCAACTCCTGCAGCTCCATGCTAGAAAAATAAACAACCCAATCAAAAAGTGGGCCAAAGAACTTAACAGACATTTCTCCAAAGAAGACATAAAAATGGCTAACAAACACATGAAAAGATGCTCAACATCACTCATTATCAGAGAAATGCAAATCAAAACCACAATGAGGTACCACTTTACACCAGTCAGAATGGCTGCCATCCAAAAATCTACAAGCAATAAATGCTGGAGAGGATGTGGAGAAAAGGGAACCCTCTTACACTGTTGGTGGGAATGCAAACTAGTACAGCCACTATGGAAAACAGTGTGGAGGTTCCTTAAAACACTGCAAATAGACCTGCCATATGACCCAGCAATCCCACTGCTGGGCATATACACCAAGGAAACTAGAATTGAAAGAGCCACGTGTACCCCAATGTTCACCGCTGCATTGTTTACAATAGCCAGGACATGGAAGCAACCTAGATGCCCATCAACTGACGAATGGATAAGAAAGTGGTGGTACATATACACAATGGAATATTACTCAGCACTAAAAAAAAATTCATTTGAATCAGTTCTACTCAGGTGGACGGAACTGGAGCCCATTATCCAGAGTGAAGTAAGCCAGAAGGAAAAACAACAATACAGTATACTAACGCATATATATGGAATTTAGAAAGATGGTAACGAGAACCCAGCATGCGAGACAGCAAAAGGAATGCAGATGTATAGAACAGACTCGTGGACTCTGTGGATGAGGGCAAGGGTGGGATGATATCGGAGAATGGCATTGAAACATGTTGATTATCATATGTGTAATCAATCGCCAGCCAGGATTGATGCTCGGGGCTGGTGCATCGAGATTTCCTGGGGGGAGGGAGGAGGGAGGGAGGAGGGAGGGGGGTTCTGGAGGGGGAGCATATGTAAACCCATGGCGATATCATGTCATTGTATGGCAAAACTAATAAAAAAAATCATCACAAAGAAAAAGAAATGAAAGAAGGCAAAGCAGTTGTCTGAGAAGGCTTTACAAATAGCTGAGGAAATAAGAAAAGTGAGAAGCAAGGGAGAAAGGGAAAGATATACCCAACTGAATGCAGAGGTCCAGAGAATAGCAAGAAGAGATAAGAAGGCCTTCTTCAATGAACAATGCAAAGAAGCAGAGGAAAACAACAGAATGGGAAAGACTAGAGATCTCTTCAAGAAAACTGGAGATGTCAAGGGAACATTTCATGCAAGGATGGGCACAATAAAGGACAGAAATAGTAGGGACTTAACAGAGGCAGAAGAGATTAAGTAGAGGTTGCAAGACTACACAAGAGAATGATACAAAAAAGGTCTCAATGACCTGGATAATCACAGTAGTGTGGTCACTCACCTACCAGGCATCCTGGAGTATAAAGGCAAGTGGGCCTTAGGAATCATCGCCACAAAGCTAGTGGAGGTGATAGAATTCCAGCTGAATTATTTTAAATCTTAAAAGATGATGCTGTTAAAGTGCTGCACTCAATATGTCAGCAAATTTGGAAAACTCAGCAGTGACCACAGGACTGGAAAAGGTCAATTTTCATTCCAATCTCAAAGAAGGACGGTGCCAAAGAATGTTCAAACTACCATACAGTTGTACTTATTTCGCATGTTAGTAAAGTTATGCTCAAAATCCTTCAAACTAGGCTTCAACAGTACATGAATCAAGAACTTCAGACGTACAAACTGGATTTAGAAAAGGTAGAGGAACCAGAGATCAAACTAGTAACATATTTGGTGGATCATAGAGAAAGCAAGGAAATTCCAGAAAAACATCTACTTCTGCTTCACAGTTAAGTCTTTAGCATAGTCAATGAAGCACAGACATGAAACAAAGGACTAGTTCCAAATTGGGAAAGGGGTATGTCAAGGCTGTATATTGTCACCCTGCTTATTTAACTTATATGCAGAGTACATCATGCAAAAATGCTGGGTTGGATGAAGCACAAGCTGGAGTCAAGATTGCTAGGAGAAATACCAATAACCTCAGATTTGCAGATAATATCACTCGAATGGCACAAAGTGAAGAGGAACTAAATAGCCTCTTGATAAGGGGGAAAGAGGAGAGTAAAAAAGCTGGCTTAAAACTCAGCATACAAAAAACTAAGATCATGGCATCTGGTCCCATCACACTTCATGGCAAATATATGGGGAAAAAGTGAAAGCAGTGACAGATTTTATTTTCTTGGGCTCCAAAATCACTGCAGATGATGACTGCAGCCATGAAATTAAAAGACGCTTTCTCCTTGGAAGGAAAGCTATGACAAATGTAGATAGCATATTAAAAAGAAAAGACATTACTTTGCTGACAAAGGTGCATATAGTCAAAGCTATAGTTTTTCCAGTAATCATGCATGATATGTGAGTTGGACCATAAAGAAGAATGAGCACTGAAGAACTGATACTTTCAAACTGTGGTGCTGGAGAAGCTCTTGAGAGTCCCTTGGACTGCAAGGAGATCAAATCAGTCAATCCTAAAGCACATCACCCTGAATATTCATTGGAAGGTCTGATGCTGAAGCTCCAATACTTTGATCACCTGATATGAAGAGTGGGCTCATTGGAAAAAAGCCTGACACTAGGAAAGATTGAAGGTAGGAAGAGAAGGGGATGATAGAGGATGATTTAGTTGGATGGCATCACTGACTCAACAGATATGAATTTGAGCAAACTCCAGGAGATAGTGAAGGAAGGAAGCCTGATGTGCTGCAGTCCTTGAGGCTTCAAAGAGTCATACAGGACTTACTGAATAAACAACAAAAGCATTCATTTATGACTGCATAGCTATTCGCTGTGTAGATGCACCATAATTTATTGAAGTCACCTTCTACTGATAAATACTGAGCTGTTCATGTAATTTTTCAGTCTTATGAACAATGCTGTAATTAATATCCTTATAAATATTCATTAGCACATTGGTTTGAGTATTTCCAGAAAATAAATTTCTAAAAGTTGAGTTGATAGCATAACTTCAATAAGGGCAAAGCTTTAACATCTAATAATAATAAATCCTGAAAATATTTTTGGTCAAAATAAAACTTGACAATAAACGAGGAGGAGAGAGAAGATTTATTGAGCAGCTGCTCTGTACCAGTCATGGTGCTAAAAACCTGCATTATCTCACATGCTGTGTTGTGTTCAGTGGCTCAGTCATGCCGACTCTTTGTGACCCCATGGACTGTAGCCCACCAGGCTTCTCTGTCCATGCAATTCTCCAGGCAAGAATACTGGAGGGGGTTGCCATGCCCTCCTCCAGGGGATCTTCCCAACCCAGGGATCGAACCCAGGTCTCCCTCATTGAAGGTGGATTCTTTACTATCTGAGCCACCAGGGAAGCCCAAGCATACTGGAGTGGGGAGCCTATCCCTTCTCCAGTGGATCTAACTGACGCAGGGATCGAACTAGGGTCTCCTGCATTGCAGGAGGATTCTTTACCAGCTGAGCTATCAGGGATGACTGCATTATTTCCTAACTCCTAGAAATTCTGAACACGTGACATTATTATTCCTATTTTAGAGAAGAGGAAGGTGCAATACAGAGGTTGAACTTTTCCAAGGATACACACTCAGCAAATGGCAGAACCAGGATTGGAACTTGGATCTTTCTGATTCTTTCTACTTTCTACCACTGCCTTTAAGTAATATAAAATCACATTGCTGGTTTCTTGGTTTAAACTTCAATTGACTCCAAAAAAAACCTCAAAAATATTTTAAGCAGTTTCAGAACTGCTGAAATAAATATATATCTTCTCAAACTTATATATCAAAGACATTACTCACCTGAAATAACATGTTTTACTATGTTAATTATAAAATGTCTCATTAATTTAGTCTCTTCCTTTTTCTTACTGAATAACAGTGCTCTACATAAAAATAATACATCTAAAAATACATACATTTCTTTGTCCTTAAATCCTTCTGCTCCGGGTTTATGCAAATTTTATTGTTTAAAGTAAGAGTATGGAAGCGAGCTCATTATGAAGTCAATTTGGCTACATGCTTCATTGTACTTGAGTAGAACTAACCTGTCATCTAAATTGTCTCTTCTTTGCTTATTAATTACCACCTCTTTTTTTTTTTAACCTGTTTTTGAAAAACAGGACTTCCCTGTGGCTCAGTGGTAAAGAACCCACCTGCAAATGCAGGGGACATGGGTTCAATCTCTGCTCTGAGAAGATCACAAATGCCTCAGAGCAACAAAGCCTGTGGCCCACAACTATTGAGCCTGGGCTCTAGAGCCCTCATACCGTAACTCTCAATGCCCGTGTGCCCAGAGCTCATGCTCCAAGAGCTCCACAACAAGAGAAGCCACTGCAATGAGAAGGCCATGCGCTGCAAGGAAGAGTAGGCCCTTCTCCCCAACCCTCCATAATTAGAGACAGCCCGCACACAGCAATGAAGAGCCAGCACAATCACAGATAAATAAAGAAGAAGAAGAAGAAAGAAAACCCACAAGTTCTATACTGTTTTTAAGGGGTTTTTTTTGTTTGTTTGTTTGTTTTTTGCTGGGGCAGTTTCTTCTGGAAACAAAATACAGAAACCATGACACAAGATGGTTGGGGAAAAAAGTGAAACCAGGAGGCCAAAAATAAATAAATAAATAACATTCAGATACGCTTCTCTAAATAGTAGTGTCTCAATTGCTTCATTTTGGATTGTCAACTCACAAGGCAATACCTATATTTTCCATTGCAATATTTTATTCATAAATGATTTGCTCATCAGCACCGGGTTGGCCCTTTGGTCCAGACACCGTCCTTCTGTACTTCCATAGCACCTTCTGCATACTTCCATCATTTCACCTGTCACACTGTTTCTCCCCAACAGACTGAAAGTTTTTGATAACAAAGACCACATCTCTGTTATCACTGTGCCCTTGGTTCCTGGCATAGCACCCAGCACATGTAAGTGCTCAATAAATACCTGTTGCTTGAATGAATAACCTCAAAAGCACTGCTTTCCCTAAACTTTTCACCTGACACAATTTCAGCAAAGAAGCAGACTCTCAAGGTGGCTTGATTTAAGGGAGGGATGTACAGTCATAACAGAGAATGTCAGGAAACTCAGTGGCAGCTTCCCCAGACGCAGCCTTTGTTTTCATCTTTCACCAATATTAACCCAGAGCTCAGCTCGTTACAGTCCCCCTGAAGAGATTCATTCGCACCACAAGCATTAGTAGTCAAAGTTGATTTCCATGAAGACTCTGCATCGATATTAGGGAAGGGAGGACTCCTTAACAATCCTCATCAAACACCTCTGTTCCCAAAGGTTCTTTCCTCCCCAGAGTGCTTCAACCTCACAAGCCTCTTCCCTGTATCACACAGAACAATGTAGTTGTTCCCCGGCTTCTTTCTCCAAACTTCCACGCTCACACCTATCAGAGCCCACAGTAGACGCAAGCCTTTCAAAGACAGTGGGCGAATGTGTGTGTGTGTTAAAATAACATTTTCCTCTTACATCAGCATTTACAGTTGTTAGTATTTAAATTTGGTTTTCAAATCATTTTAAGCAACCTAACATAAGCAAAAATCATGCCTTTTCCAAATGTACCACTTTAAAAGTTATCTTCCACCTTGCCACTCCAAGGAAGAATTAGTAGTTCCTGTTGGTGATTCCAGCTCACGGGTCAAGCAAAGCCCTTCCCACCTGGCCTAAGCTGAACTCACCCCATCATCTCTTGCTGCTTCAAGGTTCCTAGTCTTTGGTAAAAGGGCCCCCTGGCCCAAGGCCCTGAGGTCACCATTGCAGCTGAAGCAGAAACTTTTCTCACCTGACACCTGGTGTCTCCCCTGCTGTGGTCTCCAATAAATTGTCTTCTCCCTTATTACCTTGATAATTATAATGCAATTATCATACAATTTATTGACCAACTATGATGTGCCAGGAACTATGCTGAACACTTCTTATATGTTACCTCATTTAATCTCTAGGACCACCCTATAAATGATGATGATGGTTATTTTTATTTCACAGATAAGAAAACTCAGGTTAATAGAAATTAAGTAATTTGTCTAAACGTGCTGAACTCACAAGGGGCTTGGATGCAACTCTGATTCTAAAGCCTGTGCATCACCTTTGCTTCCATGGTCTCTTGATCCAGTGTTACCTCCTTATAACCAAGGCAATCTGAACATCCTCTCCTACCTTTCTCTCTTGTGTTGATATTGGCTACTTAGAGGTCTTAACCTTACCCTTTCCCTATAGGTCACTTATGACCTGGTCAACTGTCTTGCTCTTAACTCAAGCTGTGTGGTTTCCACCCTAGCCATTGGCACAGTTGACTCTGGACCCTTCTTTTTTTTCCCTCCTTTTCCTCCTTGCTGTGGCCTTGGATGATTTGCTCCTATTTTTTTCTTCCTCTTTTGTATTCTTACCAGTTAGTAAATCTCTACTGAGAAACATAAGGTACCTAACTTCATCTATGTCTAGCCTAAACCTAATAAACTTCCTATTTTTCTTTATTATGCCATCTTTGACAGTTCCCAGCAATTCCTGAATGTCCCCCAGTACATTTTGCTATTCTTAAAAATCAATAATTTTTATTGAATGTTAAGTTATTAAGAAAAAATCTCTAAGTCATATGGTTACATGAAAAAGGCAAAGTGCAGAGGAGACTATATGCTATAATACTAGCACGTAAAAAGGACTTTAAAAAATACTTGGTTTTGGTCATTTGGGGGTGAAATGAAGATTTTTACTGAGCAAATGAGGCACCAGGGTAGGAAGAGATTTTACTATATATCTTTTATAGTTTGTGGTGTTTGAATCACATGAATTACCAATTTTAAAAACAGACGAGTGATTTAAAAAAAAAGAAGAAATGCAAGCAGCCTTTCTGATGGGCAGGAGAGGGTGTTATCTACAGTTGCAGGTAAACAATAATAAAAAAAAATAATAAAATAGTTTTGAGAAAGAACACAAAGAACCTGTTCCAGAAGAATGTCCAGTGTAACCCAAAACATCCAGCATTATTGGCAATCTGGGCAATGGTCTGAAAGTAATCAGCTGTAATCAGCTATATCAGGAAAGGACTGATTAGCTGTATGTGTCCTGTTTCTTGCACTGCGCATGCCTATGGGTCAGAACTTTCTCATTCAGGTAGAACTCCATAATGCTTAGCAGTAATAGGTAAAGATTGCCACAAAGAATCGCTTTACCTCTAAGAAGAGCAAGAAGCTATTTCAGCGTGATTTGAGTCCTAAAAACTCACAGGATCTTTTGGGGCACAGTCGAGTTGATATCAGCTCAATTTCTTCTTAATAGCATGAGACAGACGGCAGTCTGTGCCCTCACCCGCATTCCTAGGCTTAGTCTTAGAGAGCAGATAACCTGCCCCAGGCCAGCTCTACCCAGCTCCCAACACCAGTGACGAGGAAGCTAGACTTGCTAGCTTTGTAATGTCTTAGGGTAGAATAAATTCCCCAAGGCCATCCTTAGAAGTGGCTGGACTTCCTAGTTTTCTTTGGCTTGGAGATAACCAAGGGTTGACACCCCCTGTCCCCTGCCCTGGGATCAGAATGGGTTGGACATGACTTCAGGCTTCTCGGACCAGGGCAGCCTGAACATCCTCTTCTACCTTTCGCTCTTGTGTTGATTTGGGGTTACTTAGAGGCTTTAACCTTACTCTTGCCTTACAGGCCACCCATGCCCTGGTCGACTGTCTTGCCCTTGACGCAGGCTGTGTGATTTCTATCCTAGCCATTCACACAGTTGACTCTGGATCCTTCTTTTCCCTCCCTCGTGGGAGCAGGATAAACAGCAGCTCTTGTAGTAGTTTATGTCACGTGACGCTCATAGCAGATGGGATTTCATCTGGATAGTATTTTAAGCCTGATTTTAGAATCTTAAAGTGACTAAAAACAATGGGAACAATGTGAAGCTAGCTTTCAGCTTTTGCCAATTCTAAGAGCTGTAGACAAGCTCTAGTGGATTCGGGGAGCCCCAAGTTATTCCAGAGTGGGATCACATGGAGACTGGTAATGGATATCTGAACCCTTTCATTCCAGGAGCTTACATCTGAGATAATTATTACAATATCTGATCATCAGTCTGGGTTTTTATGTTTCTCTTTTAAGAAAGATTTTAAACACTAAAAAAAAAAAAAAATCTTCTAAATCTACCTTGGGTTGCAGGTAGGTAGTGTATCTGGAGAATGCTATCAGTAACAAACCCTGTAAGGCAGTGAGGGAGGCAGGACAGGGCAAAAAGAGAGGCTGAACTTAACTCAGTCACAACAGACTTTAGCTGACTTCACCTGGTGAGCTTTGAACCTGGGGTGGTTTTTCAGAGCTTTTTGGAACTGAGATAAGAGGGTCTTCTATCTCTGCACAAACCAGGCACTGGATACAGGCTCCCAGAGGGAGGGACTGTGAGCTGCTGAGGTAGCTCCCTTAGGCTGCAGGCAATTCCTGAAGAAGGATTCATCTACAGGTGGTCAGCAAGGCACAGTCCTAGCAGCTGAGAGAATTACTACCTCAGACCTCACAGGGGACCTGGGTGGTGTGACGTAGCATCTCCTACATAATCAAACACCAAAAGGAATAACCAAAAAATGCATCACAGCTCTGAAAGTAGCATGCAGTAAGTCCCAGGAAATAAGGTAGTATGAAATTTGATGGAGCCTTGTCCTGGATGAATATGTTAGGAAAGTTCTTGAAGCCATAATCGTCTGTGTATGATTACCTTCTGACTCTGAAATTGCCAGTTCAGTAAGCAAAGGGAGGCTGATTAAAAGTCATATATATTCTAAAGCCCTCGGAGGCAGGACCTCGTGGGGCCAATTCAGGGAATTCTTACTACAAATTCTTCAGTATTTTTTGCATTTCTGTGCATTCCCTGAGCAGGTGGCCGCTACCTGCAGCTTATAATTACAGGCTCTAGGTACGCTGTACTGTGCAAGGAGCCCGTCTGTGGTGCCAGGGCCGAGGGGGAAATACACAGCATATGTTTGACCCTGCGAAAAGGGGAAAATATCCTATTGTTACGGGCTATAGGGTTTTCAAGGCTGCTATCCATGGCAAATGTTCACCATGCTTAAAGGCTGAGGGCCAAGCATACAACCTTTTAAGAGCCTGTCAGCAGAAAGTCCATTCATCGAAAGCGTTGGCTGTCCCCCGCGATCGGCAGGTAATCAAAGCCATTGTGTTCTCCCTTTGTAAAAAGGCAAAAGTTCGATGGCTTCCACCACTGAAAATATTTAATGTTGGACCTCTACTTTCCAATGATAATGGTAATAATAATAGAGAAAATGTTGCCATGGACTTTGTAGATAAAAATTGATACTTGATCTTTGGTAAAACATTTTCTCTTCTGCGATGGAGCAAGGCAGCCATTTTGGCAATAGCTAGGAAATCCACCCCGCAGTTCTGGGCAGGAATACTGCAAAAGTTCAACTGAAATTACAAGAAGAGTTGAAACAAGGGATTGGCCCCAAGCTGGGTAATTATGCCCCTCCCCTTTATTTCACTTACAATTCACATCCACTGACAGCTGGCAACAGATGTTTACCTGATGATCATGAGGATTGAACCATATCACAGCATTTTATTACTATCACTAGAAATTTTATTCAATATTTATGGTCACTTAGATCATTTATAACAAGATGCTCATAATCTAAAAACTGGGTCACAAAGGGACAGGAGACAGTAGAGTGACTGTTTTCCATTATGACAGCAATAGTTTTGATCTTCCTGATTTCAAAAACGATTACTTGAGAATAAGCTAAAAAAAACAATCACAACCTATTTGTTAAATCATATGAATATTTTGGTATTAGAGACAAAACTGTAGAAATAGAGGTTACCTCTGAGGCTACTGATTACAAGTTCAACTTTTACAAATGAGGAAGAGGCCAAGAGAGACATAATTTAGCAGGGTCTTACCTTCAGAACAAAGATCCAAGCCTCCTGAACCCTTGCAGTCTTCTTTCCACTAGAAGAAACACATGCTCTGATTACTACTACATGTCTATGTTAGGCAATTTTTTATTGACTAAAAGAAAAGGAAGGCCTAGATACCTTTTGACTAGAGCAAGTTCAGGATTGTTTCCTATGTCCCAGAGAAAACTGGATTTGAGACTGTGAAACCCAGCCTGACTTGAGCTGATTATATAGCAGCTTATGAAGCTTGTCAGCATATAACCAGCCAGGCTGGGAGTTCCAGCATTCTGGGTTTTAATATCACTGTGTCCAGAACCCTTGCAGACCTTAGAGGGTGGTATGACAGCAGTACCCAGTGAGATCTCTAAAACCCCTAATAGATACAGATACACTTGTGGATTCCAGTGTCCCATTTGTTCAGATTCCCACATAATGGCACACATTCACAAACCGATGAACTGGAGACATTCTCCTACAAAGAAAAGTGGAATCATTGTGTTCTGCTAAAGCTAAGCCAACATATCTGGCCCTACACACTCCAAGGTCCTAGAAGAGTAGAAAAAGCCACTAGAGAAGTCAGAAGGCAAGTCACTTGTGTGAAAAAGCTCCAATTTTATAAATGTGGCTTGCAAGTGGTATAGAGCTCTTCAAAAATAAAGCACCAACCTTTCTTACTTTTATTTCACAGGGCTTTTCCATGACTGCTGATTGCTGGGGATGGAAATCTATTTCCCAATTCTTCATATGTCTTGAAAGTTTCAGTGTGGGCGTGGAGGTGTGAATGAAGATCAAAGATCTCTTTTAGGATGACTTGCAGCTCATCCTAACTAGTCCAATGCAGGATATATCAATATGTGTTGATTTGTGTCAACAATGTGTTTCTTTCTTAAAATGAGGGTGTTGCAGATTTGTGATGCCAGGACCTACCAGCTGATGGCTGGCACAATACCAGTTGAGTTCATGTTAAGTCTTAAGATGCTGCCTTCACGGGCACCTCCTTTCTGAAAAGCTGTTGCTGCTGCTGCTGCTGCTGAGTCCCCTCAGTCGTGTCCGACTCTGTGCGGCCCCAGAGATGGCAGCCCACCAGGCTCCCCGGTCCCTGGGATTCTCCAGGCAAGAACACTGGAGTGGGTTGCCACTGCCTTCTCCAATGCAGGAAAGTGAAAAGGGAAAGTGAAGTCACTCAGTTGTGTCTGACTCCTTGTGACCCCATGAACTGCAGCCTACCAGGCCCCTCCATCCATGGGATTTTCCAGGCAAGAGTACTGGAGTGGGGTGCCATTGCCTTCTCTGCTGAAAGGCTGTAGACCCTCACAAATATCCCTTCATTTCCCTTCCCTTCTTGCTTAGAGATCTTCATCATGGTGGGTCTCCATACAGAAAAAAGGGGATCCCTGAGAGGTTCATGACTTGTAAGCATGAACCACAGCCCCAGATCTTTCAGCTGTACCTCAGTTGGGGATGGAGTTGGGATCTCGGCATTAGGTTTTGTATTAGTTATTTAAGCCTACTGTAACCAGTAGGTGGCTTAAAAAACAGAAGTTCACTGTCTTACAGTTCTGGGCTTAGAAATCTAATATAAAGAAGTAGGAATGGCTTCTTCTGAGGGTTGTGAGGGAGAAAGGGTTGCACAGGTTCTCTCCCAGCTTCTGCTGGGTTGCTGGCCATCTTTGGCTTTCCTTGGTTTGTAGGAGTATCACCCCAATCTCTGCTTTCATCTTCATCTAGAGCTTTCTTTGTGTGTGTGTGTGTGTGTGTGTCTGGGTCTAAACTTTCCCTTTTTCAAAGCACAAAGTTATTCTGGATCGGGGCCTACTCTAATAACCTCAGGGGCTTCCCAGGGGGCTCAGTGATAAAGAACCTGCCTGCCAGTGCAGGAGACGCAGGAGATGCTGGTTCAATCCCTGGGTTTAAAAGATCCCCTGGAGGAGGAAATGGCAACCCACTCCAGTATTCTTGCTTGGAAAACTTCACATGGACAGAAGATCCTGGTGGGTTGCAGTCCACGGGATCGCAAAAAGTCAGACATGACTGAGCACACGGGGGACTGTGACCCAGTAACCTCATTCTAGCTTGATCATGTGCAAAGATCTTATTTTTCAAATAAGGTCACACGGGTACTGGGGCTTGGAACCTTAACATCTTTGGGGAGGGACATAATTCAGCTCATAATTGGGCTTCTAATGTAGATCCAAGCATTGGATTGGGCATGCTGCTGCTGAGTCACCTCAGTCGTGTTCGACTCTGTGCGACCCCATAGACGGCAGCCCACCAGGCTCCCCCTGTCCCTGGGATTCTCCAGGCAAGAATACTGGAGTAGGTTGCCATTTCCTTCAATGCATGAAAGTGAAAAGTGAAAGTGAAGTCGCTCAGTTGTGTCCGACTCTTAGCGACCCCATGGACTGCATGCAGCCTACCAGGCTCCTGCGTCCATGGGATTTTCCAGGCAAGAGTACTGGAGTGGGGTGCCATTGCCTTCTCCGTGGATTGGGCAGATATAGTGCTAATCTCTCCCTCTATACGCTCTCTCACTGGGAGCGTCTTCATTCTCCAGCCCTATATCTAACTGGCCCCTGGATGGGCTTTTGGAAAGCTTAGCTCTACTGGCCTAGGCTGGAGTGGAGCTTCCTTCTGTCTATTGAGCTCTTGGGCCTGCTGCTCAGAGTGTAGGCCTGGATTTCAATGCTTCTAATACCCAGCATCTGCTTGGGCTTCTGATCCCAAATTTAGACAAACTGTCTGTGCTCCTGGTTCTTTTCATCTAAATTTGTAGATGAGGCAATATTATGTGAGGATTACAGGCTCTGGGACTTCCCTGGTGGCACAGTGGATAAGAATCCTCCTGCCAATGCAGGGGACAAGGGTTCCATAGTCCAGGAAGATTCCATATGCCATGGAACAACTAAGCCCGTGAGTCAAACTACTAAGCCTGAGCTCTAGGGCCCACAAGCTACAACTACTGAAGCCCATGTGCCCTAGATCCCGTGCTCTGACACCAGAGGAGCCACCACAATGAGAAGCCATGAAAAAGAGCAACTGCCACTCACTGCAACTAGAGAAAGCCTTCACAAAGCCTCAAAGACCCAGCGCAGCCAAGAAAAAAGAGAATCTAGGCTCTGAAGTGAGACTCCCGGCTCTGAAGCTTAGATGTGTCTCCTGGATAAGCTGCTTAAACTGTCTGTGCCTGTTTCCTCGTCTATAAACCCATCACTCAAAGGGATGTGAAGATGATAACATGAAATAATTCACGTAAAGCACTTAGAACAGTGCCTAGCACATAGTAAATGCTCACAGAAGGGAGCTGCCATTATTATTAGCATACCCCTGGCACAATAAGCTAGTCTTGATTCTTGGAGAGGAAGGGATGGCAAGGGTGACGGGTCAAGTGGCACATTGGGAACTGGGCTTGAAGGACAAACAATGAAGGAATCAAGCCTTTGAAGGGAAAACATCTACAGGGGGGATGGGAGGAAGCCAGGACTCATCAATAAAGGAGTAGATGAGAGGGCATCAAGGGGTCCAGAATTATCTGGGCAGCAGGCTCTGAGAGGCGGTCAGGCAAAGAATCTGGAGAACTAGGTCAGGGTCTCTTGTTTGTATCCTCCACTGGAAGCAGAATGATCTCAGAGTGTGGGCAGGCTTAAGCCTCAGCAGGCACAACACACACACGGAGGCAGACCAGTAGTACGGGATGGGTGGGTATGTGTATGGGGGTGTGTGTGTGGGGGGGGTGTATGGGTGTGTGTGTGTGTGTGTGCGCACGCGCGCCTTCCAGCCTCTCCTCTGGTTTCTCAGTGTCAAGTCCATGCCTTTCATCCAGAGCAACTGCCGCCACCAGTAGAGGTGCTCTGCTTGCAAAATTCTCTGTTTGGTTGTCACTGTTTGGCTATTACCCCACTGCAAAGGAACAACTCAACAAATGAGTTTAAACTATTCGCTTTTCAAATATTAGGTTAAGGCTATCTGAAGTTTGATCAAGATATGGTAGATAAGAAATCACTGCCCCTCCTAAAAATTTAGGTTATGATTCAAGTGCTCTTTCAAGAAGCGTTTCAGAATGTTGACTGTATGCATTATCCCAGTGCCCAGCAACCGCAGCATAACTGCATTTCGTCAGTCTTTAGTGATGAAAGATGTGTATGGGTGAAGCATTTGGTCATTCAAAACAGCACCAACCTTCTCCTGACCCTGCTATTCCCTTAAGGTACCACCCTACCTCTCGCTCTCCTTCTACTCCCAAATTGTTAAGAAGCTAGCCCATACTTGTTTCCACTGCCTTACCACCCAGATCACATTGGACTGTATAATCTTTACCTCTTTGCATCCTCACCACTCAGCTAAAATTGCTTATTGCAGGCTGTCATTACCAGTCACATCACCAAATCCAATGGATGCATAACAACCTCTCACCTTCCTGAATTCTCTGTAGCATAGAGTATATTTAAGAATTTTCTCCTCCCAGGCTTCCATGACCCTGAGCTGCTCTGTGCTTCCCATCTCTGTGAAGGCTATTCCTCTGGATCCCTCTTCAACTAATTTTCCTGTCTTCTTGCCCTTCTCCTCCCTCTTGTACCCTCTCTTTGGCTATGTCTAGTTCATTGGATACTGAAGGGCCTCCAGACAGTGGGTTGTTGGAAACAGAATATCCAAGACTAGGTATGTTTAGCCATGGGATTTTGCAGAATCTCCTAGCAGGAAATGAGAGCAGGCATTAGCCCAAGCACCAAAACAGGAGGAACCAGCATAGCAATAAAGCGATGGGGTGCCACACCTAGATGCAAGGTAGGACAGGGGATGGGCACCAGGGTGTTTGACCACAGGACAAAGGAAGGGTTCAAAGTAGTTTTAAGCTAGCATGAATGAAGAAGCTTATTTCTGATGGTTCTATGTAGCAGCTTTAATGGTGTTTCTGATCTTGCCATAGGGGTTAGATATCCCTCTTATACATCCCCCATCAAGACCACATCGCATTGGATATGGTGTATTGTATATTTAGTAGTCTATAGCCTCCTGTGGGCTTTTTGGATGGCTCAGCAGTAAAATATCAACCTGCAATGCAGGAGACCCAGGAGATATGGGTTCCATCCCTGGGCCAGAAAGATTCCCGGGAATAGGAAATGGCAACCCACTCCAGTATTCTTGCCTGAGAAATGTCATGGACAGAGGAGCCTGGCGAGCTACAGTTCATGGGGTCTGAAAGAGTCAGACACAACTGAGCACAGCATGCACACTCACACACACATCCTCCTCCAATAGACTGAAAGGTCTGAAGAGCAAAGACCACAGATATCATTCTTACCATTGTATTTCTAACACCCAGACCAGTGCTTGTCCCATAGACAGGGCCAAATAAATATTTGTTGAAAGAGAGAATGAACTGAATTTTTAAACTTGGAAATAAGTGGAAATTATGGGAAAGAAATCATATGTAAACCAAGAAAAATCTGTACAAACTACACACCATAAGTACATAACAATGTAGCACTGTTAGTGGTAGGCTACAAATTCCATCCTGAAATTCATACCTAGCAGTCAAAGCAAAGAAAAAGAAAACTCAAGTTAAACATTTGATAGTACCTACAGGATTTAAAAAGAAAAGTTGCTCAGATGAAGCATAACCATCCCTGTGTTGGCTTAAGAAATGTCCCCAGGAAGTCCCCCAAAGGGTTGCTGGCCGGGCTACAGACAGTGTGTTCCAGGATATACTCGTATTAGATACAACAGTAAATTCTTTAGGTCTATTTTTATAATGTCCTTCAATATGGACTAATTAAATATTACGACAGGGAGACTAGAATAATGTAGCCAAGTACCAAGAACACCAATGAACTGATTTGATCCAAGGATAAAATTTAGAATATCTAGAATAAGGTATGTTGTGAGGAACATGGGTAGTCCTTGTAATAAGATTAAAATAAAGATCTCTGTGGTCAAGTACATTTGGGTAATGTTGTATATTCTTATTAGACCTACCCTTTTAGATATTTGTAAGTACATTAACATATGCTAAATGCTCTAAGAAGTCCTTCAGTAAAGAAACTTTAATCCAGAGTTTTACCAAAATAATAATTTGGTCCTTTTACCATATAATACCTGTTTATATTTAAGGGAAATTTAAAGATGACACTTTGGGAAACAATCACATAAGGAAATTATAGACTACATGTTTTCAGGCAACTCTATGTGAATATTGTTTTTCATTTCTTAAAAAAATTCTATTTTATCAAAGTATAGTTGAGTTACAATGTTGTATTAACTTCTGCTGTTACAGCAAAGTGACTCAGCTATACATATATAATTCTTCATATTCTTTTCCATTATGGTTTATCACAGGCTATTGAATATAGTTTCCTGTGCTATACAGTAGGACCTTGCTGTTTATCCATCCTATATGTAATAGTTTGCGTAAGTTAACCCCTAACTTTGTCTCTCCCCCTGCCTCCTCCCCACGTGGCAACCATAAGCCTGTTCTCTATGTTTATGAGTGTTTCTGTTTTGTGGATAAGTTCATTAATGTCATATTTTAGATTCCACGTGTGTTATCACATGGTAGTTGCCTTTCTCTTCTTGACCTACTTCATTTTATGATTATTTCTAGATCTACCCATGTTGCTGCAAATGGCATCATTCCGTTACTTTTTATGGCTGAGTAGCACTCCACTGTCTATAGGTACCACATTTTCTTTTTCCATTAATCTGTCAGTAGGCATTGAGGTTGCTTTCGTGTCTTGGTTACTGGGAACAGTGCTGCTACGAACACTGAGGTGCATGTGTCTTTTCAAATTATAATTTTGTCTGGATATATGCCCAAGAATGCGATTGCTGGATCATATTATAATTCTAAGTTTTTTAAGGAATTTCTATACTATTTTCCATAGTGGCTGCACCAGTTTACATTCCCACCAACAGTGTAGGAGGGTTCCCTTTTCGCCACACCCTCTCTAACATTTGCTGCTTGTGGACTTCTTAATGATGGCCATTCTGATCAGCAAAGTGGTACCTCACTGTAGTTTTGATTTGCATTTTTCTAATACTTTGTGATGTCAAGCATCTTTCATGTGCCTGTTGGCCCCCTGTATGTCTTCTTTGGAAAAATGCCTATTTAGGTCTTCTGTCCATTTTCTGACTGCATTGTCTTTTGTTATGAATATTGTTTTTCAGCACTAAATTCTTAAATAAGAATCTGTCCACAGAGTGTTCTAAGTTATTTCACCTGGCAAGAACGTGGGAATATAGATGTTTTTTACTGTCAGATACAAATGGACATTTTGCTTTAGGACAGTCATCTAAATGACAGGTCATCTCAGGAAAATAATAGCTCCAAATCAATCTCTGTGCTCACACTCTCCCCAGGGAGGGCCCAAAGGCAGTTGATAAATATTGTCTCCGGGAACAATAATGACTCCCATCTATTTTAAAAACCAACGACATAACCTAAATTATCTTCGTGGCAACCAATCTGAAAATCTAGAAGTAGTGAGGAACACACTGCTATTGCTACTAAAAATAACTTTCCAATGACTCCACTCTTCATAGGTTAATGCGCCAATAATTCCAGCTGCTTGACTTTCTCCACTGAAACTAAGATTTAAATCACTAAATCATAGAAAAATTATACATTAAATACATTAAATGTATTTTTAAAATGTATTGTGGGCAGGCATACTTCAGACTAACAATACTGGCTAAATGTAATTTCTGCGGCAAGAGGGAGCAGAAATGAATTTTCTGTCTGGTATAGTCCTTCTAGGCAAACGCAGTGTAACAGAAAAAACTTTAACTGAATGAAGGGACCAGAGACTTTCAGAGTCCAAATCACCCAGTCTAAATGGGAGAGAGTCCTAAGAAGGAAGAGGAAGATATACCTTTGTTTCTTTTTCTGTTACTAATCTCCTTAAAATGCCTAAAATATTTCCCACCCTAACTTACCAGGCTTTGTAAAGCATCTTACAAACGTATCAGATAAGTGAGCTAATATCAATTTCACATTTCATTCTGGAGTTCATTATATTTTTGGCAGCAAGTTTATCTCCCTAATTATATTTTGCTTAGGTTGAAATTAAATTTAATTGGTGTTTCCTGTGAACACACTGAATAGGAAGCAGGAAAATTCCCTGAGATTAAAAGTTGACCTTGAAGATTCACATTCACCAGGGATGACCTATTCATGCCTATGACTTGACCTGACTCTGATGTTTTGAGGGCTTCCCAATCATCATTTCTCCTCCAACTTCTCTCCTGAGCTAAGCAGTGCCTTCCACAGATGCCTCCTCCATCCGTCCATGACATGTGCAAGGGGAGTTCATCTTTCCTACCATCTGTCACCTCTTCTCCCTCCTCCCCATAATCGCAGCCTCAGCTATTCAAACCACCTCCCAACCAACTGCCCAACCAAAATTTAGAGACTATTCCAAACTCCTTTATTCTCACCACCATCTTTCTTGAGACAAAAATTCAAATTCCTTGATAAGACTTTGAAAGGCCTTCACGGTCCAGCCTAGTGTTTCTTGATGAAGGCCTGATTGGCTTTGCTGTTGCTGTTTAGTCTCTAAGTCATATCCAAGTTTTTTGCAACCTCATGGACTATAGTTTTCCAAGCTCCTTCCAAGGGATTTCCCAGGCAAGAATACTGGAGAGGGTTGCCATTTCCTTTTCCAGGGGATTGAACCTGTGTCTCGTGTGTCAGCAGGCAAACTCTTTACCACTGAGTCACCCGGGAAGCCCCCTGTTGGCTTTGGGACACAGCGATTATCCTCTGAGTGCAATGTCTTTCTCATTCCTAGGTCCACCTACTAAATGCCAGTAACAATCCCTAATCACCACGACAACCAAAAAAAAAAGAGCTTCACAGTTCCTAATGCTCCTTTCAAGGGTCACAAGTATCGCCCTCTCTAGCTTTGCAGCCTCATCTCTTGCATGCTCCTCCACAGACTTGGCATACAGGACTATTCGCTCTTCCTGAACGTGGTGTGCCGTCTCAAGCCAAGCCTCTAGGCTTTTGTATGTGCTGTTTCCTCTGTCTGTAACGCCCCCTTTCAGGGCGTCTCTTCTTCCTGGACCGGTCAAAAGTCTATACCTCAAGATCCAATCCAAACCTCTTTGTCCCTGTGAAGTTTCCCAGCCCCACCTCAACCACAATGACCCATCACCTATACAAACTTAGGAGGGAATCACTCTAAGTTTCTCCCCTTTGGACATGAATCATTCTTCTGTACACCAGAAACTAACATAACATTGTAAATTAATTCTACTTCAATAATAATAAAAAGATGAACTAGGCTCATTAGATTCTCTCTCTCTCTCTCTCATTTCTAGTAAGAAAAACAAATGGAATGAGCTATTTTGTATTGTCAGGAGCTTCTGTCACTGATAGATCACGGGGAGAGATGAAACCAGGAGAAGGTCACAGTCAAAGTCTGTGTGGACCACGAGGGGCACAGGGAACGCAGCAGAGTCACACTGGGAACACATGGCCTGGGCTCCTCTCCACCATCATCCCACCAGTCCTGGCGGCACTGACAACGATAGAAACCCTGAGAAGAAGCACAGAGGGAAAGCAGGGGACCTGGAGAACTGAGCAACAGAGTTACTCCTAGGGCAGAGGTGATACTTGTCTCTGATCTGCCTCCAAAGACCTTCCCAAACCCAACTGTCATAGGTCTGGCTCTGCATGGCACTAACCAAAAGGGAAATGCAGGCCAAAGGCAAAGTCTGTTTCCTCATTCGGCTTCCACTGATCACAGTCCTCATGGTCTCAGGCAAGTGTTTCTGGAGCATTTTTTTCCTCTCATTTATATGATGGCAATTTTAGTATATGCCCTGCCTGAGGTCCTTCTCAATGATTGACTGTATGACCTTGAGCAAGTCATTTGACCTCTATGAGTCCAGTTTTCCCAATTTTACAATAAGATCAATAAAACTTACTTCACAAAGAAGATAAAATAATCAAATAAAACAAATTTACAAAAGTTTCTTGTAAATTGGTAACCGCTATATAGATTCTTTGCCATCTGAGGCATTAGGGAAGCCCCAGGAATACTGGAGAGGGTAGCCCTTACTTTCTCCAGATCTTCCCAACCCAGGGATCGAATCTGGGTCTCCCGCACTGCAGGCAGATTCTTTACCGTTTGAGCCACCAGGGAAGCTCATATGTGCATACACATGGCTATTACAATTTCTTTTCCCTAGGTCTTGCAAGTAATATCACAGAAGATATATTTAGATATTTACGAGCATTATTCTAAAATCTTACTCAGTCGTACTCACTTGGTGTTACTTAAATCTTAAACCTCATTTTACACTATTTTGTAACTGAAGCTTATCTTTTAAGTTCACAATCTGTCAAATAAGGGACTGTTATACTTCCAAAAACCATTATCACTTGCTTTTTATCATCACATTTTGGATTTAGATTCCTTGAAACCGAAACTTAAAATAATAACAGATGTTTATGGTTCTGAGCAGAAATGCCATGGAGTGATGTGAATGCAAGTTAATGATGTATTGTTAACAGATGCCTCACACTGGATATTTTGCTATATGGAATATAAAAGCGGAAGAAAAAGTATGATATAGCAGCCGTCTTAGGTAACTCACATGATCTGAGAAGCCTGCTTCCCTTCACTCTGGTGGGAAACCTCTTCAGTGGTAAATTCCAGGGGTGGTTTGTAAGAGATATTCCTACTGAAATATCAAGTTTCTCACATTCTTTCCAAACATTAACAATATGAGCCCTATTTATTTTATGTGCATTTTACTTGTTTTAAGAAATTGAGGTGATATAGGCATACATAACACCATGAGATCAAAAGTTAAGTAAATAAGGAAGTAGAAGTAAAGGAGTAAGTAACAAGGGTAGAAAAACAAGATGAAGCTGGGAGTGAATGATCACATAGTTTCCAATGTCTTCAGTTTCACTGCTGTCAGGCAGAATGCAATTTCTATATGTTTGTTAAGGAAGATTTGCTATTATTTCCACATTATGTGTACCGTTTCCCCTCATTTAAGAAAATAACTAGAATTTATCCACATTTTTCCCCTAGTTTTGTTCCTATGTTCCTAAAAGTAGAACCTAGCTGATACTATCAGCACTTGGGTTGTTAGGAGTAAATATTCTTTTCAATTCTTCTATATTTAGTAAATATGGTGGATAAACTTAACCCTCAGTCTCAGTCACAGGAATGACATTCCCTGGTAAGGGTCTGAGAAATGTGATTCTGTCAGTTAAACAATTTGATTCTCCCAACGCATCTGGCCGGTGGGCCCAGAGCTCACAGTTCCCGACATGGGGCTATTGTGCTCCGCAGAGCAAACGCCTCTGTGCTCCCCAGGCCACCTTTCCTAACCCACCAAGGCTCCCAACTGTGGCCAGGGTCAAAGGTACCATAATGGCAATATCCTAGGAAGCCACTAGGTGGAAGGGATTTTTCTCTTATTTCATGAAACGTTTTTTTTCCTCAACCTAAGCCACCTCCACAGAGGACAAGCATTTTAAATGACTTGTCTTCATTTTTTGTCACTGTACCTTCCAGGTAAGTTTGCGGTCGTTGTTGCTTTCTCTTACAAAGAGACTCATGTTACGGTACTGACGAAACTATTTGCAGGGCAGGAATACAGACAGATGTAGAGAACAGACTTGCCGACACAGCGGGGGAAGGAGAAGGCAGGATGAACTGAGAGAGCAGCCCTGCCATATATACATTAGCCTGTGTAAAATAGCTAGCTGCTGGGGAGCTGCCCTACAGCACAAGGAGCTCAGCTAGGTGCTCTGTGATGACCTGGGTGGTGAGATTGGGGTGTGTGGGAGGGAGGCTCACGAGGGAGGGGATATAGGTATACTCACAGCTGAGTCATGTCGCTGTACAGCAGAAACTAACGCATCATTGTAAAGCAGTTATCCTCCAATTAAAAAATACATCTTATGATAAACCATTATGGAAAAGAATACTAAAAAATGATGTATATATATGAATAACCAAACCACAATGCCATACAATAGGAATTAACTTCCATAAAAACAAATAAGGAAAACAAAACAAAGAAAGAAAGAAAACCCTACTGTATAGCATAGAGAAGGCTACTCAATACTCTGTAGTAACCTATATGGGAAAAGAATCTGAAAAAGAATAGATATATGTATACGTATAATTCAATCACTTTGTTACATACCTGAAACTAACATAACATTGTAAATCAACTATACTTCAATATATACACAATGGAATATTACTCAGCCATTAAAGAGAATACATTTGAATCAGTTCTACTGAGGTGGACGAAACTGGAGCCTATTATATAGAATGAAGTAAGCCAGAAGGAAAAACAACAATACAGTATACTAACATATATATGGACTTTAGAAACATGGTAATGATAACCTTGTATGCAAGTCAGCAAAAGAGACACAGATGTATAGAACAGTCTTTTGGACTCTGTGGGAGAGGGCAAGGGTGGGATGATATGGGAGAACGGCATTGAAACATGTAAATTATCATATGTGAAATGAATCGCCAGCCCAGGTTTGATGCATGATACAGGGTGCTCAGGGCTGGTGCACTGGGATGACCCAGAGGGATAGAATCAGGAGGGAGGTGGGAGGGGGGTTCTGGAAGGGGAACACATGTATACCCATGGTGGGTTCATGTCAATGCACAGCAAAACCAACACGATAATGTAAAGAAAAAAATTAATTAAAAACATTTTAAAAAATAAAATTTTAATATAAAAAAGAGACTCATTAATATAAAAAAGAGCCTTCTCCCCAGTTACCTGAAAAAGTGTAAACATTGTATTCAAAATGAGCAGGGGTAATTATCCTGATCTGTTTCTCATGTGTTGGAGCCATGGTCAGGATAGTCTGTTGGGTTAAAGACCAGCAGACAGGTACGTAGGTAGGAATGTGGGTGGGTGGGGGGAAGACATGTGTGCGTGAGAGAGAGACCTGGGAAGACGGAATCCTCATGGCCAGGGAAGCAGTGGTTTTTATTACCAGTGTGTTCAAGAACACTGACTGATGTGAACAGTATTAAGTAGCAACATGAGGACGAGGCAAGAGCAAGTAACGGAAGACTTATTCTTCAGCAAAGGAAAGTAGAAGTGAAAGGTCTTGCCCAGCCCTCGTGCGCGCTTCCCCACAACATTCAGAACCCTGAGGCAGCAACCAGGCTCAGAGGAACTGTCCTGGACTGCACGGTTTGGTTCAGCGTAGTGGTTTAAACCCCAGTCTAAGGAAGCCTTATCTAACTTCTTCAGAATACAGGCAGTTTCTCGAAAGTTCTGTTCTCCATCTTAACTTTGTACCTTAATAGTGGTCAACCTACCCCTTTAATAAAAAAGGGGGAATCAGAAGGAGGAATTAGTGGAGTTAATGGAAACGGAATGGCAAGGCTGAGAAATGGTCAGATCAAAGATTTCTGCACCCTGTTGAAAGCTGTTGACACTTTCCTTAAAAATTCACAGCCTCCCAGTTCACCTGATTGAATCAGAAATGACTGACTAGAGGACTTTATTTTTTTAAAGTATGCCACTGGTGGGCATACACACCGAGGAAACCAGAATTGAAAGAGACACGTGTACCCCAATGTTCATCGCCGCATTGTTTACAATAGCCAGGACATGGAAGCACCCTAGATGTCCATCAGCAGACAAATGGATAAGGAAGCTGTGGTACATATACACAATGGAATATTACTCAGCCATTAAAAAGAATACATTTGAATCAGTTCTAATGAGGCGGATGAAACTGGAGCCTATTATACAGAGTGAAGCAAGCAAGGAGGAAAAACAATACAGTATACTAATGCATATATATGGAATTTAGAAAGATGGTAACGATAACCCCATATGCAAGACACCAAAAGAGACACAGATGTATAGAACAGTCTTTTGGACTCTATGGGAGAGGGTGAGGGTGGGATGATATGGGAGAACGGCATTGAAACAGGTAAATTATCATATGTGAAATGAATCGCCAGCCCACGTTTGATGCATGATACAGGGTGCTCAGGGCTGGTGCACCAGGATGACCCAGAGGGACAGAATAGGGAGGGAGGGGGGAGGGGGGTTCTGGAAGGGGAACACATGTATACCCATGGTGGATTCATGTTAATGCATGGCAAAACCAACACAATAATGTAAAGAAAAAAGTCTTTCTTGAATTTGTTACAATTAAAAAAAAATTAAGTCAAATAATGAAAATAGAGAATATACTTTTATTTTTAATAACATTTGACAAGCTGAGTGCACCTAGAGGGGTATTTGAATATTGGTTTGAGATGGTCTCATAGAATATCTTGGTTTTACAATTAAGACAAGGATATAGAAGGTACAGAGAAAAACCATTTAATGATTCTCCCCTCTGGCCCCAGCAAGTGTCCTGATGACCACCTGCCTCCGTTTCCCTTCTGTAAAATAATTGGACCATGTGCTGACCCTTATACAGAACTGTCAAGGTCTATTGACTTTGGAACACTTTTAAGTAGCAGCCTGAGCTGTTTCCTGGGAGAAAGGGTGTTATCATTACTAAGGGCTTCCCTAGTGGCTCAGATGGTAAAGAATCTGCCTGCAGTGTAGGAGACCCAGGTTTGATCCCTGGGTCAGGAAAATCCCCTGGAGAAGGGAATGGCTACCCACTCCCATATTCTTACCTGAAGAATACTATGGACAGAGGAGCGTGGCAGGCTATAGTCCATGGGGTCTCAAAGAGTCAGACATGACTGAGTGACCAAGACTTTCACTTTTCATCATTACTAAGACCCTAAAGCCCCTCAGGACCAACATGAAGGGCTGGAGTGGGAAGCAGTCTACTTCTTCAGGAAAGGCAGTAGAGGATTCAACTTGCTGCTGATGTGAACAGAGTGCCCAAGCCAACCTAGACAGACTTGGGGCTGAGGTTTATCCAGAAATCTGACACTTTAGAAGGCTGCCCTGAAGCCACTGCCGAATCAGGGAGTCCTGAGTCCTGTTGAATTCAGGGTTGTGGCAAGTCAAATGAGCTCAAACACCCAAGTCTGACGAGGCTCCCTTTGTATGAATGGCGCTGTGGGTAGCAGAAAACAATCTCCTCTCTCCTTCTGCTTCCAAGTATGGGAAGTGGATCTGGCTAAGCAACAGGAAGAAGCTACATGGAAGCGGAGGTGGGGGGGGCTCCCTGCAGGGAGGCCTGTGCAGGGATCAGCTTAATCTGTACCACTGGAGGCTTTCCCACCACAGCCTGCATCTGGCTTGTGTGCCTTGCCTTTCTCTGTCTCATCTCAGGGGGTACAGTGCTCCTATATTCTCACGGCCCAGGGTGGGGGGCACTCAAAAGCTGACCACAAGCATCCAAGAGCTCACTCTAGCCAGAGCCTGCAGGTCACAGCCATCACAAAGAACATCAGTTATTATGGCTTATGTTCACCACACCTAAGAGGGATATAGAAATAGCTGAAGGCAAAATGCTTGCTCTGTAGGAGTTAACAATCCAGCTAGCCATGTGGAATATAGCAGAGACCACAATCTAGGACCATGTAAAGTCAGTGCAAGGGGGCTTCCCAGGTGGCGCTATTGGTAAAGAATCCACCTAGCAATGCAGGAGATGCAAGAGATGTGGGTTCGATCCCTGAGTTGGGAAGATTCCCCTGGAGGAGGCAATAGCACCCACTCTAGTATTCTTGCCTGGAAAATTTCATGGGCAGAGGAGCCTGGCAGGCTATAGTCCATGGGGCTACAAACAACGGGGCATGACTGGGTAACTAAGCACAAAGTCAGTGCAAACAGTGCAAGCAGGCTAGTCCATACACGCAAATATGAAATGAAGAGAATCACAAGAAAGCTCCCTTGAAGGTACAAGTTCTGAGCCATGCTGTGGAGGACTCAGATGGGGGCAGGGGACTTCTTAGGGCCGAAAGGGACACTGGCTGCATGAAATAGAGGAAAGGTGGGGGTGGGGGTTCACCCTGCCATGGCACAGAGCAACTGCTTCTGGGGTGGAATTAAAATGGGCTCTAGAAATAAAGCTCCAGCCCTGCTGACCACAGACATACAAGTTGAATGTAGAAGCAGAAGCAGGAAGGGCCTAGGCAGAGTGACTATCACCCAGCATTAAGCACGAATAAGAGTCCTATAGCTCTTCTTGGCCTGGTGAAGAGGGAGAGAGGTCTATGTTGAGGCACAATAAAAATGGAGGTCACTGTGGGGTTAGAAGGCAGACTGGGTTAGATGAATTTTAATTTAAAATGATTGACAGCAAGAAGCCCCTGGAAGTTCCTGAGAGAAAAGCGACATGATGCAAAGGGGTTTAAAGAAGACCATTCTAAAGACTGTGTCCAGTGAGTCACAGAGGAGAGACTATGTGTTTATGGGGCTGAGGAGAGGGGCTACGGGCCATATCTGTAGCTCCAGAGCACTGCTGTCTGATCCTAAGGCAAGTTTGTTGATTTGGGACTAAACTACAGTATTAAGTTTCCTGGGCTATTACATTAGGTGTCAACATTTCAAGTTTTAAAAAAAAGGAAGATTGATGCAGTCTATTAAGCTTTTGTCTCAAGATACAGTCCACAATAAAACAAACAACACCAACAGCAAAAATCACTGAAACTGTGGCCTCTCAGTGTTGTTTATCCTTTCAGTTCAGTTCAGTCGCTCAGCCGTGTCTGACTCTTTGCAACCCCATGAATCGCAGCCTGCCAGGCCTCCCTGTCCATCACCAACTCCTGGAGTTTACCCAAACTCATGTCCATTGAGTCAGTGATGCCATCCAGCCATCTCATCCTCTGTCATCCCCTTCTCCTCCTGCCCCTAATCCTTCCCAGCATCAGGGTCTTTTCCAGTGAGTCAACTCTTCGCATGAGGTGGCCAAACTATTGGAGTTTGAGCTTCAGCATCAGTGCTTTCAATGAACACCCAGGACTGATCTCCTTTAGGGTGGACTGGTTGGATCTTCTTGCAGTCCAAGGGACTCTCAAGAGTCTTCTCTAGCACCACAGTTCAAAAGTATCAATTCTTTGGTGCTCAGCTTTCTTCACCCTCCAACTCTCATATCCATACATGACTACTGGAAAAACCATAGCCTTGACTATTTGGACCTTTGTTGGCAAAGTAATGTCTCTGCTTTTAAATATGCTATCTAGGTTGGTCATAACTTTCTTTCAAATATTATAGGGCTTGAGTTATCCAGAGGGCATAAATGACCTCACAAAGAGATTAAAGGCATGAATTAAGACAGACTTCTACCTTGCTGGCGTAAGCTGTTTTTTGGTCAAAAGCAGCATTATTTTAGGAATAAACCCTGAGCAGAGAATTTACAGACCCAAGAGAGTGACAACTATATTCTGTATATGCAATCAACCAGTAGGCCATCTTGTCACTATGAAGTGGCACACGGCTCATTGACACTTAGCAGGGCACAAAAGCCACAAAGGCCAAGGATATTATGATGAGGGCATTCAGTGCCTGGTTTTGCTTAGACTAGTGATTCTCAGCCTGAATGGGCATCATAGTCTCCTGGGAGCTTTACAAAGGGGAAGGATGCAGGGCCTGTAACAGAATCCGAATCCCAAAGGATGGAACCAACATTTGTCTATATCACTTTTTTCTTAGCTTCCGCAGATACTCCAGTTGTGAGCCACTGGTTTAGATTGAAAACCTGAAATACTCTCACTCAAAATACACGTGTGTGTACCCCACACACCTTCTGTGATAGCCTGTCAAGCTTGCCCAATTTTTCTTTTTCACAGACAGAGGTGGTCACAGATATTCTGGGATTATCAGAGTATCAGAATCTCTAAATCCTGCCATTAATAATAAGATCATTCTCCAGGGTTTTCTTAAATCTAGTCCTATTGGATTATAGTACTTTCCCAACTACCATGGTGTCTTAAAAAGCAGTTTTCCTAAGTGAAGATGGTTAGCAAAAAACAAGACCTGGAACTGACTGTGGCTCCTTATTGCAAAATTCAAACTGAAATTGAAGAAAGTAGGGAAAATCACTAGGCCATTCAGGTATGACCTAAATCAAATCCCTTATGATTATACAGTAGAAGAGACAAACAGATTCAAATAGATCTGATAGACAGAGTGCTTGAAGAACTATGGACAGAGGCTTGTGACATGGTTCAGGAAACAGGGATCAAGACCATCCCCAAGAAAAAGAAATGCAAAAAGGCAAAATGGTTGTCTGAGGAGGCCTTACAAATAGCTGAGAAAAGAAGAGAAGTGAAAGGCAAATGAGAAAAGGAAAGATATACCCATCTGAATGCAGAATTCCAAAGAACAGCAATGAGAGAGGAGAAAGCCTTAAGTGAATAATGTAAAGAAATAGAGGAAAACAATAGAATGTAAAAGACTAAAGATCTCTGCAAGAAAATTAGAGATACCAAGGAAACATTTCATGCATTAATGGGGATACACACCATAAAGGACAGAAATGGTATGAACCTAACAGAAGCAGAAGATATTAAGACGATGGGCAAGAATACACAGAAGAACTATACAAAAAAGTTCTAATGACCCAACCACCATGGTGTGATCACTCACATAGAGCCAGACATCCTGGAGTATGAAGTCAAGTGGGCCTTAGGAATCATTACTACAGACAAAGCTAGTGGAGGTGATGGAATTCTAGATAAACTATCTCAAATCCTTAAAGATGGTGTTAAAGTGCTGCACTCAATATATCAACAAATTTGGAAAACTCATCAGTGGAGATGGGACTGGAAAATATCAGTTTTCATTCCAGTCCCAAAGAAGGGCAATGTCAAAGAATGTTCAAACTATCACATAATTGTACTCATTTCACAGGCTAGCAAGGTAATGTTCAAAATTCTTCAAGCTAGGCTTCCACAGTATGTGAACTGAGAACTTCCAGATGACAAGCTGGATTTAGAAAAGGCACAGGAACCAGAGAAAAAATTGCCAACACCCGTTGAATCATAGAAAAAGCAAGGGAATTCCAGAAAAACACCTACTTCTGCTTCACTGACTATGCTAAAGCCTTTGATTGTGTGGATCACAACAAACTGTGGAAAATTCTCAAAGAGGTGGGAATACTAGACCACCTTACAAGCTTCCTAAGAAACCTGTACACAGGTCAAGAAGCAACAGTTAGAATCAGACATGGAACAACAGACTGGTTCCAAATTGGGAAAGGAGTACGTCAAAGCTGTATATGTCACCCTGCTTATTTAACTTATATGCAGAGTGCGAAGTAAAAGTGAAAGTCACCCAGTCATGTCCAACTGTTTGTGATCCCACAAACTATACAGCCCATGGAATTCTCCAGGCCAGAATACTGGAGTGGGCAGCCTTTCTCTTCTCCAGGGGATCTTCCCAACCCAGGGATCTAACCCAGGTCTCCCACATAGCAAGTGGATTCTTTACTATCAGAGCCACTAGGGAAGCCCTTTATGCAGAGAACCTAATGTGAAATGCCAGGCTGGATGAAGCTCAAGCTGGAATCAAGATTGCCATAAGAAATATCAAAAACCTCAGATATGCAGATAAACCAAACTTATGGCAGAAAGTGAAGAGGAACTAAAGAGCCTCTTGATGAAGGTTAAAAAGGAGAGTGAAAAAGCTGGCTTAAAACTCAACATTCAAAAAACTAACATCATGGCATCCAGTCTCATCACTTCATAGCAAATAGAAGGGGAAACAATGGAAATAGGGACAGACTTTATTATCTTGGGCTCCAAAATCACTGCAGATAGTGACTGCAGCCATGAAATTAAAAGATGCTTACTCCTTGGAAGAAAAGCTATGACAAACCTAGACAGAATATTAAAAAGCAGAGACATCACTTTGCCGACAAAAGTCCAGATAGTCAAATCTATGATTTTGCCAGTAGTCACATATGGATGTGAGAGCTCGACCATAAAGAAGCCTGAGCATCAAATAATTGATGCTTTCAAACTGTGGTTCTGGAGAAGACTCTTGAGAGCCCCGTGGACTGCAAGGAGATCAAACCTAAAGGAAACCAACTCTAAATATTCACTAGAAGGACTGATGCTGAAGCCTCAATACTTTGCCTCCTGATGCTGGGAAAGATTGAAGGCGGGAGAAGGGGGCGACAGAGGATGAGATGGTTGGATGGTATCACTGACTCAATGGACATGAGCTTGAGCAAACTCTGGGAGACAGTGAAGGACAGGGAAACGTGATGTGCTGCATTCCATGGGGTTGCAAAGAGTCGGACACGATTGAGTGACTGAATACCACCACCAATTAAGTGAAGATGAGCCCTCTCTCACCACCCTGTGGAATAACTGGAAGCTCTTTTCCTTGCTGTCCTCATTTTAAAGCCAATCCTTCATTTGCTTTCTGTCCTCCACCCAGCAGTATTCGCTAAGATTCACATTGATCTTTGATCTCTTCCAAAAAATAAGAAGCGGGGAAGGGAATTGTTTCTAGCGCCTGTGGGGAGGAAGTTGCCTCCTAGGAACGAAGTCACAGAAGAGTCCCTGAATTCCTTGAGTAATCTCCATTGAACAAAAACACAAAAATGGAAGCTAATTTAATTAGCAAGTGATGCCTTGTCCTAGAATAAACTTTTTGGACCAGAAAGGGCGCAAGACCCGTAAGGGCTGGTGCCCAGACTGCCAACAGGGAAAACATTGGCAAAGCTTTCAGTCTGCCACCCAAAGGGCACTAGTTGCTCACTTGAGTATTTTTTTTTTTTGAAAAAGTACCAAAGTGTTAGGCTCTTTTTGGACACAGAGTTGTGTTCACAAGATAAAGTACACTGATAAAACATGGAGAAAGAGAAGGGATAAAAACATACTTCAAGGAAATGGAGGTCTATAGTCCAAAGGTGAAGAGCTTTAGGGAAACATTTCACATTCTGACTTTTAAGTGAATTGAAAACACAATTCTTGAAAGAAATGCATTTTGAGAGAGCACTCAGTGTAGAGCAAAGAGTTCTTACAAGACAATTTTGGAGGGAACGTAGGGTTGCTTATTCAACCTCTAATGTGGTACCCCACGTGTAATAGAACCAGAGAAATGTTTACTGAATAGAGCATTATTTCAGTATAGATTGGGGTCATGTTTTCACTCTCTTGAATTTGAAAAAGATACTCAGAATATTAGAGCTGATGCTTTGATCTTGATATAAACACCTCATGCAGAGTCCCAGCGTTACTCTATTTAGATGGGATGAGCATCCCATGGTGGGGGTGGGGAGGGTGGCTCTGGGTTTTACTGCTAAAGTTGTCCTCTGTAGTGGGCCCTGAACAATCTTGAACAAACCCACGGGCTTGGGTAGCATGGTTTGGAGGCCTCCAATCTAGCACCTCTGTCTTTACAGGTGTTTCCAGGGTTAATTGCTCAGTTGTGCCTGATTCTTAGTGACCCCATGGACTGGAGCCCATCAGGCTCCTCTGTGCATGGGATTCTCCAAGCAAGAATACTGGAGTGGGTTGCCATTCCCTTCTCCAGCGGATCTCCCAACCCCGGGATCAAACCGAGGTCTGCAGTGCAGGCAGATAGATTCTTTACTGTTTGAGCAACCAGGAAAGCCCATTTTTATAGATGAGGAAGCAAATTCAGAGTGTGGGAGCTGGAGCCAAGTGCTCTTTCCACCACACCAAGGTGAAGTCCTACTAGGAGGTCCATTTCTTTTCCACGCCTGTGAATGTTTTGTCCTAAGCCTGTGATGCACAGTGAAAGAGCATGAAACTGGGGGTCAGACATGCCTGGGTCTGAAGGTTGGCTCTACACTTATTCGCCCTGCACTGAGCTTCCACTTCACTTACCAAGCCTGGATAAAGTGCACATTCTAGATCTTAGCCATGTACAGGAAGTGCCTGGAGTATGACCTGAGCTCAGTATATGTTAGTGCCCTCTTTCAGGCAAGCAATTGAATATTTGAATAAAGTGACAAGAGAGGTGGAAGGTGCTATCATAATAACAACACCTAGCACTTACTATTTGTCACATGCTATACTTGGTACATCATTTATGTTAATTCATTCAATCTCCAGAACTACCCCATGCAGGAGGTACTGTATTTTATCCCTGTTTTACAGGGAAGGAATCTGAGGCATCAGATGGGTGAGTTAAGTTGTTCAAGGTCACAAAACTAACACATAGGGAAGTTAGTATTAAATCCCAGCAACATGACTCAGAATCATGCTCTTAATCAATACAACATTTCTGGGCAGGATAGGAGGCAAAGGGAGAACCAGAATAGAGATATATGGGAGAGGTTTGGTCCATTTAAGTAATTGGACCGTGAAGATCTGGCATTAAAGGGTATGTTTACATGGAAAGAGATATCAAGGTTCTAGAGCAAGAAACTGAGCTCTCCGTCTTCATATACACATAAAATTTGGGCTATTGCATAAAAATACACATATGTATATAAACACACATATATATATATGTTACACTTTCATGCATTATCTAATCTCCACAATAGTATCCTATGAGATAGGGCTGATATCCAGAAGGTAAAATAACTTGCTCACAGCCATATGCTTTCTACATCATGTTGCTAGTAAGGGAAACAGCTGGTGGACCCTTACTGCTGCATGGGTCCCCAAGCATTTCTTCCTACACCAGTTATAAAACTACTTTTCATAACCCTTCTCTACCTTCAAAGGATTTGTCACCCACCAGCATTGAAGTCATCTATAGATATCAATGGTCGTGTAATTCCTCACTTGTGGCCTTTCAGGCTCTTTTCTAAGTTCACAAATGACATCTTGGTTTTTTCCTCTGCAAGAAGAGCCTCTCCCAGGGGCCCACAGCAACAAATCTTTAAACACCTGACCTCTGCCCTGTCGTCACTCTTTCATATAGTACCACAGTGGTGCAAATCAGCTCCCCTGTCCATAAACAACTGCACTTATGAGGCAGGAATGACTACTAAAAAGAATGGTGGAGACCCCCTGTTGAGCACTCTAATAGGCTCGGCCAGGGACCAGGGAGAATTTCTAACACATCCATATGTGTCCTCTTACGGGGTCAGCCTCATGGAAACAGGCACAATACCAGCTTCAGATAAAAGCCAGGGGTGATACTAAACTCACTTTCCCAGGAGAAGCCTTTCTCAAAAGGCCACCACATTCTTGATTAGGGCCCTTGCTTAAGCCAAAGGGGAGGAATGGATTTGACATTTTCTTTTTCGTTTTTAAAACTAATGAAATTAATCTGTATATACTCCCCCAGGTTTTGTTGTTGTTGTTTTTTTAAGTGGGCATTTTTAATTTGGAGACTCAAAGTGAGGGGATCATCATTACTCACAAAGCCTGCTCCTTTCGCCACACAGAGTATAGCAGGAAGCATTCTTGCTATCTATTTTCTGAGTGGGGCAGTCAAGCTAAAAGCCCTGCGTGTTTCTGACTCGAGTGCTCAGATGCCAGGTTTCCAAAAAAGGTTTTGAAAGATAAAGCAAAATTTTTTGCAGCCTGGTTAAAAAAAGTATTTGTTTGCCATGTAGGGTGTTAATGGTGACAACAAATAGAAACCCAGGTGACATCTCCATTTCTATGGAACACATGAGGCAATTCCACAAGGGCATTTTTGATGTGGATCCAGTTTTCCTTTCTGTTGCCAATGAGCGTAATTTTAGTTGTCATGTGTCAAAGTTTATACTCTTGCTTTAGAGCGTCTCTTCAACTTGAACGGCATGAGTGAAATCACCCAAGTGTATGGCCTCACTGGTAATATGGCTTTTAAAATATAAGCCCTTCTCCTTTATACCCCTTGTCATTAACTGGTAAATTACTAATTTATTTCCTATTAGAATTTATATAGTTTTCGGCAATTAAGGAGAAAGGCATAATTGCTGACAAGCCCAGGGCACTATTTAAATCACTTCCTTGTTGACAACATATTTCTCTTTCCTCAAACTGAATGTCACTGAAATCTGATTTGTGCAGAACCCTTGCGGACGAGCGCACTGCACCTGTCACCTGGGTGCTAGCATTCTGCTGAGGATCAATTTACATAACCTCATTTAATGGTTCATAAATCATACCCATTAAGCCCAGCTAACAGGAACCGAGGGTTCTAATTTATGCTGCCTTTCATAGCAGAAAATTGGGAGGCTGGAGCCTGTGGATAAAGAACCCAGGTCTTGCCTTTGATTGTTGATTGTGATGGTAAATGTATGGATGATGAGAACAGATTTTCACTTTATTGATTTCCTGCCAAAGCACAGCATGCTTTATTGTGAAAAGGCGCCTTTTGGCAGCAATGCTAAAAGTGGCAGTTGTTTAGGAGCCCTTTGCCAAGATGAGGTCTAAGACAATACAGAGTGGTAAATACTAAAATAATATCAAGCTGAAATGGTATTCTTTAGAAGAAAAAAAAAAGCATCTCTAACCTTTTGGAAATCAGTGACCTTTTCTCATCAAGAGCACCTCCTCCCATCACCGCCCCCCACCCAACCCCAAAGCATGTGAAGCCAAGAATTGGGACAAGATGCTTTTAAGAAAAGGAAAAAACAATGCTTTCCTCCCCACTCTCTAAGTCACTTGCTGATGGAGCCTCATGCAAAATAATGCAGATGTCTAGAATCCTTCAGATAATGACATTTCAGCCAGCACGCTCCACTGGGCCAAGTTTACAGCCTCTGCACTCTCTCTTCTGCCATGTACTTCTTTCTGGTTGAATACCCGGAAACACCATTTTTCTCTCTATTTCATTTTTCCCCTTTAGGTCAAGATATTGTATCCAACTATATATAGTGCTCTGCAAAATGCAATATATAAAAGGTCATCTCACAAGTGCTTGGGCTGGATTTCAAAATAGCAAAAGTGGTCCTAAGATCATTTCCCAGATGAAAAACATCTCTTAAGTATTGTTGAGGCATATTGATTCCTTTCTCTCATCTTAGTTCTGCCCTATAATGGACATTGTATACTCTCATTTTACCTCGTTCTCAAAATCTTTGTTAAACATGGTGATTTTTTTTTCCCCTATAAAATGTAGTCTCTTCCCCCCACCCCCTTCAACTCTCTCCTCAAGGCAGGGTTTTCTGAAATGCTTGTATTTCAGGCTGTGGGTGTTGCTGCAGAGGTTTATTTAGCATGAATTAGTCCACCCTGTGGACTCCTCCCACTCCTATCTCTAAATTCTAAAGCTGCAATGTGGAAAACCAGTTGGAGCTAAGCAAGAGAATCAAAAAGCCTGACACTCATTCTGTCTGCTTCTCCATCCAACATGAAATGTCTCCTCCTTTGTTACTAGTCCCTCTTCATAAGGGGAAGAAAAGAAATCAATAGCATCAGTGTCTTTTCTACTACCTGGGAGGGTTTGTCAGATACCCAGTGCTACTAACAGAATGTAAGTAGACATGGTTCTTTGCTCTCCTAGCAAGAGAATGCTCCTTTCCCAGGGAACCCATCCCATATGATGATGGGGTTGACCCTGCTCCCAACTCTATCCAAATGGACAGACCCACAATGTGAGCCTGGCCAGAAGAAGGGTAACTGTGCCCCTCGTCCAGCAATCAGTTCAGGAATGGTCACTGGACACAATGCCAGGAGTTGTCTGGAGCTGTTGTCAGGAGAGATTCTCTGTTCTCTGGAGATATTAATCTGTGGATAGTATCTGGATAGAGTGTCCAAGAAACAGAGGGAGAATGACAGAATTTCACAGATGTCATTTGGGCCCCTGGATCCAGCCATGTCTGAAGCCCTCCTCTAGGCTTGTACCACATCATGGTGGTGCCACAATATCATGATGTAACAAGATCTTGGCCATATTTTTAATTTATTGTAGGTAGGGTTGCCAGACAAGGCCCCACTGAAAAGATGATATTTATGTAAAGACCAGAGGGAAAAAGCCATGTGTGTGTCTGGGGGAAGAACATTCCAACCAGAGGAAATAAATATAAAAACCCAGAAGTGGCAGGAGGAGGAAACTCAGGAAGCAGGAGGAAGGGGGCCCACATGCCTGAAGCGGGATGAGCAGGGTTGAGAGCACGGAGAAGGTGAGCTCAAAGTGGTCATGGGGAGCTGGGCCGTGCAGAGAGCTTTGAAGCCCTCTGACTTTCACTGAGTCAAAGGAGGGTCCACTGGGCCTGGGGACAGTTGAGCAGAGGAGGGACATCACTTCACTTACAGACTAGAACAGGCTCACTCTAACTGCTATGTTTTAAACAGACTAAAGGGTCAGAAGTAGAAGGGAGAAGAGTGAGAAATAAGCCCATAAGACAGCTTGGAGCCAGTTTGTGGAAGATCTAGAATGACAACAGTGGGCTGGGGTAGTAGTGAGTTCTTCCAAATTGGAACCCAGAATTTCTTACCATCCACAGAGGAAGTAAAAGAGGACGGGAAAGGGGGACTAGTTTCAGTCTGTGAACCATATTCATTGTTTCAGAAAGGTAAACTAAAACATTAAGTTTCTTTGCTTTTGCTTAGAATTACCCTCTTCCCGAGGACAGATAATCTTGGTTATGTGATATTAATAGGAAACTTGGCTTGACTGTCACTGGCATCATAGGCATTTCTGGGGTGTGGTTGGGATACTCGGCTCTTTATCGAACCTAGAGGCCAGGTAGTCTCTGCAGAGAGACCATTTCATAAAGACAGGGATGGTGTGACCACCACAATTACGAGATATCTATGAAAAAACAGGACTTAACTATACTTTCTTAACTTCATTGCTCTTTCACACTGCTAATTATTGATCTTATAATATTATTGTGCAACCCTTATAACCACTGATTACTGATGAAACTTAATACTGAAGTGCAAATTATGCTAACACTTACAAAATGCTGTTTGGTACATAGGCAGGGTGAAGATGAATTGCTTTTAGTTTAAAAGTAATAATGAAAGACATAGGTCTTCTATTTAACTCTTTTTGAACCTGGACTGGGCACACATTATAAATAATGATGTTCTATATTTTGATTTTTTTTAGTTGACATATAGTTTTGGCATCATAGGACAAAAAATGAGGGAGAAGAAAATTTTCCCAGTTTTGAACTTTTCTATAACCTATTTCTTAGAGTTAATTAATGAATCTGGAATTATTATTCAAGCAAATGAAACTTACAAGGGTCATAAACACTCATCAATCAGAGATTAGTTGATATATCATGGAACATCTGTAGAATGGAATGTTACAGAGCCATTAAAATGATATTGTAAACCATCTACCGAGTGAACAAATTTAAATTGTAAAACCAAAGACATGACATGATTACATTTTTAAATATATGTGTGTATCCATATATACACATATGTGCTTATCCAAAAATAGTAAGAACAAAGAAAAAATCTATTAAGTTATTTCAGTGTGGTGAAATATAGGGTCCATATTCTAAAAGTATATCTACATTTTATATTTTATATAATTAGCATATGTTGTTTGTATGACTTTACTGCTTGACACAGAATCAAGATACATAAATACAGCAAAGTTACTTTTTAGACTTGACATCCTAATTTTGGCTCATCAGACAAGATGGGTTTTCACAAAAGGCAGCCTGAGATCCTTCCAAGTTTCCTTGAACTACTCTTTCTGTTTGGGGTTTGAGGGATGTCTTTTGGTCATACTGGGTCTCACACCAAACCCTTCTTCTTGGAACACCAGTTAACATCATCAAGGCCTCGGGTTCCAAGAAATCCAATTTGTAACCTGATCTAAACATTTTCAAAATTATAAATCATGGCTGTCATTAAGAGCCTTCTAGAAAATGTCTTTTTCACAGCCACTGATTCAAAACATTGGAGTGGGCAAGGAAGGGCTGACAGTGATGGAGGAGAAAACGAATTGTTAATGGAAATTATAAATGAGCAACTTGGGAAATAGAAACCTTTTCCTTCTGATCTTATATCTTATAAACCAGTGTAACAAAATGTCAATAAAAATATTTGGCTGCATCTAGATTAGAACCCTTCAAAACTTTAATTTGGGAGGACTTTCAATGACAAGAATTCACTTACATTCCATGCTTTTGAACTGGAAGAATTAATTTAGTTAAAATGGCCATACTACCCAAAGCAATCTACAGACTTAACACAATCTCTATCAAATTATCCATGACATTTTTCACATATCTAGAGCAAATAATCCTGAAAGTTACATGACCACAAAAGACCTAGAATTGCCAAAGAAATCCTGAGGAAAGAGAACAAAGCTGGAGGTATAACCCTCTCAGGCTTCATACAATTTTACAAAGCTACAGTAATTAAAACAGTGTAGTACTGATATAAAACCAGACATATAGATAAATGCAACAGAAATAAATCCACACGCGTATGCTCAATTAATCTCTGACAAAGGAGACAAGAATATATAATGGAGAAAAGACAAGACACTTCAGCAAATGGTACTGGGAAAGCTGGACAGCTGAATGTAAATCAATGAAGTTATAACACTCCTTATACCATATACCAAAATAAACTAAAAATGGCTTAAAGACTTAAATATAAGACATGACACCATAAAACTCCTAGAAGAGATCAAAGGTAAAATATTCTGACATAAAGTATGCCGATGTTTTCTTAGGTCAGTCTCCCAAGGCAATAGAAATAAAAGCAAAAATAAAAAGTAGGACCTAATCAAACTTACAAGCTTTTGCACAGCAAAGGAAACTACCGACAAAACAAAAAGATAACCTACAGACTGGGAGAAGAGATTTACAAATGATGAAACCGACAAGGGATTAATTTCTAAAATATACAAATAGCTCATACAACTCAACAATAAAAAACCAAACAATCCAATCAAAAGGGCAGAAGATATAAACAGACATTTCTCCAAAGAAGACATCCAAACGTCCAGCAGGCACATGAAAACACTCAACATGGCTAATTTTTGTTGTTGTTCAGTTGCTAAGTCATGTCTGACTCTTTGCAACCCCATGAACTGAAGCACACTAATTATTAGAGAAACGCAAATCAAAACTACAATGCAGTACCATGTAACATGGGTCAGAATAGCCAACATTTAAAAGTAACAGATGCTGGAGACGGTGTGGAGAAAAGGGAACTGTCCTACACTATTGATAGGAATGTAAATTGGTGCAGCCACTGTGGAAAACAGTATGATTTTTAAAAACTTAAAAAGAGTTACAATATGACCCAGTGGTCCCACTCTAAGGTATATATCCAGAATAAAACAAGGACCAAAAAGAAACAGACACTCCAATATTCACTGCAGTGCTGTTTTACAATAGCCAAGACATGGAAGCAACCTAAATGTCCATTGACAGAGGAATGGCTAAAGAAGATGTGGTATGTACATACAATGGAATATTTGTCATTGTTGTTTAGTTGCTAAGTCATATCCAACTCTTTTGCAACCCCACACACTGTATCCTGTCAGGCTCCTCTGACCATGGGATTTCCCTGGCAAGAATACTGGAGTGGGTTTCCATTTCCTCCTCCAGGGGATCTTCCTGACCCAGGGATCAAACCTGCATCCCCTGCATTGGCAGGTGGATTCTTTACCATTGAGCCACCAGGGGAGCCCCTCAATGGAATATTACCCAGACATTAAGAATAATGAAATAATGCTATTTGCAACATGGATGGACTCAGAGATTGCCATACTGAGTGAAGTCAGCCAGAGAAAGAGAAATATCATACGATATCATTTATATTGCCAAATCTAAAAAGAAATGATACAAATGAACTTATTTACAAAACCAATACAGACTCGAAGAATAAATTTATGGTTAGCAGGGGGAACGGACTGTTAAGGAGTATGGGATTGACGTGTACACACTGCTATATTTAAAATGGATAACCAGACTTTGCTGGTGGTCCAGTGGTTAAGAATCTGCCTGCTAATACAGAGGACACTGGTTCGATCCCTGGTCCAAGATTCCACATGCCGAGGGGAAACTAAACCCATGTGTCACACACTACTGAGCTCACGTTCTACAGCCTGTGAGCTACAACCACTGAGCCCACGTGCCTCAACTACTGAAGTCCACACCCCCTAGAGCCCATGTGCTACAAGAGAAGCCACCACAATGAGAAGACTGCCCACTGCAACTAAAGTATAGGCCCTCATCCCTGCTCACCACAACTACAGAAAGCCCACACACAGCAACAAAGACCCAGCACAGCCAAAAATAAATAAATCTTTTAACTTAAAAAAAATTAAATGGATAACTAACAAAGACCTACTATGTAACACAGGGAACTCAGGTCAATACTGTGTATTAATAACAACCCAAAGGGGAAAAGAATTTGAAATAGAATGGATACATGGATATGTATAACTGAATCACTGTGCTGTACCCCTGAAACTATCACAACATTGTTAATCAATTATACGCCAATATAAAATAAAAAGTTGAAAAAAAGGAAAGTTACATGCACACTAATGTTCGTAGCAGCACTATTTATAACAGCCAAGCCACAGAAGCAACCTAAGTGTCCATCAGCAGAGTAATGGATAAAGATGCAGTACATATATACAATGGAATATTACTCAGCCATAAAAAACAATGAAGTGAGGCCATTTGCAGCAACATGGGTTGACCTAGAGATTACCATACTAAGTGAAGTAAATCAGACAAAGAAAGACAAATATTATATCACTTATATGTGGAATCTAAAAAATAGTACTTGTGCTTAATCGTTTAGTCACGTGACTCTTTGAGCCCTTTGCACTGTAGCCTGCCAGGCTCCTCTGTCCATGAGATTTTTTTCAGGCAAGAATACTGAGCAGATTGCCATTTTCCTCCTCCAGGGAATCTTTCCTACCGAAGGATTGAACCCATATCCCCTGTGTCTCCTGCACTGCAGGTGGGTTCTCTACCCGCTGAACCAAATGAACTTATTTACAAAACAGAAACAAACTCACAGACTTGGAAAACAAATACACAGTTACCAAAGGGGAAGGTGGGGAGGGATGAATTGAAAGTATGGGATTAACAGATACACATTACCTTATACAAAACAGATAAACAGCAAGGATTTACTCTATAGCACAGAAAACTATAGTCAATATCTTGGAACAACTCATAATAAAAAGAATTATATATATATATATATATATATATATATATGCATAACTGAGTCACTTTGCTATATACCTGAAACTAATACAGTATTGTAAATCAATTGTACTTCAATAAAGTAAAAATTTACTTCCCTTTCCCTTTGCAATAGAAGCACATCCTTAGATTTAGACTTACTGATGGCCCTCTTTTTTCACGACCCTGTTCTCTTCCCCTCTGCCAAATCTGGAGAGTATAGTCATGAGGTCCTCTGGACAAGAGGCTGAAGAAGTACTTGTAGGCCTGAGGAGCTCAGCTGCATTTCAGGAACAATGCAGAAATGTTTGGTATGCTTCATCCTCACTCTTGTGGCTTTTACTTAGAGCATTATGTTTGACATTATCAAATAAATAAGATTCTATCAATATATCAATACAGATGTCATTTCATTAACGTTGATTCCCCTTGATCATGGAAATGCATTCCTTCTCTTTAGGAAAGGATTTTGGTCAGCTGATCTCATCAGAATGTAGAAGTCTGACAACAGTGAGTTATCTGTATTTCTTCTTTTAAATCAAAGTAGCCCTGATATCATTTAGCAGTTGGATTATATAAAAAATCCCAACACAACACAGCTCTTCTATTGAAATTGGATTGATTTCTTTAGAGACCATCTGATCTCTAAAGCAGTCTGTAAAAAATCCTCTGGACCTTGAAAGAAACTAAAATTAATGGATTTTTTAAAAAATCTAAGCTCTCAGTTTTTTGAGCATAAAGATTCCTACTCCCAGTAATTTGCATCTAAAAGCAAAAATCAAAGTGTACGTGTCTGTACATATAAAAAAACCTGGTACTCCGTTCTTATGCTGAACTTTTTGATTTCTCCATTTACTAAAAAGAATCACCATATTTTCAAACATGCTAAAATTTTCTTTGAAATATCTCATCAACCTATAAACCCAAAGTTCTCCCAACTGCATACACTATTTTTAAATGTGCAAATTTTTTGAAAAAGGAATTGCCATGTGCTTCCCATGTTTACATACAGAAACTCATTAACTATCTCTCCAATACTGTGTCAGGGTTCTCAACTTGAATACAGATGTCTTTCTCTTAAAGGAACTTGAAACCAAAACATGAACTTTTGAGATCTTTACAGTAAAGCATGATTATACTATGGTGATGATTCAAATTATGAAAAGACTTCCTTTAGGTTTTTTTTTTTTAAATTGGTGACTTCCTCTAAAAGTTTTAAAGCAATTTAATTTGAAAACACGTTGTACTTTTTAGAAATACATATATTGTATGGAGCAACATTTCCCAAATCTTGAACTATTGTATACCACATTTCTGGCCATATCTACACATCGTTTGTTCATTATTTACTTCATGGTTCTCTTTAAAAGGACTTTCAACCAAATTACTCTAGTTATTGCTTCCTATCTAAGACTCATCCTAAGAAACAATATTCATGTTTAATATATTGATCATTAATTTGTCTGATACAAAATAAAGTTATAGCCATTAAAATAAATATCTTTCTGTATATGTCCTTGAAGACCAGTGGTAAATGTATTCCAGTTTGGGCATATAGGCATCAAGAAGTTACAGTATCTCTTTGATAGCAAATTGTATGTATCAGCTTGACTAGGCTAAGAAATGCCCAGATTACTGGTAAAACACCAGTTCTGAGTGTTATCTGTGAAGGTGTTTAAGAAGATCTCTCTTACCAATGCAGGTAGGCGTCATCCAATCCATTGGGAACCCAAGTAGAATGGAAAGACAAATTCTCTCTCCTTTAGTGAGCTGGAACAACTGTCTTCCTGCTCTCAGATGTCACACATCCGTGCCCCCAGTTCTGAGGCTTTCAGACGAAGACTTGCAGCAGCTGGCACTCTGCCTCTCAGGTCTTTAGCCTCCAACTGAGTTACACCACCAGCATTTTTGCTTCTCCAGCTTTCAGACAATGGGTTGTGGGACATCTTAGCCTTCATTTTGGTTAAGAAAGGGAGGAGAAAACAAAACTAAATATACATTTGCTTACACTTCTCTAAATAAACTAATCAAAGAAACTGACAAAAAAGGGAGGTGGGGAACAGGGTGGACAGAGATGAAGCTATGATCAATCTTTTCAAGGAATACATTTCTATTTAATATTTATTTTTGAGCTATGTGACTATACTATCTACTCAAAATGAACAAAATCCAGCCATAAATTTAGGGAAAAATAAGATTGTGTCTTTAAGGGGGATGGGAGACAGGAGGTGGCACAGTACATTTCATCACAAGGTGAGGGAATTATCAGACAGCCATTTTGATGCGCAGGATTTGGCCACTTACGATCTGGAGGTTAACTTCAAAGTTTGATGAGAACCTATTTGGGTACCTTACCAGATGCTGATTCTTGTTCCCAGTCAGGCATTTAGGACACAAGAAGACATTTAACATCTGGGATACAGGTTACTCATCTGCAGCTCTGGGATGCACAGAACCTGGGCCCTTTTGGCACCTGTAGTTGATTCCAAGTTACAGGTCTAGATTAAGGCGTCCATACCTGTGGTTTTCCCTGTTAGTTCAACAGCCCTAGGGGGCCTACTACTACTGTGACCTAGGTACTAATATGTCTACAGACATAAAGGGGCTAGAAAACATGAGTCATATCTGCAGGTGTATATGTTACAGATACACTCAAGTCTTGATTATCTATCAGTGGAACTGTCTGGCTGGCAAGGGCAGGGTCAATCAGAAGTCTGGGGCTGGGTGCAGAAAATTTGGATATATGCCCATAAAGGACAAAGAAGTGAGCATATAGAGGAGAGAGGAAGAGGGCCAAAACCAGCAGGAAGCGTGCAGCCTCTCCTTTCACTAACCTGAATACAGAGAGACCAATCAGAGGCCATGAGATCTTAGGGCTCAGAATGATATCAGAAATAAATTAGCGGGACTGCATCAATTACAAACAAGAGAACCGAATATAAAGCCTCTGGGTGGTAGGTGGGGGGAGGTGTATATATGTACACAGATGTAGCATGTATGTGTTATCTACTCGCACAAAAATATACCTTGGGATGCTTTTCTGTTTCTCAGGATCATTTATACTCAGGTTTCTTTAAAATTGTATTATCAGCTCATTCTCTTTGCTAAAATGAGCCAAGAACGGCAAGCATCTATGTCCATTTATTATTTTGAAGCAATCACTGTGAAAATGGTTTCATTTACCTCCAGAATTCACCCCCTCCTCCCCAAAAAATCTGACGATGACTGAAACGAGTAATGACTATTTTCTGTTTTCTTTTCCCTAATTGACCATTAATTATAATATCAATAGGCAGTGGGTAAGGAAAGCAGACCCATGTTAGGACTATATTTCATTTGTAACTGTTTTGTATATATCATAAATCTCTAATATTGGGCTATTGTCACCCATGATGAATTATTGTAAGCATGTCAGCACATGGTGGAAGTCAAGTACATTCAAATACTACTCAGTCAGAATTGAATTTGGCATGATAGTCTCATAAAAGGGGGCTCAATTGAGAGTTTCCACTTGCCTGCTCTAAACTTGTCACTTGTAGGTGCTAAAGAGCTTGTTGTGTTGGTTTAATTAGTCAACAAATCGGTCCTTACTTGATTGCGTGGTCGTATCACATATGTTAACACTTCAGTGTTTGATGGAGATATTAACAAGTGACAAGAGTCTCTTGGTCTGTGGACTTTAAAGAAGAGAAGCTCTTCTATATTATTTCATTTGGCCCTGCCAATATTTATTAGATCATGCAGCCCACAGGCTGCCAGTTAAAGAAAGACAACACAAACATTTTTCAGGGTTATGCTCATCAGTATCCCAAAGAAGGGTCACTGAACAATCGATGGGAGAAGAGCAAGAGTAAGATAAGTGTTTTCTTCCACCGCTTACAAATTCATTATTTGATACAGTTTGCTGCAGACCTCCTTTGAGCTTTTTTCACTTAAAGATAATTTATGACAAGAACAGAGAGGTTCTTGAAAATGCTATAGCAACTGAAGCTGAATGATACCACGCTGGTGCAAGACGCCGAGTCACCAGAGGCGGGTAAAGAGGAGCTTTGCATTTATATTAAAAAAAAAAAAAAAACTCTTATTATTTAACATTCATCCATGGTGGATAAAATTCTATTAATGGTCAATAAGAGATTCAAGGAAAAAGATTCAATGAAATGATTATTCCCCAAAGTGGGAGAAGATAAAAAGTTGGTACCCTGAAAGTTTGCAAAAGACCAGTCTATTCACTTTTTCTATAGCAGAACAAACAAAGAGCCGTACTTGCTTTGAAGGACGGGCTTCATTTGCTCTGTCACCATTCTGTTATGGCTTTTATCTGTGCCCTGGCAAGAATCAGTCTCCATGCCATGGGCAGGAATGATGTAAAGCCTATGAAACAGAGCCATCAGGTCGTTCATTTTGGTTGGACACTGATTTGCAAAAAAAGCATTTAAATAAGTGTTATCAATTCAAAAATTGCCAGCAGTGACTTAATCAATGAATATGGCAGGATAAAAAATTATGAGTGAAAGGTTCTCTGTGAAGACTCTCTAGTGGGAACTTTTATAATCTATTTTTATTTGTCTTAGGAAACTGAAAACCCAAAAGGCCCTTGTCTCTTTGCCTCACAAAGGATACAAGTTGCCGTTTCTCTCCTTAGAAGAGCTCACATCGATGTATTCAGCAGCTAATCATGTGGTGGTCACCATCTTGTTGGGCTTCGGTGGCGCTAGTGGTAAGGAATCCACCTGCCAACGCAGGAGACTTAAGAGACTCAAGTTCGATCCCTGGGTGGGGAAGATCCCCTGGAGGTGAGCATGACAACCCGCTTCAGTATTCTTGCCTGGAGAATCCCATGGACAGAGGAGCCTCGCGGGCTACAGTCCACAGTCACAATGATGTGACTGAAGCGACTTAGCACACACGCACAAACTTGTTGGTCAGAGACCAACCCTTATCTCTTCCTTAACTTCCCCCAGCTGAAACCCCATGGGCCTGGCCAAAGTGTTCATCTACTGGTCAGCTGACAACTGTCTCCAAGCTTTGGCCAACCCGGGCAGGGGGGTGGGACGGGTGGGGTTGGGGGTCGCAGCAAGGGTGGTAGCGCTACGGGTAGAGAGCTGCCAATTTGGAGAGGGTGAACTGCCCCGAGTTAAGGAAGATTTCATCTAAATAATTAAAACTACTCTTCAGATAGTTCTAGCATCTTGCTCCCTGAGGCCACTCCATTTTCAGCCAAGTGCTGGGGTTGGAGTAGCTGCAGTGTCCATGGCAAAGCCTTTTCCATTCTAAGGTCTGTGCAGAGAATCGAAAAGGAGGAATGTCCTCTTTCTTGCTTACTTTCGCCTCAGCTTTTGCTTAGCCTGCGCGCCGGATGAAGTCACCTTTAAGATGGCGATTCAACTTCATAACTTCCTCAACCCATCCCCCACCATCACAAATGCTTCCTCGGGAGAGCTACAAATCCATCCACTCCCAGAACCAGCCAATCGGGTTTTGCTGGGAAGCGGGCCTTCAATGAATGCTCGTTGATTAATTGATTGATTGACTAGGGTAAATTATGAGTGTTAGTCTACCCAATAGAAACAAAAAATAATCTGACTGAGTGACAGTGTTAATAGTGAAAGGTTAAAGGGGGCAAGATGGGGTGTGCTGCGGGGTAGCACAAACTGACGTTCAGAATGTGAAAGCTTTGACAGACTATTTTCTTTTGAGGAGCTGGAGATGGGAAATGGGTTGGGTGGCTTGCAAAAGACATGGGTGCTCTCAGGGCAAGAATTTTCCTGCCTGAACTCTGAAGAAAAAAAAATAAAAGAATAAAGGCAAAGGATGCAGAGAATGAAAAGCCATTTGATGTGAGATGAAGAGGAAGGGTTAGGAGGAGGGGAGCGGGGAGTGAAAGCTGTTATGAAGGAAGCAAAGGAAGGATGAAGGGAAGCAGGAACATGTGTGACTTAATTTAAGGCTCAGACTCCCACAGCTTCCAAGTTTTGCTATTACCACAATGCTATAAAGAACAGCCTTTTGAAAATTATTAGGAAGAATGGAAACACATGGACCTTCCTTCCTTCTTTTTGTAATTCTGTAAGATTGGGATTTCATATAATCAAAATGGATTAATTTTATAGCTGGAAAAAATTCAGAAACAGAAGATTAAAAGATAATTCTTGAAGCTGTGACTATTTTCAAAGAGAAGGAAGTATAAGCTTCTGAGGTTTAATGATTTAATAATGAGTTGGGACTATTAAGATTTTTTCAGTTCATTTAGGAATTTTTACCTTGGCTTCTGAAATGATTTGATCTCCTTAAGCGTATCTACTTTCCCAAAAGTTGTCATCTTATTCTTCAGTTCTGAGAGATTGTTACCTACTGTTCCAGTCATATAAAATCATTTTCCCCTGTAATGGCAGAAAAATCCTATTTCAATTATTTTTCTAGTCCCACACTCTCCACAGGATGGAAAACTGTTTTTAAAAGTGAAATGGGCTGACAGAAAGCAGACCTATGTTGCCTGGGCCCTAACCTTCTGCTAAAGGGGACATGGGAACTTATCGGGGTGATAGAAATGTTGTATATCTTGATTGAGGCAGTGGCTATATGACTGTACACGTGTCAGAATTCATCAAATGTACATTTTAAGTGGGTGAATTTTACTGTATGTTAATCATATCGCAATAAAGCAGCTTTACAAATAAAGTGAACTAGAACTTTTTTGAGTGATCATTTTACAGGAGTATTCCAAATTCTGGAAGGTTTCAGGAGGCTTCTCTTTTCAAATGTCCTCAAACCAGTATCAAGAGATGTGTTAGGTTGAAAAGCTAAAAAGACTTTACCTACTTAAATGTCGTCTTTACACATGAGGGTTAGTAGAAAAAGAAGAAAAACATTTTTTAATCACAGATTCTTATTCGTAAATCTTGTGGTTCTTTGCTCTTAATTTTCCTTGGAGGGAGGTATCGTCATTTGGGTACTGATATTTTGATTAAGGCAAATAGCCACCCATTCATTAAAAGTTTCTCTCATATAAAGGAATTCAATTTTTTTTTTTTTTGATTGGTGCTAGACAGACAGAAATAAGCTGCCATTCTTCCATTTGATAGCCAGACGCTGCCAGTTGTAGCCAGGGCAGTCATGCTGTTAAATTAGGTCTAATGAAGGAGTAATTGCTTTAGATATAGTGAACCATTTCAAAGAAAACAAGGATTCTAATTGATTTGCAATTTGTTTGGCACATTGCATTGTCTGCGGCTATTGATTAGTCTTCTGGATTTCACACTGCATGTGTTTCCCTTTATTAAGGGAATAACAGGTTACTGATTACTTTCTTTCTGGGTTTAATGTAGCGGTTAATGTCTACTTTGTTCTTGTGTCATGTCACAGGCGAGAGAGGAATAATAGGCAAGTGGGTGGCCCTTTGCTAAGCAACTTCCCTGCTGCTCTGAGCTGTGTGCTCCGAGACAGGCTGAAAAGCAGATCAAGAGAAAGGGTTAGAATAGCAGGACTCACAAGTTAGGGCCTGAGTCAGGCTAGACCCGGCTCGCAACTTGGCTTTCCCCTCCCAGTCAAAGCAGAGCAGGGGACGAAGCAGCTGGTGGTAGATTTGTTCTTGTATCATTCGATTATTTGGAGACAGGATATGAATCTATGCTCATTGTTTTCTCTAATAGGTGGGCTCACTAAATGAGCGCAGGAGGAGAATATTTGAGGCTGAGGCCTTTGGGTTCATTTAACCCTTTGCAGAGTGACAGTCTGTTGGCACCTGGAAAGCACTGGCTGCCGAGGTGTCGATATGATCATCAAAATGGCTCTTATGTTTATACCAACTGCAGGGGAGGGAGAAAAAGTTCTCAGGGCTGCAGTCATTTCATTGCCCTCAAAGCACAGCGGGAATTATTAGCTTACCCTGGCGCGCCCCTTTGTTTTCCTAGGGCTTTGCTCCTCCACCAGATACTCATTTAAGGCGAATCCACTGCTTTCTGAAATGTGTTTAGCAATGGTGCACAGAGCAGGCTCTCACTTAGCGGATCTAATCCTTTCACGGCTCAGCTTGTTAATGTAGCAAACTGCTGAAAAATAGGAAATGGATTCTTTAATGAGACCGGTTCCTTCGTGGCTTTATTCTCCCAGTTTAACCCTCAGGCATTCATTCATTCGAGTCCCCCCTCTGCCCGGCCCCACCACACAGCCCCTCCAAGCCAGGATCCAACACCCCCACTTCCCACCCAGCAAGGCACCCGTTTTCCAGCATGCAATCCTCATCTTTAGGCCCCTTGGCTCCTTACGACCTTCCCGGAGCCCTTAGAAGCTCACAAATAACAAAGGAATGTGGGCAGTAAAAGGTTCCCTTTTCTCTGCACTGTTTACCTCCTTCCTAAGCTGGAGCCCATCTTTCCCTGAGCTCCCAAGCTCTCCAACAAGGTTGGAGAGGGGAGCAGCATTCACAGGAGCAAATGCCCAGGGATTGCATCTAGCATATCAAATAAACACAATTTTGCTATCTGACCCAACATATTTATACACTTAGTATTTTTATGTTGAAGAAGGAAATGGCAACCCACTCCAATATTCTTGCCTGGAGAATCCCATGGACAGAGGAGTCTGGTGGACTACTGTCCATGGGACATGACTTAGTGACTAATCAACAATATTTTTATGTAATATTGTTTTGGGGCCCTACTGGCTTTTACAGTGATCCTAATTACAAAGGATTTGAGAATGGAGCCAAGAAGTGAAGGCAAACTTGGGCTCTGGTCTTAACTCTTCTTCTTTTACCATTTATACTCCCCTGGGTCTTCCTAAAGACTTCATACTTCTTATCCAGAAATCACACTTCCTTGAAACAATTCTAACCAAGATTCAGGTTAAGAGGAATCTTAAAAGTAACTTGGAGTTCATAACAAGTCAATCTTCAGTTGGAAGCAGGCATTGAGAGGACAAAGTGAGGAGAGTTCTGTCTATTTTGCTCTAGAGACCATTGATTTGGGAAAGTAAATTACATCTGCATAAGCTCAGATCTTCCTTTAGTCCAAACTCATAACTTTTTTCTTTTGTGTGTGCCATAGAATCCTCTGGCAATCTGTGGACCTCTTCTCAGAAGGCTTTTAAGTGCATAAAACAAAACACTCAGGATTACAAAGAAAATCTATTATACTGAAATAAAGTTATCAAAGACTTAAAAAGCAAATTTGTATACAAGCAATTCTACGATTTAATGTTAATGAATTTATTGCTTTAAATAATAAGGTCTATGCACAAAAGTAGCAATTCCTGTAATTTTTTAGTCATAATGAGTAATGAAGTTTTGAATATTGATAATAACTTTAATGCGTTATTTTTAAAATCCTGTGATTTCCATTGGTGACACAATCACAGGTGCTGATAGGCATTTTTGTCGCTTGAATCTATAATTGAAAGGGGTAATAAAAATAAAGATTCATTTTTTTCCCATCCAAATTAATGGACACCTGTATTCTATCCACAAACCCACAGGAGCCCTGCCTCCTGCAGGAATAGCCTCTTTTAACGCTCCATTAGGTGCCCAACAGCCTGCCCTTGTAGCTGTGGGGACAGGGAAAAGAGGAGAAATGGGCCCAATTTGTGGTGCTAGGATCTGAGCCCACCACATGTATGACTATACGGAATTTCATGGAGTATAGACGTCCTCCATGTCTTCCTTGAATTTGGCTCCACCCCTCTACCCCCCTCCTACAAAACTCACATCTAGGCCATACAGCAGAGACACATGGAAAGAGAAGAGCCCAGCAAAAGCAAAGCAGAATAAGCAGGCAAATGGTGCCTCTCTGCATTATACAAGTCTGACTATAGACATGCAAATTTATAAGATACAATTCGAGAAATACAATCTGGGGATTGGTAAGATGTGAAAGTAACAGAGTCAAGATATTATCATGGAGAACTTAGCTCACATTGAATTAACTAGGGTTGACAGATTTAGCAAATAAAAATACCAATATTATGCAGAACATAGTTAGACTGCAAAATTATTTCTTGCTTATCAGAAATTCAGATGTAGCTGATTGTTCTGTGTTTTAGCTGGGAATCCTGAATTAAGGTTTTGTCTAAGGCAAGTAAGGAAAAATGGAAACAGTGACAGGTTTTATTTTCCTGGACTCCAAAATCACTGTGGATGGTGACTGCAGCCATGAAATTAGAAGATACTTGCTCCTTGGAAGAAAAGTTATGACAAACCTAGACAGCATATTTAAAAGCAGAGACATCACTTTGCCAACCAAGTTTTATATAGTCAAAGCTATGGTTTTTCCAGTAGTCATATATGGATGTGAGAGTTGAACCATAAAGAAGGCTGAGCACTGAAGAATTGATGCTTTTGCACTGTGGTGCTGGAGAAGACTCTTGAGAGTCCCTTGGATTGCAAGGAGATCAAATCAGTCAATCCTAAAGGAAATCAACACTGAATATTTATTAGAAGGACTGATGCTGAAGCTCCAATACTTCGGCCATCAATGCTGGGAAAGACTGAGAGGAAAAGGAGAAGGGGGTGACAGAGGATGAGATGGCTAGATGGCATCATTGACTCAATGAACATGAATTTGAGCCAACTCCAGGAGATAGTGAAGGACAGGGAAGCCTGCAGTGCTGTAATTAATAGGGTCACAAAGAGTCAGACACGAGTTAGTGACTGAACAACGACAACGAGGCAAGTAAATCCAAGTGTAGATTATAATTGAGAATGGGAGAGAACTTTCGTTTCACTGGTCGAATAATCTTGAACTAAACAGTGGCAAGTTTGGGGTGATTTGTTTTCAAATCAAAGAGGATTTTCAGGATTGAAAGGAGAATAAAGAGAAGAGAAGGAGATAATTCCTTGGCAGTTCAGTGGTTAGGACTGGGCACTTTCAAGCCCTGATCAGAGAATTAAGATCCTGCAAGTCACATGGCATGGCCAAGAGATAATTGGGGCGGGGGGAGGAAGCTAATAGAGGAATTAAGAAGTGAGGAAGAGGAGTGAGATGAGATAAGAGGCAGTGCAGAGTTGTCCTGGGTGAGAATCCAGGGCCAGGTGGCTTCTGGCAGGACCTTCCTCAGTGACATCTTCCCCTCTTGACTCTTTTGAAATGGACAAACCAACGCAGCTTGGGCTTCAGACTCATAAGACATAAAGGAACCAAGGCTCATGGAGGTCAAGCACCTTGTAGGCAGCTGTAGATCTGGGATTCAAACTCAGGGCTGACACACCAAAGACTTCACGCTTGCCACCAGACCCCACCGCCTCTAGCAATTAATACCCTGGGATTTGCTACCTCACTGCTTCCTCCACTTCCACTTCTCCTGTCTCCTACAGAGGACTGACACTGTCAGGGCCAGTAGGTTTGTGTCATGTATCAAATGCCATGAAAGCCCCACTCTCTGGGGGCCTGTCCATTGTCCAGTAGAGAGTAATTAAGTGAACCAGCTGAAATCGCACTTCCTGCGGAGGAAAAGGCAGGCTCAGTCCAGTTCCTTATCAACAACAGCAATGGTAGCGACAACACAGGCAGCCCCATCACAACAGCATAACCCAGCCTTTCCTTTACTCTCTGGTCATGGGAACTTGGGGGGCTTCCCCAGTGACTCAGTGGTCAAGAATCCACCTGCAATGCAGGAGACACAGGTTCAATTCCTGGGTTGGGAAGATCCCCTGGAGAAGGAAAGTCGGACTACCCACGCCAGTATTCTTGCCTGGAGAATTCCATGGACAGAGGAGCCTGGCAGACTACAGTCCATGGAGTTGCAAAAGAGTCTGACATGACTTAGTGACTCAACAACAACATGGAAATTTAGACTTTCTTTTTAATTGGTGGATCCATCTCTTCATGATTTTTTGGTTTTTATTTATTTATTTGGCTGCACTGGGTCTTAGTTGCCTAATGTGGCATGCGGAATCTAGTTCCCTGACCAGGGATCGAACCAGAGCCCCCTGCCTTGGGAACCAGGAGTCTTAGCCACTGGACCACCAGGGAAGTTCCTGGACTTGGAGTTTTTAAATCAAGGAGGGTGTACATTCAGACTCCAAGAGCAGCCCGTGGACCCAGGTGCTCTGAAATGGTTCATCTTTCCTAGGCTGGTCTCATATCCCAGAGGTGTCCGGGTGCCATGTTCTGGAGTCCTGAGATAGAGCCTCTACAAAAGAATGTGTTATCATATTCTTTTTATGCTGCAGAACACAAGGGCAAAGGCAGTCACAGGCAAACCTCAGACATTCTCTTTGGAAGTCCAGACTTGCTGTAAATCACCTGCGGTGGTGATGCTGGGTCAGCCCAACCAGGGCCCACCATCCTCGCCAGGCAGCACGCCTGTGTTTAAAGCTGCTCCAAGGAAGAGCTTCCATGAGTGAAGTCTCAACCATCATCCCATGCTGATATGCAGATATTTCCCTGCTTTTAAACGCATTTTCTTTGACTTTATCACAAGTGTCATCAATAGGTTATTTATATTTTGAACTCTATTGAAAAGGGGATTATATCAGGATATTTAATTTTAGTTCAGAAAATATAGAAATTACTCCCATGTATGAAAAGCAGTGCTTTAAAATGAAAGAAAATAGTTCACTTCTTACTGTCACAGCAGTAGCACTGGTAAGTACTTCTAAATTGCTCCACTTTGCTATTGTCTGAGGTCCTTGATAAGCATTCTGCATTTTAAGCTTTATCTATTTCCCATCATTAAAAGGCTCATTAGTTAGTCAGCATACTGGTACTTTCTTTGCAGTTCATAAATTCAGATTATAACCTTATGGCCTATAGATGGTGCCACTCATTAGATCATCCCAAACACTAGTGTAGAGACATTTAATGGGTAAGATTTAAAATTAGATTTCCACATTTAGAAGTCTCAATAAAATACTGGACTGCTTAATGTTTTTATTGAGAGACATAAAATCAATAGTATTTTATTGTATGATAGGACTCTGCATCTCACTGAGCTATTGCAATGTTTAGCCTGCAATCAATGCTGCCCAGATAGTACCTAAATTAGGACATACGGACTTAGTGAACCCAAGCTTAAATTTCTGATGCTAGGTTCTTTTTTCCCTGATCTAATAGAAGTGGTATTTCCTGTTTCCATAGTGGTAAACTTCTGCAGTGATGTCACCTCTCATATGGCTCTATTGTGAAGTGAACATATCTTCAGGATTTGGGCAGTCTATAAGAAGCAGCCCACTAGTCACAGACTGATAAGCCATGGGTCAGATAAGAACCCAATGACCTCCATACCCAGGTAACCTCAAGATGTGGTGAACGTTACTAGGGATATGACAAAATGCTGGAGATCTTGATCTGAGATCAGTAATTGGGAGGAAGAAAAGAAAGTGGCAAAGAGTGCATTGGAAAAATGGAACCCATTTTAGACAAAACACTGTTCTGTCCCCCTGACTTAAGCCAATGGGCAAATGCAAATTTACCGAACTATGTACGGAATGGAAGAGGGGGAAACTAAGTGCCGATAAAAGCTGGGAACACCACTAAATGAAAAAGAACCAAGAGCAAACATTTTCTGAGGTCCTTAGAAAACACAGACACACACCACACCCCTACATCCTCTTCCATGCTATTATTCTTTCTACTTGATATTTTGTCCTGAACTGGATACCATCGGTCTGAATCGGTCATAATACATTTCTACTGCCATCTTTCCCTAAGGTGACCTACCCATTGCCTCTCTGTGTAATAGTGAACTACATCCCGGTGTAGAGGGTGAGAGAATGAGGCTGAAGGATGATGGCAGAGCCGCCTGCAGGTGGTGGGCAAAGGTGGGTGGTTCTGGTTACAATCTGTGAGGCATGGCATTCCCCAGTGAAGTGCTCTAGACTGGCTCTAAAGTTTCTTACGCTGGAGAACTTGAGGAACTATGATTCCTGTCCTGTGCAGCACTTGACAGGTAGCCACATAAGTAATTTTACCAAAAATAAACTCTGCTCTGGGGAGATGCCGCCTTATTAGAACACAGGTTTCCTTAAACACATTCCCCAACTTTACTGCTACCATTCTGATGACCTTGCCACACCAATGAAAACATCATCTCTACTCCGTGGCCAGTCTCTCAAGTTGAGGCAAACCCCTTGAAATCTTTAGCAAAACATTCTCAAGCTCTGGCTCCAAATTTCCCTTGGTCTGTTATTTTTCAAGAATCTTAGCCGGTGTGTGGGGATTGCTTTATATAACAGATATGCTTTTGGGAGTGGGCAGTACAATTTCTGTGGTTAGAATTCTGTTTTAGGTATACCAGAGGGGCTCACTATACCAGCAACCAATTTGATAAATTACCTTGTAAAGCAAAAACAGTCAACACATTTCTGTTTTGGAGAGTAGATTCTCTTAAGCCAAAGCACATCTCAGCACCCCCACCTCTTCTGCTGCCTGACCAGGAACATCTGTGACCAGGTGAGGTCTCACCTTAGTTCAACTCGGTAGCAGTTTGTTCTCTGGATGTTTGATTCCTGCCTGCCTCACTCTTCTGGGCAGACTCTGCTCATTCCAGTTTCCTCCCATTTAAACAAACAACACGCTGCTATGTTTGACCACCACGAGTCTGGCCCCAGCCTCTGCCCGCTGCTCACCTCCCTGACCTCTCCTTCGAAGGCTGGCCCTCCTTGGCCTCTGCAGCCCCCAGCCAGCCCCAAGACCCGATTCCCCAGGCTTATCCTCGTGTCTGCAGAAGCCCTCCTGAGCCCCAACAAATGAGGTCCCAGCACTTCTCAGAAATCCGCCTGCTGGGCTGCGCCCCGCAGGCCTATCAGGCCTGTCCTTGCCCAGCTCCAAGACCAAAGAACAAGCTCGGCACCAGTGACAGAGCTAAGAGTGGTTTAAAACTTAGGGGGAGCTTACATGGCGGAAGCAGGTCCTGAAGCAACACCCCACCACCAACCATGTGCTGCCGCGGCCATGTTGTGGGCAGAACATGGAGGCTGTCTTCGCTCCTCGCAGCATGGGGAGGTTACCAGCTGGGGAAATTGATACCAGATTGGTGCATCGGTTACCATGGAAACCAGCAAGTTGCACGCCCCTCACCACCTCTTTGAGAAGCATTGGGGCGTTCTGAGCTAATAATCACCAGCTGAGGCAAGGGCAAACAGGTAAGGGTCAGCCAGGTGAGTAGGGTGTAGGTGAAGCAGGTTCTGGGCAAGGGAGGGAGGTACAGAGAGCAAGAGAACAGCCATCTTGGATGGCCTGAACTTCCACCAGAGCTTTGCCTCTCCCATTACTGCATTTTAGAAGTCAGGGCTACAGCGGGTGGTATTTCTTCCTATTATTCAGAGTTTCTGTGGACAGCAATCCATGTCACTCATTCACACAGTAAAGCAGCATGTTATAGCCCAACACCATAATAAAGCACAGAACACATGATGATAGCTCTTAGCCTGGCCATGCCTGTGCTCTAAAAGGCAGCCCTCTTATCAAGAGACTGAAAAGACCCTCCAAACTCAGGAGCCTAGGAGGGAGGGACAGGACAAAGCCTGGCCTATGCTGGTTCTGTGTTAGTTAAGACACCTGGCACAGAAGGGCCATACAGAGTTATTGTCTATGGAAGCCATGGAAATCCACTGCCCCTGGCCTCCAACACCCACCACTCAATAATCCAGTTCCCTGACATTAAATGTGCAATGACTCACAGCTGTAGAGAAATAGAAACTTACCTACCGTATATGTATTTTGCATGGGTTTGTGTGATAGGCAGAATAATCTCGGCCCCCCCACCAAAGATGTCCCCTGACCCTGTGGATGGGTTGCCTTACACAGCAAAAGAAACACTGCAGGTGTGACTGAGTTACAGATTTGTGATGAGATGATGATCTTGGATCATCCAGGTGGGCCCAGTGTAATAACGTAGATCCTTAAAACTAGAGACTCTTTCCCATTTGTGGTCAGAGGGAAATGTGACTACCGAAGAATAGTGAAAGAAAATGTGGCTCTGAAGAGACACAACCCAAGAAGCATGGGTAGCCTCTAGAAGTTGGAAAAGGAGAGGAAAGGAACGCAGCCCTGGTGACACCTTGATTCTAGCCCAGTCCGACCCTTTCCTGACCTCTGATGAGAAGAGCCAGCTCACTGGAAAAGGCCCTGATGCTGGGTAAGAGAAGGGAGCGACAGAGGATGAGATGGTTGGATGGCATCACTGACTCAGTAGACGTGAGTGCAGTGAGATATTGCAGGACAGGGAAGGCTGGTGTGCTGCAGTTCATGGAGTTGCAAAGAGTTAGACACAACTTATCGACTGAACAACAATAGGAAACACAGTCTGGAAGAGTAGTTTGCTGAAGTTGTTGCCACAGTTTATCTTACTTAAATGCTACAAGAGCTTTCATCACATCTCACCTCCCAGAGGTCTTCTGGAAACAAATTACTCCCTAGCTGTTTAATTTTTCTTTTCCCTTTCTGATATACGCTGAGGCTTCATCAGACTTACTCCACTGGAAGGCTCCAGCAATACTATCTCAATGTATAGCGCCCCCCACCCCCAAACAGGAGATCAAAACCAGTCCATCCTAAAGGAAATCAGTCCGAGAATATTCATTGGAAGGATTGATGCTGAAGCTGAAACTCCAGTACTTTGGCCACCTGATGCAAAGAACTGATTCACTGGAAAAGACCCTGATGCTGGGAAAGATTGAAGGCAGGAGGAGAAGGGGACCACAGAGGATGAGATGGTGGATGGCATCACCGACTCAATGGACATGAGTTTGAGCAAGCTCCAGGAATTGGTGATGGACAGGGAGGCCTGGCGTGCTGCAGTCCATGGGGTCACAAATAGTCGGACATGACTAAGCAACTAAACTGAGAGCCCCCGACAAGAACAATCCACACGGGATGCTACATTTTCTCCCTCAAAAGGGGAAGATGGAGGGTATCGTGTGGGGAGCAGTGAATGTATTAACCAAAGACACGCTCAGGGGAAGAATAATGAAAACAAGATGTTTTGACTAGCTTGACTGTGGCACTTCATCCCTGGAGTCATTCCCTCAAGTCTAAATTGCTGCTAACTGGGTGGTTTTCCCTCTAAAAGCTTCAGGATGACTGACTGTGCTGCCCTGGAGGAAGGCCTGAGGGGAAAAGACAATAGCTGTGAGAATCAGAGCTCTCACCCCTAACCACTCCCCCCTCCCCAACCAGGAAAAGTTCAGAAAACCACCAAATGTGGCCTCAGAAAAATGCCTAGTCAAGCAGTTGTTTCGTCCCTGCCTGTTGAACATTTGGGTTGCCCAACGCCAATGTTAAAGCTGTGTTCAAACCAGAAAAAATAAAAATAATAAGCTGTCAGAATAATTACTAAGAACATGCAAGGATTATACAAAGTAAACTGCAGCCTGCAAAAAAGAGAATTGCATGTTAGCTAATTGTTAATTTTAGCAATCGCAGTGGCTAATTACCACGGCTCACACTGACTATTAGCTTGATGCCCCAGCACCTGCTTTCTTCAGTGAACAGATTTCTTCATCGCTAGCACAGGAGCAAAATGTGTAATTATTGGCCATCATTGGGGCGATTTTTCAGTGATTCTTTTGTGCGATGTGAATAAAGCATAATGACATATTTTATTAGAGGGCAAATAGCTGTTTGTTAATGGAAATGATTTGAAATCCAAAAAAAAACCTAGAAGCTAGGAGCATGTTTTCGGTATCAGCATGAATTCAAATGTATTTTCTTTTAACTCTTTATAAAAGGAGCATAGAAATCAAATCTAAACTGAGTATAATATATTTAATGATATGTACAAACACAGCATTGATTAATTACCTCAAATGCTTTCACTGGTACACCATTTATTTTGTTTCAGTCATGTGTTAAATTTTAGTATTTCATATTTAAATTCTTATTTCTTGGTCCGATAGTCTTGGTGAAGCTGGCCTGCGTCACACCTCATTTCCTGGAGAACTCTCTTTTCATTGGTATACGTGGCACTTTGGGAGAGTTGTGAAAACCCAGGCTTGTTGCTTTGAGAACTAATGTACCAGCATCTCCCTACAAAGATGGGCATGAATTAGGTTATCAACACCCAACTGTCAGCCACTGGGTGGATTGGACGTTGTAAATAAGGTGCCCTGAGGATAAGACTGGAACTCTTTCAGGCTTGGAAATGACCTTCTTTTCCCTTTCCTGACAAAATTCATAGATCTACTACTGGAATCTATTAAATAATAAAAGCAATGTCCATCTTCAGCTAAGGGATATAAATGATCATATAAGAGTATGTCTGTGTGTGTTTACTTATCTACTGGAAAACAGTACTTCCACTGGTCATAATGCAACGTAGTAGGGTCTTCTCTTTCAACTCTGTCCCTGACAAGGTTCTCGAGCCTCTGTCTAGCCTGTTTTCTTCTCCTACGCCTACCCCCAACCAATTTCTATGTTCTTATAATGGATAGTAATTCTAATTATCGTGCTATGAAGTTTGAGTATAAAGTCCTCTGAAACTCTCAAATGCAAAAAAAAAAATCCATCTAAGAATGGATTCATGAAGAATTAATACTAACATAATCAGCTCACCCTGTTGGTTTGATCAAGCTCAGGGGTATAAAGCTGGTTTGGAGTGTTTAATTCCACCACATATTTATACCTTATTTGTGTGTCCAACTCTGAACACCCTGTGCTGAATATTTCCTAAACCATGACACAAGAAAAGGCGCCTCTCGCTCTCCACAGAAAAGATTAAAGGGCTGTGCTTGAGATGTGTTTGCCGAGCTTTCGTCACTCCATTCCACTCAGGTTGGATTATGAAAGTTGTGTATTTTCAAAGGTCACTGGAAGGCAACCCACCTGTTTCCTGAGTGTGGAGAACTGGCTCCTAATTGCCAGGCTTATTGTTTTATTACCACTGTTTACAAACAGTGAGCGACTCCCTTGAATGGGCACGTCCCTTTCTTACCACAGGCCTCCCCCCTAGTTTAAGATGTAGAGAAGTTCAGTATTCAGGTTCACTGTTTGACCCATTAAACTGGTATTGAGGTATAATTTGTGTGTTTTCCCAGTACCGTTGTACATAGAATGGGGTTCATTTCCACACGTTTGAATAAATTTATCCAGTTCAGTGAACCTGTTGTGAAGCTCAGCAAAACTCAGTAGGTGGCTTTAAAGTCCTGTAATTAGCCCATTACAGAAAATCTGTACTTTGGATTTTTGCACATTGGTTAATAAGCATAACATGCTTCATATATAAATAACATTACATTAAATGATGCAATATAAAGGAATTAAAGGCCAATGGAGTTAAACAAAATACTTGAAAGAGACCTCAAATTAGCATGTTTAATTCCAACTCACTGCACAGGAAAAGCCTCTGGCTCTTACTGTACAGCGCTCCCCACGAGCTCAGGATGACGCAGGCTGTGCGCAAGGGGCTGGGCTCTGTCTGCAAGACCTAGTGTCATCTGTCAACTGTTAAGTTTGGGGTGGGTTTACCTTTACCTCATTTCCTTTCGCTTCTAATTATGGACAAGGAGACGAATTGAGGGTACAGAAGGAAAAAAAAAAGATCTTCACCTCTCTGTGGAATGAAGTTCTATTTCCATTTAAACATCAAATATAGTGTAACAGTAGGGTAAACCTGCTTCAATGAATCAAGAGCAAATACCACACAAAGATGAAGTCGCCCTATAGTTGTATAAACAGTAACAGAAAAAGAGTTGAACTACCACTCCATAGAGAAGGTAAGCTTCCTGAAACCAAGAACCCTGTTGGTCTTTGCCTTTATACGCCACCCCCCGCACCTCCAATAACACAGTTCCATCATTTGTTTATTCACCCCACTGTTTACTGAGCACCTTCTGCATATCAAGCACTGCAATAGGTTTTGGAAATGATAAATAAAAGAAACTGTAGAAAAGAAACTGACTAGTTAGCCAAAAATTGATCCTGCAAAATTAATTCATCAAATGATCAAATACTGATTCACTAATTTGTCAGATTTACCAAATGTAATGATCAAAACAAGTTACTTTTAACTCTTTATACAATTTACACAATTTTTATAGGATGGTCTTAGTTGATCAGTTTTTATTGGCTTTTTATAGCAGCATTTTGAAGAACTATAATGTATCAAAACCTATGGATACTTTAATCTTCTCATAGACAAATTTTATATTCATAAAATGCCATATTTTACCCAAAATTTTGGTTATATTTTTAATTTTTTTCCTTTACTTTATTGTGTTGGTTTTGCCATACAGTGACATGAAACCGCCTTGAGTCTACACATGCTCCCCCTCCAGAACCCCCCTCCCTCCCCCTTCCCGACTCCCTCCCCCTGGGACATCTCGGTGCACCAGCCCTGAGCATCAACCCTGGGCTGGCGATTGATTTCACATATGGTAATTAACATGTTTCAATGTCCTTCTCCCATATCATCCCACCCTTTCCCTCTTCCACAAAGTCCACGTGTCTGTTCTATACATCTGCGTTCCTTTTGCTGTCTCGCATGCAGGGTTCTCGTTACCATCTTTCTAAATTCCGTATATATGCGTTAGTATACTGTATTGTTGGTTTTCCTTCTGGCTTACTTCATTCACTCTGGATAATAGGCTCCAGTTCCGTCCACCTGAGTAGAACTGATTCAAATGAATTTTTTTTTAGTGCTGAGTAATATTCCATTGTGTATATGTACCACAGCTTTCTTATCCATTCGTCAGTTGATGGTTATATTTTAAAGAAATATTTGGCCTTATACAGATTTCTCCTTTAACTCATTTATAGTTTTGTCGACTCTTTAGCTTTCTAGTATTATTTTTGTCAGTTTCCTAAGACGAATATAGCTTCAGTATATGATGCTGTTACTTAATTATTTCCAAGCTCATTTCTAGTTTTACCTACATTTTAGCATTTTAAGAAATTCGAACCAAGGTTTAAATCCTTTTTTGTAAACTTTAGTTTTATGGTAATATGTAAATCAAATTTAAACTTCTGCCATTCATTTAATCTTGCCAATCCCTTATCAGCCTCTTGCCTTCCTTTATGCAACTTTGAACATGTGCCCTTTAATTTTAGATTTTTTGATGCATTACAACCATGTAAAAGTCCCTTAGTTTTTCCTTGCTAGAAAATAAAAACTGAAACTCCTATTCAGTTGCCCAGTTGTGTTCTACTCTTTTTGACCCCATCGACTGCAGCACACCAGGCCTCCCTGTCTTTCACCAACTCCCGAAGTTTACTCAAACTCATGTCCATAGAGTCGGTGATGCCATCCAACCATCTCATCCTCTTTCGTCCCCTTCTCCTCCTGCCCGCAGTCTTTCCCAGGATTAGGTTCTTTTCAGATGAATCAGTTCTTTGCATTAGGTGGACCAAGTATTGGAGTTTCCACTTCAGCATCAGTCCTTCCAATGACTATTCAGGACTGATTTCCTTTAGGATGGACTGGTTGGATCTCCTTGCAGTCCAAGGGACTCTCAAGAGTCTTCTCCAACACCACAGTTCAAAAGCATCAATTCTTTGGTCCTCAGCTTTCTTTATAGTTCAACTCTCACATCCATACATGACCACTGAAAAAAACCATAGCTTTGACTAGACGGACCTTTGTTTCAAAGTAATGTCTCTGCTTTTTAATATGCTATCTAGGCAGGTCATAACTTTTCTTCCAAGGAAAGAAAAGTTATCTTCATCTTTTAATTGCATGGCTGCAGTCACCATCTGCAGTGATTTAGAGCCCCCCAAAATAAAGTCTGTCACTGTTTCCACTGTTTCTCCATCTATTTGCCATGAAGTGATGGGACCAAATGCCATGATCTTAGTTTTCTGAATGTTGAGTTTTAAGCAAACTTTTTCATTCTCCTGTTTCCCTTTCATCAAGAGGCTCTTTAGTTCTTTGCTTTCTGCCATGAGTAGTGTCATCTGCGTATCTGAGGTTATTGATATTTCTCCCGGCAATCTTGATTCTAGCTTGTGCTTGCTTCATCCAGTCCAGTATTTCTCATGATGTACTCTGCATATAAGTTAAATAAGCAGGGTGACAATATACAGCCTTGACATACTCCTTTCTGGATTTGGAACTAGTCTACTGTTCCATGTCCAGTTCTAACTGTTGCTTCTTGACCTGCATACTTCTGATTTCCATAATTGTCTAATTTTTTTCAAACATAACCATGATTAATAATCTTTTTACAATTGCTGGGGCTTCCCTGATAGCTCAGTTGGTAAAGAATCCACCTGCAATGCAGGAGACCCCGGTTTCATTCCTTGGTTGGGAAGATCCCTGGAGGAGGGATAGGCTACCCACTCCAGTGTTCTTGGGCTTCCCTTGTGGTTCAGCTAGTAAAGAATCTGCCTGCAATTCGAGAGATCTGGGTTTGATCCCTAGGAGAAGATCCCCTGGAGAAGGGAAAGGCTACTCACTCCAGTATTCTGGCCTAGAGAATCCCATGGACTGTATAGTCCAAGGGATCTCGAAGACTGAGTGACTTTCACTCTTACTATCACTTACAATTGCTTGGTGGCACCGGAGATGTTTGTTTCTAGCAATTACATTTTTAAATTTCAGCATTACACATAGGATGAGGTTGTTTCAGTTGACTTAGTTTCCCCATCTTTCTGAATATCATTTAGGATTGCTCTTTAAACATTTTTACATTCTTTCACCAATCCCTCAAATGGCATATTACCTTAATTTTATATGACTAGAAATTAGTGTCTAAGATCCCTGCATTTTATGTGAATTCAGTTACTCTGAATTCCTCTTCAGCAATTTCATACTTAAAAGAATGAATGTCAGATTTGGGGTACTAAAATCTTTAAGTTTTGGTTACTGGTTATTAATTACTCTTTCTTAAATATTTGATACATACTCTAAAAGGCTAAACCATTCTATAATCCTTAGCTTTTAACAGTCCAATATTCCTTAAAATGCTATTAAGAAAAAATTAAAACAAATCAACTAAACCTTCACGGAAATCATCAAAAGCTTTTAAAATATTCTCTCCAATACAATTGGGTGTATAATTTATAACAGAAAAGTAACTTACTCTGTTGAACTGGTACTTTGCTAAATGCAGCAATCACTCCAAAAACTGGACTGTAGCAAATTATTTTTATAAGTGACTCAGAGCTAAAAATAATGAAAAAATAACAGTAAAACAGCCTGGCCCCTGCCCTCATGGAGCTTACAACTGAGACAGACAGGCATGAATCAAGGAATCCTATTTCCCAGGTTAATGATATCAGGAAGGCATATCATGGGGGAACTGCCTCATTAGGGAAGCCAGGTCTGGAAGCAGAAAACTAACCAGGCAAAGCTGGGGGAAAGCAGCCGTCTAGGAAAAGAGAAAAGGGTGCGCAAGGCCCAGATTTACAGCATGGATCTGGAAGAGGCCCCTGCGACTGTCAAATGAATGATCTGCTGTTTGAGACTTCAGATTCAACCAGCCCTCCCTCAGAGAAGGATCCTTCTCGAAGCTAAGGGGTCCTTTGACCAGCCTCCTGCAGAGTGTGTCTGGGACGCCTGCCCAGCTAAGATCAGCCAGGGCACAGGTGTGTGCCCTCTCACCCACACAGGGAGGGCTTCTGTGTCCCTCACCCCACCCTTGGTTCTGTCTCAGAGTTTCCCTAGAACAAGTTTTTCTTGTTGAAGAGCGAGAAACTTACTGGCAGTAGCTGAAGGGATTGTCAGCCATCACCAATTCTCCAAAGACAAGCATTCCTAGAGACTGTTATTAATTAGCTTCATCCTAAATAACCCCAAGAACATCAGCTCTCTTAGCACTTGCCTGATTTTCAGGCTTATTTTCTCAGAATTTACTTCTCTGATGAGGGACATGAGATTCTCTACTGGGGGTGGTCTGAAATGCAGAGCCCAGGAACTCACCCCAAACTCACAGAATCAAATTTTACAGCAAAAGGATCTGGGTCTATTCATTTTAATAACCACACCCCCTTTAGGTGTTGGCTCAGCAGGTAAAGAATCTGCCTGTGATGCAGGAGACAAGATGTGGGTTCAATCCCTGGCTCAGGAAGATACCCTGGAGAAGGAAATGGCACCCCACTCCAGTATTCTCACCTGAAAAAAATCCAAGACAGAGGAGACTGGTGGGCTACAGTCCAAAGGGTCTCAAAGAGTCTAATACAACTGAGCAAATAAGCACACACACAGGTAATTTTACATCGTAATATTTGAGACCACTAGTACGAATGTTCAATAAGTAAAACTTGAAGAAAATATAGTGGCAGGGTTTATCAGACGGGTTTTTACCTGTTATTTTGAGTAATTGTTGGTTTTTCTCTTGCCTTCATGTTGGAAAATTTGGGTTGGGTGAAGGGCATTGCTGGTCTTTCTCTCCTAACACCAAGCCAAATGCTTCTCTGGGAGCTCTGTTCTGGGCTCCATGTATCAGCACTGATTTGCTTTGCACACGCACTGGGGCTTAGGGTGTCTGGATCTTGGCATATTCCCAGGCTGAGAGCCACAGCTCCTAGGTGGGCTAGGGGAACATCTCTTTCACGCCTGAGCCCACCTCCCTGCATCAACTATTTCCATGCTCAACTGTGGGACATCACCTTCCCCACAAGAGAAATGTCTGTGCCTTCACTCAGCAGCCTTTCATTTCCTAACTGCCCCCCTAGACCACCTGCAGTATATAAATTAGGTAGAAATGAGATTTCTAGGTAAGCTATTTTTGGTTGACATCTATAGCATTGTTGCTCAGAGCCCCTAGAGTTTGGTTTGCTCTGGGTAAGCAGCTCCCATAAAGGTGTACAAACACCCGCTGAGTTCAAATGTTCTATGGGAAGTTCACTTAGGAGAGGAGCCAAAGAAAACTGTGAAGCTAGAGAAAAGGAAGGCGTATTAAGAGCTCAGATTATGGATTGAAACAGACCTTGGTCCTCCTCCTGCTCTTTCCCAGACTTGTACTATAACTTGGGAAAGCCATCCAGCTGCTTAGCTTAGTTCCCTCCCAGTGACATGGGGTTAATAATAGCTTTCCCTCATGTCATATTGTGACGATCAAATGAGACAATGTTTATAAAAATCCTCAGTACATCTGGCACACAACCCTCAAAAATTTTCAGTTAGCTTTCATAATTTTTAAAATAAACTAACTAGTCCTGCATGATAATCTGAATGGCAAATAGACATTCAAGAGTTTATCTTATCTTTAGCCAAACAAGCATACGAAGTGAGAAGTCCCATGATGTCACCTATATTACACACAACCTTCTTGCCCTAGAAGGAGGGGCACTTGTTGGAATCTGGTTATTTCTCAAGGAATGAGGCACAACAGAAGCACAAGGGACTTTCTGTGTGTGTACCTGAAAGTCCTGGGGCTCTTTGTTTACAGCTCTTTGCCATCATAATGGGCTTTCCTGGCGGCTCAGTTGATAAAGAATCCACCTGCAATGCAGGGGACTCCATGCAATAGAGGGGACTGCCTGCAATGCAGGAGACCTGGGTTCTACCCCTGGAGAAGGAAATGACAACCCACTCCAGTATTCATGCCTGGGAAATCCCATGAACAGAGGAGCCTGGCAGGTTACAGTCCATGGGGTTGCTCAAGAGTCAGACACAACTTAGCAATTAAATCACCACCAATGATAGATCAATAACAAGAATCTTGCAGGTAAAATTTATTCACTCAAGAGGTATTTATTGTATACTCACAATGTGTAAGGCACTAAACTGGTTTAGACTGGATCCTCCCAAGATGTCTACAGTTACTCAGGGTGACGAAATATATAAAAACAACAGAGAGGTTGAAAGACAAGTTGCTTTCACAGTTCAGAAGAGGGATAGATTCTTTCTTAGTAGGAAAATAGAAAGCTTCATGGAGGAGACAGCATTTCACCTAGGACTTGAACGAGGAAAAAGAATTGGACAACTGGATGGATGTGGGAGTGAGGAGATCCCCAAAGAGAAGGCCCAGTGAAGCCAGGAGGTAGGAGAACAGATACAGAAAACAGAGTCATCTATTAGTTTGAGTGAACTACAATGAGATACTTTTCACTGAAGTTTCCCAAAGAAACTCGAGGCGTTTACTTGGGAGTTTCCTAGGGAAACAAGAAAGCTTCTTTATTAACGTAGACAGTTAAAACAGGAAGCATCCCCTACATATGTATTCTACTCAGTTTTTGAAAGAGGTTATCCCTTGGTAGGGACGTCCCTGATGGCTGATGGTGAATCTGCCTGCAATGCGGGAGACCTGGGCTCAATCCCTGGATCAGGAAGATGCCTTGGAGAAGGGAGTGGCTGCCCACTCCAGCATTCTTGCCTGGAGAATCCCATGGACAGAGAAGCCAGACGCACTATTGTCCATGGGGTTGCAAAGAGTCAGACACAACTGAACGACTAAGCATGCACACATCCCTTGGTAAATATTCCAGGTGAAACTATTGTCATTTGATGTTTACGGCAATGATATAAAACCTCGAATGATGCAGAGACTAACAGTTTAACATACAACAGATTCTCACCCATTTGTGCCATCCTTTTTTTCTTTCTTTCTTATTTTAATTAACTATAAAGACCCCCTGTGTACCTCTCAGGATGTGGTAAAGATTTTGTTGGTTGATCATGGCATGAACTATCTCATGAAAAGAATTATCCAGTAGTGCACTCCTTGGTCCTGCAGCTCTGTCCCTTGTTTCAACAATATTTGGACAGAGCAGACCCCAGGGACACCCTTGCTCCAGCCTCAGACTACCTTCCATCCTTTCAACAGTTGCAACCTTCAGAATCAGCCAATCAACCATTCTTGGCCACTGGAACCATATAGTTTTCTGAGCTTAGCTCCTTATTACCAACCACCATGAGCTTCCAGGTCGTTAGAATTGTTCCACCGAGGTGGAGGCCGCCGCTAGTCTACACTTACAGGTCTCCCATACCTACCTCTCTCCGGGCTTCCGTTTCCACTGGGAGGATGTGGTTCTGGAGGGCGTGGGGCCACCTTTTCCGTGAACAGGGCGAGGAGAAGCACGAGAGTGCCAAGCATCTCTTGAAAATGCAACATCAGCACTGGTGTCACGCAGTCTTCCAGGACGTGCAAAAGCCATCTCAAGATGAGTGGGGTAACACCCAGGCCCCTAAGGAAGCCGCCATGCTCAGGGAGAAGGGCCTCAACCACGCCCTTGCAGATCTGCGTAGCCTGGGTTCAGCCCCCCCAGACCTCCACCTCTGCCTTCCTGGAACACAGCTTCCTCAAAGAGCAGGTAAAACTCATCAAGAAAATGGGCGACCACGTGACTAACCTCTGCAGGCTGACTGGTCCCCAGGCTGGGCTGGGCGAGTATCTCTTTGAAAGGCTCACCCTTGGGCAGGACTGCTGCTGCGTCACTTCAGTCGTGTCCGACTCTGTGCGACCCCAAGATGGCAGCCCACCAGGCTCCCCCGTCCCTGGGATTCTCCAGGCAAGAACACTAGAGTGGATTGCCATTGCCTTCTCCCTAGGTAGGACTAGGAGCCTCCAAGCCCAGCAGCCTTTGGGGAGACCTTCTGATGTTAAGGCTTCTGTTTGAAGCCTCTCTGCAGCCTCGAGGCAGTCTTTTAACCACCCTGGAGCCCTCTCCGAAGCCGTGGACCAAATTGAAACAAGCTGCGGGGCAAGGGGGTCGGGGGGTGGGGTAGAATTACCCAGGTGATCACCATGACTAGAACATTTAGACTTCCCAGGTGGCGCAGAGCTAAAGGATCTGCCTGCTGATGCGGGAGACACAGGAGATGCGAATTTGATCCCTGAGTCGGGAAAATCCCCTGGAGGAGAAAATGACAACCCACTCCAGTATTTTTGCCTGGAAAATCCCATGGACAGGGGAGCCTGGCAGGCTGCAGTCCACAGGGTTGTGAAGAGTCAAGACACAACTTAGCAATTGATCAGGCACAGGGTATGAAAATGCAGTTGACATTTCTCTGTGTTCTAACATAGCAATATATTGCACTGTTATTTTTATAACCCTTGCATATACCCCACAAAGATAGGAATGAAATTTTACCCTTAGTCCACTCCACTACATTGTTCTTTAGGAAGTCCAGTAGAAACATTTCAGGAAGGAATAATTAGAAAGAAAAATGTTATAACTCACAGTCTTTCATTTTATATATACAATTTTAAAATAATCCTTGCAGTCAATTACCTGGGTTAACTATAAATCATCTTAAATGGTAAAACTCAAATTGTGACTTGTTATTTATTCCATTGGTTTAAAAAAAAAAGTGAAAATAGAGCAGAAATCACGCACAATTCTTTCTGGGCAGTGGCTATGCAGTTTGTTAAAGTTCTTAAGCATGACCTTTGGGCAAAGGCAATAATACAATGACCCAGTACCCTCCCTGGGCTTGTTGTGAGAGAGTGTTGCAAACAAGCCTTGTTTGTAAAGTGATAGAGGCCTGGTATCTGCTCGCTCTGTGAGAATATCATTTACCCAGTTTAGATTAACAATAACTAATTGGGGCTATTTCCAATTTTGCAATCTCACAGGTTGGATTCAACAGATGAGCTAGGTCATTTGCTAATGAGTTGCCTTCATTATAGCATTTAGCAGAGGGATTTTTGGCATCACTGGATGGTCTGAGTAAAAAGTCCTGTATACTTAGGTCTTAGGTAAAATAAAAATTAGGAGAGACTGCTCTTTTCTTTAGCTAAAAAATAATCCCAAAACATAATTTTAAGGACCAAAAAAAGTTATTGAGCTAGAAAAGGTGCCTAGGAAAATAATAAAATTCTTAAAACTTAAGATATTATCTAGAATACTTAGAATATGCAAATAAAATGTGTGAAGGATGGAAATAAGAAGGACTTAGAAGTGTGAAAGAGAACATATAAGAGACCTGCTAAAGTAGTTAAATCTGGTCAGAGAACTCAGGAAAGTGGTCAGTGGGTGAAAGAAACTTTCTTCTTTGTTTGAACAGCTAGACTTTAAATGATTATTATATTATCTTAAAATTTTTTAGAATAAGTTTTGACACATTGTTCAACTGTTCTTGTAGTGTTTGCTTTATTTTTTTATTCACGATGAGCTTACTTCAAATCAATTTTTGCAAGTTGTTGGATTACAAATGATAAGTGAAAAAAATAAATACATAAAACCCTGTAAGAAAGCAGTTGGAGTAGGGTGGGCTAAGGGGGATTAAAGCAAAATATTTCACTGCCCTGACTTTTACTCATTCCTTTTTTATATTCTACATTCTAAACCTCTTAGAATCTCTCTGCAGATTTCATAATTTCAGTTCTACCAAACTCATCCACCTTGTAATTATGAATATATGGACATAATTAACTGAATCACTTAGAGAGAAGAAAAAAATACCCTTTTTAAGGCTAATTAGATGAATCATGAATGCCTGGAAGAATGCATTTCAATAAGGTGAAAAACTGGATAAAAATTTAATGAAGTTTCCAATTGCATTTGACCACAGAGAATATTGATAAACATTCATTCCATGCAGATTATTAACTTGTATTGATTTAGAAACTCAAAGTATCAACACCACCATTGCCTCCAGAGGAGACCTGATTGCACTTACATGTCACATTCATAAAAAACATGGTGCACTAATAGGGAGTCTCCCGCCATCTGCACACTTGCTTCCAGGCGCACATGAAATGATCAATGGGAAAGCAGGGTCAGTCCAGGCAGACTGTGAGTGAAATTAAAATAATAAAATGTCTAAACATTTAGCTGCAAATAGGAAATCTTTATACCCACCCACACCCTATTCTGTAGCATAAAGCTAAGGCACAATTATTCATATACCTCAAGTAATTTGCAGGCTCCATACAAAAATCTCATTTAAAATAAGAAATTGCTATTTCTGCACATTTATTCTACCAAATGCCAGCTAATTGCTGCAATGGCCATTATAAAGAATAATTTTCGCTTAGTGAAAAAAAAAAAAAAAAGGAATGAAGAGAACATTTTCTGGTTTTGTTCCACTGCGAAGGCTCTATTCAGTGAATGCTGAATGCACAGCGTTTCACTGCTACATTTATTATGCTAAGAGGTCAAGTATTACACAGCATCTTGTATTACGCTTTGCATGCTAAGTATTTCACTTCACAAATTGACCCTCTGGTGTACTTACTACATAATGCTTTAAAAACCCAGCTAAAACGCAGGACAATTAGCAATACTTTCACTCCCAGTGAACAATGGGAACACCAATGTAGGTGATTGCATTTACAGTGTAGCTTTCTTCACAAAACATTTTTGACACATTAAGGTACTTTGGAATTGTGCAGTACCAGTCCTCTCTTGTGAATGGCTTTCCAGCATTTGCAGAGAGAAACAGTTACTGTATGTTAGCGCTTAATTGAAAAGAATTCAGCCACGGCCTATGAAGCACCAATTAGGGTGATATTATATCATAAAAAGCTGTAATATCCATTTTCAGACTTGTGCATCAGCCAATACAAAGTAGGACACAATTAAAAAGGTATACAGTTTAAACTCTTGAAACTGTTAAATTTAATTAGGAGTTCAGTATGGGGGAAAAAAAAGTGGGGCGGGGTTGAGAGAAAAGGAAGTTCTTCGCAGAGCTGGAGGGCCCAAGGGCGCTAGCCGCCCAGGAGGACCGCTGAAGATGGTCCTTCCCGTTTAAAATACCTTTCGTTAATACAAGGTATTTGCTTTGCCCCAGTGACTATTTCTTCAGGTCAGATGAATATTCATACTTGTCTTCGGGAAGTGCTGCTTTCCAGTAATTCTGGTATCTGCTGGTGCCTGCAAGGGAGAGAAGGCAGAACCTGCTTTGGCCAGGGAAGTGGGAACACAGTATCGATGGGTCTCTTGCCCACACAGATCAAACACAATTAAAAGGGAGTTAAATGCATTGCTTTTCACGAAGAAATTCACAGATAATTGTGAAATAAAATGGACATGGCCAGATTGGTATAAGTGTCTTTGCAGGCTTGGCTCCGAATGTAATGTTTAAATACAGGAACCTGCATGAAATCCCACGTTGAGGTGACAGCCGGCAGGTAATTATCAGTAAAACAACATTATCAAAGTTGTTGCGCGTAGGGTGTTTGACAGACTGGAGTGCTTCTCCTTACAAATCCTGCTAATATCCATTTCAATCTGTTTTAATATGTTCACAAGTTGGGGCTTATTTTGAATTCCACTGGGTAAATGAGGACAGCGCACTTCGAATTTGCATACTATACACATTTCTTTCATTTATAGAGGGTTTCCTGGGTTTTTTTTTTTTTTAAAGGAAACTGCTAACATCCAGGATCCAAAAACATTCCTTCCCTATAACTAGATTGAAAATATATAGTAGCTTGTTTATTCATTGTATTTATTCCATTTGAAGGTATATAACAGGTCTAAGAAAAATGGTCTTTATTATGTTCAAAGAAGAAAAAAGTGATTTCAATGATTTATCAGTGATCATGCAATTTTCTAAGGTTTCCAGGTGTTGAAATGAAAGGTTAATTTATTATTTTTCAAGTCTGTGTTTGAAAACTGCGGGTGAAAAAGTCCTCATCTCTGATTTGGAGAGGTTTCTCTTCAATCCACAGGTCATTCCAGGCCTTTTTAAAGTTCCACCTCTATCTTGTCCAAGAAATAAGCAGACCTGAAGTGACATTTTATTGATGAGACAAGTTTGGGATGATCTAAAACCAGATATTTTATGTTCCCTTCTTTCTCAACCAACTCTTCATGACCTTAAAAAAAAAAATCAGCAAACAGAAAAGAGGTCTCCATTAAAAATCCAAGGATGCTCCCCCTCTCAAACCCACTCTGAGTCCCAGATAATTCAGAAGACACAGTCATTACTTTGGAGCAATATCTGATATTCACTTTGGTTTCTAATGCTTTGAATTAAATTAAAACATTAATAAAATAGTGATAGTATTGTGGAAGTCTGCAGTAAGGTTACATTAAATTATACACACTGGTTTTGTTTTATTGGTTGTACATAGAATGAGAGAGATTTTTACTAGGAGATTCTGCCTTTGAAAACTGGGTCAGTCAGCAGATTCTAAGGTAGTACTGGTATGAAGATGTCTTCTCCTTTAGTGAAAGTGGAACCAACACATTTGATGAATGTGATTAACATGTGAAGAATTTTAAGGGATATAATAATGCTCGAGCAACTATGCAGGAATTAAAAATGGAACAGTCTAGATTCTAGACTTCTCTATCTAACCCAATTTCTGTGTTGGATCCCCCTTCCAAAATGAACACGAAGGGAGGTTCAGTTCATAGGTTTTAATGACAGTTCAGTAGCTTGTTGTATTAAGATTCTTCTGAGATGACAAGAGATTTTACAAATGTTTTCCTGAGTTCATTTTCTGACTAACGGTATTTTCGAAATTCTCACCCTCTGAGGGGGCTGACAGAATTCAGTATTCTATGTGGTCTGGAACTGATTTGATGATGAAAATTGCTACTGAGATCAGCTCTATCAAAAAGATACAAAATGGCTTAGGTGCCTGTACCTCACTTTTCCTTTCATTGTGGTGTTTTATCTTCTTTATACCCAGAGCTCACTCTACCCTACTGCTCAAGAAATCATCAAATGTTCATTCACTATAAGTGCCCATCAAACTATAGAAGTAGTAGAAAAAGTAGAATACCAGTTGACTTGGGGACATCTTCTGGAGGCATTGCCCAGAGAGAGGAGTATATAATATGATCCTATTTTTCAAAAAGAAAAAAAAAGGCCCCCAGAAGCCCATTCATGGGAATGTATATATATACATATTACTGTGTACCTATATATACTTACACAGGATTACATGATCATAGATTAAAAATGTGCAAAGATGTAAGCTAGTTTGATACCAAGGGTTGTGTCACAGGTAAAGATAGCAGGAAAAGAGATGAGAAGGAAGGAGGTATGAAAAGGAAAAAGAAAAAATAGTCTGCACAAAACCCCAACATTTGTGCTGTAATCCCATTCATTTATTAATGCAAAGATTTACATATAATGTATGTAGGCATGCACACATTCAAGTCACTTCAGTCATGTCCAACTCTTTTGCCAGGCTCCTCTGTCCATGGAAGGCTTCCCAGCTAGCTCAAACAGTAAAGATTCTGCCTGCAAAGTGGGAGACCTGGGTTTGATTCCTGGGTCTGGAAGATCCCCTGGAGAAGGGCATGACAACCCACTCCAGTATTCTTGCCTGGGTCGCAAAAAGTCAGACACGACTAAGCAACTAACACTTCACTTTTGTCCATGGGATTCTCCAGGCAAGAATACTGGAGTGGGCTGCCGTGCCCTCCTCCAGGGGATCTTCCTGACCCAGGGATCAAATGTATATGTACACATAATTTCTAATTATAATAAAAAATACAAATTTGATGGTATAATTACAAATGAAACATTCCAAACTAATGGCACTGACTATGATTTAGGCTTTTAGATTGAGGGAAGTCAATCAGAAAAGTTCTCACCTAGCTCAGTCTCCAAAGTTCATTACAGTTGCTGTTAGCTAACCATTGTTTATTAATGGCGCATTTTTATTTAAGGGATCTTTTCTTTTTTTTTTTTGGCTGTGTCGGCTCTTAGTTGCATCAAGCAGGATCACCTGAGTTGTGGTGTGCAGGCTGAGTAGTTGTACCACATGGGCTTAGTTGCTCTGTGGCATGTAGGATCTTAGTTCCCCAACCAAGGATCAAACCCTCACCTCCTGCGTTGCAAGGCAGATTCTTAACCACTGGACCACCAGGGAAGTCTGTTCATAATTTTAATAATGATGGTTTCACTTGCATTTTCTTCTAACTGATAAGCCAAGGCAAAGATCTGTAGCAGGAATTGATAGACATCTGCACTGGGTCTTCCATAGAAACAAAACCACTTGTTTTACTGCAAAGTAGACTAAAGGAAGCTGTGAACCTGGTCATGGCCTAGAAATTTCAAAACAACTATTTTTCTTTAATTGTAGACTTCGTTACTCCTGCAAACCATTTTCAGCCTTGAGTCAACCATATTGCAAGCAGAGATGCCCTAAAACAATTATTTTTAAAAGTTGTTAAAAAAACAATTTTCAAAAATTGGAAGCTCTCATTCTTAATGCAGGGATCCGATGTCTCTCAAGGTTGCCTAACATTTCAAAGTAGTGAAGATGCCAAGAAAGAAACTCATAGATTTCTAGTTTCCATCACTTGACCCTGATTATTTGCCTAGGCTTCTACAACCAAACTGGTGAGACAGAGAGAACACAGAACAGACTAATGCCAGCTCCTCAGTGATTGAGGCCAATCACTTTCTCAGTGAATATATGAGAAAAGTGATCCTAAAGTATCCCTTTGACTTTTATAGTTTATGATCCTCTAAATGCATAAAACTGATTTTTTTTTAATTGGACCATAATTCCATCATTCTAAGTGCCTAAGTGAGCTTGGTTCTTTTCTGCACAGTTGCTCTGAAAAAAAAAAAAAAAAAAAAAACCTAGACCTATTCATAGTAGTCCCATATCTCTGTAGGGGGTCAGCAAGATACCACTTCTGCTCATTTTTGTTGTATCTTAGCAGAACTACAATTCCTGCAAGATAGATACTTGTATGTCCTAAAAAAATTTTCCACCTTCTCTTGCTATTTTGTTTCTGGATCTTAAAATCCTAATAGTAATCAAAGCATTCCTAGAAGGAAAGGATTAATAGAAGGAAGAAGATTTAGAATTATCTAGTTCAGTGATTTGCAAGCTTTATTTTAGAAGTGGAACCCTATTTTACGAAAAGAAATCTGCATAAACTCAATATTTCTATGTGTTAAGGGAAGGGAGAGAAAAGGAAAGACAGAGAAGGAGGGAGGAAGAGAGGAAGGAAGGAAAAAAAGAAAGAAACGTTCTGTCCTGGTTGCTGTGAGAAAGGGACCTCCTAAGCCCTGCCCATCAAACTGCTTCCACCTCCACCTTGGGCTCCTGCTCCACCACCCTTTCTTTCTGCCTCTCCACCTGCCCTGCTGGTCCTTGATGTCCCTTAAGGTACCATTAAGACCAGTCATTACAAATAGCTTGAAAGCCACTAGTTAGAACAAATACCTCCTTTTTAAAATTTATTTTTAATTGGAGGATAATTGGTTTACAATCTTGTGTTGGTTTCTCTTTTTAACAAATAAGGAAACTAACACTTAATGACTGTCACATTCGTCTTTAGTATTCCTTATCCTTCCTCCAAAATCAACCCATTTTCTTGTTAGTAAATTACTCTGTACATTTATCTCCAAGATAATTTTAATGGAATCCAGATCATCATGGTTCAGCAGATTCTTCCTTTTAAACTACCATAATTTAATTTTACTCATATAATATTATTTCAATGAAATTTTCAAAAATGAAAAATTTTTACATCTCACAGGCACTGCTTTCCTATTACAAAAATATAAAATTTCTTTTCAAATAAAAACAACATCGACCCTTATAATCACAAGTCTAAATTTTACTCATGTTCATTATGAAGATACAGAGAGAATTAAAAGAAGATATCATTTAATATTGTCAAATGAAGCAAAGATCTCCTTATCCAAATAGAGTGGATGTATATATGGTTACTTAACAAAGCAAAAGCTACATCTACCAAAGCACAGACATGAAGTTATTGATCTGGACTTGGCACAATGACAAACTACTCTCAAATCTTCCTCTTCCCAATTAAGGTGTCTCTCTTGAACTGATTGAAAGCTGTTTGATAAGTATACTTTTTTCAAGATGGTGTGCTCGGTTGGGGGTCTTTTTATTAAACTGAAACTCCGTCATTAGCTTTGACTAGTACCAGCTGCTGTATAAATTCTGTGTTGATGTAGACCTCCACTGGTATTACAAATATTGCAGGTGAATCTCTGACTCCAAAATCCTCAATCATGCAGTATGAATAATTAACATCTGATAAATGCAGAATGGAAAGAGCTTTCATTAGAAGACACGGTGCTAAGTCACTTCAGTCCTGTCTGACTCTTTGTGAAGCTATGGGCTATAGCCTGCCAGGCTCCTCTGTCCATGGGATTCTCCAGGAAAGAATACTGAAGTGGGTTGCCATGTCCTCTTCCCAGAGAAGACACTGTAGTAGGGTCTTAATCCCATCTCAGCTCCTCAGAACACTGAACTAAATAGGACTTTAGTTGTGGGTGGGGGAGAGGGTGGAAAAGGCATTTCTAAATCTCTTTACTTCCTTATTTTGCCCTATACCTGACCAGAAATGGAAACAAGATGAAAGATTTTAGGATGAAAGGTTTACAAGATGAAAGGTTTTAGTTTTGCAGCCAATTTAAAGACAGAATCCAAGATTTAGCATGGGCCAACTAATGTTTATGAGAGCATTCTAATTTCTGACCAATTCCAAAGAATTTAGGGCTTATACCAGGCATAATTGTTTAACCTTCTAAATAGTTTACAGTTTGTCATTATTTTAACACAAAAATAAAACTTTCCCATTGATGAATCTAATGATATATTTATGAGATAAATGGTAATAATGCAGGACAAAAGAGTTTTAGGAAAGTTCTTTGCAATGATGAAATTATAAAAAACATCTACTTTATATATGAGGTGTGCCTAGTGAGACTTTTCCTAAAGATGGTTGGTATGTTCACGAGATAAGTTTTAAGTCATAATAAATCTGTGAAATAATAAAATATATTGAAATGAAACATGTTATGATAGTACAGTGGTAAACAGCAGACTATTCTGGAGCTCAATTTATAAGCCTCAGTTTCCTCATCAGTAAAAGGGGAATATCAGTATCAGCTTTATGGGGCTTCCCTGGTGGCTGAGACAGTAAAGAATCAGCCTGCAATGCAGGAGACCTGGGTTCAATCCCTTTGTTGGGAAGATCCTCTGGAGAAGGGAATGGCAACCCACTCCAGTGTTCTTGCCTGGAGAATCCCATGAACAGAGGAGCCTGGTGGGCTATAGTCCATGGTGTTGCAAAGAGTCAGACATGATTGAGTGACTAAGTGCATGTGACCGCACACACAAACATACACACGCACACACATACACACACACACAGAGGCTTGTGAGGTAACTTCAAGCACGGAGAGAGTACCTGTGTGGTAGTTAGCATAGCACAGTATATTCATGATTATGTAATTCAGGCACAGAAATATAATTAATAAAAAAAAGTTGAAAAAAGTTTAAATCTAATATGAATGGACAAACAAAAAAATGTTAAGTACCAATCCATAATTTGTGTTTTACTAGCTGATCATTCTGAGATAGCGATAGCAAACTGTACAATAAATTGCATTAGTATTATTCACCACACACCTGCCACAACTTGTAACTCCCCCTCAGTGGATGAGTATTTGATGATAATTACCTCTTATTAGTCAATGGTAAGGATGACTGCATACCCAGATAATCAAAAAATTATTTTTCAGACCATAGGTTCATATTAACATGAAGCCAATATAGACAAGAAAAAAGTTCTTTCTAATTTACTTCTATTACACTCGTAGCTGAAACACAGTAAAAACAGATATAGTTTAGACTCAGGAAGAGCAAGAAGACTAGGTAAAAGGATTTGCTGTTCCATGGGAAGAGAATCTGCCCCAAAATGAAGCCAGTGCATTCCTTTATACTGATATTCTTTCTAATAATAATATTCTTATTAGCAATACCGTGGCTTCTGACGACTGCCTTATCTGTGACGGATCGCTGGAAGCAGTAGGCAAGCACCATCTCTGGACTTGGTACAGTGAGACAGGGAGGGGTCTTGCTTTTCCCTCTCCTTGGGCCTGTTCTGGGTAGATGGAATATTAGCTTTCATGCCCGTGATAATATGCTAATATGTTCATCCACATGTGTCATCAGATCTCAGGAGTAAGTTATAGCCTGTCTCCTGTCATGGCCAAGAATGGAAAGACCAAAACCATTAAATGAATAATAGTAAGCACTCACTGGAGCTTCCCAGGGGGCGCTAGCGGTAAAGATCCGCCTGCCAGTGCAGGAAATGCAGAAGACAAGGGTTTGATCCCTGGGTCTGGGAGATCCCCTGGAGGAGGAAATGGCAACCTACTCTAGTATTCCTGCCAGCAGAATCCCGTGGACAGAGAAACCTACAGGCCTCAGTCCATGGCAGGCTTCTCTGTCCATGGGATCACAGAGTCAGACAGGACTGAACGTCTGAGCACCATCGCTTCAAACACTCACTAAATGTATTTTGTTACTATCAGTGTTATCTTTATCTTTGGCAGGAATGAGGCAGACCAGCAAGGATTTGTTCCTAGAAGCAAGAATCGGCTCTCTCATGTCAAGGAGGCAGGCCATCATAGGATACCTGCAGTGGAGGGTGGTAGGCGAAGGTCTGGTCCCATGAACACAGTACCTGCAGTTGATGATGCCAGACGGGCAGCAGATGAAGTCTGGGAGGGCTGATAGCCACAGTCAGGGCCTGTGGTTTCCAAACACGACTCCAGGGAGACAGGAGATCTGGTAGCGCCACTCATCACCGCTGATGATAAAGGGCAGGATTAGTCTGAGAACTGAGGCTGAGAGACGGGCAAGTGACATGGGAAAGGTGGGTCAAGAGGGAAATGGGAGAAGTTAAAGAACCAAGAAAGGGGTTACAGTGCATTTCTGAGGGCAGCCGCTTGGTATTATGAACTGGAAGAGAGGAGGGAGTAGGTTATAATAGAGATTTTTAGAAGGAATGAACCAGCTACACATTTGGTCCAGGTGAACACTGGGTGTCCCAGCTGGTCCCCACTGATCTCCCTTCTGTCTATGTAATAAATATTAATTCGGTCCTGATCCTTTAAATGTGATTGCCTAAACTCATTGGAGGTCCATGCATGTTATAGTTTTAACAGTTTTGGTAAATCTTAAGCATGCATGCCTGCATTGGTATTTCTCTCTTAGACTATAAACTTTTAGAATATAGGGATCAAATCTATATAGTTCTCTCTGAATGGTGACTATGTGAAAGCCTTTGACTCTGTGGATCACAAAAAATTGTGGAAAATTCTTCAAGAGATGGGAATACCAGACCACCTTAATCTGTCTCCTGAGAAACCTGTATGCAGGTCAAGAAGCAACAATTAGAACCAGACATGGAACAATTTGGACTGGTTCCAAATTGGGAAAGGAGTATGTCAAGGCTGTATATTGTCTCCGTGTTTATTTAACTCACTTGGAGAGTACATCATGCACAATGCCAGACTAGATCAATCACAAGCAGGAATCAAGATTGCTGAGAGAAATATCAACAACCTCAGATATGCAAGTGATACCACTCTAATGGCAGAAAGTGAAGTGGAACTAAAGAGCCTCTTGATAAGGGTGAAAGAGGAGAGTGAAAAAGCTGGTTTGAAACTCAACACTAAAAAAAAAATACTAAGGTCATGGCCTCTGGTCCCATCACTTCATGGCAAATAGAAGGGGAAAAAGAGGAAGCAGTGACAGGTTTTCTTTTTCTGGGCTCCAAAATCACTGTGGATGGTGACTGCAGCCATGAAATTAAAAGATGCTTGCTCCTTAGAAGAAAAACTATGACAAACCTAGACAGCATATTCAAAAGCAGAAACATCACTTTGCCAACAAAGGTCCATCTAGTCAAACCTATGGTTTTTCCAGTAGTCATATACAGATGTGAGCTGGACCGTAAAAAGGCTGAGTGCCAAAGAATTGATGCTTTCAAACTAGGATGCTAGAGAAGACTCTTGAGAGTCCTTTGGACAGCAAAGAGATTAAGCCAGTCAGTCCTAAAGGAAATCAACCTTGAATATTCATTGGAAGGACTGATGCTGAAGCTAAAGCTCCAATACTTTGACTACCTGATGAGAAGAACTGACTCATTGAAAAAGACCCTAATGCTAGGAAAGTTTGAAGGCAAAAAGAGAAGAGGGTGGCAGAAGATGAGATGGTTAGATAGCATCACTGAATCAATGGACATGAATTTGAGCAAACTCTGGGAGATAGTGAAAAGCCAGGAAGACTGGCATGCTGCACTCCATGAGGTCACAAAAAGTTGGACATGATGTAGCAACTGAACAATAACAGCAAACTGAACAGTGTGTAACATTACAAATAGATGACTAGCATTTTAAATATAAGGAAGAGGATGCTACTTATAAAATATAAAAGATGAATGAGTAAAAAAGCCCTTCACTTTGGTGATAATATCAGTGGGACTTGAAAAGTTAGTACTGTGCTGGTGAGAAAACAGCCATATCACTTTCATGAAAACTTAACATGAAACTAGCTTTCTTATTCCTCTGAAAATGTTTAATGTTGTAGTCTCACTTCTAGAAGCCTGATGTAGGGAAATAATCAGCAACAGGAACAAAGATTTGTTTGTAAACACAGGAGCACCTAGATGCCTAACAATGGAAAAATGGCCAAGTGAAGTGTGGTATACCTGTAAGGTGGAACTATCTAGCAGTTATCAAAAATTATAGTTAAAACAGTAACATTAAAATAGCAAGTGAAAAGAATATATACAGTATGGTTTCAACTATATTTTTCCAAAAGCATAGAAATATTGGAAAGAAATATACCAAAATGCTTCAAGAATCAAAAAAGTAGGAGACAGAGAGGAGCTGATAGCAGAGAAATGCCTTGAGGGTGAGCAGTGAGGAAACAGGCACTAGGTAAAGGGAAACTAAAACTTGAAACACCTACTGTGTGCTGATTCAGCTTTAGGGTCACACGTCTAGATACTCAGTGGACGCTCCCAGCTTCTTCCAACCTCAAATTCAGTATGTTACAAACTGTACTCATCTTCCCCCCAAAACTACCCTAGTTTCATGTCTGTGTTGGTAAATGGCACCACCACCAAAGCCAGAAACTTTTGAGCTTTTTTGACATTTTTTTTTTTGGTCAGTGCTGCTCAGCTTGTGGGATAGTAGTTCCCCAACCAGGAACGGAACCCAGCCCACCGCACGGGAAGCATGGAGTCCTAACCACTGGATGGCCAAGGAATTTCCTGAGCTCTAACTGGTCTTTCCTCTCTCCCTCACCACAAGGCACTCTCCTTGCCCCCTATGGTACTACATTCAATTGAGAACCCACCTCACTCACCTGTATGCCCATTCTGCCACTTTCCCACCACTGTCTCTAATCTGTCCTTTGGAACAGAGTCCAAGAGATCTTTCTGATGTGCAAGTCTAATTATGTCAGTCCTTCCTTTAAGATTTTTCCATAGATTGCTACTTTCCCTGAAGTAAAGTCTAAACTTCTTAATGCGGCTTGCAAGGTCCTCTTCAAGTTCATTTTCAACACACCCCTTTTGCAAACTACGGCCCAGTGAAACTTCCTGCTCTTCCTCCCTGTAGGTAGTCTCTCCTCTCTCTGGCTGTTTGCGGAGCTTGAAACACCATCTCCTAGCTTTCTGGTTAGACTGTTTCAAACCTTCAGATCTCAGCTTATAACCACTTACCCAAGCTCAGGGTAATAACCTTCTTACATCAGAACTGTTCTCCATAGGCCTGCAGTGCCTGGCAAAATCTGGCACACAGTGCACTCTGTATCTGTGGGGCTAATTCACATCACCAAGAAGTTAATTTATCCAAGTCACATTTTAAGCCTAAGTCTTCTCTCATAGCACACCGAACAGAAAATAGGGCCTGTTGGGGGGGGTGGTGAATTTAGACAGCAATCACTCTAGAGTTGATACTGAGGAGGGCTCACCATGGGCATGCCCAGTGCTGTTCTAAACCCTTTCCAAGTATCACCTCATTTAATCCTCCAACAACCCTACAAGATAAATTGAAGTATTAGCCCAGAAACTCTGGAGGGGGAGATAGAGTTGCCTAAGCCCAATCAAAGAATCAGAGAGAACCAGAGGAAGGCCTTTAGTCCAGGAATACTTTAGTCAAACGCCAGGAAGTAACCATCATTTTTATCACTTTAGTATTAATAACAAGATTTAGGACTGGTTTTAGAGAAAAGCATGTTAGGTAAGATGACTGAAATGGAGCCTTCTCTAGAGCTTGCCATCCTATCACACACACACACACACACACGCACATGCACACACACATGCACACGCATGTCTTGGGTTGTGTCTCACATGTGCTTGGTTATAATGCTTGTGGAAGATGCCACTGTTATGCTTTGTGGTTCTGTTGAATACAGCAGCATCTTACAGGTGCAACCACACCTGCTGTACGCTGGAGGGCAGACACTTAGGGATGCTTGTCTTCTTTTTGCTTATCCATATTCTCTATTTTCTATAACACATATATATTGGTTACAGAGTAATAAATGAAGCAAAATTAAACAAGGATAAATATCCTCCAGTCAGAGTTGGTACTCAGATCTCTGAGGGCTCAGTCTTCCCAAAACCTTCAGCTTCCTTGAGCATAGGATGGAAATGCTAAAAGAGAATCAGAGGACCTCTGGTACAATTTTCCTCTTTTGCACCCTCTGCCTTATCACTGAGCAGACAGGTAGACTCAATATCTCATGAAAGCTTTCTCTGTGCATCAAAAACTCCAACCTATAATGTCAAATAGTAACAACAATAATACTGTGTCTGAGGCTTGTACAAAATAAATAGATTGGTTGTTGAGTGACTATTGACCCAAAATAAAAGGCTTTAAACAAAATGCTTCTCAGAATGTCACTCTATTTTCCATTTCTTCAATGTAATCCTATGTAAATTATACTGTAAAAATCATATTTTCACTATATATAAAAATAAATGAAAAATGGACATATAGACTTAAATATAAGACCTGAAACCATAAAACTCCTAGATGAGAACATAGGTAGAACACTTTGACATAAATCATGGCAATATTTTTTGACTCTATCTCCTCTGTCAAAGGAAACCAAAGTAAAAATAAACAAATGGGACCTAATTAAACCTAAAAGCTTTTGCACAGCAAAGGTAACCATCAACAGAATAAAAAGACAACCTACAGAATGAGAGAAAACATTTGCAAGTGATATGACTGACAAGAGGTTGACAACCAAAATATACAAACAGCTCATACAGTTCAATATTTTAAAAAAATAAAAAAATGAGCAGGAGACCCGAATAGACATTTTTCCAAAGACATACAGATGGCCAACAGGCACATGAAAAGATGCTCAACATTGCTAATTATTAGAGAAAAGCAAATCAAAACAAAAATAAGATATACTCTCACATCTGTGAAAATAACTACCCTCAGAAAAATTGACAAACCATTAGCCAGACTCATCAAGAAACAAAGGGAGAAGAACCAAATCAACAGAATTAGAAATGAAAACGGAGAGATCACAACAGAAAACACAGAAATACAAAGGATCATAAGAGACTATTATCAGCAACTATATGCAAATAAACTGGACAACCTGGATGAAATGGACAAATTCCTAGAAAAGTACAACTTTCCAAGACTAAACCAGGAAGAGATAGATAATATTAATAGACCCATCACAAGCACGGAAATAGAAACCGTAATCAGAAATCTTCCAAAAAACAAAAGCCCAGGACCAGATGGCTTCACAGCTGAATTCTACCAAAAATTTAGAGAAGAGCTAACACCTATTCTACTCAAACTCTTCCAGAAAATTGCAGACGAAGGTAAACTTCCAAACTCATTCTATGAGGCCTCCATCACCCTAATTCCAAAACCTGGCAAAGATGCCACAAAAAAAGAAAACTACAGGCCAATATCACTGATGAACTTAGACGCAAAAATCCTCAACAAAATTCTAGCAAATAGAATCCAACAACACATCAAAAAGATCATACATCATGATCAAGTAGGCTTTATCCCAGGGATGCAAGGATTCTTCAATATTCGCAAATCAATCAATGTAATACACCACATTAACAAATTGAAAAATAAAAATCACATGATTATCTCAATAGATGCAGAGAAAGCCTTTGACAAAATTCAACATCCATTTATGATAAAAACCCTCCAAAAAGCAGGAATAGAAGGAACATACCTCAACATAATAAAAGCTATATATGACAAACCCACAGCAAACATTATCCTCAATGGTGAAAAACTGGAAGCATTCCCCCTGAAGTCAGGAACAAGACAAGGGTGCCCACTCTCACCACTACTATTCAACATAGTTTTGGAAGTCTTGGCCACAGCAATCAGAGCAGATAAAGAAATTAAAGGGATCCAGATTGGAAAAGAAGAAGTAAAACTCTCTGTTTGCAGATGACATGATCCTCTACATAGAAAACCCTAAAGACTCTACCAGAAAATTACTAGAGCTAATCAGTGAATATATTAAAGTTTCAGGATACAAAATCAACACACAGAAATCCCTGGCATTCCTATACACTAACAATGAGAAAACAGAAAGAGAAATTAAGGAAACAATTCCATTCACCATCGAAACAAAAAGAATAAAATACTTAGGAGTATTTCTACCTAAAGAAACCAAAGACTCGTATATAGAAAACTATAAAACACTGATGAAAGAAATCAAAGAGGACACAAATAGATGGAGAAATATACCGTGTTCATGGATTGGAAGAATCAATATAGTGAAAATGAGTGTACTACCCAAAGCAATCTATAGATTCAATGCAATTCCTATCAAGCTACCAGAGGTCTTTTTCAGAGAATTAGAACAAATAATTTCACAATTTGTATGGAAATACAAAAAAACCTCATATAGCCAAAGCAATCTTGAGAAAGAAGAATGGAACTGGAGGAATCAACCTACCTGACTTTAGGCTATACTACAAATCCACAGTCATTAAGACAGTATGGTACTGGCACAAAGACAGAAATATAGATCAATGGAACAAAATAGAAAGCCCAGAGATAAATCCACGCATCTATGGACACCTTATCTTTGACAAAGGAGGTAAGAATATACAATGGAGAAAAGACAATCTCTTTAACAAGTGGTGCTGGGAAAACTGGACAGCCACTTGTAAAAGAATGAAAGTAGAACACTTTCTAACACCATACACAAAAATAAACTCAAAATGGATCAAAGATCTAATCATAAGACCAGAAACTATAAAACTCCTAGAGGATAACATAGGCAAAACACTCTCTGACATAAACCAAAGCGGGATCCTCTATGACCCACCTCCCAGAATATTGGAAATAAAAGCATGAATAAACAAATGGGACCTAATTAAAATTAAAAGCTTCTGCACAACAAAGGAAACTATAAGCAAGGTGAAAAGACAGCCTTCAGAATGGGAGAAAATAATAGCCAATGAAGCAACGGACAAACAATTAATCTCAAAAATATACAAGCAACTCCTGCAGCTCCATTCCAGAAAAATAAACAACCCAATCAAAAAGTGGGCCAAAGAACTTAACAGACATTTCTCCAAAGAAGACATAAAAATGGCTAACAAACACATGAAAAGATGCTCAACATCACTCATTATCAGAGAAATGCAAATCAAAACCACAATGAGGTACCACTTTACACCAGTCAGAATGGCTGCCATCCAAAAATCTACAAGCAATAAATGCTGGAGAGGATGTGGAGAAAAGGGAACCCTCTTACACTGTTGGTGGGAATGCAAACTAGTACAGCCACTATGGAAAACAGTGTGGAGGTTCCTTAAAAAACTGCAAATAGACCTGCCATATGACCCAGCAATCCCACTGCTGGGCATACACACCGGGGAAACCAGAATTGAAAGAGCCACGTGTACCCCAATGTTCATTGCTGCATTGTTTACAATAGCCAGGACATGGAAGCAACCTAGATGCCCATCAACTGACGAATGGATAAGAAAGCTGTGGTACATATACACAATGGAATATTACTCAGCACTAAAAAAAAATTCATTTGAATCAGTTCTACTCAGGTGGACGGAACTGGAGCCTATTATCCAGAGTGAAGTAAGCCAGAAGGAAAACCAACAATACAGTATACTAACGCATATATATGGAATTTAGAAAGACGGTAACGAGAACCCTGCATGCGAGACAGCAAAAGGAACGCAGATGTATAGAACAGACTCGTGGACTCTGTGGAAGAGGGAAAGGGTGGGATGATACAGGAGAATGGCATTGAAACATGTTAATTATCATATGTGAAATCAATCGCCAGCCCAGGGTTGATGCTCGGGGCTGGTGCATCGAGATTTCCCGGGGGGAGGGAGGAGGGAGGGAGGAGGGAGGGGGGTTCTGGAGGGGGAGCATATGTAAACCCATGGCGGTTTCATGTCATTGTATGGCAAAACCAACACAATAAAAATAAATAAATAAGTAAAAATATATAACAAATGTTAGAGAGGATGTGGAGAATAGGGAACCCTCCTAACATTGTTGGTGGAGATGTAAATTCATGCAACTACTATGGAAAACAGTACAAAGGTTCCTTAGAAAAGTAAAAATAGAACTACCACATGATCCAGCAAATCCACTTTTGGGTATATATCTGGAAAAAATGAAAACTCTAGTTTGAAAAAATAAATGTACCCCAATATTCATAGCAGCACTATCTACAATAACCAAGACATGGAAGCAACCCAAATGCCCCTCAACAAATGAATGGATAAAGATGTGGTGTATATGTATGTCACAGAATATTACTCAGCCATAAAAAAGAATGAAATTCTGCCATTTTCCACAACATAGATGGACCTAGAGATTATGCTTAGTGAAATGAATTAGATAAAGACAAATACTGTATGATATCATTTATAGATGAAATCTAATAAACACTACAAATTAATGTATAATAAATGCAAAACAGAATCAGACTCACAGATATAGAAAACTAATGGTTACCACAGAAGAGAGGAATTGGGGAGGGGCAAAATAGAGGTATGGGATTAAGAGATACAAACTATATAAACTACTATGTACAAAATAGATGAACAATAAGGATATACTGTACAGAATATTGTAGCTATTAAATTTAAATAGAGTATAAGACTGAATGCTATACCTCTAAAACTAATATAATATTGTCAAGCAACTATACTTCAATTTTTAAAAATTTTATTCTTATACACAGAAGCTTTCAGTAAGCTTTCTTCTAAAAGCATATGGAATTGGGTTTTTTGTTTGTTTCTTTCTTTACTCAACCCATATAGGGACAATATCTTGTGTATAATAATCTTGTGAACCAAGTAGGTATTAAAATTTTTAGGGTCTGAATTAAGATCTCTTTAGGACTTCCCTGGTGGTGCAGGGGATAAGCATCTGCCTGCCAATGCAAGGGACGCAGGTTCCACCCCTGGTCCGGGAAGATTTCACGTGCGGCCCAACAGCTAGGCCACCATGCAACAACTACTGAGCCTGTGCCCTCGGCCGTGAGCCACAAATGCCGAAGCCTGCACGCCTAGAGCCTGTGCTTTGCAACAGAGGCCACCGCGATGAGGCCATGCGGCGGAAGGAAGAGCAACTCCTCGCTCGCCGCAACTAAAGAAACCGCCCCCCCAAAGCAACAAAGACCAGCAGCAGCCAAAAATAAACACATAAATATATATTTTTAAGTCTAAAAAGAGAAAGTATCTCTTTAACAAACGACTTCCTGTAACGTCTCTTTATGTCTTGGCCATCATCTTCTTCACCATCATCATCACTGCAAACATCCAGATTGAACTTGAAGTTTACACATCACTTCTCTACAAACATCTCTCGACATACTTGCCCCGCTAAGCCCTCTGTGTTACTGAGGAAGAAACTGAGGTTCATGGTGACCGAAGGGCTGGCTTAAAGTACACAGCTGCTTCAAGTACAGAGCTAGACCTCAACCTCAGATCTGACAGCTCTGCATTTGCTGTGCTTTATTCTACCACAATGCTGTTCATTTCCTTACCATAACATGCTGCTCATGTTACCGGTGGTGGCCTTTGGCTCGACCCAAACATTTTAAATTAAACCTTTGAGAAACTGCCTTTACCACAATCCCTAGAAACCAACCCAGGCATACAAGCTTTGTCAGAAAAAAAAACCCTCCTATCTTATTTCATGTCTGTCCACCCTTTTAAATCTAGCGCTAAACCTTAAGGACAGACCTTTGAAAATTCAAAATTGGCAGAGCAAGAGAAAGAAGAAAGTAGCTTTTAGAGCGTTTCCTCTGTATTACAACTGGTGCGAAGGCAACTTTTGTCTCTCTCCAATCACTAACATTTTAAAGGTTCTTTGAAAACAAGCAGTATGAACAAAATGCTCTATTGGGAAGAGGCTAATACAGTCACGTCTGACTCTTTATAACCTCATGGACTGTAGCCTGCCAGGCTCCCCTATCCATGGAACTCTCCAGGCAAGAATACTGAAGCAGGTTGCCATTCCCTTTGCCAGGGGATCTTCCCAACCCAGGGATTGAACCCAGGTCTCCTGCACTGGAGGCAGATTCTTTAGCATCTGAGCCACCAGGGAAGCTCTTAGGAAGAGGTAAGCTTAGGCAATAGAGAGTAAGGCAATATCAATAAAAGAACCAGACTATGGTGCTAGAGGAAAATTCTGGATTTCGGGGTTTCAAATGTGTGAGGCTTCTTGCCCGAAGAGGAAGCACATAAGAGCTACAGCGTCTGTCTCCTAAGCCTGTTGCATGTAATGGTGGGGGCATATTTATACTAAAAATTATTCAGTGTTTACATGAAATTAAATGTAACTGGGCACCCTGTATTTATCTAGCCACCCTACCCAGGGGCTGGTCCCCAAAGGCAGCCTTGAACCAGGTACAGAACCTGCTTGTTTGGGGACATTACTGATGAGCCCAGAGCTGCAGCTCAGCTGACATGAGACACCTGAATTAAGTCCTTGGTTGTACATATATGTCTATGTCATGTGTTTTATCATCCACTTGGACCTTTTGTCTTTGACGGAAAGTCTCTATAAACTGTGCCTGAATACCATGACATTAATCACAAGCCTCCTGAAGTATTTTTATATTGGGTGAAATAAATGCCCATATACTTAGGAATTAAAGTAAGAAATACCGCCAAAATATTTAGTTAAAATTACAAAGGGAGTATAAATTAAGACATGTTTTGTTAAAGTATATATTGTAAGTCTTATTTAATTTCCCATGTTCTTAGACGTGTGTTTGTATAACTGTTGTGTCAAGACTTTCACTGATAAAGTATTTCAATTAGCTGGTAAAAGAATACATTTAAGGAGTTACAATTGATGTACATTTGGGCTAAATACCTATAATCAGAGTTCTTTCTCACCTGAGTTGCTCTTACTGATGCTATGTTAACAAGTGGCCCTGATTGCTGGCAATAGCTCGCTTAACACGTTCACGTTTGCGTGGTAATCACATAAAAATAGTGACTCACTAGTACTTGGAAAAAGAACCTGATACTAGGTTTAGGCTGAATAAGTTATAAGGCCACTTTGTCATCTCTGGAAGCCTTGTTCCCAAGTCACCAGGATTTTAACACAAGACTGATTTGAGACCAACTGAGAGATTAAATGATACAGGATGGGCAGAGGGGCATTGAGATAAACTGGTGAATTGAAAGTGCTGAGTTTCCAGCCACTTGCCACTAGCTCCCTGGGTAGTCAGGACTTAGCACTTGGGTGTAATCTTACAGACAAAAATGGCTGAAATGAGCCCAAAAGGCAGGAACAGCTGCAGCTGTAGTAGTCGTCGTCATTGACGTCGTAGTGAGGAAATCCAGGGCAGACACGTACAAGGAAGTAAAATCTCCTTCATCCACCAGCAGTCTTTTCGTCCCTGGGTGGTTTGTGTGATCATTATATCACTCTCCAACAATCTCCTACCACTGTCTTTTGTAATCATAAAATTATCATCAATACTGTTTTTCCGCACAAGCTATTTGTTCTCTACCTCGTTTTTTCATAACCTCATAATCTCAGTTCACAGAAATGACCAAAGAATTCTCAAGATCTAATTCTATCCCGCTACTTTTCCCCAAATCACCTTAATGTGGTATTCTGGGAAATTTGGGGAGTACATGCTTGTCAAAGAAAAGTAGCATTTCTGGGGCAAGGCAAGTCATCTCTCTTCTTTGTAACTCAGTGTAAGACCTGTATTTAAAAATTAAAGAAAATGTTCACATGGCTCAATTGCACGACTTCAGCAGGTCAGTTCAAGGTATGGGCAAATTATGTCTTTTCTGCAAAGCCATCACGGGAAACCGCAGACAGCCACTCTGAACAGCCTGGCCTGTAAGAAGTTTAAAGAATGAAATCTACTGCATGTCTTACATATGTTCCATGCTTATGAGAAATTTCCTTGCTGAGAACTTTGTAGAGAATGAAGTTCTTCCTCCTAGGTCTGCTGAATGTAATTTCCTTGAGATAGTGGGTCTAAGAACATAGTAAGAAAAAGTCAGTGGTCTCTAAAAGGGCTACTTTCTCTTGTTCAGGGACTCCTTGCTCAGTCCCAGGCAACGATCTTTATCCCAAATCAGTGTAGCTAAGCGTTCCCATGTACCTCCAGAGAATGCAGAGCTTTGAGAGGGGGAATTTTATCTTATAATGTAAATATACTTAATATAAATTTGAATGGACAATACATCCACACTGTACAAAAGTTAAAATGACATAAAAAGGCATGCATGGAGAGGCTATGCTTCACCCCTTTTTCCCATCCACCCTGCTAATTCCTGATGCCCCCTAGAGGTAAGCATTTGCATTAATTTCTTTGGGGGTCTTGAAATATTTTTATACACATTCAAGCAGACATTATTAATTCTCCTATATTTCCTATCTCATTTTCCTATATTTCATATACAAAAGGCAACACATGCTATACATATTCTGCAGCTTGCTTCTTTCATAGAGAAATACACCCTGGAGATCGCTTCCTATCAATAGATAGTGAGCATTTATTAAAACCCTATAAAGCATCCTTGTCAACAGACACTCAAAATGTTCCTTAACTCTTACCATCACAAACAATGCTTCAGTGAACAACTGGCCTATGTGTCCTTTCATACACATACAAATATATCTGTAGGATACATTTCCAGAAGTGGGACTCCATAGGACTTTTATTAAATACCTCCGTCTTACTTATCAAAGAGTAGTCTGTACCTCAGTTTTGCTCTCTTCACTATTTATGAGCTTTTAAAGGCATGAGCTGTGTTTGTCTTTGTATCCACAGCCCCTACATAGCACCTAGCATGTTAATGCAGAATACAAACTAAACTTCCTCATGTAACTATATCCTTAAGAACATCAAAGTAACCCTCAAATTCAAAGGCTGAAATCTAGGGTGTAAATTAAGAGGAACTTCCAAGTTTCTATTTAAGGATGAAAATGGGACTTACAAGATGCCAGGCCAGATGAAAGTACTGAATAAGGAGTAGAAGTTTCGAGGATGAGGATGTGTCTTCAAATCCAGTGACGGGGACATGTCGCATAAATGTTCTGGGCTATTTGAACACAGAGAAGCTGAATAGTAAATTGAAAGGATTCCTGGAGAACCCCTGCCTGCTGAAGACCGGCCATGGGTGACGGAGACCAGCCCTAACTTAAAAGCCCTGTCCAAGATGCAAAAAAAACAAAAGATAAAGTACACAGCTGGCTAAGAACCTGAGCAGATCAAGCAAACATACTCCAGTAAAAATTAATTAAAAAAGAATCTGAACAGAAAGAGAAGTTGTGTTACAGTGTGTGTGTGTGTGTGTGTGTGTGTGTGTTGGATATGATTGTTATTCTCCTCCATCTCCATTCTCATGATAGCCTGTGGGAATGACTCCCGAGCCTACTCTGCGACCCCCCACATCTGTCAGAAGGACTGTCAGCAAGCTGTGGTGAAAGCTCAGACCCGGTCCTAATGACGGCAGCCAGCAGTACCTCCCAGCTCATTCCCTCAGCATCCCAGGGCTGCCCCCGCCCAGCCATCGCTGCTACCCCAGCACACAGCCCACAGGAATGTTCTCTTTCTCCACTAGGCTCCTCACGTACCATCACAGCTGCCACTGAACGATGTAGAAAAGCCACGCTTGAAGAGACACGATGGCGGGCGAATGTGCCACCCACAGAACTCCCCTCGGCCCTTGTCAAAATACCTGCTCTCAACAGTGAGTGAAAAGTAAATTCAAAGACCCTCTTTGGTTCTATCAATAATGTGACAATATCATTCAAAAATTGTAAACGTGTTTTTATCTAGCACTTTCACTTCAGGCAATTAATTCTACCAAAATGTATAAAAGTTCACAAAATACATACATGTTTGCTAAACTATTATTTGAAAAAGCAAAATGTCTAAAAGAAAACACTCTAAATATGCATCAATATGGGTACATTAGATCCATAATATCATATTACTTGATACCCTGTGCAACTGCTAGGAGAATGGGGTAGACCCGAGTATAGGGCAACATACAGCCAAAATACATTGCTAAGTGAATAAAAGGAGGTTCCGAAGAGTAAATATATTGTATGATGGTACTTGAGATTTAAAACAAGATATACTTGCTTGTGAATAAAAAAATGTCTGTTAGAGGCCTCCCTGGTAGCTCGGTAGTAAAGAGTCTGCCTGCCAACACAGGAGACACAGGTTTGATTCCTGGTTAGGGTACTGAGATTCCCACATGCTGCAGAGCGACTAAGCCCATGAGCTGCAACAATTGAGCCTGTGCCCTAGAGCCTGGGAACCACAACTACTGAACCCCCACGGTGCAACTGCTGAACCCCACTTGCCCTGGAGCCTGAACTCCACAACAAGAGAAGCCACGGCAATGAGAAGCCCATGGACTATGGCTGGAGAGTAGTCCCCACTCTCCATAAAAGAAAAAAGCCTGAGCAGCAACAAAGACCCAGCACAGCCATAAATAAATAAATAAAATTATTGTTTTAAAGTGTCTGTTAATATATACGAGAGGGAGTTTCTTGGAGGTCCAGTGGTTAGGACTCAGTGCTTTCACTATGAGGGCTGAGTTCAATCTCTCGTCAAGGAACTAAGATCCTGCAAGGCATGCAGCATAGCAAAAAAAAAAATATATATATATATATATATACATATATATATATATCCATTATTAACAGTTACCACCAGAGGATGGGGCTTCCCAGGTGGCACTAGTGGTAATGAATCCACCTGCTAATGCAGGAGACATAAGAGATACGGGTCCAATCCCTGGGTCAGGAAGTCCCACTGGATTAGGAAATGGCAACTCCAATATTCTTGCCTGGAAAATCCCATAAGCAGAGGAGCCTGGTGGGCTACATTCCATGGGGTTGCAAAGAGTCGGACGCAACTGAGCATACCAGGGAATGGAATTGAGGGGGCTAGAGGGATAGAAAGGAACATTTTAAAACTTTATATCCTGTTTGTATTGTTTTTATAAGTAAAAAGTTCACTCACAACCAATCTGTTCTTTCTTAGGTTGCTATGGTATAGATTTTATGGGGTTTAGCAATCATTTTTGAAATTTTGGTCATAGTGAATAATGACCACTTTAAAAATCCTCCAAAAGAGTTCTGTGTGGCTGAGGGAAACGCTATGGTTGATCTCAGTTGAGGCTCACAGACACAACTACAACTTTATGGATGTACACTCAAAATCCAAGTCACACAGAGAGGTTAGGGAAATTTCCTGTGGTTTCAAAAATCCAGGTGTTGAGCTTTCAGACTGTTGATGAGATTAGCAGTACTTTTAATATAACTCGACCACTCCCAAACTTAGAACTGACACTTACCTACATGCATCTTTCAAGGGATGCATTTTAGCTTTTACATTGTGTTTGCAATGAGATTTCCCATGAAGTTAACCTTAAAAATTATGAAAACAAATTGATCACATTTTATAAAATCAGGGAGAAGTGAAGAAGAAAAGATGCTCCCATATTATGCCAGTGTCCTGTTGCTAAAGAAGAGGCTGCTCAAGGCAGACTACACCAAGCGGTAGGTTCTGAGGTTTGGTTTTTCAAATCCTGATCAGTGGAGCCATTCGGTCAGTTTCTGTGTCGGATCCTGCAGAAAGAAAACCTGAGATGAAGCAAGAAAAAGAGAAAATGTCAGAGCAAGGAAAAAAAATGACAGTACAACTGGCAATAGACCCAAATATAGGTTCCCTTGGGGCAAGGCTTTAATCAAGAAGCTTGAAGATAGCAACATTTCATTTGGAATACTAATTTCCAGGTAACCTACCTTTTCCAAGATTTTCTGTTGCTAAGATGATGACATCTTTGGTTACTAATCTAACCAAGTTTTCCAGTGTCAAAAGTTTTATCAATTAGTCTTTCTCTCTGCAATACAGAAAAAGAAAGTTGTAGGGTATACAATATTAATTTAAACAGTTTATATGATTTTTCTTTTCTCTGGAATAGTATTTTGTGTTTGCAAATGTACCTACTTCTCTTGGTACTAACATGGTAGGTCTATATTAGAAGCTAAATAAAACAGACAAATGAAGCAAACAGACGATTCATCTTTCTGTGATTATAACCAGGTCTAGTTTATGGAAGTAATGCAAGCCTGAAATTCATAAACAATCTTAATAGATCTTTAGAACCAAAGCATACTTTTGAGGTTAGCCCCAAAACTAGCCCCAAATCTTCCCTCGTAGCTCAGTCAGTAAAGGATCTACCTGCAATGCAGGAAACCTAGCTTTGATTCCTGGGTCAGGAAAATTCCCTGGAGAAGGAAATGGCAACCCACTCTACTATTCTTGCCTGGAGAATCCCATGAACAGAGGAGCCTGGCAGGTTAAAGTCCATGGGGTCACAAGGGTTGGACACAACTTAGCAACTAAACCACCACCACCAAAACTTTTGAGAACTTTCATTTTACAACTGAATGCTAAAGCACAATAATAACCTTTGAGATAAAAACAAGAACAACAAGAGAGAGGTTGAAAGATCAGCAACTCAGGAAGGAATAATAGAAATCAAGAGAAATAAATAAAACAGTAAATATATCAATAATTGTACCTTTGTTTGCCTAATTCATTTATTACGAAGCAATTGTGTATGTGTTCTCAGTTATTCAGTTGTGTCTGACTCTTTGAGACCCCATAGACTGTAGCCTGCCAGGCTCCTCTGTCCATGGGATTCTCTAGGCAAGAATACTAGAGTGGGTTGCCATTTCCTACTCCAAGGGGCCGTCCTGACCCAACCAAGCAAATAATCTTCAATTATAAAAATGAGTGTAACTATTTGAGAAATATTTACTTCCACAAAGTAGGTTCTAAGCAAGTTTGATAATTTAATTTTAAATATATGGTATTGTATTGGGGGGTTTTAAGGCACTGGCCTCTAATATTTAGATCAAGGAATCTAGAAATAAATTATCTTGATAACTAATATTAAGTTGTCCAAAGGCACATTGCTCAAATTATTAGAAAGGAATGGCTGAAAGTATATTTTTGAACTCAATTATCCAGATTACTTGCACATAAATATCCAACCAAAACCCAGAGTTGGGATACCTGTAAATTCCGTACACACCTGTTTTGATATACAATGTTTTTTCCTTTGAACCACTAATTGAGTTTATTATGTGCAATTTCTACAAGTCAATTTGCCCCAATGTCTTAGGATCATAGGACCCTCTCATCAGAATATTAGTTAGATTCCCTAGTGTGAATCACTTATCCAGTTGCTTGCCTGATTATTCATGTGTTTTTGAGATTTGTGAAATGTGGCAGATAAACAGGTTTATGCTGTGTGCAGCTTGGAGGGCAGCCAATGTCTGTCTGACTATCTAGTGTATTGACTCTCCTGCCTCAAATCTCTCTCATACAGAGAAGCTGTATTTTAAGTCTAAAATCAGTGTAGAATGCAATCCAGGGATGTCACTGCAGAAAACAGCAGGTGCTCATCCACTCATTTGCAGTGATTCTTGCAGAGAAGAAAGTGAATCAATGATTCACCCAATGGACAAGGAAACGTCACAGTGAATATTTGGAATAGAAGTCAAATGCGGGAAAAGAACATTCTCATCTAAAAACGTGCTCTTATTTTAGAAAGGAAAACCTCCCACAAGAAAATCAGGAACTCTGCTGAAGTGCTCTGATTGTACCTGCAGCAAGCAATAGCTCCCTTCTCCCTGCTTCTCCTGTTTTATTGCTTTTGTGTTGTACTTCTAAAATAAATATCAATAAATCATTGCAGTTAGATACTCTAATATAGACAGAAATGTACTTGACTCCCTACAGTCATTACAATTGGAGGGGACTCTGATTAGGATGCTTTACTTAATTAAGTGATATCGTGTAAAGAGAGTTCTTCCCTCCATTTTCTGTTTAACAGTCTTATAAAACACCAACAGAGGAAATTCATTCTGTTGTTTGCTTTCCTTATTGTAAATGGTTTCTTCTCATTCATAGTTTACAGAAGATGTTGTGTTAATGAAACGGCTAATAAGCCAAAGACTGTGGTTCAGCTACACACAGAGCCTTGTTCAAAGCAGCCCAAGCCACACTAGACTTGAGAACATTTTCTCTCTCAGCCCTAGAAATGTATTCTAAAATTTGTTTTTACAGTGTCTGTAACCTAAAATTAAGAGGATTCAAAAGAACGTTTTCTCCTGAGAAATCACAATTCATCTGGTCTATACAGGGTTCAGCAGAGACCTTCAAAATCTGTTTCTTTGGAAAAATAGAAAAAAGATGGGCAAAGAATAAGTAGTCCTTATGTATAAGATGCTATTTGTGAGGCACTTTAATTTTACTGAAAGAAGTCATTAAATTTGGATTGCCAATACAAATATGATTATATATGTTTTCTAAATAAAATGTTATTATGTTGCAACTGAACTCATCCATTTATTGTTTGTTTACCTAGTGCTCAAACACATGTTTTATTCATAGATGTCTGGGAGAAAAAAATTTTGCTTGATAATCACACCAAGCATATTTAACAAAAGCGATTCTCCTTTTACTAGTGAACAAGTTTAAGCAGAATGATTTCATTTTTTTTTCCATTTGGTTAATTCAGACTTGCAGAATCCTCAGTATACAGCTTTTGTTTCTCCGCCTGCTGGCTTTTATGCCTTTAATGTATGCATGCCTATCCACTGATGGGAAAATATCATTTCCTCCAAGTCTTCCTTTTTCCTTCTTGACTATACTCTCAGTTGATTTCTGGTTTTTGTTAGATTTCACTAGCTAATGATCTGTCAAATCATATACAAGACAGTCAAACCGAATCCCAGTAAAAAATTCACTATCATGTTAGAGATTTTAAAGTCTCTTTCACTAAGGTGAATGCGAATTCTAAATATATTTACTTATCCCTTTAAAAATAAATATCTGTATTCTAAAATAAATTTAAAATGTTATAAAGTAGTCGAGAAAGTGAAGATTTATTAATATCTATGAAATTGTTTTCATTAACAAATAAAACATTAACAAATGTTTTTACATTTAGCAACTTTCTATTAAAAAGCAACATAAATGTAAACACTCTTAAATGAAAAAGCTTACAATATATATTTTTTGTCATAACACAACACGTAGCTAAAATCATTTAATGATCTTAAATTGTTAAATTAATTTGAGTCTCAAAATATAAATATGAATATTAATGAATCACATGCAAGGGGCTTTTGATTAATTCCTAATCTATTAAAGAAACTTTAAACCATTGCCAAGAACCTGAATTGTTTTAATTCCTGGCTTGTATATAGTTTGGTCATTTCTCAGGCAAAATAATAATAGCAGTAATAATAATCCACAATTGATAAATGAGTTAATTAATGTTATATGATTCTAAGGTTTTGGTTTTAAACTGCATAACACTAGCCCTGCATAAAACCACTACCTGAAAACATTCTCAAGTTATACAGATTTTCTTAACTCTCAACTTTAATCAGCTTTACCACAGAAAACCAAAGAAAAACAATGTGTCCCTGGACATGTTACCCAAAATGAATTCTAGAAGTTGCTTGTAACTGCTTTTATTTTTTTTAAAGGATGCTCTTTATTAAAGATTAACCTTACATTAGTTCTAAAGATCATTAGATATTAGTTATTTTCTAATTTTATAATGTAGATAATTTTTATAACCAAAAGTTTAGTTAGGCTACTTTCTATTAAACAAACTTCTTTATAGATTTTCTTAAAGCTCGTCATTTAGAAAGGTGCCTTTGTCCTGAAACTAAACATATGACATTCCTGTCCCCTAGGAAAATGTTTAAAGGATTGAATAACAGTAAGTAAATTCTGTTAAAAATTTTATTCCATCTTCCCTGCATTTGTTTACTTTTTAAAAAATAATTTTTAAAAATAAAGAAGGTGGCTCTTTTCTTAAGACTTCAAGATGAATGAGAATCGCGTGTAATGAAGTACCACTGGAGTAGCTGCTGAGTCTGGCAAAAGAATGTGAGTCCCATTTTACGTGAATCAATTATTTTTATCAAATGATGTTTCCATCTAAATTGTTTGCTTTAAGAAATAACAATGTTAGAGATAGCAGTTATTTTAATATGTGTTTTAGAGCATTATTATTCTAATTCCTATAAATCAAATTAACTGCAACGGAGCCCATTTCAGGCTGTTATTTATTGAAACTGCTTTTCATGGAGCAGTGAACATTTGCAGCGAATGCTCCAAAGCTGACAAGCAAATAGATCAGATTTTTAAAATGTAAACACAAATATTGCTATGCATTTAATAGGCTCTTAGTCAGAAAAAAATTTACATCCTAACATAGTCTTTTCCTGTACTTGTAAGATGAGCATTCTAAAGCATTTCTCATCAAAGCTATCTGTCTCTGTAAAGCAGTAGAAAGAGTAAATTTCCTGGAGAGAACTCAGCTAAGAGATACCCTTGGTCGATCAAATCCGTACCAAGTAGAGTACAAAGAAAAACACTTAGTTTTAAAGAGAAGATAATTCTTTCAAACTATTTTTTTTTCTTTCTATAGAAATAGATAATGAATGCTCAAGAAAGAAAATATTCAGCAAAAAGCTTTTTGGGGGGAACAGAGAGAAAAAAAGTCTTGTGTGATGTGATAGGAGAAAGTATAGAGACTGAAACAAAACAAAAACCAAAAACAGTCAAACTCGGACTGTATTCTTCTAAAGCATGTCTCCTTTCTGCAAGAAATGATGACTGCAGTCTGAGGAGTAAATTACTGCTGTCAGAGAGTTGCACTTTATAAACATAGGAGAAGGGATCATCCGCTCCTTTGGAAGACAATTCTCTTATTAATAGCACCAGTTTCAGAGTTATTTTTGCCTCTAAAAGGGGCACCTGCTAGATATTTACAAATTACCTTTTATAAGGGAGAAAAACTTATAAACTATTGTCAAGACTTATATATTTCTAACTCCAGTTAAACATTTTTAACAAGCCATCTTACCAATGTTTTGAAGCACCTCAGTGGCCCCAGCAGTGCTCTACCTTTAATGTAAAAAGACAACAAAGAACCGGACACACACCCAAAAAATAAAATTATAAAATAAAATCAAACATAGGACGCACAGGGAAAAGAAAAGGGAAACACATGTTGTTTATAATGAACAAACCATGAACTTCGTGAAAATATGACAAAAGCAATATTCGTGCCCTAGGAGAACAATTCCTGATGTAAAATAAATCAAAGAAAAGTAAAACTTCTGAGTAGAACCAAGCATTGAATAAACTGTAGGAATATAACAGTGTTAAGTATTGCATATTCTTTTAAGACATAGTATGATATAAATGTTAATGCAGTTAACTTAGTTCAGCATTCTGGTAATATAAAAATAGCTTTAATGTAGTACTTCATTATTTGTAATTAATCATTCATAAAATAATGGCTCAACAGTCTAGGACAATCCAGGTCATGTTTCACAAGTACAGTAATCATACATAAATCATATAAAAATTCAAATTCATGTTTTAAATGTTATTTTCAAAATCAATATTTTTTCTCATGTTTAAACGCATATAAATCAACCCCCCCCCAGTTTAAAAAAAAAAGTAACTAAGATTATCCTCCTAAAACACTTACAGATCAACATTTTGGAATTTTCAAATCTTATTTTCACAGCAATAAAAAATAATCATTGAAAAGAGCAACTGAAATACATCATATATTTTAATGACTCAAACATTTATTTCTAGTCCTTTTTGCATCAAGGCTGTGGGAAATCTGTATTATGAAGATCAGATGGTGCACTGATGTGAGAAATGTTGCAAAGCATTCTGTTGATTGGTTCTAATTAACTGCAGTGCTCTTGTGTTCTCAGTTTTAGCCGGCACACACTACACAATGCCTTTTATTTTGCTTTGAATGGATTTTTACTTAAAAACAGCTGATCTCAATATCCAAAGCATTTTGGCATTTTTTTTGAAATCTCTTAAAATTTTCTTGCAATATTTTCTTTTCAATTTTAAAAGATAAATTTGAAAATATTTCTAAAGCAGAAAGTATAATCAGTTAAATTAACACCACTCGTGTGGTCTTTCACATGTATTTTGCATGTTCTATAGTACGTGATTACATTCTCAAACCACATTTCAATTCCCCTTTAAAAGTTATGCATCTGAGTGATGGTTTAAGCAGAAAATTCTGAAAAGCAATTTGGAGCATGCTGCTAATTTTTAATTTTTTTTTATTTTTGTAATCAGTCTACTAAATAGAACAGAACTAAAACATGGGAGCATGAACAAAAAATGGGAAGGATTCCAGAACTAAAAGTATTAAACAAAATTCTTTACACTCACCTTTCTCTGATGATTTAAGCTCAAGCAGCCCTGACAGAGTGTCATGAATTTTCATCAACTTCACACATGTCATACATTTAAAAACATTTTGATTTGTCCTGGGCCCCCTGCATGTCTCTGGAGCACAGTAACAGTGCTGAGCTATTTGGTAGGTACAAACCCTATGAACTCCCAGAGCCCTGGAAGATATATTACTAATGTAAACAGACCCTTAAGTGGAGAAAGAAAAAGATCATTAAATAACTGAAAGCTTCCAAGGAAATGCAGAATTTAAAATAAGGAAAGTATTACTAGAAGCGGTGCATTTTCTATAATTTTTAAGGGCCACATGTTTATCTATACGTTAGTTTTCTGAGAATATACAGTTATCTGACCTGAGAATCATTTTGGAAAGGAAAACCCACAACCTAAAAATCAAGCTAAATTATTAACTTAACAGAGTAGATATTGAAAGCGATTAGTCATCTTTTTGTTCACCTGAGGATAAGATATGACTCATTTGAGCTGAAAGTGCACAGTTTCAAAATGGCTAGCAATATTCTGCTATTTTCAGGAGGAAAGCTGTGTTAAATGCAGTACAATAAAAACAGAATTTTGCCCTAAATAACACATCTGGGATTATCTTCCAAATATTTCTGTCCCTTTTAAAATTGTGAAAAATCATTCAGATGAAGTAAGAAATAAACAGCAGGAGAGGCTAATAAGTGTGAACAAAATCACAAGTCATAGAACAATATAAATATAGTAGCATTACAAATAACTTACACTGTGCCTTTACTTTATGACGGAGAAAACTGAGACTCAAAGGGAGTAAAGTGACTCCCCCAAGGTCTTACAGAGACTAGGAAACAACTAGAGATACAACTGGCAACACAGTGTCTATAATACCACAGAGGCTTTCAGTGCAATAACAGAAATGGCAGCTCAGGTGGATGTCAATCACACAACTAAGTAAAACAATGAGCAATGCATCCTTGACCCCAAAAGGAAGATGCAGTGCATACAAAATTAACCAACCATCTTTACCCAGTGTCAACTGTTATTTTTCTTTAAAAGGTGCCTCTTTGGAAGCTATCTTTATGCCTTTATTCTTTCCAGGGTTTGAGGATTTCTATCTATTTAATGAAAGGTAGTTCTCGTTAGCACTCTTACACCAAGCAGGCAGGTAAAAACAATTATCATATGGTCTCATTGTCACTGATTTGTCCCCACTTCCAATCCATTGTCCAGTCTACTGACAAGATGGTCTTTCTAAAATGCACAACTCATTATGTCTGAATTTTTTCTACAGCTTTCCATGTGCTACAAGATAAATCCACGTTACTTAGCCTAGCATTCAAGTGTCTAAAACCAGCCCTTCAGTTTTACTCCTGACACTTTCCTTACACTTTCTGCTTCAGGAATACAAACTAGGTATGACTCCCTAAACACAGCAGGCTCTTCATTGCCCCCAAGCCTTTGCACGTGCTGTTTCCTCCATCTGGGATGCCTGATAAACTCTGCTCTTTCTTCAAGAGTGAGTGCAAGTCTTACTTTTTCTCCTCCTGCCGAACATAGATGTCTCTTCCCATGGGATTCCACCGCATTTTTGCAGACTTGACATTACCCCACTCATTGCATTGAACTCTGTCTAATCACATGACTGATACCCCAAACACATTGTTTTTGAGGTCAGAGACATAGCTTTTTCTCCATGTCTAGTACTTTGCCTGGTACAAGCCCCCAGTGAATATTCACTGACTGAATGAAAAAAATCAATAAATAAACCACCATATTTTTCTCTTGTTGCAAATTACCTAGCTCTATATAAGGTCTAAGCTGGATGTACACTGACAACAGAATATTTGTGTCAACCTCTGTTTTTGGTTTCTATTCACTGTTTGTTTTAAGCGCAATTTTATAATCACCCTCTCACCATAGAAAGTTACTTTTGGCATGAAGGTGGTGACAAAACATCAACTCCTATCTAATTGTGAATCAAGAGGAGAATTCTTGGGTAAACAGTGGGTCACCAGTATTCGAGATATGGCACAGAAGAGTTGGTAAACAACAGTTCCTTTTATGGCTCCTTTTCTTATTAGAAACACAAGTTGAAGGATTATCTGTCACCCCCTAAAACTGAAAATGCTCATTTGGATAGAAACTGGAAGTGATAGCAGTATCTTCATGTCAAGTGAGTGCTTTAAAAGAGGATTTTTAGTCTGAAACAAATGGAATTTAGATCTGAGAGTCCGCTTATTCAGGGTTCTATTACTGTTTAACTCCTTCCAGTCTCCCTCGTCTTGCTGGGAAAATGCTGCCCATATACTAATGTCCTTTCCAAGCCTGCTCTGCTGAAGTAGGGGACGTCCTTGGTACATAAGCACATATTTTGCACTTGAAATAATACCCTCACACTCATTGATAAAAGGCTTCATATTCAAAATAGAGAAGAATTTGCCAGTATAGTCTTCCCTTAACATGTATAACATCTTGAGCAGACTCCAAATCAATGAAGAGCAAGTCTAGTAGGAGCTGTTTGGGCCAATAAAAGGCACAGGGCAGCCCAACTCGGAACCTACTTCCAATGTTTTGATTATTGCCCCCACTGACTTCACTCCAGAGTTCCATTTTTGCCCAGAGCTACAGTCCCTACTCAAATGTGAGGGGTGCTCAGTAAGGACTAGAAGTTGGGAACACAGTTAACAGTAACCATTGTGGCTGCATAACAGATTCCTCTTGGTCTTCGACCACCTTCCTTAGAGCAGCCCTCTGTGGCATTAATATTAACAACCAAAGTGAGTTCTTGAATTCTCTTCTGGTAGGTGAGACCACACTGGCCAGTTCCCACCCCCACCCTTTAACGAATGATAGGATTTGTGACCTTCTGGTCCCCTCACCACTTCAGAAGATGACTCCTCTTTTGAATTTTAAAAGTCTTGAATGGCGGGTGTGCCATAGAAAGTTTAAGGCTGGAATGTAAAAAAGAGATTAACTCTGTGGATTTTCCAATTCATTAATTTTTAGGGTTCATCTTGTGCTGCATCTAAGCTTTGGGGGGGGTGTTGTTTGTTTTAAACATTACAGCATTACCTAAAACAGTTTTTTGAGTAGGCAGAGAAATGCGAGTCAGAGATTTCTGTCTTGCTAACTGGCATAGAATGGGGACATTTTTCTGTCATTCTGAGTCAAACCCATATAGAATTTTAATAATTTTCTGTTCACATTTATAAAAAGGAAAGAAAAATGTCAACAACACTCCTTTATTTTTACATTTACATATATCAGAAAAAAATTACAACCAGGGATATAGTTTCATAAATTTATTCATTTAACAAACTTATTGAGTTACTATTATGTGCCAGTCACTACACAGGTGTTGACTAACAGCAGATATACAAAACGAAAAAGAAGAATATGGTTGTTTTGTCTTCCCTGGTGGCTCAGATGGTAAAGAGTCTGCCCGAATGTGGGAGACCAAGGTTCGATCTCTGGATTGGGAAGATACCCTGGGGAAGGAAATGGAAACCCTCTCCAATATTCTTGCCTGCAGAATCCAATGGATGGAGAAACCTGTTAGGTTACCATCGATGGAGTCACAAAGAGTCAGACACAAATGAACGACTTTACTTTCGCTTTTGCGCTATGGCTCTAAATTTGAGAATGTGAATTGTGACTGTTATCACGTCACATAAGCTTAAAATTTCATTTTGTCCACTTGCTATCTGTTCTCTTGGAACAAAAACTTCTTTGGCAAGAAGTGTTAGTCAATATGGAAAATACTCATTGGCAAAAATTCCAACTTTTAACTTAAAAAGCAAGAAAAAATATATCTATGTCTCCAACTTGGGTGGGACCAGTTGAAAGTTCCTCATAAACCCATAAAAGGACATAGGCTTTGGTTTCCTTGAGGGTTTCTGAAATGAATCCATTACATTCAAATGGCTCTTATTCGCAAGAGCAAGTAATGATTTGCATTATAAGCTAATAAAATGGGGGATTAGGCATATCTGTACAATAAGATCTTTTTTATTCACTTTTATAGAGAGTCTCTCCCTATCCCTGCTTAAATGAACTTGGAAGATTATTCACCATTCAGTATTGTTTAAACTATAAGGCACCAATCTGTCATCTGGTTTTTAAATATTTTTCCCCTTTGGTAATGTAGATGAGTAATGTCTATCTCCATTCTTTAAGAATACACTAATATAATGACAGTCTAATTTTGAAAAAAAAGTTTTTTTTAAAATCTCCCAGCTAAAGATTTCCTGACATATTAGAAACAGAATATTCTTCCAAAATACACTTTTCCAGCCATCTTGAACATTCATAGTTCAGTGAATTGTACTTTTCATCCCTATTCAATAAGTGCTACAAGTCCTCTCACATAAGCAAATCTCCTGGAGAAGACTTCATTGATGAAGTCAGTGTACTTGTCACAGTGTGCATTAAGTCATTCAATCGTGTCCACCTCTGTGTGACCCCATTGACTGTAGCCTGCCAGGCTCCTCTCTCCATGGAATTCTCTAGGCAAGAATACTACAGTAGGTTGCCATTCCCTTCTCCAGGAGACCCACTAGATCGGTGATGGTATTCACCAGTAAAAGTGAGGGCTTTATCATCAATCATGATAGTTATAGATCCCAGAGTCATTTCCAATGTAAAAGTATGAGAAAAGGGCCTATCCTGCCAACAAAGGGAACCTAGAAAGTTCTGTTTCACTCTTACGACTCTTTCATGCTATACTCCTAGATTTTACATCATCAAGGAAAGGAGGAGAGAGATGTGTTTTGCTTTTGCAATTTTCCTATATGCCAAATACCTGCTTGTTTCAGTTTAAGAAAGCAAGAAAATATTTTTATATATTTCAATTCACTTTTCTCTGAAAGTTGAGTACTTAGATCTTATCCAATTATCAACAATTTCTCTGGTAGAAACAAATGTGAAAAGCCAGAGGTTTGTTCTATGGACAGGAAGTGATAGTCCTCCAAATTTCATTAAAAGCTCTTGTTTTCCCCCCTACTATCTGATAAGGGATACTTTTCCTGATTGTTGCTCCCTGTTAGTAACAAAAATCCTATTTTTGTTTGTGGCAATTTTTAAAACTGAAGCTATCAAAGAATGCACTTACAACTTACTTTCCAAGGAAACTGCTTGAGAATTCCTGTACCTAAGTCACTTTTTAATCTTCCCCTCCCTGACCTGCCTACAGGTGAATTTTCCCAGAGGAATTTATTATATATATGAAGAATTTAGAAATGGACCTGCCTGCTGCCACTAAAGTTTTCCTGGTTCCTTCTAGCTACTAAGGGATTACATGACTGATTCACTCCTCTCCTTGTCTCCTGGCAGCTAAATGGGAATATTGGAGAACTGCCAGAAGGGTAGGTAGCCAACCTGCTTGCCCTTGATTGAGCCTGCCAGCTTTTTAATAACAGAAGTAGGGTCAAGTAAGTGAAATCACAAACTGAGGAGAGTATTCTGAGAATGCAAAGGCAGTTAATGTCCTTCCAAACCTCAGATGGCTGGCGACCCTTGGCAGAATAATCTATGATTTGTGGCACCTGACCCTTCCACTGTGACTGTTAGCTGTGTATTCACTAGAAACATATTTACAGAATCTCTCCATTAGCAAAGATGCCTAGTGTGTGATTACCCAATTGTCATGATCACACTAGGATTTTGATACAGTCCCTATTCACAAATGAAAACCTGCACTAAACTGCACAGAGGACTCATTTAAAGCAGGGATCCGCAATCAATAGATCAAGACTTCTGGTAGATCTCAAAGAGATTATCACAGTCTGGCTACCCCTCTCTCCCCACCCCAAGACCACATTCCCATCTCCCACCATCCAAAGGCAAGACAGAATCTCCTTTATTCCTTTGAACCCTTAAGAATTCTTAATAAAGTTAAGAATAATTAGCTATGAGAATTATCCAAAGAGATCAGACTGTTTAAAATAGACTCCCTCTCAGAAAATACCGGAAGAGAAAACTACTTGTTTAAACTAGCTATCACTGCTCACGTTTATGTAGTACTCTCAGCAAAGTCCTTTTTCCTCATATAAAATGTTTTATTTACAAAGGCAGAGCTAGGCTGTAGACTGGCTTTCCTTCATTACTAGAATCAAATACAAAGAACATTAAAAAAATTTTTTTTGTCTGCGGCAAGGGACAATGACAGCGATTGCCATTAAAAAGTTTATTGGGAAGTTTCAAAAGTGGTATCACCCTGCTCCCTTTGCAGATATATGGCATTGAGGTCTAGGTACTAGAAAATTCCTCTCGTTTACATCCTATGTTGGCCGGCTCCAGGGTGCATGAGAAAGGTGAAGCAGTCAATTAGGGAACTGAATCAGACTCACTGGGAGCAAATATGTGGTCGTGAATCAAAACAGAAAAATCCAGATAAACCGAAGTCACTGGTATATGTCTCCCAGATGAGATGATCTGAGTGGCAAAGTCGCATTGGATAAATAACTGAAGGCGATAAACTCACCACAGATCAAACTACTACTAAGGTGACCTGATCTGATAGTAACCACAGGCGACCCTTGGGAACCGCAGCGGGGTGAAATGCCCTGAGGATCCCTGAGATCCTGCCGGCCCGGCAGGGGATGCCCGGAGCCCCGCGTTCTGGACCGAGCCCGCCGGAGAGAGGCTGGAGGCCGCCCGGGGCGCTCCGGGCCTGGACGCTGGCCGGAGCCAGGCAGCGAGGCCCCACGCCGGCCGGGCCAGTACGAGGGCGGAGGAAGCCGGGGCGCGGAAGAGACCACCGTGCCTCTCCCACGTCCGGGCGCCGAGGGGCCCCAGTGGGTCCCGGGGGAGGGGGGGTGAAGGAGCAGCTCTGGACCACGCTGCGGTTGCGGTAACCGCGCCGCCTGGCAGTAGCGCCGGGCGCTTTAGAAGCATCGGCTCCACCTCGGGAAGCCGGACGCCGGACCCGACCGGCGCCTGCTGCCGGGAGCTAGCGCGGGGACTAGCAGGCCAACCGGCGTGGGTGGGAAAGCCCAGCGCTCCAGCGGAACGGAAGAGCCCAGTCGGGGACTTGGGGATGCCCAAGAGTTTGGGCGCCCCTGGAATCAGGGAGTCATTTCCACGCGGTTCTTCCCAGGCGACCTGAATTCAGCCCTGAGAAGAAGCTCCGGGCATTAGCGTGGCCACAGGGGAAGAAAGAAGAGTTTTTTACATGGGGGGAGGGGCCGGTGGGAGGACTAGAAGGAAACCTTGCCGAAAAGAAATACCCCATCACCCCCAAAACCGATCCTAAGAAGTCCTGAGGTTCTCCTCCTGGAAATTTTTCACTTTAAAAGCTGAACAACAACAACAACAACAACAACAACAATTATTCCACTGCTTTTAATTGAAGTAAACAAAGTGCAACAAATCCTAACTCAAATATGATTGCAGTGAGATTAGGGTCTAATTGCTTAGGGTTCAGGTGGAATCTGCGGGCTAAATCCTACAGGGCCAATCTGAATTTCACAATCATTCTGTCAAAAGAAGAGCGATGAGAGCCCACACGCTTCCTAACAAGTCATTTTTAACAGTTACAAGCTTCGCACAAAGACCACACAGGGCGTCTAAGAGATGCAAATCTAATCCCTGGTCATTCTACAGGCCTTCAACAAAGATGTGCTAAACCCTAATAGAAAAGAAATCAGTTCTCTGTCACCAGCCCCTGGTAAAATCTATTAGAGAATGGACAGAGCCGCATCTACAGCAGTTGCTGCAAAGGTTAAGGACAAGTACAAATAAGAGGGACCCAGTTTTGTTTTCCGTGTGAAATATCGGTAGAAGCTAACCCCAAATTAGTGATGGGATTCGATCCGTGGCTTCGCATTCATTTGAATGCTAGAAAATAATAATAATAATAAACACACGCATTAAGACTTTTGAAGACTCCGTTTCTGAATTTTAGGAGATGGAACAAATTCCTGCCCCCACCCAAAGTTGGACGTCTTTGCCTCCGAAATTATCGAAGAATACTAACGGAGGAGAGAGGGAGAGCGCGCCGGTCCAGGAGGGAGGACCTGGGAGTCTGGAGCCGGCTGGCGGGCCTTTGCTCGCATGCGATGCCTCTTCATTCGCAGAAAAAGCCCCGACGACGGAGTCGCCGTAGGGCTGGGGCCCGGGAGGCGTCACGCCTCCGGCCGCTGGGGCGAGCTGTGGCCGCCGACCGCGGGAAGACTGGGCAGCCGCGCTCGGCCTGGGTCCCTCTCGTCGGTCCCTCTCGAGGGCTGGGGGAGGGAAGGGGCGGGGGCCCTGGTGCCTCACAAGCCGGGAAGCATCTCAAATATGCCCTTCTGCGGTCACCGAACACATGAGGTTCTCAAGAACAGTGTCATCATGCTGAGGTATTAAAAGAGTTAATACATTTCAGCTCAAATGTATCACACTGTGCGCGAGACCCTTAAAAAAGGGAGGGCCCCGGGGAATCCAGGGCCCTGGGAGAAGCCCGCAAGCCGGCTGAGCGACGGGAGGAGGAGATGCCGGGTCGGTCACTGAGGGTTGAGGGGATTCCCTTCTCTTCCCCGCGGGGCAGAGACCCCGGGGGCCCGGCCAGCCCTGGCCCCTTAACGGGCTGCAAACGCCCCATACAGCTGGGCGCGCCCGGGTAGAGCGTCTCCTGCACAGACGTGGTTGTGCCCGCAGCGCGTCCTCCGGGGTCAAGGGAACAGGCCGTCCCCTGCAGACCCGCCTTCCACCAGTGGAAGCGGCCCGGGACCCGAAGGCCAGGGTTGCGGGGCCGCCTGGGATCCGAGTCCCAGCGGAATCGCCCTGCGGTCCTCCCAGGCGGCTGGGACTCCCTCCACGTGGCCCATCCTTCGAGGCTGCGCCGAAAGGACAGCGACGAGAGGGGGCGCTGTCCAACAGTCAGGGTGGGCAAGCATCAATTTTTCGGAAGTCCCTTCTCCACCTGCAGGGAGGAGGACTGGGGCACTTGTGCGAAGGAAAAGATTTTTGTTATCTTTCCACGGAAGTTTCCAGAAGCCACTATTTCCTCACTGAGTGGTTCCGCCCTCTGCCACCATCCTTCCCCGCAACCTCCCCCCGCCCCCTATCAGATCTCTCAGGATTTGCTCCTCCTCGGGGTTCACAGCCCGGAGCTGGCCAGGCTGGAATTTGGGAGGCGAACTCCAGTCCCTAGCCCCTCCGTTCCGTAACCCTTTAATTGGCTCTGGCAGAAAGTCTCCATTCCTAAGATATGCCTGGAGGGAAGGAAGGGGTTGCTAGATTCGCTCCTCAGTTCAAAGACGGAACACCATAAGCAGACCTGTTCCCTCCTGGGCCCATTCAATGCCTGCCCAGGCCAGGCGTACATATGCCTTAGGTGGGGGCTGTATTCCTTCCTTCCCATCTACTGACATTAATTGAATTTCTCGGCGCTTGCTGCTTCTCTTTGCTTTCTCGCTAGTCCTCTGATAGGCTGACCTTGGCGGTTCTCTGGTCTCCTTACCCCCCAACTGGCCTCCCATATGGGTCTTGCTGGCTTTCATTCTTTATGACTTAGCGCATCCACTTTATCTTCTTTTCCTGTTAGTACTGACATTAGGAAAATGATACCGAATTGCCTACGAAGTAATACTGCATCTGTGAGGCTGGAATTGGGCAAGTAAGCAAGGAAAATGTAGGCACTGAAATGAAAAAACAAAACGAGGATGAGCAAATAAGGGGAAAGTAGGTACTGAAGTCACTTTGGGCTATAAATACAAGAATATGATGTTTCCGCAGGTGATCTTTGGGTCCTAAGGAGGGTCTCCCACATCAGCCTTGCGAGTCAGGGACAGAACTTTCTGAGTAAGGCAGGCCCCCTGACTAGGATTGCTGCTGAAGATGGGCCAGCAGTTCTAAATGTTGTATGCTTGGTCCCCAGGGAGGTCCAGGAGGTGGGGAAGGAATTATCACTCATAGACCAGTGCTCCTAAAAATGGTCTGTAGTCAGCGTATCTCCATGGGGCTGTCGGGTGGGTGAAACTTCCGGCCAGGAATCCGTGCTGGCTCTCTGATTCTTTGGAGGGCCATTCCTCTGCTTCCCTTCTGACCACCCAGCCAAGGCCCTCAGGTGGATGAGCTACTCCCCTGTGTTGTGCTTAGTCACTCAGTCGTGTCCGACTCTTTGTGACCCCATGGACTGTAATCCGCCAGGCTCCTCTGTCCACGGGGATTCTCCACGAAAGAATACCAGAGGGGGTTGCCATGCCCTCCTCCAGGGAGCTATTTCCCTACACCTAGCAGACTGAGTCCTACTGGTCCAGCCCCACCCTCCGCGCCCGTCCGTTGTCTGAGTTCCCTCCTCCCGGTTTGCAGATTAGGGAGTGTGGAGGCCCCAGTTGTAGGAGGCCTGTCCTGCCCCCTCCCTTGGCTCAGGGTGAACCTGTGCCTGGAGATCGCTCTCTCGCTTATCCCCAGAATGAGTCCTAGAGAGATGGCGGCATGGGGAGGAGCCTACAGAGTTTACAGATGGGGTGTGTATGGGGGCTGTCTTTGGACCTGTGTGATCCCTATAATTTGACATCTGTTAAAGAGAACATCTCCCCTGGAGGAGGGCATGGCAACCCACTCCAGTATTCTTGCCTGGAGAATCCTCGTGGACAGAGGAGCCTGGTGGGCTACAGTCCCTGGGGTCGCAAAGAGTGGGACAGGACTGAGCAACTAAGCACAGCCCAGCACAAAGAGAACACCCAGGCTTTTAGGATGAGTTTTGCAGAAAACTGAGCAAGCCAGCAGGAGCTGTACAGAATCTCCGCCACATACACACCCCTCCATCTATGGGTTCTCCTGAGATCTTCCCAGAGGCAAAAATGCTTTGCAAGGACATCTAAAAACACAAAGCCTGCCTAAGAGGCACTATCTTGAGGAGGTTAATAAATTATCTCCTTGTAACATAAAAATGGAATCGCCATTAAACACATGCTATTAATAGACCGAGTTTCAGCCTAATAGAAAGTTCCTTAGATGTTGGTATCTGGGCAGAGAGATAGAATCTCTTTTCCTTAGGAACACTCATCAGGGAAAAAGCAGCAGCTCGTTGGCTTTGTTTGATTTCACTTGTTCAGAAAAGGTTGTACGGTAAGATCGTTTTAAAAATCCCTTCAGGTTAGGATTTGGATCATGTCGTAACTCAGTGAAGCTAATACATTCACTATATAATCTGGGGTCAAAATACACGGAAAATTTCTTCTCAGCCGCACACCAGACTTCTTGGGGAGCTTTCCAGAAGGGGTTGGGGGCCGAGTGGGCAGGCGGCGATCCTGTCTCCAGCTAGGAACCAGGTGGAGAGTCACACAGGGCAAGAAATGGTGGGGGCGAGGCTGGGTGGGAGGAGAAATTGGGGCTTTGGGCTGGCCTTTGGGGGTGGGGGAGGCCGCAGTGGGCGGGGTGCTGCTTTGCAACTGGGGTTGGAGGGGACAGCTAGGGGGTGGGGAGAGCTGAGGCCGCCGGCGGAAAGGGGCGGGAGGGGGGAGCGGTTTGCGGACTGCTGCTTCAACTAATCCTGGAAACCAAAACTTTCTACAACGAGAGACCACAAAACTGCTTGAGATTTTAAGTGCCCATCCTTCTAGCTGAGACCGCTGACAACCAATACGAAACCGCGGGGTCGCGATGGGGGGCTCGGGTCTCCGGTGGTGAGGCTGGGAGGCCGCCGAGCCTGCCCCTGGGTTTTGGTGGCAGCTCACCGCTCCCGCCGCGATCGAGAAGGACTTCGTGGCTCCAACCCGCAAATCTTAGCCCCAGACACCCTCTTCCGGCAGCCCTTCCTTTAAAAACAAGTTTGAATTTTTCATCAAATCTTTTACCCGTGTACTCTTCACTAAATGACTGTTAACCAGCACTTAGGAAACGCACTAACATGATTTTTCTCACCTTTCCTGCCGGCTCCCCGCCCCGCCCCCATCATCGAATCTCGATATTCTAAGCAACTAAGCAATATATTCAACAGGAATATTCGATTAAAATACATCGGGACTAAAGGCTGATGCATAAGGTCTGAGGCTAGAAGAAAATATTTAGTGCTTGCCTGCAGATTCTGTCACCCATCATCCGCTCAGAAAGCGTTCTGAATCTTTCAGCGTGTCCGGCTCTTATGATTGCAAATGGCCCTGTTTTCAAATGGAAATAAGACTTGCAAACTGATTATGTGTATTGAATCGGAATCACTCACTAGATCCTCTTGTTTAAAATGTATTGAAAAAAGGATGATGGCTGCAGACCTCTTGTAACGGGCTCCCTCTCTTCTCAGGGAGGTCGATCTATTTTGCAACTTTTTGCCATTTGAGCATGTTTAAGCTGGATAATTATGTTGCCCTTGTGTCACTGGCCCAACGCAAAGACATGGTACACACACTATCTCCCATTCTGCTCCCTGGCCCTGCTTACTAAAAGCATCATCCCCTAAACACCAGATACACCAAGACACACCACACACTCATCAACCGTGCCCCAATGCTTCCATCTAAAGACCAGCTCTAACCAGGGAGACTCAGCAGTCACAAACACCAACAGAACCTCACACACTTCCACTGGGCACAGTTGTTCCTCTCCCTTCCCCTTCAGTCTCCTCTCCTTCCTCTCTGGTCTTACCAGTGAACAAAACCACAAACACACAAATGCCCAGCTTCCACAGACACCCAACCAACAGAATCTAAGTACTCAGCCATGTTGAGAATTTTCAACAACTAATTTTAGGTTGGCATGATATTATAGTTGATAGAAAACAATTCATACAGGAAGGTTAATGTCAACTGTTAAGGACGCATGATGGTCCTTGTATGGGACCATCGATGCCAATGATTTTCTCTTTATACCCCTTCCCAATCCTGTGCTAGATGATGCCTGTAAGTGAGTTGGCTTTTGTTAAACATTTGCAAAGGTTCTCCTGTTTGATTTGTAGACAGATATCAGAGTTTTACCCACTGTATGAGGTGTAGGTATGATACCCTATATCTCTTCCAAAATTTACTACACCCTGGCCTCAGCCTCAACGGTCCTACCAGGAGCAGTAATCAACATTTCAGTGAATATTGCAGCCTAGTGAGTAGTAAGGAACTGGCTACAGTTTCTATTTGCCCTGGCCAGAGGCACAGATGTATGCTCTGTACACACCTGTGGTGCAGGAGTTGCAATTCTTTCTGAAGCACAAGCCAGTCACTGCCCAGAGCCACCCACCCTCCTTTAGACTCCAACCAGAAAACAGTGCCTTGCAGACCTAAAGGCACCAGAGTGGCCCAGAGGGGAGAGAGGTTTAACCCTCTAGGCTTCAGAGTCTCCTCTGAAAAACCTGCCTGGAAAAAAAAGTCTGTTTAGAAACCTGGTGCTTTGGGGGCACCTCAGGGGACCCTAACTTGGAAGTTCTCTCTATACACAGGCATAGCCAGATTTGTTAAACCATTGCCTTGGTCTCTTAGGGTAAAGGAATCAACTTATGGGAACCAGCTCTCAGTCCTCCAGTAATTCCCAGTTTTACATGGGTGCTCATGCGCACACGCCTAGCTTTGTGTGTGCCCAAATCAGGTAAGTGGGCGGCACACAGACCAAATGAACTCTTGTTTTCCTAGAGCTTCGGACAACTTCACACAACAACACTGGTGCTAGGTAAGGAGAGGCTGGGCTGTTCTGGGTGACTCTTCCACAGAATGGCTCCAGGATGTAGCACCCAGACAAGGGTATCCAAGGACACTTATCAGGTCCTGACATCTTTCGTAGAAATGACATCATCAACAATCACCCCAAACCCTAGAAATGTAAAGTTTAACACTTCACCAACAGCCAGGTGTTACTGACAATTTCATGAAGCAATCAAAGACTGGACTACTGGAAATGTACAAGATGTACAAAACCGGGGAAAGGAGGAGGAAAGTTTGTCTTTTTGTTGTCAGACTCAGACCTGCGCTCTTATTTCCAGTGCTCTGTGAAGGCCAGAAGAGGGGGAACTGCTAAGGGCAGCAAACTAGGAGCAGCAACGTTTCCATATGTTTTTGTTAGCTAGCAACAGTGTTCATACTAATGATTTCTACTAGTGGATAATGCAGGTGAAGCACATGACAACAATTTTTGTTGTAGATTGCTTCAAGAAGTCTCATCTACAGTTGTGTGTCTCAGGCAACAAGTTAATTTTCTTTAAGGACAAATTTTAATATTCCCCCCCAAATAATTAGTTCTGTGACATGAAAATAAATTAATATTCTAATTTAAAGTGGGGAAAAAACTAACAAAGGTTTTTGTTTACTTGATTTTCTTAAGAAAAATTCAGTTTCATGTGACCTCTTCCTTGAGATACCAAATGCATTCAACTTTCTTACATCTAATAGGTTCTATAAGATCCCCTGCTAAGAGAATCCTATGTTAATTTTTTCTTTTTGAAGATCTTATAAAATAGATATATAAGATACATATACATGTACATATATATCTATAATACATACATAGACAGGTGTCTTTTTTTCCAGACAGGTTGTCTTATGCAGCCTACATACAAGTGGACAGTCAGATGTGAATACTGTATTGCATAAAATAACCCTCTTTAACAAAGTCTGTTGCTGCCTGTGATTTTTTTTTAATGTTTGTTTCCATTTCAAGCAGAACGTTAACAGTGTCCTGCAAATAACTAAAAGAGAAATAAAACAAGAAAGTCCATTTAAATCTCACCCTTTCCAAAACTTTGTTACAACTCAACTAATAACAAAGATGATACATGTTTAGGAAGCAGAGACTGAATGGCAAACATTATCAAATGAGAAACCTGGGGCTGTGCCTAGATGCCCTCCGCATAGGGCATTAGGTCACTATCAGAAAGAAATGCATCCAGCCACTCCAACTGTGGCTTCAGAGGAGGCAGAAGCTGTGTGTCAAGTTGCTGAGCCTGGCTCCTCCTCTGCTTCTTTGAGAATCATCAAGGAAAGTTTAGAAACACAACTACTTGGAGGGGAGATGACATTCAGACCATGGCCCTCCCCTTCAGTAAACACATGCTGTCCTCTACCCCCAGCCACACCCAGTTCCTTCAGCCACTTGGATGGACAGGCTTTGCCATAGACGGTGATTAGTGAATAGGACACTTTCCTGAAGCTACCTGGGGAAGAGACACCAGAAAACTTCCCGTGTTTCAAGTTGAGGCAGAAGCCCCAAATTGGGGCCCACAGAGGGTGGCCTGAAGTCACAAGAATACATTGCACAACCACAGGCACATCAGTCAGAAGGCAGGAAGGACCAGAGGGAAGTGGTATCTAGTATTTTCTAATAGGGAACTGATCAAGGAACACAGTCTCACCCCTCGCAATACTCTAGGCTGTCGCTTTACATCCATTCTGAAAGACAGCAGCATTTGAAACAAACCAGCTGGCAAACCATGCCCAAGAGCCACATCATCTTAGATTCACATTTCTCAACAGGCTTTCTAGTTCTCCACAAATAATATCCTCTACCACTTGGCTCCCCACCCCCACCTCCCAACACACACACACCAATCATTGGGGGGAGGGGAGAGCGATGTCTAGAGAGACGGGTGGCATCAGATCAGAATTCAAGGCAGCTTCTCACAACTCTCTTGTTTATAGAAAATGAATGTCTGCCTGGCTTGCTTTTAGTTCAGGAAAGGGGTCAGTCTTTATCAACATGGTTCACACAGATCCTGGATTTCCACCACCCCACCACCCCTTATCTTAAATTGACCCGCTTTTAAGATAAAGCCATAATAGAGAAAACATTGACCTTACCTGGTCCCTAATGAGTTGGAAGTCAGAAAACCCCGCTCTCCTTTCCTCTTAGCTCGGGTCGCCTGAGAAGAGACTCGACGCTACCTTTTGTGCACTCACGATTGGAGAAGGCCCCTCATCCGCGCCCAGACGCCCGCAAGCGCGCTCTGAGAGTGTGCGGCCTCTAACGTCTGAGACTTCTTCCCTGGCGTCTCAAAATCGGACACCTCAGTGCGGAACCCTAGGCCTGTCCCCGCCCCGGGAGGATTTCAAATCCCTTGGAAGGCTCCCGAGCCAGTCTTGCCCTTGGAGAGGCCAAGCCCTTAAGCAGTGGGAAGAAGAGCTGCCTCCTGCGAGGCCCTTGGAACTGGAGCGCTCCGGGCCTCCCCCGCCTCCAGGAGTTAGGGAGCGTTTCTCGCGGAGTCGGCTCTCATTTCCCTCCTGAGCCCTCGAGTTACTTCCCACCGAGCCGACCGCGGTCCCAGAGCCTGTGTCCGGGCTGCTGACGCATTCCCTGCCCCCTCCCGCCTTCTGGGCCTGGAGGACTGCAGCTGTACCCGCTCGTGTCCCTGTTGAGGGGTGGCGGCAGGCCGGGCTCCCCCTTCTTTCCTGCTCAGAGCATCTCTGTCCCAATCTTCACGCCGCCCCCAAGCCCGGCCAGGCCAGCTGAGAGGGTTGCTTTCCTGCCTCCCCGACCCACAACTCCGGGCTCCCAGGCTGGGGAGGGGGTGGGGGAGTCGCTTCGGGATGCTAAACATCAAACAAGCCAAGCCTGGGGTTTCAGGCCCTGAAGCCACTAGAGCCGCTCTCCAAGACTCTCGAGAAAGTCCTCGTGTTTACATGGCGGGGGTGGGGGTGGGGAACAGGAGGAAGGGGGCGGGTGGGATGCCGTCTGCAAAATCTCCCCCATTTCCCGAAGCAGCAGTAGGGATCTGGGATGGATGAGGTGCTTAGGTGGCGGCGCTCAGCTTCTCCTGGATCTGGGGGCAAACTGCGCGGGCCCCCACGCGTGGGAAAGTTTCCACATTAGGGACATCCCCAGAAAGCTGAGTTCTTCTTAGCGGAGACCAGAAGCTCCCCAGGCCAGAGATGCTGGAGACTTAGGAGAAGTCCGTGACTGAAGAGGACAGAAGACTGCAGAGGCTGACGGGGTGTGAGGGGAATGTGTATCTCCAGGCTTTGGTGTTTCACTGCGCCCAGCGCTCACCCATTTCCCTATCGAGACACTTCAGATTGCCTTCCAGGGCCGCTTCCTGCAGCTACAGCAGTCTCGTGGCCAGGAACGGAATGAGTGGACCCCGCGTGACCGACGGAGAGAAGCGGTCAAGGCCCTGTTCGTCTCGGTACCGTCTGCAGACACGGCTCCGTTCGCCTTTTTCCCGGGACCAGTAAACAGACTTCCAAATTAAGTCAGCTCTAGACGGCGGGGAGGGGAAAGAACATGTTTGGTAGTAACTCCATCGGGGCAAGGGTGATCAGATGAGAGTGCCACAGCTCACTAGAATTGTGACTCTCAGTGGCCTGCTCCGCAGCCAGTTGGGGTAGGGTGGGGCAGCCCCCCTGGCCGCGCTCAGGCGCTGCCCGCCCCCGCCACTTCCACGCTCCTGTGCTGGGCGTGGGGGCAGGTCGAGCGTAAGCTCCCACCCCGCAGAATTCAGACCTTAGCTGTAACATCTCCCCTGCCTGGCCGGGCCTGAGCTGGGTAATTTAACCACCTTCACAAACTGCCCACTCCAACACTTGTGTTCAGCCTTTCCAGATTTTCCTTTGTTTTCCAAAATGTGAGGCCTGCTGAGAATTCTCCCAACCAGCACACCCTCTAGATCCAACCAGTCAGCCACCCTCTTGAAATCTCTGAGTCTCTTCTAGATACTGAAAACAGTATCTCAGCAGCCAGACACGAGAGAGGAAGCCGTCCTTGTCCACAGTTAGGGCACCTCTGGCAAAGAGTCCCCAGAAAGTCAACAGAGAGGACTGCTGGTGCCAGCAAGCGCCCCCACCCCACCCCGTTCCCCTGCCCCATTTTCCTTACAAGTTCCTGGGGCTTGAGGGTGGCAATCCAGAAAGACAGAGATGGAGTCAGAATAAGCTGAAATGAAGAGGAAGAAAAGGTAGAGGCAGGCGAGACAGGAAAAAAGAAAGTTGAAATTCTAGGTGATAATTGTGCCAAATACGAATCAATCCCCCCACTCAAACACTTTCAGGCCTAGAGAAAAGTGCTGGGAGGGACCCGTCCACGGTGCACTTGGCCACTTTTCCTGTAGGTTCATCAGAGATGACAGAAGTAGCAACAGATTACCTAGGGACTAAGGCTTCTGTCTACACCTCTCTTTCTTCCTCCCCTCCCCAGAGCAACTAAGAGTTCCCCAACAGCTATATCAGGGTACCAAAGAGATTGAGGAATTAGAGGTAGGAAGAGAGGTCAAAGATTTTTTTTTTCTCCCAGGGGTGGATGTTGAGGGGGGATGCGATAGGGGAGAAGTGGAGTTGGGGACAGGAGAAAGATTCCTTACTACAAAGATTTAGGAGACCAGGAGCTTAGAGATGAAAATCTTGGAACAAAGAGCAGAAAGCCCTAGGGGGGTGTTCCCAAGGCCAGCAGCCCGGTCAGATACCTTCCAGGGCCCAGAAGCCGCTGCGTAGCCTGTGCAGGGGGAATAACTGTTTTAGAGCAGAGACGAAACCCACGACTTCCTCACTTTCTCAAAAACAGTCTCCCACCACATCCTAGTCCCAAGGAGGCTCTGCCGAAGATTAGAAATAAAGAATTAATGTTAAAATCTACAGGGACAATCCGTCTATAAAAATAATTGCTTGTTCAACGTTTTTTAAAAGTGGAATGTCCAAGGCCGACTGTTTTAAAACGTTGGCTCAGCTGTATAAGACCACACTAGGTACTTCTGCGGTTTTAAGACACAGAAGTCTGGCTTTGAAAATTAGTCCTTTGGTGTCTTTCTCTTTCTTTTTCCTCTTGGTGTAAGTAGTTTAGCTTTCCTACTCTCTATTGCCGAGTCCCAAGACTGCTCAAGGTTTGGTTCTAGTTAATTCAGAGGCAGAACAAAACTCTCTCTTTCCATGGGGCAAAGACTCTGGTCTCAACCTCCTTCGCTGGTTCAGGATCCTTTGAGCCCCCACACAATTCGAATCCTGTCAGGCCAATGCTGAGCCACTCCCCCTACTACCAAAAAACTGCCGTTTAAAGCCAAATCAAAACCAAACAAAAGATGGGGTTTTTAATCAGAAAAAGAATTCTTTTAATTTGTATAATTTATTAGAAGCCTCTTAGGAACTATATTTAAGCCAGATATCTACATAAGTTACAACAGAAAAAAAAACTGACGCTGCAAATACCAAACTGCCAAATAATATACACAGATTTGACTGGGCCCATAAAAAATATGATGGGCTGGGGACGGGGACGGGACTGGGGTTTTGTTTTTGCTTTTTACAACAAAATGTACAGATTACTAAAAACTAAGTGTTTAGTCCAACTTTTGACAGCGTTTTACAACTACAAGTTCACATCAAACATAAAACGATTTTAACCAGGGCCGGTCTCAGCTGAGCCTGGGTGGCCAGAAGGGGCAGGAGGGGGCATTTCCTTTGTGTCAGTGGCAAGAGGGTTCTGTCTTTTCCTTTCCCCAGCCCCCTGTCGCCCCTTCAAAGAAATCTCGGTATTTACAAGCGAGTCCACTTTGCTGGCACGGTGTACCCAGAGTGAAGATTTCGATCTTAAGCGTCCAGAGCCATGTCAGCGTAGAGCCCTCTCCAAACTACATCCCGCCCGAGCGTGGGAAACCCATTTGAATCACCCCCAAAGACACCCCCAAAGCGGTTCTTGTTATGTCCTTCTCTGTTTAAAGACTCCTTAGAAGAATTGGATTCGCTTGGTTGTTTTATTTTCTTTTTTTTTTTAAAAAAAATCCTGCACATTTTAGAAAAAAAAAAAAAAGGAAAGAAAGACGTCCAGCAGTTTGGTCTTTGTGGTTTTTTCCCTTGGTCTCAACGGGACAGGTTCTTAAGAAAAGTCGAAGCGCAGGGTGTAGCAGGTGGCCTGTGGTGTGTGACCGGGCAGGAGGGGGAAGCGATGAGGCAGAGCGCTGGGCTAGGCCCGGCCCGGCGTCCTCTCACCAGGTCCGACCGTATAGCAAGGTGGAGCAGGACATAGAGCCGTAGTCCGAGCCCGAGGAGTTCAGGTGGGGCAGGCTGGAGACCTGGCCCTGCAGCGCCGCGGGGCTGGCGGCGTGGTGCGCCAGGTCCGGAGACTGGCCCGCGCTGCCCGGCTGGTGGCCCGGGTGGGCGCCCAGGCCGGGGCCACCGCTGCCCACTGAGATCGCTGCCGCGGCCGCCTGCGCAGCCTGCGCCTGCTGCTGCGCCTGCTGCTGCGCGTGGCCCTGCAGGCTGGCGGCGCCCGGCGCAGGGGCGCCCGCCTGGCAGGGTTTGCCGTCTTTCACCAGGACCGGCACGGCCACGCGGCGCGGGGACTGCTGTTGCGCTTGCTGCTGCTGCTGCTGGCAGCCCGCGCCCCCGCCGCCGCCGCCGCTGTCCTGCTGCAGTTGCTGCTGTGCCGCCTTGTCCTTGGCTTGGCGCTTCATCTTGTACCGGTGGTTCTGGAACCAGATCTTGACCTGCGTGGGTGTCAGGTGGATCATGCTGGCCAGGTGCTCGCGCTCCGGCGCGGACAGGTACTTCTGTTGCTTGAAGCGTCGCTCCAACTCATACACCTGCGCCTGGGAGAAGAGCACCCGGCGCTTCCGGCGCGGTGCGCTTGGCAGCGGGGCCATATTCTTGCTCACGTCCCCCAGAGAGCCCAGGCCGCCCATGCCGCTCATGTTCATGCCGCTCGCCGGGCCCATGAAGCGGGAGACTGTAAGCGACAAACGCATAGCGTCGGCAGGGGCCGGGCCGGGCCAGACCACCTCTGCCGGCTGCGCCCTTGGCCAGCCCGGCCCGCCCCGACGGCGCCCTTCTCACCCAGGTCGCCTCCACCCTGAGAGGCCCAGCCGTGGCGATCGCCGGCGCCTGCCTCGGGGCCGCGCCGTCGAGGGGGTCTCCTGGAGAGCTACCCGCCTCAACCCCGGCTACCTCCCTCAGTCTCAGTGCTTTACCCAATAAAGCAGAGTGGAGAAAGCCTTCCCTGTTCCTTTCCTGCCCAGCCCTCCGGATTCGTGGGGTTAGCCGGCAGCAAACTGGGCTCAGGTCAGGAGCCGGGGTCTAACCGTTTGGAAGCTTGGGAGAGGGAGGTGTTCACTTTCGAAAGCTTGAGACCCCAGGCTCTTTGTGCCCTGGCAGCTGTCGTCTGTCAGCCCGGTGAGGGCACTGGCTCGGCCCATTTAGAACACCGTCTGGAGCCGCGCGCCCTCCCACCTGCCTAGCCTGGAGAGTGGGCCAGGCCCGCGGCCTGAGCGCGTCCCAGCAGGGCACCCTCCCTCCCGGCCAGGCCGCGTCTCTCATCCTGGTTTTCTTAGCTGGGGGAACGCCTGCCTCCGCGCTCTCCCGTGCCGGAGCAGAGCGGCCAATTGGCCGCATCTGGCAAACGCCAAATACCAGCTCCTGCCCTCAGGACCCCAGGGCTACCGAGTCCCTCTTCTTGGACCCCTCAGCTCAACCAGGGCAGACTCCCCAGCTCCTACACCCGACTCCTTGGCGCCACTGCCCGGCCGCCCACCCCTGATGCCCAGCGCGCAGCCGGCAGGCGCCGCGCCTTCCCGGCGGGTCTTCCCCGTGCCTCCTGCGCTCAACCCGCGGCCCCGCAGTGGGGCGGCCTCACTTACTGGCGGGGAAGCGCGGGTCTGGGTTGGCGCCGTACCATCCGGGGCCCGAGGCGCTGTTCCGCATGGTGTCCTGGTACGGCGGCAGCTCGCTCATGTTGCCCAGGTTGCCGTTGCAGTAGCCCCCCACGGCGGAGTGCGAGAGCTGGGGCACCCCCGCCGCCGTCATGTGGTAGGCGGCGGTGACTGCGCCGTGGTGCCCCACGGCGTGCTGCTGCATGGCCGCGGCCGGCGGTGCCGCCTGGCCCTGCCTGTAAGCCGCCAGCGGAGCCCCGAGGCCGCCGCCCTCCATGCCCACTTTCTTGTAGCTTTCCTCCAGGGGACTCAAGATGTCAGACACTGAGAACGGAGTCGTGTGCTTTGGACTCATCGACATGATTCGGCGGCGGCTGGAGGAGGAAGGAAGAGGAGGAAAAAAAAGGGAGAGGGGGAAGGCGAAGCCTCGCTGCTTTTTTTTTTTTTCTCCCTTTGCCAAATATTCTGGTGTTACCTTAACGCCGATCTTGTTGGATGTACACGTAACCGAGTGGACCGAGTCCGCCTTAATTGGCTTGAGTGGAGGCTCGGGGGCTGCCTCGCGTTTGTTTTAGCCCGGCGCCAGGTTTTAGGCAGCCACCAGAGGCGGGGCGTAAGCGCTAAAGCAACAAGACAATAGAAGCCTACATCTTGCCCGAGATAATTAGCTTACATGCTGATGACAAGGTAAACACCTTTAAGTTTCACTTGTCAGGATTTTTAGGTCTCAAAGAGGGAGAGAGAGAGACAGGGAGAGAGAGAGAGGCAGAGACGCGACCCAAAGCATTTCTCCCCCGGACCCCCTACCCTCATTTTTGTGGGGTACGCTGGCGCGCGGGAGGGGGGTTGCGGAGGGGGGAGGAAGAGGAGGAGGGAACCGAGAGAGGGGAGGGCAAGAGGTGGGATGGGGAGTAGCCGAGGAGGAGGAGGGCCGCTGGGGAGGAAGGGAGGTGAACGCTGCTTTGCAACCAACTTGCCGAGTTACAAAGTGAACCACTTTCCCAATGGGTCGGGGCTCCCGGGGCGGGACAGGGAGTGGGCCGAGGACGGGGTCGGGGTTTCACCTGAGCCTGCCGGGGCCGCTCCTCCCTCCCGCCGCGGCCTCCCAGCCCCGCGCCTTCCCACTGCCTCCGGACCACATCTGGCTTCGCGGCGCCGAGCCCCAGTCGCCACCAAAGAAGCTCGGGAGTCAGGGGCCGCACCCTGGGCCCGCACTGTTAGTCTGCTTGTCTGTCAGTCTGTCTGCCTCTTCTGCCGCCGTCAGAAGGACACCTCTGCTCCCCGCCCCCTTTCCCCCCTACCCGAGAGAGAATCCCAGCGGGCGGAGGGGGCTCTGAGCAAGGGGGGGATCGGCTGCTGCCGAGAGGCTGTCCCCGATCCCCGCGCCCCCCCTTCCCCCCAGCTCAGGGTCTTCTCAGAGGCCCAGGGCCGTCGGCCTCAGGCCCACCCCGCCCCCCAGCCCCCACACGGCTAGGCTTCCCCACCCCCACCCCCAGCTAAGGCAAGGACCCACCACTGGTCGCCCGAGCTGAGAAGGTGCGGTAATTCATGCGAAGGGACCTCGCTGAAGTTGCTCCACCTCGAACAAACCTGGTGTCCCCGACCCTCGCCCATCCCCCAGACACGGGGAGGTCTGGGACGGGAGCTGACTTTCCGAGGACATCACAGCCCAGCACCCCAGCCCGGGGTCACACTGTTCCCCCCCCTCAGATGCTTCAGGGAGGCCTCGGGCAGGGAGCGGCGTGAGAGTCAGCTCGCCTGTTGCCGGGTGGGACTGAGCCTGAACCCGTGCTGGAGGAGCCGGCCGGGAGGGGGCGAATCCCCGGGCGTGAGCAGCCCCGCGGGCGGGAGGCTGGGCTGAGGCTTGCCTCCACCCGGAGCTCAGCCATGCAAAAGTGCACTTGCTTCCCGGGAAAAACCAAATATCTTTGTTTAAAGTGGCGGCGTAAATGGCCAGTCGCTTTGTGGCCACGCTGGATATTAGTAGATGAGGATCATTCTGTTTCAATTGGGCGCCTCTCAGCCGGGTAGCAAGAAACTGCTTAGAAGGAAGTGGGCTTCCTGTCTGCGCGTTCCCAGGCTTCAAGTGTGAGCCCCGCGCCTTGAGGGTCCTTGGGCGCCTGGAGAGGAGGAACTGTAGGCTGCGCTTTCCGAGCGGGCGGGCCGGCCGGAGGCATCCGCCGCGCGGCTCCGGCCAGGCCCCGGCCTCCAGCAGAGTGGACCACGGAACCGAGCCCTCCGCCTCGCCGATCCTGAGACCCGCTCCGACTTTTCCTCTTGGATTTTAAACGTTTTGTTTCTATTCTGTTTTCTTTTCTCTTTATCTGTTTCAGCCTCCTTCTTTGCGCTAGGGGCTGGGAGGGCGGAGCGCTCCCTGGTCGGGCAGGGGCCGCCAAGACACTGCGGGGGCCAGTTAAGGAGGCTTCTCGATTTGGGTTTTTGTTTTCACATTTTCTTTCCCTTCCTTGTAGAGGAGCTCCTGATGATGAAAAGGCGCTTTTGAGCGATTTAATTCAGCAGGTTAGATGCCTTTTCCATTAGTAGCAATTGTACTAAGGAAACTTGTTTATTGGCTTTTTATGTAAGATTTCAATCCTCCCCTTGAGAACTGCACTCCCTCAATGTAAGCCAACTTACATGCTAACATTCAGTTTCCTCGTTACCTATATTCCTTAAGAGGGGAGAGAAACTCAGGGCACCCCATCTCCTGCCTACCGCACAGGGCCATGTTTCCCAGCCCCCTTGGCCGCTTTGGTGCAGGCAAGAAAGAATTTGAGGGTCAAGACAGGTGCCAGGTCGAAAGACGGAGGCCAGGTCGGCTCATTGCCCTTCCCTCCAAGGGACTTCTCTGGGGGGAGCTCTCAAGAAGGACTCAGACCCCCATCGAGGGCGCCTGAGTCAACGTGATGCCTAAGTCCAAGGAGCGAGAAGGGAAGAGGATGATGCTGGGTCCAAGTGAAAGGACACAGGGCGACACTGTGGAGAGCAGACAAAACTGAATATAGGTCTTGTGTGCAGGCCAGCCCTCAGCCCTGGGCCTGCGCCTCAACTAGGGTCTCTATGCCAAGGTGGGATGGGTCTCCGAGTCTCGAGTCTTCTCTCCTCCCTCTCCATTATTTTATATTATTACTAAATGTAAGAAACATTAGGTGTAGAACATTGTAGTCTCTCTTGGTTTCAATGCCATTTAGAAATGGAGGTCATTCTTCACCAGGTTTTTGTAAGATCCAAGTAAGACCGGGCACATGGCAGTACTAGCTGGGTAACTCTTCAGCAGTCCTTGAGCTCCTCGGCCTTCGTCCCCTCGCAGCTTTCAGCTCCGAAGCAGGCACGTGGCTGACGGCTCCCCGCCCCCACTCCAGGCTTGCTGTGGGGACCAGGACTCGGAACGACGTAGGTAGCTGGCAGGCGGTGGGTTCGCGCACTGAGCGGGAGTGGGAGCTCTAGGGAGGGAGTGGAGAGTAAGGGTTCGTGCTCCCCGCCCCCTCCCCGCCGCAGCCGAGACTGTGCTGCCCGCGCCACAGCCAGTTCTTTGGACTTGGCCTGGGCCATCGCAGCATCTTGAGGCATCTGCCACTTCTGCACACACACACACACACACACACACAACTCCACACCTTTCCCCAGATGCGCTTCGCTGCCAAGGATAAACCGTCTTGTGGGGAAAAGGCGGATATCCTTATCTCCGGGCTGGCCCAAGTGAATGCCTTGAGAGTCCCTCCCCTGGCCCCAACGTCTGTTTCTGACCAGAGGGTTCTCTTTTAGCCGCCCTCCCCACTCCCCGACTCATCGTAAACAGGGCGGACCGCAGTTACGCCCGCAGTTTCTTTAGGGGATACTTGGGAACCTGAGTTCACCCGTTAGGGCCCGTGCATCTTCCCTTATCTTTCAGCCAAGGTGGGGTGGTGGGGCAGGTTCAGAGCAAGGCGGATCTCAGGCCTCTCAAGGAGTTTTCCCTGGGGCGGCCGCCCGTATCCGCCTCAATCTCATCCACGCTCTGCTTTGCTGCCTGCGGCTTAGACCGGGATCTAGGAGCCCGGCGGGCGCAGGCCCAGGCCGGGCCGGGGACTCGCGAAATGGCCACCAGTCTTTGCTCACCACCCGCCTGGCAGAAGAGAAACGCCCTTCTTTCCCTCTTGCACCACTTCTTTGAGAACTTAGGACAGAGGGCTCATACAGAAGGCTAACACCGGCTTTATAGCTCTCACCAGGTTGGGGGTGATGAAATAGGAAAGCCTATCTTCTTCCCTCCCCCTTCATGGTCCTTCTGGCTTCCCCGAGGGCAGGGAGCGACCCTCTTTCCTGGTCGGGCTTATTCCGGGTTATTTGCCCCGAGTTACTGCAATTTGTGATTCATTCAACAAATAAATTTATTGAGTGTGGGATCTGTCCCAGTCTCCGTGCTACTTTGGAAAACTCAGCCTTAAATTAGCTAGATGCGGTTCCTACCTACACGAGCTTACAAATTAACACATCCCTCAAATAATATGTAGTTACTTTGTGATAAATGTTACTTCCGGCTTTCACCGAGATAGAGAGGGTTGTAAGGAAGGTTTGTGTGCGTGTGTCTGCACCACTTCCCGATCTTGAAGCGCTCAGAGGCGTGGGCAAGGCCTGGAATATAAACTCAGAAGTCCTCGTTCCGGCCCATTTTGCCACTTTCCACCCATGTGGTATGGCTCTTGTGGACGTCTGGAGCCATTACCCTCAGGGCCAAAATCAGCTAGGGTGTTGTTTTCAGCTCCCCCTACCCTCCTCAAGGGCAAGTCCTGGCTTTGTTTATCCTTCAGTCCTTCAGTGCCTCAAAAAATGTTGAATTAAGGAAATAAAGCGCTTTCGCACCTGGTTCCTGAACTGAAAAAATGGTCCTAACCTGTCCGATGCAGCTCTCAGGTTGTGCTAGGCATGCGCGTGAGTCTGTAATCTGTAAAACTCGCTAGCATACGGAAGGGGGTATTTCTTCTGGTTCTGAGTCTTGGTTTCTAGAAACAGTCTCTTGGCATGAAGCTCTCGACCCCTCGACTGCTCCCGCGCCCAGACCCGAGGCGGGCGAGTTGTCCTTGGCCAGGCGCAGCCTCGGGGCCAGGCTGAACTGGGTTCCCGGGTGCCCTGGAGGCAACCCCGCCCAAGGAGCAGAGAGTAGGAACGCAGCCGAGCGCTGGGGGTCGCTGGTCTCCAACTCGGAGGCGCGAGGAGCCCAGAGAGGATCGGGAGCCCCCTGGGGTGGGGGGTGTCTTCCTCTCCCTGAAGGATCTCACAGGGCCCCTCTGCACCCTTTCCCCAGGCACCACAATCGAGAACCCCTGGAGAATCTGCGCAAAGCCCCAGGGCGCGGCAGTCTGGCGGCTTTCCACAGGAGGATTTCGCAGACGCGGGGCAAAGAAGAAATCTGGAGATTTCTCCATTGCTCTCCATCTCGCCTTGACCACCTAGGGTCTTTGAGGGTGGCCTTCCTTTTGGGAAGGCTCTCTTCAACCATGGCCTTTGGGCAGGTCATGAGGGCAGGAGAGAGGAGGTGATGGCCCTAGGACGTCCCGGTGAGGTTCCTGTGCAGCCCTTCCCTGCACACCACTCGGCCTTCTGGGGTGGGAATGGGAGGCGAGTCTGCGCCTGTGAAGGCCAGCACCTGCCAGGAGAGGAGACTCCCACCTTCAGGTCTTCGGTGTCAGAGAAACCTCTCCTGTCAGGTCTGGCCCTCCTGAAGTCGACACCAGTGGTCTTCAAACCCTCCTATGTTCCTATTCAAGCCTCGATTCAACTTGTCAGAGCCCCTAACCTCGCCTCTAACTCCGGGGGCGCCCCCTGGCGGGAAGGAGGCTGGGGTAAGGAGAGAATTTGTGGTCTGGTTTACAAAGCAGAGAGAGAGAAGGGACCCAGCGCTAGCAGCACCCTTTGAAAGGAGGAAAACCGAGATGCTGTGGGTGGGATGTCGGGGGCGCGGGCCTGCAGCCGCTCGTAGACTCCGCAAAGCCGTTGCAGGGCGCGCAGGAGTGGACTCCGGAGCGAGCCTGGGCTCCACATCGAAGCGGCTTCCGTTTCTTCCCCCGTTACTCTTTAAAGGCCTCTGAATAGGTAGAGAGAGAGAGGATGGTGGTGATCCCACCACGCTCTGGACCGACAAGGGAAGCCCCCTACTAAGCTTCCCCTAGTAGGGAGAGGGACAGTCGCGGACTCGCTCTGGGGCGCGGGCAGCTCGAAGGAAAGTTTTGCAGTTGCTGCTGAGACCTGAGGCCAGAAAGAGTCGGCACCGCTGATTCGCCCCCAGGCCCGTATGCAGCCGCAGTCAGCTTTAGATGGCCGAAACCCGCAGCTTTCCCCACCTCCTGTCTCCCAAACAAACCGCAGCCCCAGCGGTGTGCTACCGTGGGCTTTGAGCATCCACGTTTCCCGCGGAGTCACCAGCAGCGCTGGGGTTCCTTCCCCTGGTCCTTTCTCCTCTCCAACCTCCCAGCATTTCCCCGCCCCCAACACTTGGCTCAGGCAGTTTCGGGGAGCCGAAGCACCAACCCCAGGCGCTCTCGGGGAGACGTCTGCAGCCCGGAGTTTTTCCGGGACCTGACCACGCGGGCTTCCCCTCTGCGCCCCAGGACTCTGGGTCTGTCTCTGGCGGCAGCAGACCGAGACGATCCGCAGCGCCCTCTTCCGTCCATCGGGAGCACTGTATCCTCAGGGCTGTCCTGGGGACGCTTTGTTACTGTGGATGCTTTGTTACTTCCGCCCGACAAGACCGACCGGTCGTATCCAGAGACTGATAGTGGCTCGTCCGCCACGAATTTCTTTACCTAACTATTCACGGTATTATCTATCTGACCACATGTCTGGGAGCCATAGCCGTTGCAATATAGGTTAAAAACGACTCTTGGGATCACCCCGCCTCAACGCACCCACTATTTGAAACGACCATGGAAGGTGCTTTGATACAAAAAGCCCTCTTCTTAAGTTTTGTCTGGGAATCTCGTTATGAAAACTCCCCCTCCATGCACGCCGGCAGTTGGACACGTATTTGGTGGCCAGGGAAGTAGCTTGAAATTTCTGCATGTCTGAAACTTGTAGAAAGCAGTGGTCCTACTGGCTGTTGCAGCTTAACGTGCTGCAACAGGTGCTTAGGCACCAGGTGCTTGGTGCCTAAAAATACTGGAGCAAGAATACTTCTGAGACAAGCTATACTAGCCTCCTAATCTCTGACACAAACTCAGCCAGCAAGGCTTTCTCCCCTATTATTCTCCTCTCCTTGGACTCTTGTCAAGACTGGATCCTCTCCATCACTCCCTGTGTACCTAAATTGCTCTGCTTTCATTTTTTCCATTTATCCAGAGTATCATTATTCACACGTCTGTAAGTCAGTCATGCCCTTCTTTTTATTATTAAAAACCCAACTGCCTCATCCAACAGCTAAAGTCAGATACACAGTAGGAGCTCAACATGTTTGTAGAATAAATGGACAAACCTTTATTGCACTTCTCTGTTGCACTAAGACAATTTACCCTAGTTGAATGATTTCCTAACTGTTTCATATGCATTTGTAGTCTCTTTTTCAGCTAGACTGTAGGGTCCTTGATTTTTAAAAGGCTCATGCCAGACACTTAACATGTCCCCAGAAATACATCCCGTGTGCTGCAGCATTTGTTACCATTAACTCTTTTCAAAATTATCTCATTGGCTTTGGAGTCACCACTCAGTCATTGTTATCCTCCTCTGTCTCTGGCCATTTCTTCTTCCTTGTTGGCTTTTCTGCTCCTACTATATACCCATCTCTATGGTTTCAACTGCTGCCGATTGCTGATGGTCCCTAAATATATGCGTGCTATGTGCTAAGTTGCTTCAGTCGTGTTCAACTCTTTGTGACCCTATGGGCTGTAGCCCACCAGGCTCTGTCCATGGGATTCTCCAGGCAAGAATACTGGAGTGGGTTGCTGTACCCTCCTCCAGAGGATCTTCCCAAACCAGGGATCGAGCCCATGTCTCTTATGTCTCCTGCATTGACAGGTGGATTCTTTACCACTAGTTCCACCTGAGAAGCCCATCCTGAATATGTACCTCTAGCCAATCTCTCTCCAGAGCTTCAGGCCTATATCTCCAATGGTTTATGTCCTCATGTGAATACATATCCCAGTTTGAAATCATAACACTGCGCCAAGTTGTTTCACCTTCCGTGTCCATGATTTAGGTGAAGAGTCTGGACAAATCTGCAACACCCCAAGCTCACAACCCCCACCCCAAAGCTTGCGTTAGTCTTCTTGGGCTGCCATAACAAATACCATAGACTGGCTTCAACAACAGAAATTAATTTTCTCAAAATTCTGAAAGCTGGAAAGTTTAAGATCAAGGTCCTGCAGGGTTCAATTTCAGGGAAAGACTCTTCCTGGCTTGCATCCAGTTCCTTCTCACCATGAACTCACATGATGGAGAGAGATTTCTATCTATTCCTCATCTCAGAAGGCTATAGTCCTACGGGATCAGGCCCCACCGGTACCACCTTAGTTAACATATTTAATATTAATTACCTCCTAAGTACCCTATCTCCAGATGTAGTCACATCAAAGATCAGTGCTTCAATATGTGAATTTAGGGGAACAAAATTCAGTCTATAGCAGCTTCTAAGCCAGATATCCGACTATGTACCTTTTCCTCTCCCTTATCCAATTGGTCATAAAGCTTTATCAATTCCATATCTGAGGTATCTCAGATCCAGCCCCACTTCTTCATTACCAGTTCTTCTCTCCTTTCACTGCCTTCATCAATAGGGTTCATCATCTACTGCCAAATCACTTAGCTCGCTTCTCTACCATCAGGCTCTCTCTAGTCTGCTTAAGCTCTCTCTTGTCTATTCATGGGCTTCCCAGGTGGTGCTAGTGGTAACAAACCCACCTGCCAATGCAGGAGACATGAGATGTGGGTTTGATCCCTGGAGAAGGTCGGGTAGATCCCCTGGAGGAGGGCACAGCAACCCACTCCAGTATTCTTGTTTGGAGAATCCCATGGTCAGAAGAGCCTTGTGGGCTATAGTCTGTAGGGTCACAAAGAGTTGGACACGACTGAAGTGACTTAGCACAGCGCTGCCCCCACAGTCTACTCCATAAACCTGTCCACAGGACAGAGGCCAGCCTATCTCTCTAGCCTAATTTCTTCCTGCCTACTACCTGCCCCTTCACATTCTACTCTCTCTAAACTTTTCACAGTCTTAATCATTTTATACAGTTTTATGAGGTATAACATACAATAAACTGCACATGTATACAGTGTAAAATTAGCTGTTTTAATGTATGTATACACCTATGGAACCATGATGACAAGAAAATAAACATGTCTAACACCCCTAAAGTTTCTCATGAATCTTAGAGTAAGCCTACTCTTTTATTCCTTCCTGTTTTCATATTGATGATGAACAAGCAGACTAGTGGCTTTCTGTCCCTATAGGTTAGTTATCCTTCTCTAGAATTATATATAAATGGAACCAAACAGTATGAAGTCTCTCTTATCTGGCTTTTTTTCACTTAGTGTAATTATCTTGAGATTCATCAATGTTGCTATATGCATTTATAGGTTGGTTTATTATTATTGCTATTGTTGTTGTTATCATTGCTGAGTAATAATCATATCGACATACCAAACGTGCTTCATCTGTTCACCTATGGATGGACATTTGGGTTATTTCCAATTTGGGGCTATTACAAAAAAGATATTAAAAACATTTATGTTACACATGATGTTTTCATTTGTCTTAGGTAAATACATAGGAGTGGAATAGCTGGGTGAGATGTCAAAACAACATCTTTTGTCCCTGAGCATGATGTTAGCCATGGTGGTATGTAGATGCCATTTAACAGTTTAAATGATCTCTTTTCTGTTCCTGTTTGCTGGAGAGTTTATGTCAGGAATGGATGCTGAATTTTGTCCAGTACTTTTACTGCATCCCTTGAGATAAGACCATTTGACTTTTCACTTTTGGTCTGTTAACCTGTTGCATTACATTAATTGATCTTTGAATGTTAAACCAATCTTGGCCTTTCTGCGATAAATTCTACTTGGTCATCATTTGTTACCCATTTTATATGTTGCTGTATTTAATTTGTTAAATGTTACTTAAGAACTTTTGTATCTATGTTCATGAGCATGTTAATCTATAGTTTTCTTTTAATGGTTTTGTCTATTTTTAGTTTCAGAGGCTGGCTATACAGAACAAATTGAAAAATACTCCTTCATCTTCAGTTTTCCAGAAGAATTTGTGAAGAACTTGTATGTCATCCTCAAATGCTTGAATATTTGGTACACAATCCCAGTGAAGTCATCTGGCCTGAAACTTCCTTTGTGGAAGGATTATATATGTGTATTATGAAAACAGATATTTGAATTACCTATTTCCTCCTGAATGATCTTTGTTTGGTAGTTTGTGTCTTTCAGTGAATGTGTCCATTTCATATAAGATGCTTAAGTAAAATTATTCATATAAGCTATTTCCTTATTGTCCTTTTAATATCTGTAGGGTCGATAGTTATGTCATTTCCTCTTTTATTGTTATTGGTAACTGGTGTCTTCCCTCCATCTCTCTTTTTTGAGGAGTCTATCAATTTTACTGATCTCCTCAAAGACTCCACTCTTGGGTTCATTCATTTCCTTATAGTGATCTTATGTTTCCCATTTCACTGATTTGTTCTCATCTTTTATTATTTCTTTTATTCTGCTAACAGTGTGCTTCCAGTTTCTTAACATGGAAAATGAGGTCACTCATTTGAGACTATAGTAGTTTCCTCTTGTTGCTGTAAAAAATTACCACAAACTTGGAGGCTTAGAAGAACAAAAATTTTTACTCTCACAGTTCTGCAGGCCAGAAGTCTGAAATCAAGGGGTTAGCAGGTGTGCGTTCTTTCTAGGGTCTCTAGGGGAGATTCTGTTCCTTGCCTCTTCCAGCTCCTGATGACTGCTGGCATTCCTTGGCTTCTGAATACATTACTTCAATCTTTGTCTCTGCTTCAGATGGACTTCTCCTCTGAATGTGCTTCTCTTTGCCTCTCTATTATTAAGATGCTTATAATGGCATTCAGAACCTACTCAAATAATGATATCCTCATCTCAAGATCCTTAGTTATATTTACAAAGATTCTTTTCCCAAATAAGGTAATGTTCACAAGTTCTTGGGACTAGGATGTGAATGCTATCTTTTTGGAAGTCACAATTCAGCCCACTATAGAGAGCTTCTTTTCTAAATAGGCATTTAGTAGTACAAATTTCCCTTATAAGCCCTGCTTTAGCTGTATGCTATACATTTTGATAGGCTATGTTTCTTCTTTCATTATTCAAATCAGTTAAAATATTTTCTAATTTCTGTTTTGAACCCTTATTTTTTTATGTTTTGAACCCTTCTTTGACTCTTGGGCTCTATAGTTTAATGTTATTTAATGTCCAACATTTGAGGATTTCCCAGCGAGCTTGCTCTTGCTAATTTCTCTTGTAATCTGCTGTGATTCTATGTACTCTTGATTTGACTGTGATCAAAGTAGTGTACTTCCTTTGTGTGACTCAAATTGTTTTTATTGAGACCTTTAATGGCTCAGAATATGGCTTCTCTTGGTAAATCTAAGGGTACATTTGAAAAGAATGTTTACTCTGTTAAAGGTGAGTAGAGTGTTCTATAAAAGTCAATTAGGTCAATTTGCTTCAAAGTATTATTTAATTCTTCTGTGTTCTTACTGTTATTCCAGCTACTTGTTCTATCAATTTTTAAGAGAACAGTATTAAAATCTTCAACTATAAAATTAGGGGGTTTTCTCCTTACAGGTCTATCAGCTCTTGCTTCATGTATTTTGAAGCTGTGTTATTAGGTTCATAAAATTTTGGATTTTGGATTGTTATGTCCTCTTGAATTCAACATTTTACCCTTATGAAATGAACATTTTAAATCTCTGCTATTATTCCATGTTCTGATCTCTTCTTTTTCTGATATTACCATGGCTTTACTTTGATTAGTATTAGCATCATATATCTATTTTCCTTCTTTTAGCCTTTATAGTTATGTGGTTTCTTGTAAGCAGCATATAGTTGAGTCTTCCTTTTAGTCCAACTCCATAATTTTTGCCTTTAATTGCAGTATTTAGAGCAACTGCATTTAATGTGATTATCGCTATTGTTGGGGCTAAATTGACCATCTTACTGTTTGTATTTTATCTGAGACTGCTCCTTTGTTCCCTTTTCCCTCTTTTGGTCTTCTTTTGGATTAAATGAGTATTCTCTATGATTCCATTTTATCTCCTTCTTTTGGCTTTCTTAGCTATAATTTTCGGGGTATTATTTCAGTAGCTGATTTAAGATTTAACTTACTGCAGTTTATTTTCAAATGATATACCACTTCATGTGTAGTGTAAGGACCTCACAAATGCATACTTCCAGCCCTTCGCTTTCTAGCCTTTATGCTATTGTCATCAAATGTTTTACTTCTAAGTATATCATAATCTCCATAGTAAATGATTATTGCCTTCGTTTTACACAGTCCATTATCTTTCAATGAGATTTAAATACTAAGGGAAAAAGACTTTCCCATTTCACACATAGTAACTATTTCGGGTACTCTTCAATAGGTCCATACTTTCACCTGGTATTATTTTCCTTCTGCATGAATAATTTAAACATATTTTGTAGTGCAGGTCTGATGGTGATAAATTCTTTCAGCTTCTGCATTTCTGAAAATGTCTATTTTAATCTCCATTTTCTGGACATATTTTCATTGGGTGTAGAATTATAAGTGTGCAGTATTTTTTTCTTGCAATATTTTAAAGATGTGGCTCCACAATTTTCTGGCTTCCACTGTTTTCAAGCACAGCACAAAGGGAGAAGCCTTGGCAGGGTATTTCCTATTTCCCCACCTATTTCCTATTTCCCCACCTATTTCCCCACAATCTCTAAAAACTCCTTCCAGCTTTTGCTATGGCAAGTTTATTTTTATTACCTTGTGTAAGGATAGTTCCATGGCCCTGCCTCCCATCTGCCTGAAGGCACACAGGATTGTCCTCTCTCACTGTATCCTATATGGAAATTTTAGACCTGCCCCTGATTGTTTCCAGAATAGCAGGTGGTATATATCAGAGCTATATATTCTATAATTGTTATTTTAAGTCTTTTCCAGGATGTAACTTGTCATGATCATGGTTATTCTTCTGTTGCCCAAGTCTCTTATGCGTTATCCATCAAGTTGCATTCTTCTGGGAAAGTGAGCAGGAAACTCTAAGTTTTTAAAAAGTCACCATGCGTTTAAGTTGCTCCCTTTAAAAACAAAGTGTTGGGGCTCCCCTGGTGGTTCAGTGGTGAGGAGTCCGCCCACCAATGCAGGAAACATAGGTTTGATCCCTGATCTGGGAAGATCCCACATGCAGTGGAGCAGCTAAGCCCATGGGCCACAGCCATTGAGCCTGTGCTCTAGAGCCGGGAGCCACAACTACTGAACCCACGTACCGCAGCTACTGAAGTTCTCAGGCCCTAGAGCCTGCGCTCTCAAACAAGCGGCGCCGCTGCAACGAGAAGCCCAAACACCGCAAGCGGAAAGCAGCCCCTGCTTGCTGCAACTAGAGAAAACCCGTGCGCGGCAATGAAGACCCAGCGCAGCCAAAAAGAAATAACTAAATACAATTATTTATAAAAAGTTTGGGGAGAATATAGATTGAAATCTAAACCAATCAGAAGTAAGTTTGCCTAGGTCTTTGGAGAATAAAGCTTGAGGAATACTCTTAGGTAAATTGAAAGTCCTGGACCCTCTCTTCTGAAATATCCTAAGAAATGTTCTGGGTAATTTGGCATTCATATTCCAAGAGAATGGTTCCCAACTTTTATAGATGAGGAAACCAAGGTTCAGAAAGGTTAAGTGAATTGCTGAAGATTATATAGCTAGTAAGTAGCAGAGCTAAGTTTTGATTGCCAACATGTCACAGCCTAAAGGGCTTCCCTGATAGCTCAGTTGGTAAAGAATACACCTGCAATGCAGGAGACCCCAGTTTGGTTCCTGGGTTGGGAAGATCCCCTGGAGAAGGGAAAGACTACCCACTCCAGTATTCTTAGGCTTCCCTTGTGTCTCAGCTGGTAAAGAATCTACCTGCAATGCAGGAGACCTGGTTTGGTCCCTAGGTTCGGAAGATCCCCTGGACAAGGGAAAGGCAACCCACTCCAGTGCTCTTGCCTGGAGAATTCCAAAGGATCGCAAAGATCGGACATGGTGAGCGACTTTCACATCACTTCGCAGACTAAAACACAAGAGAAGTCACAGCCTAGACAAAGTTTAAGGGAGTTTAAGAATTCTCTACTTGCCCCGCATTTATATCTCCTAATTTTGTAGTTATTTTGATAGCAGGATAATTTGAATGTGCACTCATTGCTTAGAGAATTCTTTCGAATTATCCTTTTTGTCTAGCTCAGTAGTTCTCAAACTTTAATGTGCATAAAAATTATTGTATCAAGTGACATACACAAATTTTTGTCACCATTTTATAAGATTTTCTAGGGCAATTTTGATATTATTGGACCTGTACCATAAGCATTACATGGGATCAATGCCTGGGTCAGGAAGATCCCCTGGAGGACGTCATGGCAACCCACTCTAGTATTCTTGCCTAGAGAATCCCATGGACAGAGGAGCCTGACATGCTATAGGCCCTCCGGTCGCAAAGAGTCGGACATGACTGAAATGACTTCGTGCATGCACCATAGGCATTATCACATTTAAAACCTAACAACCAAGGACCACACTGTATTCTTCCCACTCTCCTACCATGCTCTCTGATTTTTAACAAACAGGTTCCAGTCCCTTTGGAAAAATGTAGTAACAAGGAACACATTATGGGGAAGAGCACAGTTACATTTGTAGGACTTTACTTTCACCATTAAAAGGCGTGTGACTAATGTACCTAAGGAGTTTAAATTCTTTTAGGCAGTGAAGATGACTTTTTAAAGGATAAAGTTAAACACAGAAGTTTATCTAAGACAGCAGCTCCCAAATGTTAGAATATAAAAGAATCATCTTAAAAGCTTGTTTAAGTGTATATTCTTGAATAGGAGTTCTGATTCTGGTAATGGAATGTAGCTTATATCAGACTAAGTCTCAGATAACAATAATAAACTCTAGATAATGCACACACATACACACAGATATACACATGTAATTATATTTGAAGGCACTGGAAAGTGATCAAAAGCAGGCAGAAGCTGAAGAGGGTTCCAGTCCTTAATGGAACCACTCACTGCATGAAAATCAAGTCTACCAATCTATTTTACTGAGCAGTACTCAGATCACACACAGGGCTGAAAAGCCCAGTGTTTTCAGATTGAGGTATCAGAGGATAAAGTTAGAGGCTGCAAAAACATCTGGAAAATTTACATTACAGAAATTCTAGGACAGAGGAACCTTGCAGAGGATTTTGAGTATGGAGAGGAAAGACCATAATTTGCATTTAAGTGCTATCTATTCAAATCACAACCCAGTTCTCAAAATGCTGATGCATGGGAGAGATTCCTAGGACCTGAGCAGAAAACAGTACCTGGAAAGAATGTAAAAGCAGGAGAGTTTGGAGGTTGGTTCTCAGCAAGTTAAATGGATTCAGTGGACACCTCTGGCTTTCTATCAAAGGAAAGCTTGCCTTGGAAAAAAAGGCAATGTCCCAGGACTAAAAGACTGGCCTTCCCAGGTGGCGCTACTAGTAAAGAACATGCTTGCCAATCCAGGAGACATAAGAGATGTGGGTTTGATTTCTGGGTGAGATCTCTTGGAGAAGGAAATGGCAACACACTCCAGAATTCTTGCCTAGGAAATCCCATGGACAGAGGAGCCTGGCAGGCTACAGTCCATGGGGTCGCAAAGAGTCACACACAACTGACACGACTTAGCACGCATGCACGCACCAAGGTAGCGTTCAGTCACTCAGTTGTATTCGACTCTGTGACCCCATGGACTGCAGCACACCAGGCTTCCCTGTCCTTCACCAACTCCTGGAGCTTACTCAAACTCTTGTCCATTGAGTCTGTGATGCCATCCAACCATCTCATCTTCTGTTGTCCCCTTCTCCTCCCACCTTCAATATTTCCCAGCATCAGGGTCTTCTCCAGTAAGTCAGTTCTTCCCATCAAGTGGCCATTGGAACTTCAGCATGAGTCTTTCCAATGAACAGCCAGGACTGATCTCCTTTAGGATGGACTGGTTGGGTCTCCTTGCAGTCCAAGGGACTCTCAAGAGTCTTCTCCAACACCACAGTTCAAAAGTATCAGTTCTTCGGCACTCAGCTTTCTTTATAGTCCAACTCTCACATCCATACATGACTGCTGGAAAAACCATAGCTTTGACTACACAGACCTTTGTTGGCAAAGTAATGTTTCTGCTTTTTAATAAGCTGTCTAGGTTGGTCATAGCTTTTCTTCCAAGAAGCAAGCATCTTTTAATTTCATGGCTGCAGTCACCATCTGCAGTGATTTTGGAGCCCCCCAAAATAAAGTCTGTCACTGTTTCTGTTGTTTCCCCACTTATTTGCCATGAAGTGATGGAACTGGATGCCATGATTTTAGTTTTTTGAATGTTGAGTTTTAAGCCAGCTCTTTTACTCTCCTCTTTCACTTTCATCAAGAGGCTCTTCAGTTCCTCTTCACTTTCTGCCATAAGTGTGGTGTCATCTGCATATCTGAGGTTATTGATATTTCTCCCAGCAATCTTCATTCCAGCTTGTGCTTCATCCAGACTTGGTATTTCGCATGATATACTCTGTATATAAGTTAAACAAGCAGGGTGACAATATACAGCCTTGACGTACTCCTTTCCCAGTTTGCAACCAGTCTGTTGCTCCATGTCCAGTTCTAACTGTTGCTTCTTGACCTGCATACAGATTTCTCAGGTGGGAGGTCAGGTGGTCTGGTATTCCCATCTCTTTAAGAATTTTCTACAGTTTGTTGTGATCTACACAGTCAAAGGCTTTGGTGTAATCAATAAGCAGAAGTAGATGTTTTTCTGGAATTCTCTTGCTTTTTCTATGATCCTATGGATGCTGGCAATTTGATCTCTGGTTCCTCTGCCTTTTTAAAATCCAGCTTGAATATCTAGAAGTTCACGGTTTATGTACTGTTGAAGCCTGGCTTGGAGAATTTTGTCTATTACTTTACTAGCATGTGAGATGAGTGCAATTGTGTGGTAGTTTGAGCATTCTTTGGCATTGCCTTTCTTTGGGATTGGAATGAAAACTGATCATTTCTAGTCCTCTTACCACTGCTGAGTTTTCCAAATTTGCTGACATATTGAGTATAGCACTTTCACAGCATCATCTTTCAGGATTTGAAATAGCTCAACTGGAATTCTATCACCTACACTAACTTTGTTCATAGTGATGCTTCCTAAGGCCCACTTGACTTCGCATTCCACGATGTCTGGCTCTAGGTGAGTGATCACACCATCGTGATTATCTGGGTCATGAAGATCTTTTTTGTAAAGTTCTTCTGTGTATTCTTGCCACCTCTTCTTAATATCTTCTGCTTCTGTTAGGTCCATACCATTTCTGTCCTTTATTGTGCCCATCTTTGCATGAAACATTCCCTTAGTATCTCTAATTTTCTTTAAAATACCTCTAGTCTTTCCCATTCTATTGTTTTCCTCTATTTCTTTGCATGGATGACTTAGGAAGGCTTTCTTATCTCTCTGTGCTATTCTTTGGAACTCTACATTCAGATGGATATATCTCTCCTTTTCTCCTTTGCCTTTTGCTTCTCTTCTTTTCTCAGCTATTTGTAAGGCCTCCTCAGACAACCATTTTGCCTTTTTTTTTTCCCTTGGGGATGGTCTTGATCACTGCCTCCTGTACAATGTCAAGAACCTCTGTCCATAGTTCATCAGGCACTCTATCAGATCTTATCCCTTGAATCTATTTGTCACTTCCACTGTATAATCATTAAGGGATTTGATTTAGGTAATATGTGAATGGTCTAGTCATTTTTCCCTACTTTCTTCAATTTGTCTGAATTTGGCAATAAGGAGTTTATGATGTGAGCCACAGTCAGCTCCCGGTCTTGTTTTTGCTGACTGTGTAGAGCTTCTCTATCTTTGGCTGCAAAGAAATGGGCAAATAAATATGCCTAAAATGTGTAAGCCAACGCTCAACAAGTTCAAAGGGTACCAGCTAGTAACTTAACTTCCTGGTAGAACAAAAATCAATACTTTTCAAGGAAGATTAGCAGAAAGACAAAGGAATCCAGAAACCCAAGACTCTAAAATGTATTATTCATAATAGCCAGATGGTAATAGAAAACTGCTAGGCATGTGAAGACATAAGGAGACAGTTTCCAAGGTCAAAAGAGAAAAAGCAATTGATAGAATTCTATATGACCAAGATGTTGGCATTTGCAGAAAAGTACATTTAAAAAGGTAAATATGTATAACAATACATATGTATATATTAAAAAACAAATTGAAGTATTTTAATAATAACTAAACAAAATAGGGGACCTTAGGGAAATGAAAGCTATTTTATAAGTCAAATGAAAATTCTGAAACTAAAGAGCTACAATATATGCAATAAGAAAAATAGTCACTGGATGAGCTGAAGAGAAGATTGGAGACAGAAGAAGAAAGGAACAAAGAACTTGAAAACAGATCAATAGAAATTATACAATCTGAAAAGCAGAGGAAAAAAGATCTCTCTTTTGAAAAAGCAGAGCCTCAGTGACCTGCGAGATAGTAAGTGAGCAAATAACACAAAGATTCGTTTTCATGAAACAAGCAGAAGTGAATTTTTCATTTAAACTTTTTTTCTGTCTTTCAGTGAAGATTATTATTGCTTCTGGCATGACTATCAAAATGTTTACTCTTGAATAATGATGTTTCTTACCATGAGATTGGTTATAGCATTCAAGAGATCCAACCACCCAGACAGCAGAATGGCAAACACCTCACCAGCATAATCAGTCTGTTAATTTATGGATGCCTTGATTAAGTTTCAACAAAATAACATACTTCTTGACAAACTGTCTCAACAGAGTTTCTTCTACCTATCTCACTAGCTAACCAAACACAGGTCATTATTGCTTGGCTTGACTTCTCCCTCCAGCAGAACCTGGGAAGCTTGATTCAGACAGTAAAGAATCTGCATGCAAGGCAGGAGACCTGGGTTCAATCCCTGGATTGGGAAGATCCCCTAGAGGAGGAAATGGCAACCCACTCTGGTATTCTTGCCTGGGAAATCCCATGGACAGAGGAGCCTGGCAGGCTATAGTCCATGAGGTTGCAAAGAGTCAGACATGATCGAGACATTTTCACTTTGTTAAATAGCTAAAAATATGTTCCTCGTTGTTCCAGGGGATTAGGGAGAGTGCTGTAAAAGGAAACCATATCATCTTTTTTTTCTGATATCCTTTAGTTGAATCTCATAGTTTTGAAATCAGCAACATGCTTCTTTTACTAGTTTGTCTAGATTTACCTTTTGTCTTAGAAATCAGGCTGAAGATTTCTTTCCAACACAATGAGTATAGCCATTAATAACTCCATGATGATCCCTCTGTTCTTCGGCTAGCTGCTATTTGCCAACATGTCTTCAAGAAGGAGAAAGAAGTTCCTCTCATACATGATCATATCTGACAGACTGGTTGCTATGGTAAATGCTTAGGTGCAATGATACCTTTCAGTGTTTTTTGCAGGGTATGCAGTGCTTGGTCAGAGAACCCAGGGAAAGTTCTATTCAAAGATGAAATCAATTTGATACCTATTTAGTCAGCATCTTCCATGCTGCTGAGGCTGCAAAATATCCAGTAGAAGTTGCTTAACTTCACTAGGCATTGGGTTGGTCAACTATTGAACATTGTCATTCTGGTGCTTGTAGCACCGGAAAATAATCTCAGACATTTTATAGCCAAGCTCATAGATCCTTCTCTTGTCACAAGCAGTGTGATTATATGCAAGAGTTAAAGGCACAGGCCTTAGAGCACAGTCCTGCTATTCTAGTAATCATCACACCTTTCAGTGGAAAAGAGACCCACTGTTGGACCATGAAACAGAAGCAATGTTAACTTGACATTTCTGTAATAATGACTCAAATTTATCCCATAAAGTTTAATAATTACATCTTAGAATATTAATGCTTTGGAGAGGTTCATAAGCAGAGAAGAGTCTTAAGAACTTGGGTGAAGAGGACAGGACTGCATCAGGTGAACCTGCAATTACAAATTGTTGATTCTGACAATAAGCACCACGAGCTAAACTTAGCACCCGGCCTGGACTCCCTCTGCTCTGGGGCTTTCCAGCTCACTTTGTCCATAAGCCCCCCAACCTTACCATGTGCTCAAGCTGCTCCCTTGCTGGTTGGCTCTTATTTGAGCCAACTTGTTCATTTCTACTTGTTCATTTATTACAAGCATATTCATATATTATAAGCATACATCTTTGAGCATAGTTATAAAAGTTGCTTTAAAATCCTTGTCTGCTAATTTCAACATTTGAGTCACCCTAGGGTTGGTATCCACTGCTTATCTTTTGTGTATGAGTCTCATTTTCTTTTTTCTACGTAGTAATGTTGGATCCATCCACTGTGAATGACTCTTTGTAGAGGCTCTGTGTATTTCTGAGCTTTATTTTCCACTGTGGCCTCTCTTTAAGAAAAAAAACCCATAAATGTCTGCAACTCCTCCAATGATGTTCTCTTCTTCCAAATGTTGACTCCCTTCTAGATTCTGCCTGCTTTTGTTACTCCCTGGGATGCTTAGGTAGTTATTTTTAAATTTTGTCTAGAATTTATAGTTATCTGTGGAAGATTGGTAAAATAGAAACTACTTTGCCATGACAAGAAGCAGAGCTTCATTTTTGTTTTTCTACTTTTGATCTATTTGTGACTTTATACAAATCTTTTTCTTGTAGACAGCATGCAGTTAGATCTTGCTTTTTCATCTGGACTGATGACTTCTGCCTTCTTACGGGGATATTGTCTTGTTTAGTCTCTAGGTCATGTCTGACTCTTCCAACTTCATGACTGTAGCCTGCCAGATTCTTCTGTCCATGGGATTTTTTAGGCAAGCATACTGGAGTGAGTTGCTATTTCCTTCTCCAGGGCATTTTTCTGACCCAGGGATTGAACCCAGACTCCTGAATGGTAGGCAAATTCTTTATCAACTGAGCCACCAGGGATGTTTAGACCATATCTATTTGAAGTAAATTTTTAACATACTTGGTTTAATTTTACAAGACTGCTATTAATCCAATATTTGTTCTCTCTATTCTATGTTTTCCCCCCTTTTCAGCCTTCTTTTGGTAGTTGCGTATTTTAAGTATTTCATTTTAAAATCACCATTGTTTCATCTACTTTAATTCTTTAAAAATGGTTTCCCTAAAGTTCATAACTTATAAATATTTATAAATATAAATATCATTTATAATGCATGTTTAACTTACCATAGTTTACTTTCAAATATTATAATATGTCATACATAACGTAAAGAACTTACAATAATATAATTCAATTTTCCTTTATACTGTTTCTGCTACTGTCATACACTTTACTTCTATATATTATAAATAAATAGTCTATTATTTAAAAATAACATTTTTAACCAGGGAAATTATCTTTTATATATACCCTTATCATTACTATTTATGGCAGTCTCTACTCTTGTGTAAATCCTATTTTCCATCTGGTGTTATTTTCCTTCAGTGTGAAGAACTTGTTTTAACATTCCTTGGAGTGCAAGTCACACTGGCAATGGAGTTTGTCATTTTTTTTAATTGGTCTCAAAATGTTTTATTTTGCTTTCTTTTTTGAAGAATCTTTTTTATATGGAATTATAGGTTGATAATCTCTTTCTAAACGACTTTATTGAGGTATAATTATCACTACAAAAAAACTGTACATATTTAATGTATACAATTTAATGAGACAATTTCTTTCCTTTCAGCATTTAAAAGATGTTATTCCACGGTCTACTGCTTTGCATTAATTTTAATGGGAAGTCTCCTACTTGAGTGAGTATATCTGATAGTCCTTTCTTCTTCTTTGTTTAAAAAAGGTGACCACAATTCCATCACCACATTTAATAAAATTAATACTACCTCAGTACATCTAATATCAGACCATATTCCTATTTCTTCAAGTGCCTCAACAATTTCCCTCCCCCTTCAATCCGGGTGTGTCTTATAAGGACCAGCAGAACATGATGGAAGTTATGCTTTGTGAGCTCTGGAGCCTAGGCCTTAAGAGGAAACCCAGCTATGAAAAGAATTCAGTCTAATCTAATAGGGGAAGGAGAGGCCGCATGGAGGAAAACGGAGACTCCACAGCTGACAGCCAGGACCAACTGCCAGACAAGACACCCCAGTAAGGTCACTGTGCATCTTTCAGTTCAGCTGACCATCCAGTTGATGGCAGCTGTGCAACAGTGCCACAAGGAACCAGCGAAGAAACTGTCTACCTGCCCCATGGATCATATGGACAAATAACAAATAACTGTCTACCTGCCCCATGGACAAATAACAATTCATTGCACCTTTAAGCTACTATATTTTGGAGTGTTTTGCTAAATATAAAATATTTGCTAAATATTGGACTTCTTTGGTGGCACAGCGGATAAGAACCTGCCTGCCAATGCAAGGGACACGGTTTCGATCCCTGGTCCGCGAAGATTCCACATGCCGTGGAACAACAGAGTCCACGCACCACAGCTGCCGAGCCCATGAGGTTTAGGACCTGCGAGCCACAACTAGTGAGCCTTTGTGCCACAACCACTGGGGCCTGTGCTCCGCAACAAGAGGAGCTGCCACAATAAGAAGCCTGAATACTAGAACAAAGAGTAGCCCTCCTCATCACAACTAGACAAAGCCCATGAACAGCCACAAAGACTCAGTGCGACCAAAAATAAATAATAATAAAAGACGACACTAAAAATATTTGCTAAATATAAAACAAAAATTCTAGAAGTATTTAGATAGAAGAATTAAGTTGCCTTTAAGGAAATAAAAATCATGCTAACCCAAGATATAAAATATTAAATATTAGAATGATAGTTCCACAATTTAGTGGAAAATAGTACATGTTAAAATAAAAATTTTAAGAAGTATCTTAGAATCAATGAAATACAGCAAGTCTGTGAAAAGCTGGGTCCACGCAGCTCTGTGAATACGAGTAAACGTTTAAGGACTTTCTCCATGGGGTCTTTTAATTTGAATATCAGGATATTCTTGTTGTCTAAGAGAAACATACATACCCCTGTTTCCTTAAGGACATAAAAGATAAAAAATAAAAAAGTATTCTGTAAGGATGATGAACAGCTTCAAAGTAGTACTCTACACGCTGGCAAGATTTAAAGTTAAGGAAAATTAAAAAGAAGTCTCACTGTGAATATATTTTCCCTAAAAACCTATTCTTATTTTTAAAAGATGGAAACAGAATCTCACAGCTCTAATTATTTTAGTATTTTGCTTTTCTTTTGTACATTTAAGAATCTATCTGTGATGGCTAATAAACACATGGAAAGATGCTCAACATCACTCATTACCAGAGAAATGCAAATCAAAACCACAATGAGATATCATCTTACATCGGTCAGAATGGCCGTCATCAAAGTGTCTACGAACAATAAATGCTGGAGAGAATATGGAGAAAAGGGAACCCTCTGACACTGTTGGTGGGAATGCAAACTGATACCACCACTGTGGAGATTCCTTAAAAAACTAGGACTAAAACCACCATACAACTCAGCATTCCCACGACCTTAAGGAAACCAGAATGGAAAAAGACACATGTACCCCAATGTTCATTGTAGCACTATTTACAATAGCTAGGATATGGAGGCAACCTAGGTGTCCACCAGTAGATGAATGGATTAAGGAAGTTGTGGTACATATACACAATGGAATATTACTCAGGTATTAAAAAGAACAGTTTTTTTGAGTCAGTTCTAATGAGGTGGATGAACCTAGAGCCTAGTATACTGAGTGAAGTAAGTCAGAAAGAGAAAGACAAATACCATATATTACCGCACATACATGGAATCTAGAAAGATGGTACTGACAATCCTACGTGCAGGGCAGCAAAGGAAACACAGACGTAAAGAACAGACTTTTGGACTCAGTACGGGAAGGAGAGGGTGGGGTGATCTGAGAGAATAGCATTGAAATCTATACATTACCATATGTAAAACAGATAATCAGGGTGAGTTTGATGCAGGAAGCAGGGCACCCAGAGCCAGTGCTCTGTGGCAACCTGGAGGGGCAGGGTGAGGAGGGAGGTGGGAAGAGGGTTCAGGATGGAGGGGTCAGGATGGAGGTACATGCTCACATGTACACCTATGGCCGATTCATGTTGATGTATGGCAAAACCCACCACAATATTGTAATTATCCTCCGATTAAAACAAATAAATAAAAATTGTAATTTATCTGTTTTCATTTTTAAAATGCCTCCAACACACCAAACAGATTATAAGTGATAAAGTGATAGTTAATATCAAGATTAATAAAGCTAAGAATACTTGTTTTAGTCAATATAAAAGGTTTATTTGTAACCCCAAATTTCTTTTTCTTAAAAGAATAGTTTTTTATTTTTTTTAAGGAACGTAATTTTTTCTTAAAGGAACATTGTATTAGAAACATATAAAAGCTTAATTAATCTGATGGTTTCTTAATTAATCTGATGGATAAACAGTTAATTTCATTGTCTTCCTACTTTAATAGTATTTTATCAAGTTAATTCTTGACAGTTTATTTTTAGACAGTTTCAAACACAGTGCCATATTTTTGTTTTATGAAATTTTGTATCATAGTGGTATATAACTCTGTGAGAACATTTCTTGTTTAACCAGAAATATAGGTCATCAATTTTTAATTCTTAACTTGCAAAAGCATTAAAAACTGAAAATATTACACAAAACCATAAAAGAATTATATCACTCAAAATAGATTATGCAGTGGTTAATAAGCAAGCCCCCATATCTTAGTGGCTTAAAACATCTTGCCCCTCATGATCAGCTCTGCTAAAGGTCGTCACTCAGGGATCCAGGCTGTAAGCAGGCTTGTCTCTGATACTGCCCATCTCCATGCCAGAGGACAATTCAATACTTGGCCAAGAAGTGCCACAATTCATTTCAGCTCACAATTCATAAGCCAGGACTAGACACATGACCAGACCAGACCAGACCAAACCAGAAAGGGGAGGATGGACATTCCTAACATATTTAAAGAGGTGTGGAAATATTGGTGAGCAACATGAATGACTATAGGCTTCCCAGGTGGCACAGTGGTAAAGAATCTGCCTGCCAATGCAGGAAACATAAGAAATGCCCTGGAGAAGGGCATGGCAACCCACTCCAGTATTCTTGCCTGTAAAATTCCACAAACAGAGGAGCCTGGCAGGCTACAATCCATGGGGTCACAAAGAGTCAGACACAACTGAGCTATTGAGCGCAAACACACACACTAATATTGCAGTCAACATTCTTTCCTCTAAGGCTTTGGGACAGAACTTCAACTTAAACATTGCTCTGATTTCAATCAGGTCCAGCTCTACTCCAACAGGGGCAGGTCAATAATAGAGACGGATGGCACCCCAGTAGAGTTGCCTGGAGACTGTCGCTAAAAGCAACGCAGATCTTTACATGGCAGACAAAAAATTTTCAGTCACAAAGTTTATCATCAATTTGGCTTATACTTTTCTCCAGGAATAAAAATGGGGATAAAATATGTTAGAGAGGATGACTCTGGCCTGGATGTTAATTCACCAAACTGATTAACCAGAAACTTAGCTTTTCTATGGGACGCAGACTCTGAAATTTTAACACAATGAATGCATAAGACAAACAATGACAGTTTCCTAGTGGTTCACTGTTTTATTTCATTGCCCTTACCCTTATCATTTCCTTAAGTTTTTTTATCCTTTGCTTCTTCCTTCCTGGCTTACACATCCTGCCTCCCCAGACTCCAGAGAATTTCTCTGTCTCCCAGATATACCAGCTAAAATTCTCATCCATGAAGCCTGAAGGAAAGTAGGCTACAGGAGATGAGGGTGATTTATAGAGAGAGGCGCCATGATCACTTATGTGTGAGGGCAGTCAGTACCAGTAAAATACTCCAGATCCACTATTGCCCATATAGCACTGGTGGCGTGTGCCCTTCAGTCATGTCTGACTCCTGCGACCCCATAAAGCACTTTGGCGCAAATTAGAAAAAGACACTTACTTCCTCCTTCAAAATAGATGTAGCTTTGTATTCAAGGCATAGAAAATTCTTGTGACTCTGCAATGGGAAAGAAAAGGTAATAGTAAGTCTATGAGTCAACTGTGTTTAAATAAATTGGGATCTAGTTAAGTACAGAGGGGTCTGAGTTCATCCTCAATGGATTACTTAATCACTTTGAGCCTCTGTTTTCTTGTGTATAAAATGGGAATACTAATATCTTGGTTAGGAAAACTGTTGTGATGCTAAAATGAGATAATATATGTAAAATTTATTCTCATATTTCTTCAGGTACCATAGTTAGAATTCATTATAATGTTAGTTTTCTTCCTTAGAGGAGAAACTCTAAGGCAGCAGCAGCTGAGGCCTATTGTCTTCCGTAAGAGATCCTTAAGAGGGAGAAGACGCCATTTAAACAACCTCCAAATCAATTCCTCCAGGCACACCAAACCCACTAAACTATTGTTGTTCAGGGTCATTCTTGTGGGAACCATGATTCAACAAAATGTATCCAAACTGAACTGAACTGGCTTGTTGGTGCCTGAAATATCTTTAGACTCTAAGACAGAAAGAAGGAGAGATAGAACTACTCAATATTGGAAACAATGCAGACTAGTCTAATGACCTTGGGCAAGTCACTTGATCTTGTCACCTAGAGTAAAACCCACTCTTTTTAGCACACAAGTCTATAATTTTTGCCAAAGTTACATACAGTCTGGTAACCACCACTAGAACCAAGATGCAGTACAGTTTCATCATCTCAAAAATTCCCCCATGCTGTTCTTTTCCAGTCAACCCTTGTCACTTCTAAGCCCCTGGCAACCAAGGATCTGTTTCCTGTCCCTATAACTTCACCTTTTCCCGAATTCCATGTAAATGAAATCATATAATATACAGCCTTTTGAATGTGGCTTCATTTCTTTAGCACAGGATGTCTGAAAGTCATCAGTTTTGTTGCATGCATCAGTAGTTCCTTTTTATTGTTGAGGAATAGTCCATTTATATGGATGTACCATAATTTGCTTGCTCCTTCACTAGATGAAGAGCATGTGAGTTGTTTTCAGTTTGGGGGCTTTTATTTTGTAATTAGGATTAAAGCTACTAAATGCATGCAAATAGATTTATTGTTTATGAACACTGGTGTTCATTTCTCTTTGGTAGGTCTCTAGGCATGAGATTACAAGCTGGGTCATATGATCAGTTCAGTTCAGTTGCTCAGTCATGTCTGACCCTTTGCAACCCCAGGGACTGCAGCATTCCAAGGCTTTGTCCATCACCACCAACTCCCAGAGTCCACCCAAACTCATATCCATCGAGTTGGTGATGCCATCCAACCATCTCATCCTCTGTCATCCCCTTCTCCTCCTGCCTTCACTCTTTCCCAAGCATCAGGGTCCTTTCAAATGAATCAGCTCTTCCCATCAGTTGGCCAAAGTAATGGAGTTTCAGCTTCAACATCAGTCCTTCCAATGAACACCCATTTCCTTTAGGATGGACTGGTTGGATCTCCTTGCAGTCCAAGGGACTCTCAAGAGTCTTCTCCAACACCACAGTTCAAAGGCATCAATTCTTCGGTGCTCAGTTTTCCTAATAGTCCAACTCTCATATCCATACACGACTACTGGAAAAACCATAGCCTTGACTAGACCGACTTTTGTTGGCAAAGTAATGTCTCTGCTTTTTAATATGCTGTCTAGGTTGGTCATAAGTTTCCTTCCAAGGAGTAAGTGTCTTTTAATTTCATGGCTGCAGTCACCATCTGCAGTGGTTTTGGAGCAAAAAAATAAAGTCTGCCACTTTGCCATATGATAGGTTTATCTTATGATAGGTTTATGTTTAACTCTGTAAGAAATTGCCAAGTTGTTTTCCAGTGTCTGCACCATCTTGGATTCCTATCAGCAGCATGTGAGAGTCCCATTTGCTCTGTAACCTCACGAGCAACTGTTCAAACCTCAGTTTCTAATCTTTGCAGTGGGAAGAATAATAAAAGGATATAGTGACAATAAAAGTATCGAGCAGTGGTAAAATGCTTTGAAAATTATAAAAGTACTATATAAGTATGTATAGATGTATGGTGATATTTTTAAGGTAAGTAATTGAGTGAAACAGGTTTGATACTGAAATTCACAGAAAATATAATTCAGCCAAAGCCCACAATTTTTCTGAGGAGTTTAGTTTCCTATAATCACAGCTATATATATATGTGTGTGTATATATATAAATTCCCACATATTATTTATTTTAATAATTATAATAAAAAGGTTAAAATTAGTTAATAGACAATAAAAATTATCTGTAAGTCCATTACTCAAATTCAATTATTGATAGCATTTCAGAGTAAATTTCTTAGTCTTTTATTCTTACAAATTACTTTACTTGATAGTACATATAATTTACAAAAAATTTTATATCTTTATCTTTTCAGTTTATATTAGTCATAAGCATTTCACAATGTTATTTCATGATATTAAAAACAATGATTATACAATATCCTGTTAAGTAAGTAAATGTCTCTTTAGTCATTCTTTTCTGGATATTATTTTACTATTCCCTTCAATTTTTTTAAAAAAATTGAACTTTTTAAAAAAGTGCTGTCATAATCACATCCAGGCCCATAGATTTTGTTTTTTGTTTTTTATAATTTTTCCCTTAGGGTAGAGTCTTAGGAGCAGAATTATTGACTTCAAAGGATTTTAATATGTTAGTGGATCCTAATCATATATATAGATTGCTTTCCAAAACATTGTATCAATTTATGTTTGCTCCCAACAAAGCATGTTTTATCACACCTTGGCAACTGCTAGATGTTATCATTTCAAAACTTTAATAATTAAAAACAATGTAAATGGTACTTTGTTACTGTGTGTTTCCTTGATCATTAGTGAGGTTGGATATGGTGGTAGGCAGCCTGTAAGGTGGTCTCCAGCGATCTCTGCCTTCTGATAGTCTTTCCCTTGTATAACTCCTTCTCATGAGTGTTAGCTGGACTGAGTTACTTGGCCTAAGGGAGAGAATATGGCAGATATGATATAGTAGATATCTACCATACAACAGGCTGCTTTCAGTTCAGGAAAATTGGAATCAGCCCTTTTGTAACAAAAAACAAATAAATTAAATATTATCAACTTTTCTTATATAAAAGTGTTAATTTTTTAAAAGTCTGACTGTAGAAGCTGCCTATCTTTGGTGGATTGCTCCCTCACCAAGTTGGAGAATTGTTTCCTTGTATTCTAAGTAAAACCTCAGAATATACTGCCTAACTCATAATTCAGATTATTGGAGGACTGGTTTTGGCCATGGAAGCCTGACTACACTGCACTTGACAGACCACAAAATTTGGTTCAAGTTCAAGGATGGGCAAGAACAATAATTTAGACTTGGTTCAAAGTCGCTACTACTTTACTCCTAAAGCAATCAATAAACATACGAAGTTTATGCATGTGATAGAGATGCAAGTAGATAAATGTTGTTTTCCATCGTCTCCCTCGCATCTCTGGGAGGCACACTAAAGCTTAATACCTCTTGTCAGCCTGCCCAGAGTCAAGTATTCCACCCAGCTAGAGAACTATGGACCTTTATATCTCTAACCACTAGCACACTATGTTCTATTGCAAAATGTCTAGGTTCCAGGCCTTGAAGTTCTCTCTATGAGGACACCAGGGAAAATCCCTTTATCAACCTTTGTTCTACTGTCCATCACCTCTGTTGGGCCAATCTAGCCCCAGGCCAACCCATTTACCCTATCCCACCCTGTCTGTCTCCCCAGGCAGACAGTAAGCAGCTTAAAGGGACCATAAATCAAGTCTTTTTCTGGACTCTCTCTTGGGCTATATGTACCTATTTAATGTATATGAGAGTGTTTTCTAATAAAAAAAAGTCAGCAAGCATGTAGTACTGTTATTGTTAGACATAGTTATTTTAATTTATCCTAGTTCTGATCTGATTTGGATAAATCTCTTTTTTGTACCTCAGCCTCTTCTAAAGGACTGGGAAAACTCTCACTAGATTTTAATAATTACGCATAATTCTTAATCATTTGGAAAATAAATTGAAACCATTTATGAACATTACTTATTTTGAATTTCTTGTACATGAGGGTTTACTGTAGTTGTCTCCTTTGTAACCCAGTTCAGTGGCACAGATTTTAATGGCCTCATCACATCCTAGATTCAGCCTAGTTAAGTGTCACTGAGTTTATTTTTGCAGCCACAAACCCTGCTAGTTTGAATGACAGTCTTTTCTCAAATCATATCCCTAAGTTCAGAAGCTCATTTCATTCACTTATCTTTTTATTTTTTTGTAACATTATTTAAATTTAACAAATTGCTGCATGTGATTTATTTTGAATTTAATTACAGAGCCAAACTGCCACATATAATTATGGATGTAAGTAGCAGTCAATTCTTTACCCTGATGGCTTGAGAAAGGCTGAAAAGTGTAGCACAGTCTTTCTACATAATCTCCTATGAGCCTTCTCTGCCTGCCATTGAATCAGCGTTGACAAATAAAGTATCAGAATAGCAACTAATAAGAGGTCATGCTTTTGTGCCGAGCCCACCCCTCGTTCCTCATTCATGATGATGCTAATGGGATGCTATTTAACAGAGCTCAGGAAAATTCATAAAATCAGACTGCTTGGGAAGAACCTTTGATCCAACATGGACAAATCGCAGCACTCCAGGGGTTAGTTTAAACTAAATTGTAATATGACATACTTCACTTTGTTATGGGTTAAAGCTCTAATGTGCATTTTGATACTGTGGGGGAAGAGACTTGGCAACTTGGAACAGCACAGGCAAATATGAAGAAAACAAATACCTCACTGATGACAATACTAGTTTCAATTGTATACAACTAATGAATTCCAAAATGGGCAAATACTAATAATCTTCTGGCGTTCTATACTCAATGAGGTTTCTGATATCTTCTTTTTTTTAATTTGTTTATTTAAATTATTGACCATTCTGGGTCTTGGTTGCTGCATGCACTTTCTCTAGGTAAATTTGGGATAAACAGGGTCTACTCTCTTATTGTGGAGCACGGGCTCCTGGTGCACGGACTTAGTTGCCCTGTGGCATGTGAGATCTTAGTTCCCAAACCAGGGATTGAATCTGTGTCCTGTGCATTGGCAGGTGGATTCTTAACTCCTGGACCATCAGGGAAGTCCCAGGTCTGGTATCTTTTTAACACTACATTTATAGAGATTAGTTTACAGCTGTGAAACCTGGGGCAGGTTATTTAAGTTCTCTGAGCCTTAGTTTCTCTACTTCCAATTTAAAACTAGAATTGTGTGGATTAACTGAATGTGTGTAAAGCAGTGAGCACAGTGCCCAGTGCATAGTGATGGCCAATAACGGCAGCTGTCATTATTCTTTATATTTGGCCTTCCTCTATTGCTTCTCTTTCAATTTCTGCAGCCAGAAAAATAATATGTTTAGGAACTGCTTATGTAGCCAAAATTTGGTATTGGCAGCAATTTTGTCTCAATGGCTGTGAACCCTGGGGAGCTTGGATCTGCTGACCCTAGGACTCCCACTCAGCAGCTGTCTTAGTTCCGGGTTCTATAACCAACACACCATAGACTGAGTGGCTTAAATAACTGCTTCTCAGCCTCAGTTCTGGAGACTGCATCATCCAACATCGAAGTGCTGATAGACCTGGTGTCCAGTAAGGTCTGCTTCTTGGTTTGCAGATGGCCATCTTCTTAGCAAAATCTCACATGGCAGAGAGAGAGGAAGCAGGTTCTCTGGTTACTCATAAGGGCACTAATCCTATTCAGGAGGGCTCCACCCTCATGACCTGCTTACCTCCCAAAGGCCTCACCTCTGAATACCATTAGGGATTAGGGTTCAACATATGAATTTGGTGAGGCCATATTCAGTCCATAGCAGCAGCCCTATTTTCAGATAGCTCCTTCTCTAACCTTGCCTGGATACTTTTTCAGAAGACAAGTAGAACTTTCCTAAGAGCTTAAATAAACCTACCATACATATAGGCATATTTAAAATTTATTAGGCAAATTTGCTAGTTTAGGTGAACTAGGGAAGATTTCATAAAACAAATCTAAGGTTTATATGTTAGTAATTGTCTGCTTTGATTTTTTCTATTTTTTTTATGCATTTCTTTTCAAAGAAAATTTGAGATGTTCCTGATTCTAATAACAGGATGAGTTTTATAAGGCTACTCTAGAAGGAATAAAAATATCGGATTGGCCAAAAGCTCATTTAATGTTTTCCATAACATCTTATGGAAAAAATCCAAGTGAACTTTTTGACCAACCCAATAGAAAATGACAAAAGAAGATGTGAAAAACAGAAAAATGGAATCAGATGCATAGGTTCAACAGAGGTTCATATCCATTGATTTTATTTTTAAACAACTGAGGTATAATTTCCATACCATAAATTTCCCACTGTAAATTATAATTCAATAATTTTAATTTTAGAATATTTACAAAGTTGTGCCGTCATCACAGCAATGCAGTTTAGAACATTTCATCAGCTCAAAAAGAAACCTCCTATCCATTAGTATTAATAGTAATACCCTGCCCCTCCACTCATCTTTAGTCAATCATTAATCTACTTTCTGTATCTACAGATTTGTCTGCTCTGGATATTTCATATGAATTGAATCATATGATATGTTATCTTTTGTGTCTAGCTTCTTTCAGTTAGCATAATGTTTTTGAGCTTTGTCCATATTGGATCATGTATCACTGAATTTTAAAAAAGAACATTTTATAATTTTATTTCATTTTCAGGTGAAACTTCTCATTTTAGTCTCTTGAGAATCTTAAGACATGAGATATAGTTATTTATAAAAGAATAACTTATTAAAATGGAATATTACTCAGTCATAAAAAGGAACACACTTGACTCAATGCTAATGAGGTGGATGAACCTAGAGCTTATTATACAGAGTGAATTAAGGCAGAAAGAGAAAAACAAATACTGTATTTTAACACATACATATGAAATCTAGTAAGATGGTACTGATGAACCTATTTGTAGCACAGCAATGGGGATACAGACATAGAGAACGGACTTATGGACACAGAGCAGCGGGGTAGGAAGGAGAGGGTGGGACAAATGGAAAGAGCAGCATGAAAACATATCTACTACCATATGTAAAATAGATAGCCAGTGGAAATTTGCTGTATGACTCAGGAAACTCAAACCAGGGCTCTGTGGCAACCTAGAGCGGTGAGATGGGGTGGGAGGTGGAAGGTAGGTTCAAGAGGGAGGGGACATATGTATACCTATGGCTGATTCATGGTGATGCATGGCAGAACCAACACAATATTTTAAAGCAGTTATCCTTCAATTAAAAATAAATACTTTTTTTAAAAAGAATAACTTATAAAACCTGCACACTAGTGAATTTCAAGTAAGCCCTAGTGACTTTTATAAAAAAGAGAAACAGTTTTAGACAGTAGAATTAACCATTAAAGGGTAAACAGGGTTATTTGGTACTAATATTAGTTGAGAAAAACAGATACCTTAGACAGAGGAGTTAGAAAAGGTAGAGGACAGAGAATCTTTCATTGGATAATGAAACACAGCCTAGGGAAACAAAGTCCTCCTTACAGGTGAAATCAGAGCTGAAAGTTTCTAAGGACTTTTGAAAGAAATTTGATGAATCAATAACTAATATAAGACACAGCCACAATCTACCCAAGGAAAAATGATGGGCAAATCTGTCAAGGGGACAACCTCATGTCCCTTTAAAAAAATATTGGACTTTATTTTTTAGAGCAGTTTTAGATTCACAGCAAAATTGAGGGGAAGATCTAAAGATTTTCCATACTTACTCTACCTCCACACTTAGTGCTCAGCCTTCCCCATTATCAACATTCCCTAAAGGAGGGCTACATTTGTTACAGCTGATAAACCTACACTGACACATCATTGTCACCCAGAGTCCATAGTTTATATTGGTTCACACTTGGTGCCTGCACAATCTATGTGTTTGAACAAATTTATTATGACATGTATCTACAGTATACTATCATACACAGCAATTTCATTGCCCCCAAATTCATCTCTTCTCTGCCTATTCATCCTTACCTCCTGTCCCCAACATCTGGCAACCTCTAACCTTTTTGCTATCTCCATAGTTTCACCTCTTCCAGAATGTCATATAGTTAAAATCATATAGTAGATAGCCTTTTTGGATTGGTTTCTTTCACTTTGTAATATGCATTTAAGTTTTCTCCATATCTTTTCACGGCTTGATAATTCATTTCTTTTTAGTGCTGAATAATATTCCATTGTCCTGATGTACCACAGTTGATTTATCCGCTTACCTACCAAAGGACATCTTGATTGTTTTTGAGTTTTGATAATTACGAATAAAGCTGCTATAAATATCATAAAAACAAGCAGGTGTTTGTGTGAACATAAGTTTTAAACTCCTTTGGGTAAACATCAAGGAGCTCGAAAATGCTGGATCAGATGGTAAAACTATTCAGTTTTGTAATGTTTTACATTTAGTATTTTCCTGCTTTTTTCTCCAGTATTTTTGCACTGGGCTGTGCAAATGACACAGCTGCCCTACCAGGAGCTCATTTAAGAGGCAAGGAGCTGGGTTGGCGGCTAGGAGCCATATCTTGATTGGGAGGGAACAAAACAGCCAAATAAAGGTCAAGTTTGGAGGTCATGGTGCCTAAATGATGGATGTACAAAGCCAAACTTGTGGGATATGAGCTGATATGTGGACACAAACTTACAGGAGGGGTAATATTGCTGGGAACCTAGCATCATGTGGGTGGAGAGTTCTTTCTTTACTTTGAGGGTGTATTTTACTTCATTTTCCTTTTTACAACTAAAAGATAAAGAAAAAAGTTAACAAAGGTACACAGGGATAAATTGTTCCCATTTTACAGATAAGGAAGCTGATAGAGTTAAGTATGTATTTCATAGTCAGGTTTAGCCAGTGACAAATTTGGCCTCAATTCAAATATTGATGCCTGATTCAGACACCATTCACTGTTTGCCACTGTTAATCACAGCATGTACCATTATTAGTTTCTGATAATCTTCCACTTGCCAGTGGTTTATATACAATGTTATCTGATTCTCACACAATTCTTTCAGATGGTATGTATTACACACATTTTATAAAGGAAGAATCTAGAATCAAAAAGGCTAAGTAATTAACTCAAGATCACAAAACCAGTAAATCTGCCTGACTTCAAAATGAAAACTTTTTCTACTCCGCCACAGCTGGGCTTCAACATGGAGCTGGCTTAAAGTTTGATGACTGAAAGGGAAAAGGAGTCTGTTTTAAAGTCTATGATAATGTATATGAATTTTTCATATTTTTAAGAAATTAAGCCTCATCATTTTTACTTACATGAATAATAACTACATATAGGCTATCAAAAATTAAGTGGATAAAAACAATAAAGAAAATAGAATTTTTCAAAGATTCAAGGTAAAGATTTGGCATAGGTTTATCTATCACTCAACTAGCTAGTTAGATTCTAGCAAGCTGGCAGCTAATATGCACAGAGACAGGAAAAACAATCAACAAATTCATGAAACTTGGTTATCTATAATTATCATTTGTTTTATATCATCACTTGTTACATATCCCTGTCAGTTAAGATGGCATTTTCATGTGTGCACTTTACTGGTTTTTCTCTACAGGGACCAAGACTCAATATTTCACATAGTGCTGCCTGTAACTGAAATTACTACTATTAGAAATTCCTCAAAATGGTATTTCTTCTCATTAAAAGTCTCTTCAAAGTTATGACTGAATAACTTCACTTTTTTTCCTATTACTACTATAGTTTGTCTTAGCTTTTAGCTTATAAAAGAGAAGATCTTTTGTAGGATGAACCAACTGTCTAGTTGCTAAGGATTAAGAGTTTCCCTGAACACATAGGGTTTTCAGTGAAAAAAACAGAAGAGGAGGAAATATAAATATTTATATATAAATATATTATATATAATTATATATAATATATATTTATAAATAAATATAAATAAACAATGAAGTGTTGCATAATTGAGTACTGGAATTTTTAAAATACGGGACTATAGTCTCATTTTTGTCTCCAATTACTTAGAATAAGCTAATTTAACATTTAATCTAAAAATAAAGATATTAGCATCCATCCTTTGTATCTTTTTTATAAGATATAAAAACATAGTTTTTAATGGAAAGAGAGGTTTCAATTAGCAACTTTATATAGAGGATTCTCCTAGTCCTCTCTTGATACAATCTGTACATTAAAAGGGGCTTCCAAGGTGGTACTAGTGGTAAAGAACCTGCCTGTTGATGCTGGAGACATAAGAGACTCGGGTTTGATCCCTGGGTTGTGAGCATCCCCTGGAGTAGGAAATGGCAACCCACTCCAGTATTTGTGCCCTGGGAAATCCCCTGTACAAGGAGTCTGGAGGGCTACAGCCCATGGTGTCTCAAAGAATTGGACTGAAGTGACTTAGCATGCATGCAAGGATCCGTTACAAAGTGAAACACTGGAACTGGGAATTTCTGGTGATCGAGAAGTAATAAAACAATCTTAGACAAATTTAAACAATTTTTTAAGGGTGAGTGATAGGGACCTAACTTCATTTTCTTCTACATGGGAAATGATTTTTGCTGTTTCCATAAACTACTGTTTTCACACTGAACTGAAATGACTCATTTATCATATGAAATTGGACCCATGGTTAAGTTTCTAATGAGTTCTTTGCCTATTCTAACTATGCATCATTTTCAGACTGTTTTCACTCAAGAAAGCAGGGATGTTAGGACTGACATCAAGCAAAGATGTAATGTGGGAAGAGGTAAGAATGGCCAGGGAAGGGAAAGGAAGCCCTCAACTCTGCAGGGTGAACAGATAAGGACTGTGGTTGGGGTAGTTACAGCTTTCAAAGGCGAGGGAAAAACTAGCAGTATAGAAGGCAGTGGGATCAGAAAGGAACCAAATTTATTAGGAAACTCCATCTTAGGGAGCATGATTTAAAAGCGATAAAAGAGGCCGGAATCTCTCCTTCTTAGTTTAACATAAGGATACCAGGTTACGGAAATTTCAAGGAGGCAGCCGTATGTAGCTGTGTGAAAGCCAGTGGGTGGAGGGAGCATAATAAGCATTTCTCTTCTAGTCAAGGGATCAAACAGCCACTCTGTTCTGACTTTAGCACAGATTTCAGCCAAGCTGTATCACCTCTTAATTTATATAATAAGGCTTGAGACCATCATCCTTTCTGAAGAATGCTTTTGGCCTGGCTAGGGACCTAGGATATTTCATCACTCATGCCAGACAACCAGAGTGTAGTGCTTTAAACCATATCCACCGTCCTACCAGTGTCCTGTTAACCTAATAACAGAGACTTGATATCTGTGAACTGTGATCATCAACCGGTATAATAATTAGCCACTGAATTCTACATTATTCTATCCTGTAATACCTAGAGAATTTTCACGTTAATTTAAGTGGTAGTTTTAGCATCAAAATATGTGTAGAATCCTGAAATAGCTGAACCTTAGGGGAAAAAAAAAAGCCACCCATTTACTAAGATGTGCTGTGTGTCCTGCAGAGAACAGTCCCTTCCACCAGGGGTCTCTAGCTCACTGACATTATCAGAATCTAACTCCCATGGACAGAGGAGCCTGGCCAGCTACATGGGGTTGCAAAGAGCCAGACACGACTGAGAGACTAAACAACAGCAACAACTCTTCCATGGGATATACTAAATCTGTGCTGTCCAATACTATAGCCACCACCCGCACGTGGCTATCTAAATTTAGTTAAGAATAAATAATGGATAAAAATAAAATTGAAAACTCAGTTCCTCAGCTGCACTAACTGCATTTTTAGTGCTTAATATCTACACATGGCTAGTGATCTCCATATGGGACAGTGCAGATAGCTAACGGGTGCAGTATGAATTCCTGTATGTATAATTCATCAGTGTAGAAATACAAGTTTAAGATTTCACTGTTAAAAGAACAAAGAGGCAGTGCCTCTCCTGAGTGCCCCAGCTAAGTCTTCAGTGTGGTGTCTGAATCCTCCCTTTATCCCGGTGTCCTGGGTGGACGATGAAAACATTCTTCAGGATCACATTCAACTTACTCCCCCGACACAGCCTGCATGTTCTATCTCTTTAATAATTCATAGACTCATTTTTTTTTTCTTATATGGAGAAAATCAGGGCCAGCAAATTGTAAGAAACAGATGTGGTTTAAAAAAAAAAGAAAGAGTCACTCACCTCTGCCCCTAACAGCTGAGAGACAGAGTTGCTGAACTCTGGGCTTGCAAATGCTCCTGGATAAGATGAGTGGGGCGCCTATATGCTCTCTTAAGACCTAAGAGACCCAAGTGCGGCAAAGCTAACATGTGTACTCCTTCCAAGTAAACTAATCTCTGGCCCATACAGTAGGTTCCAAAATGCTTAGACTGTGTGGGCAGCTTCTGCCTCAGGTCACAGGTGAGTTTTAAAGCCACAGAAAGGTGTGGCTTCAGAGCAGTTTTGGTAAATAGCCTCAGCTAAATATTTAGACCATATGAGATGATAATTGCTATTTTTAGTATATATATATCATTTTTCCTTTTATTTAAAATGAGATTGTGACCTTAAGATAACTGTGATCTCAAGAGATAATGCATATTCCATTCTTTATTGTGAATGTATCACAATGAGTACATCGCTAGTCAGTGAGAATACAATATTTCAAAATAATGATGCACTTTATTCCAAGGAGCTCAATGACAGGCTTAATCTAACATTGTGGTTATTAAAGAAAAAATCCTTCCTAGGTGGATTATACCTCTCTGTAAGATGCCATTCTTTTAATAAAAGAGATTGCTCTTTTAATAGAAATGTAGGCATGGGCTCTATTCTTTGTTCTATACACTTACATTTTGAACAAGTGGCTGAAATTTTTTTTATTTTAAAGAAAAACATGAGCTTCTTTTCAGGCTTAATGTCACTTCTCTCAAACTTGAGATGAAAATATTAATATGTTTGTACCCGGGATTTCTCTTATAGGCAGCATTTCTCCCCTGTGCATGGACCAAACCCTTGCCTGTCTGCATATAGTTCACTGTTTATCCTGGCTATAAGTCATAGAGGGTTGAATACGGGGGAAATGAGTCATAAAATGAAGTTTAAGAAGAGAAAATTGTGGGCAGGAGGAAGCAGTGATTAAAATAGGACTGGTGGTCAGGGGTGTCAACCTGGAGTGTTTTCTCCAGGTGCTTTGTTCCCAGAAATTGAAGGGGAAAAAAGCAACTTTTCTATCAAACTCCACCTGAATTCTTTCAACTACAATGATGCAAAGAAAATACACCCTAATTATGAGCAGGAACATTATCTATTAATATGTTAATGAAGCAGGTTTGCTAATGGTGAAAGATCTGAATTTTAATAAAATTTTAAGAGCTTCTTGATTACGTGTTTGTTAGTCGATATGATCTTTTAAAATTATCTCTAGGTGGCTTTACATGGAATAAAACCTACATTAGAACTGTATTCTAAACAGGCCTTAATGAAGCAGGTGAGGATACCATCTGTGACATAAACACCGTCAGCCAGAAATTCACTTCAAAAGCAATGTAAACTAGTCAACAAGAAACGTGTTATCATATCTGCCAGTAACAGCTTTCAATGTAGGTAATTTATGCATTTACTTGCTAATTTTTTCAAACATATTTGCTTATGAAAATAATGTTCAATTGAATTAATGGATACTGCCTTTTAATACTGGAAGGGTTATTTTTCATTAAAAAAGAACCAACTCTAGTGTCCTGTTTTGACAATATCCCATACACAGAGGGAAAGTGTTTTATCCACCCAAACCCAGACGCTGTTTGAGAGAAAAAGCAGAGTCACCCCAAATCCAAGTCAAACCAGAACCTGTATAGAAAGCTCACTGATGCATCTTGATGAATAGGAGAAATTACATTACCTGTTATCCAACATGATTTTGGCATCAAAGTGACTGGTAAGCCCCATCTGCCACTCCAGGATGTGGGTGAAGGTGCTTGGCATCACTCCCCTCTGTGCGCATTGGAAGCGTGAGGCCCTGGTTAGAGCTTTGAGCCCGGATTACAAGCCAGGGCTTCTGAGAAAGGCAGGCCGGAGGAGGCCGCGTGGAGCCCCAGCTGCAGGAGCCTAAGGCGACGAGACAGGGCGTAGCCCGCGAGCGTCTGAAGGGTGTGGGCCCGCCCGGTGGTATCACTGCGGGGCTGCGGTGTGGCTGTGGGTGGGGCCCGTGTCTTCCCACCACGTGGGAAGCAATGATGAGGGTGTTAGCAAGGAAAAGCACGAGTTAATCCTAGAGTCCCAGGAATCGCGGCTAACTACCGTGCAAGTCTCAGGTGCTCGAAACGCCCTAATTCTTAACGCGCCAAGAATGAAGGGGGTGGGGGTGGGATGAAGAAGGGCAGAGCCCTCTTACTCCCTCCATGGCCCTCTGAGACACCGTGAAGAGAGGCTGCAGAGGAGAGCTTCTGCTGGGAAGTCCCTGTCGAAGAAGCAAGCCCATCTTAGAAGCCGGAGGTGCTTCCTCCTGAGCAGCCTTCCTTCCGCCAAGGTGGTGGGGGTTCAACCGGGTGTCTTAATTTCCCAGGGTTTGCCATGCTTTTTATTTGATGGTGTCGATGGAACATACTTCTGTGGTAGTTACCAGAAATCGAGAAGTTCTCCTAAGTTCTTGGTAGGGTTTCTAATGAGATTTTAGAGTGTCTTTCCTAAGCTTCAGTTCAGTTCAGTCGCTCAGTCATGTCCGATTCTTTGCGACCCCAAAGGTGGATAAGAGACAACTCAAGAAGGTGATTGGCCATTTCAGTGGCTTCCAATTGGGCCCTGGGTGAGTTTCTTTGAGGGCATGCTGCCCTCTAGGGGTTGAAGCACTTGCCATCAAGGAGGATGTCAGAGGTTTAAGAGCCTTGCTTGTTTGAAGGAATGAAGTGCTTTCCTAGGATTTTCATAAAAATGAGTCACTCTTTTCATCCAATTGTATTTAAGCTCTAGAAATATTTTATTTCACCAAAAGTAGCACCTATTCTAAAGGCCATTTAAATACAACAAGATTAGGTTCAATATAGTGCTTTCTCTCTCCCCTTTGCAAGATTCAGTACATGCCATCAGGTGGGGTAGGTGGGGACAGAGAGATAATGTGTAGGCATTAAAAAACCCTAATACTCCAGTTCCTGATTACTCACTGCAAAAGTCTCTTAGCTTTTATTGGTGGCTCCTCTCAGTAGGACGTTCCACGTGCCACCACATTAAATTCAAACTTCAGTTTTACTGAGCCAGATGTCAAGAAACAGCAGAATGTCTATTTGAGCCCAAGTTTCCTATTCCAAAATCAGTGCATTCTCCGTCTTACCACCAGAAAAAATACAACTGGCTATCGCTTAACTTTTAAACAATTTGTAATTTGACACTTCTCTTTTTATGCTTCTCTGATTTTGCACAATAATCACAGCTTTCATTGTAAATGAAAGGATTTACACATAGATAAGTAAATAAATATGTGACAACCATACATTTTATCATTTGGCAGTACATTCATCCAAAACCTCAATGTTGCTAACATAGCCTAGAAAGAAAACCGAATATGAAAATTATCTGGTATAGACCAAGAGCCAGAGAAAAAGGCATGTTCTAAAGACCTAGAGAGTGGGCCAGAAAAACATAAAATAGCAATAGAGAATGAAACTAGAGGCACAGAGTAAATGAAAAGAAAAATGGGATAAAGGATTCATAAACAGTAGAAATCTGACCTCCTACGGCCAGGGTGCTTCATACATCCCAAACAGACTGCTCAGAGAATCCAGCCCTTTCTAGGCGGGATGTGTGCTCCCTCCCTCTGCGGGGAGCTCCCAGCTGGATACTTCTCTCCCTTTCCCCTGAGGCCTCCTACCACCCCACTCGAAACAACATCAGCAACAAAAAGGTCAAGGCAGGCTGTTAAATTGTTCTATAGTTACTGTGTTAGTGGAGAGGGAGTTTGTGGAATGGAAACCACAGCATAGAGAGGGGTAATTCTCAGAGTTATAAACAGCTGCAGATGGAACTTTACACACAGTGTGGCCTGTACACACACAAACACATGAATAAATAATAGCATCACAGAATACATTTGAAAAGGACCTTTACCAGTTGGTTTTCTAACCCAATTACCTAAAACGCACAACTCATCTGAGCTCCTCTTACTAATCTTCTTTCAGCAGGTTTTTGTCTAAATTACATTTATTTAAATCTGCCTTTATCTTGAAATCCATGAGTCCTAGCTCTGGTAGATTTGATAACAAATTTTTACAGTCGGATACATCTTTCCAAAGTTCTGGATCAATATAGCAATACATAATAACAAGGAAGAACTCCATCCTACTCCTAGTCTTGGTGACCACACTCTGCCCCATTCTCACCATCTACTCTATTCCTAATATATTGTACAGAAAGCATACATATCAGCGTGGTTGCTTTTCTAATGATGGTGTTGATGTTATTAGTGATTTTCACTCCTTTTCCATAACTTCTGAAAATGACTTCTTGAAGTGGAGGAAAACAGTGCTTGGAATTTCCTGGTGGTCCAGTGGTTAGGACTCGGTACCTTCCCTGCCGAGGACATGGGTTCAATCTCTGATGGGAAAACTAAGAACTACAGCATGGCCAAACAAACAATAAACAATGCTGACAGGTCTCTAAACAAAAGAAATCAAACTATGTAAGGTTCTCTTCTTTCAGGGAAGGAACTACTATAGAATGGTGGGGGGATCTGTTATTTAATGGTTGAAGTTGCCTGAGAAAGCAGTCTGGCACCCTAGATGTCCATCAACAGACGAATGGATAAGAAAGCTGTGGTACATATACACAATGGAATATTACTCTGCCATTAAAAAGAATACATTTGAATCAGTTCCACTGAGGTGGACGAAACTGGAGCCTATTATACAGAGTGAAGTAAGCCAGAAGGAAAAACAACAATACAGTATATTAATGCATGTATATGGAACTTAGAAACATGGTAACGATAACCCTGTATGCAAGACAGCAAAAGAAACACAGATGTATAGAACAGTCTTTTGGACTCTATGGGAGAGGGCGAGGGTGGGATGATATGGGAGAACGGCATTGAAACATGTAAATTATCATATGTGAAATCAATCTCAAGCCCAGGTTTGATGCTTGATACAGAGTGCTCAGGGCTGGTGCCCCAGGATGACCCAGAGAGATGGAATTGGGAGGGAGGTGGGAGGGGGGTTCTGGAAGGGGAACACATGTATACCCATGGTGTATTCATGTCAATGTATGGCAAAACCAACACGATTATGCAAAGAAAAAATAAATTAAAAAAAATTAAAAAGGAAAGAAAGCAGTCTGGCATACCTTCCTCTCTTTGAAAAAGAGTTGCTTTTAAACACAGTATAAATTGATCTGCTAGTGTGCATGTGTATGGAGAGAGAGAGAAGCTCTGTTGCTCACTACCCCTGTTGTCTAACTTAATATATTCTGCTACAAGGCAGGCTAGTTCCTCTAGTCCAGACCTCAATGGGACTACTCAACACCTCCCCTCCCTCCTCCTCATCCTTTTCCTTAGTAGGCATTTGAATAACTTCTTTTCTTTTAGAAAGTTTTCCTTAGCCTTTGGGGATTTTTCTCAAATCTTTTATGAGCTTAATTACCTTTCTCTGGATGGCTTAAGTTATAAGTTAACAAAAACGGAGAGGTAATATTCACCACCTCTCTCTAATGCTGAAATTAAAGAGGACAAATCACAGAGGTAAATAAGGTGTAAAAATTTTTATTGTTTCTTAGCAACACTGGGTTATGACTCATCTTCTGTCAGGTGTAGTCATCCCTGCCCTTATTTTAAACCGGCCTAAGATCACAGTGCTTACTATTACTGATGGATGGCTGAACTTGTTCAGGCATAAAGAACTGAATGACCCAGAGAGAACCTAGAAGAAATTTCCCAAGAAAATGTTGTACTTCCCCTTCCCCTGGAGACCAATTTGGTTCTAACTTAGGGACAGAAATGAAGGTTTTGGATCTTCCCAACCCAGGCCCAACCAGTAATCCCAGCAGAAGAGGTGTTCGGAGCCTGAGGCATTTCTCAAACCAATGTCTCAGCTTAGATCCCTCTGGGAGTACTTAGATCTCCCTGCCCCTCAGGCCTGGCCTCAAGCACTGCTGCTCCGCTCACCCATCTACATTTTACACGTATTTCCTGAAAGACTCTCAGGTGCTGGCACTACAGAGGCAAATACAATTTATACGGTCCCTGCCCTCATGCCAAGTAAGGAAGTAAGTAGGCAGTTATAGACGTGTGGTTAGGGTTGTAATGGGAAAGCAGAGAGTGCCATGTCTAGATGGAGTGGGTCCCCGAAGCTGACCTACGCTGGGAGACAGACAGGCCAAACCTCTCTGAGGAGGATATGCTTGAATCAAGGTTGGAAGGGTCCTTTGATGACAGAACAGGAAGGAAGCGGGAAGAGCTTGACGGCTTTAAAGAACTGGACTAAATTAAGTATAATTGTACACAGTGTGTAGGGTTGGGTGAAGTGGGGGAATTTGGTGAGTGAGTGTAGGGCATTAGGAGGCCGGAGTGGCTCACAGCAAGAAAGGAGACTAAATAATAACTACAGCCCATGTTTGGAAGTTTGGGCTTGATTCCACAAGTGGTAGGAGCCACTGCAGGGTTTTAAGCCTATGAGGAAACAAGATTCTGCATGCATCACATAAATATCACTGTGAATACAATGTAGAGGGAAAAGAAAAGGAAAAGGAGATGCAAGGAGGAGACTGCAGGAACCCAGCTGAGACAAGACGGTGGTCCAGCCACAGGCCCCAGGACGAGACCCGAGTCTCCGTGAATCACTGTATTTCCTCTTTCTTGTTCTCTGATGAAGAAAATCTGTGTGAGGTAGGTTGGCTTGCTGTTGTTGTATGTTAGAATCGTCTTTTATAATTTGTATCTTTATGATGCTTTGGTATTTTGGGGCCTTGTGGACAGGGGAGGGACAGCCCCTCCCAGGGTTAGCTAATTCCTAGAGACAGCAAGCAACCTGCCTGCAAGCATGCCTTCCATATGCAAATTGACCAATCCAGTGTCCATACTCCAAACCACCTCCCCTATCTGACTTTCACAGTCTAGGAGGCAATATCCCTCTGCTCTGTTCACCTCACAGCCAGGTACTGGATAACTAGGGACCACCCCTGTAACTCAGAGCCCACTGAAATTATTCAAACAAAGCAGCCCTACCCGGCCTTGCTCATTTCTTCCGACGAAAAACCATAATAAAGTCCTTTGCCCATGCTTTCTCCTCACTCCTTCTGCCTTGTAACTGACCTTGGTGCTTCCCTAGGTGGCCCTGTGTGGTGTGGCATGCCCCCCGTTCTTGGAAACAGTAATTAATAAACTATCTTTCCAATAGCAATCGTCTCCTGATCTGTTGTCCTCACCATGTTGTTATTAAGTCCCTAAATAAGGACTGAGTCTTTTCTGACCCCATGGACTGCAGTCCGCCAGGCTCCTCTGTCCACGGGATTCTCCAGGCAAGAATACTAGAGTGGGTTGCCATTTCCTTCTTCATGGGATCTTGACAACCCAGGGATCAAACCTGTGTCCCCTGCTTGGCAGGTGGATTCTTTACCACTGAGTCATCTGGGAAACCCGGTCCTCACCATACCTGAGTAAAACAAAATCCCAGGTACATTTTAAAACAAGTTGCAAAAAAAAAAAAACAAGTTGCATTTCACCTAGGTGAGCCCATGCTAAGAAAGACTTAAGAATCTCTGACTAATTTTCTTTAGACCTAAAGTGCTATACAGTTTTACTTAATGCTCTTACATGTCACTCTACTTATGTCTTCTACAGTAGTTTCGTAAGTTGTAGAGGAGAGTTAACAGCCTTCTGTGAATCTTAAATACAAATAGTATTGGATTTCGCAACTGGGAAGTCATTGGAGGGCTTGATGCAAGGAGTTTCAGCAGAATGGTGGAGCAAAATCTTATTAGGTTAATTTTATAGGAGACTGGGGGATTTTTCCTCTGACCACAAAGAATTAGCAGCAATAGGAATTACCTTCAACTGTAAGCAACTGTAAACTTGATAAAATAGATGAAATAATAGTTTTCAGACAATGGACAGTAGTCAGTATAAGACTGTGATCATGAGAGAAGGAAGACAAATGAGATGAGCTTTAGGATTTGCTAGCTTACTGTTTAGAGCCAGTTTCAGGTCACACTGCAGGACAGGGGAGCCCAAAGAATCTAACACTCCTATTGAGTTGAAGAGAATAAAATCAAAGTTTGAGGATACCATGATGGCTAGAATTTATAAGGCAAAGTATTGAAAAGAAGAGTGCTTCACAGAGAAAAAGCTCTGAAGATCCTTAGAGGAGTCCTCTTGAATCTCTGGCTGAGTACTGATTTGCATGCAAATGAGAGAAAATTCCCCAAGGCTGGGAAGAGTAGCCAGAACAATTCCCAGAGATCACACAGTGCTGGAAGGAGTCCGTGCCCTGAACCAAAATGGAGAGATCCCATAATACATTGGTTAAAGTTCTCAGAAGTAAAGATTTTAAGAAAAAAAAACAAAACATTTTCTCAGAAGGCTCATGCCTCCGTGATGGAACTAAATTAAGTCCTTCTTAAAAAGGCTGCTCTGAACTCAACCTAACAAAGCTTAAAATCAAGCTTCACAAGGATCAAAATGATCCGCAAGTACTTTAACTGGATGTCAGGGGAAAAAGTCAACAATCTTTAAAGGTATACAACAAAATCCAGTAGCAAGTAAAGCAAATTCACAATTCTGTATCCAATTAATTACCTGGACTGTGAGGGAAGGAGAGGGTGGGACAAATTGAGAGAGTAGCATAGAAACATGTATATTACCATATGTAAAATAGATAGCCAGTGGAAATTTGCTGTATGATGCAGCGAGCTCAAACCAGTGCTCTGTGACAACCTAGAGGGGTGGGAGGAGGTGGGAGGTGGGAGAGAGGGAGGGGACATATGTCTGACTATGGTTGATTCATGTTGAAGCATGGCAGAAACTAACACAATATGGTAAAACAATTATCCTCCAATTAAAAATAAATTAATTTTTAAAAATTACCAGGACTTTAAAGAAGCAAATAAATATGACCCATAACCAGAATAAAAAGTACTTTACAGAGATGGAAACAAAAATGAAAGAGATCATGGATTTCATAAACAAGGACTTTAAAACAAGTATAAATCTTAGAAACACACTCAAAGATTTCAAGAAAAATATCAACTTGATGAGGAAAGAAGACATAAAGACTCAAATAAAACTTCTAGAGATTAAAAAATAAAATAGCAGAAAAGATAAGTGAATGTGAAGACACTGAAAAAGAAACGAACCAACATGAAGCACAGAGAGGAAAAAACACTGAAAAAAAAAGAGAAACACAATCTTAATGAGCTGTGGGACTAATCAAAGTACATAATATGCCTCTAATTGGAGTCCTAGGAGGAGAAGAGACTTAGGGAAGAGAAAGGGACATAAAATATAACTGAAGAAATAAAAAAATTTTAAAAATGCAAATTTATAAACCTATTTATCCAAAAAAGATCAAGAAACCCAACCAGAATAAACATAACTTAAATCACTTCAAGGCACATCACATTCAAATTGTTGAAATCCAGTAATAATGAGAAAAATCTTTAAAGCAGCCAGGGGAAAGAGATTCATTACCTAAAGAGGAATAAAGATAAAGAATGACAGCAGACTTAATATCAGAAACCATACAGGCCAGAAGATACAACATCTTTAAAGTGCTGAAAGAAGAAAACCTTCCATCCCAAACCCTGTACCCAGTGAAAATAATCTTCTAAACATAAAGGTGATCTATAGGTTCAAAGTAATCTCAACCAAAATTCAAGCAAACTTTAAAAAAAATACAAATTGATAAGCTGATTCTAAAATGTATTTGAAAATGCAAATTACCTAGAATAGCCAAAACTATTTTGAGAAAACAAAAGCAAACTTTTAGGACTCACACTACCTGACTTCAAGACTTCCTATAAAACTAAGGTACTCAAAATACTGCAGTGGTACTTGTCTGACTTAGTATGAATAGAATCTTAGATTTCTAATTTATATTCACTAAAAACTTTGATATAATTCCATGTATTTTGGCATCTATTACTGCTAATGGGCTTCCCTGGTGGCTCAGATGGTAAAGAATTTGCCTGTAATACAGGAGATCTGGGTTCGATCCCTGGATTGGGAAGATCCCCTGGAGATGGGAATGGCTACCCACTCTAGTATTCTTACTTGGAGAATCCCATGGACAGGGGAGCCTGGCAGGTTATAGTTTATGAGGTAACAAAGAGTCAGACACAACTGAGTGACTAACACTTTCATTACTGCTAAAAGTCTAGAAAATTTATTATCTTTGTGATTTTTTTAAATTTTGAATAAGGCTTGAAACTTCTAATCCAATTCTGAGAATATAAAGAAATACTATATTGTAAAAAAGATGAACAAGTGATATAGTATTATTAACTAAAGTACAGCTCATGTTCAAATTTCACAAAATTTTATGTTAATGTCCATTATTTGTTTCATACATTATTCAAGACTCCACACTGTATTTAATTGCATTGACCAGCTTCAGCCACATGCAATAAATTCTGGTAAATTCTCTTTTCACTTTTATTCTATTGCATTGCAAATATTTTCTAATTTTCCTCATTATGACTTCTTAGATACACCCATCATTTAAAAGTGGACATTTAATTTCCAAATACATGGAATTTTGTTTAAAGTACTTTTAATATTAATTTCTTATTTTTTATTCTTAATTATTAAGGATGAATTTAATGTTAATCTTCAAGAGTTTGATATTGAAACTCGAAGTAAAAATCTTAATTTACCTACTTAAAAAATAATTGTAATATAGAGTGGAACTGTATATACCTTGTTCTATATTTTCCAAATCTCTCATAAATGTATTATCGTACTTTCATAATTCAAAAAAATACAAATAAAAATGTTAAAAGAGTGTGGTACTGATACAAATCAATTGATATTTCATAAAGGTATCAAGGCAATTCAAAAGAAAAGGATAGCCTTTAAAAATGGTGCTGGCACCATTTATATGTGGTAAGAGCTGGGAAAACAGAGTATAAGGAAACACTTACCCTAACAAAACAACAGGACATCTAGATGGAAAAAAAAAAGAAACTTGACCCTTACCTCTCAAAAAAAGTTAAATTTAAGTGAATCACAGACTGTAGAGCTAAAAGTACAAAGCTTCTGGAAGAAAATCTTCTAGGAAAAAATATCTTCATGACCTTGGGTTAATAAAGATTGCTACTGCTAAGTCGCGTCAGTTGTGTCCGACTCTGTGCGACCCCACAGACGGCAGCCCACCAGGCTCCGCTGTCCCTGGGATTCTCCAAACAAGGCTACTGGAGTGGGGTGCCATTCCCTTCTCCGATGCATGAGAGTGAAAAGTGAAAGTGAAGTCGCTCAGTCGTGTCCGACTCTTAGCGACCCCATGGACCGCAGCCCACCAGGCTCCTCCGTCCATGGGATTTTCCAGGCAAGAGTACTGGAGTGGGGTGCCATTGCCTTCTCCGTAATAAAGATTACTTACAGCAGATAAGCTTGAATCAAAAAAGAAAAAAAATCAATAGATGGGACTTCATCAAATCTGAAACTTTCACTCTTCAAAAAATATCATTAAAGAATAAATGTGCAAGTCACTGATTGAGAGACAATATTTACAAAACTCATGTCTGATTGAACAGAGACTTCTGTCCAGAATATGTAAAGAACTCTTAGAACACAGTAACAAGAAGACAAACAACCTGATTTGTTTTTTTCAAATGAGCAAAAGATTTGAAGAGGCACTTGGCCAAAGAAGACATTTATGATGTCAAATAAGCACATGAAAAGATGTTCAACACAAGTCACTGGTGGTGGTGGTTTAGTCGCTCCAGTCGTGTCCAACTCTTTTGACCCCATGGACTGTAACCCAGCAGGCTCCTCTGTCCATGGGATTCTCCAGGCAAGAATACTGGAGTGGGTTGCCATTTCCTTCTCCAGGGGATCTTCCTGACCCAGGGATCGAACCCTGGTCTCTTGCATTGCAGGAAGATTCTTTACCAACCGAGCTATGAGGGAGGCCCCCACAAGTCATTAAGTGAACGAAAATCAAAGCATCATGAGATACCTCTACAACTCACTAAGATGACTAAAGTGTAAAAAGGCTGAGAAATTCAGTGTTGTTGAACATGTGGAGGAATTAGAACCCTCAGTCTACTTGTTACTGAAAATGCAAAGTGCTACACCCCATTTGGAAAATATCAATAGTTTGGCAGTTTCTTTTACAGTTCAATGTATACTTTTACATGGCTCAACAATTAAATTTCTAAGTATTTACTCAAAGAAAATGAAGACATATGTAAAGTCAAAGACTTTTTAATGAAACAATAAGGCCCTACTGTGTAGCACAGGGAAATATATTCAATATCCTGTGATAAACCATAATGGAAAAGAATATGAAAGATAATATAAACGTACAACTGAACCACTTTGTAGTACAGCAGAAATGAACACAACATTGTAAACCAATTGTTCTCCAGTAAATATATACATATATAAACATTTAAAGAAATACAGCCTTAAAAAGGACCTGTTCATGAAAAGTCATAGCAGTTTTATTCATAACAGTAAAAAAATTGGTAGCAAATCATATGCCCATCAACTGGTAAATTGGTAAACAAACAGTGTAGTATTATCAATACAGTGGAACAATACTCAGCAATTAAAAGAAACAAAAGACTACATAGATGAAACACAAAGCATTATGCTAAGTGAATGAATTCTTACAAAAAGGCTGCATACTTTAGGTTATATTTATATATAATAAAATTACAGAAAAGCAAAACAATCATTATAGAAAGCTGATTACTGGTTCCCAGAGTCTTAGGGTGAGGCAGGGAATTGACTACACAGAGGCGGTGGGAATACTTTTGGAGTGATGGAAATGTTCTCTATCTTAATTGTGGCGGTTGTTACAAGACTGTTTAAATTTGTCAAAACTCGACGTCAAATTGATGAACGCTGTTGTATGCAAATTCTAACTCAATGATGATTATGAGAAGAGAGGGGAAGAAGAGAAATTGAAGACTGAGTTTAGGCAAGTATTTTAAGAGTTTTGCTTAAAGGGATGATGACTCTTCCCCCTTAGTTGTCAAGGGAAGGAGGGTCAAGAGAAAATACTTTCATTTTTTAAGATGGAGGAGATAGTGGCATGTTTGTATGCTCAAAGGAATGGTGCAGGAGAAAACAAAAAAGTTGATAATGTAGAAGCAAGAGGGCAAAATCGCTGGAGTGATATCCTACAGAAAATCAAAGCGGGGGCCACTCATTTATGGTAACAGCAGGGAAGACAAAGCAGAAGGAAACACTAGCTTTTAAGGCAATGATGTCATGGGAGACACCTATGGGTGATCTCTCTTCTGTTACTTCAATTTTCACAGTGAAGTAGGAACCTGACGGTAAGAATGAGGGAGGAAGCGGGAAGCCGAGGAGAAACAAAATGGTATGAAACAGTCGAGGAGAATGGGAGAAGGAAGGGTCTAGAGACATCTAATATGACGGCCTGGCAACATTAAGGGCTCCTTTGAAGTCTGTGGGCACACATTCAAAGTCAGATCAGTCAGTGTGGTTGTATTTCTCCCCAGCCACACTTTGCAGCCTGGGTGCCGGTGCAGAGGAGAAGGAGGGCTGGATTTAACAAGAGTTGTATAGTTTTGCCTCATGTGAGGAGGCTGAGGGCATGTTCAAAGGAATGATTATCATGACTGGTCATGGGATTTAAGCTGGGTAAGTAGGGAAGTGAGGGCACCAGGGGATATGAAGGGTGGGAGAACTAATGGGTTATAAAAAGCCTTCAAGATATACAAACCACTTTGGTCAATGACGCACTTTTAGGAATTCATCCTTGAGAAACATTGAGGCAGATGCACAATGCCTGTAGGAACATTCATTTCAACCTTTTATGTAACAGTAAAAATTATACTGTCTATAATTATATAAATATTAATATAATATAAAAATTATATAAATATTAATTGAAAATTGGTTAAATAGATTGTGGCTCTACATTAAAAACAGTTTTGTGTGATTGTGTATTTATCTGTCAGGTAATATGTGAGGCTCTGCTATGGCTTTATCTGGAAACTGGACTAAGAAACTTATGTTCTGACATTTCAAATAACTGTTGTTTGTCCTTTCATTATTCTGATATCCATTTAAGTGAACTTCCTGGGATGATAAGTAACAATTGCAATTAATCCTTGCAGTGGTTTTTTTTATCACCTATAATGAGTCGTGGCAGAAGAGGCTCCGTAGGAATAACCTCACACCAAGCAGTTAAAACTGTATCCTGATGATGGTTGCTCACAGTATCTTCAGATGTTCTCTTACCTGCCTGTTCAGCTGAGTGTTGACCATTCTCCTAAATGTCACCAAGAGCATGTGGCGCAGGTGCTATTCAAATAATGGAAAGAGACCGAATTCCTATTCTTCTTAAGTCTATACTATCTATAGTATAAAATGTATACTTTACAGTGTGAAATAGCACACTGTGACATTTCTTCTGAAAATTTAAAGGAATAACTAACACTCTAAGCATGCATAGTATGTGGTCATAAATTAAAAATTTAAGAACACAAATGTAACAGACTGTATTATTATTCAAAATAACCTCCTTCCCTCCTGCCCAGCTGGTATTAAGCTTGCTCAATTTGCTTTAGCCAATTAAATGCAAAAAATGATCCTTTTCATTTGGAAGTTTTAACAGCCAATGGCATGTTCTCTTTCTCCTCTGAAACATCCTAAATAAGGGATTGTTCCTTCTACTGAGGTCTCGGGATGAAAATGAAATGATGCAGGCTGTAGGGACATATAAATAAGAAATGATCCTTTGTAGCAAAGGCACCGAGATGTTGAGGTTGTGTGTTTTGTAAAATTTAGTCCTAGCTGATTGTTATGATAAGCTAAACAAATTGAACATTATATTGGATGTATGTCCGCAATATGGAGTAGGGACTATGTTGATCCACAGCTGACTAGTAGATGTTATTCATGCATTCAATACTCATATTAATCAAATGTGGTAGGTGGTATTATCTCTAGATGATGGTCTAAGGAACTGAGGTGAAAAGTACTCTCACACAATGAATGTGACAATTCAGTTCTCTCTTCCTTAATTAAGGCTCACTCAATCCTCAACTCCTGTTCTTTCCACTCTATCCTGCTGTGCTTGGGATGAATGAGTTCAAAGTTTGTTACAGCTTTACACTAGATGGGCCTCGGTGACATATTCCAATCAGTTAGGGAAAGCTTTAGAAGGAGTTCTGCAACTGTAACCATGTGCAAAAAGAAAGGGCATGGTAGACTAGGACATTTCTGAGCAAAATAATACTCTCAGAAAAGTTCTAAGGCACGAGGATGATGGCTGGGTGATGAAGCACAGTGGACTTAGGAGATGATAGAAGGTCTCCAAACCTTAGTGTGTAAAGGGATGCAGGAAGCGAGCAGGTCTTGGTGAAGACCTCCTAGAAACAGGATGAAGGAAAGTCTTCAAAAAGAGTCATGAGGTTATTCCTTGTTAGAGCAGCCATAAATGGCTCTGCTCACAGCGGTAAGGGTCAATTCAAAGAGAATTCATTTGGATTTTTTTGGTGCATATTTTGGCTTTCATCTTCCTTATATGCAATGATGTGCTGTTATCACATCTGTGCAGAAGTGGGCCCCTGTGTCCCCACGGAGTCCATAGTTGGTAAGAAGTTGGAGTTCTCACCATCCTGGGAATCTCCACTCCGAGACTGAAAATTGTCTGTTGTCTGAAAATTAGCTGGCTGATGGATCATATAGTGGCAAAGATGGAAGAAAGTTAAACAAACTGCAAAAACGCCTTTTCAGAGGGACTGGAGGCAACTAAAAATTCTAAAGTCAATTCCGAACTCCTCTACCTTCTAAGGCTTCACAGACATGGGCTTTGGGTAATGGAGTTTTCAGAAGTCCATAATTTACCAGAAGCTAGTGAACTGCAGCTCCCCTGGAAACCATATTGCCCTGTTTGAACTCATACCAAGTAAGAAACTAACAGCCAGCTTCTCAGTCCATGTCCTTTTGAACCACTTCAAAGTCTGTTTTTACCTTGTTAAAGGCAGAAATGATTGTGGTTTCCATTGCATGACTCTAGGTAGAGGGAACAATTTGAGGTTGAAGAAAGAAGTAAACTGAAGGATAGAGGAGAATTGTTCTTTCCAAACCAATATGATCTCAATCATCTCTCTTTGTGATTGTAATTTACAGTGATACAAATGAAATATACCCTTGCACTTTCAACAGCTCACCTGAATCTCCTATTCATCCCATCACTATTAGTGAGAAACCAAATGTCATATGAAAGTAACTATCCTTAAGACCATAGATTATGTATACATTTCAGTATTTTCCATATTATCTTACAAAGAAAATATTTTTAGAATGAGAATAATAAACTATCCATCCTCTATGGGTCTGACAAGTGAGACTATAAATTAGAGGTTTTCTTTCTCATTAAAAGAACTGAACCCTTCCAAAATCTGCTTCATACCTACTTATATGTGTATTATATGCATATTTACAAACTTAAAAGAACTTTTTTAAATTGTTTTAAGGTTGCTCAGCTGTAAAGCATACCTGAAGAATTTGAGCACATGTTCACTTTTCTCTCAATTTGTGACAAGTTAGGTGAAGAAAGAAAAGATTCTTATTTTCTGGATGACAAAATTCTGGAAGTTCCATTTCATTCTGTTAGTTGCCTACACTCCCACACAGCCCCAAACTGATAAAATGATTAACCTCAAGGTAATATTTTATCCAAAAATATGGAAAATAAGAAAATTCTACTCTATGCTTTAACTTAAGTAGGAAGTGTTCCCCACAATGAATTAGGAACTCTGCTGAACACTTGGCTGGACAGATGATTGAGTCCATCCATGTAATTAGGCAGGAAAAACAGTTTCTCAGAAAAGTGGTTACTTCTTTACTCATGAGGTTTCTTTTGCCTTCTCCTGGTTTTCTGTGTGTCACTTGCTCTGAATTTCAATTTTGTTGTTTAAAAAAATAAGCTTTCTTGTTATTCCACTTTTTGCTGAAGCTTGCATCAGACCCTGATATTTTATGACAACTCAGGGTTGCCTCCGGTTGAGAATTTGCCTCCCAAGAGGTAATTTAAACCTAAACTGGTAAGTTCTTTAGGAGGAAGCACAGCTTAAAACACTATCCTTCAGCAAAGCTGGAGAAGCAAGGTGTAAGAGACACCTCAGGTGAGAGTCAAGGGCCCTTTTAATGGGTTATTGGGCACTTTTGTCTCTGGTTTAATTTGCAAACAGCCTCCACTCCTCTTCCTAGTGAATTCTGCCAAGTATAGGATAGCCCATAGGAAAGGAGAAGGGGTGGGTAGGGGGGAGATGGTATTACAAGGAGAGAAAAGGGACAGTCCAATTCAGAGCTTTTAGCTGGGGGTATGCATTTGAAAACTCGTTGACTTATAAAGGACCACCCAGTCAGAACACAGGAGATTAAGCATGACCAAGATCCCCTCAGATGGTCTTTCCATAACACCCTCCTCATAACAACTATACTGAAACTACGGCAGCTTTTGCAACTACAGGACCTCGATAAAGAGCTAGAGATTTTTATTGGTCCACAGGGCAGGGTATTAAAGAGAGTATGATCTTTTGCTCCTAAAATCTGATGTTATCTTTCTGGATAAATAACAAAAACTCTCCACAGGGCATAGCTGGGAAAAAGGAGAACCCCCCCCCCACCCATGCTTAAAAATTTGGGGAGGATGTGAGACTGTTTAACAGCCTAACTGATTCTTCCTGGTTAAAAAAAATACTGCTCTAGGGATCAGCACTGACGGGAATACTGTTCACATTTTTCGTGAGCTTACAGACTGAGTAACATGAATGGTGGGAACACAGGAGGAAAGGGAATGTCACATACTTTTGGCTATTAGTCTGGGCAAGGGTATTGGAGAGGTGTTAACAGGTGCAGAACTGGACTTCTGAAAGTAATTAAGGTACCATTTAGCAAATCCACTTCCACATCATGGCTTGGAGGGATGATGAGTGACCTGGAGGGGTACAACTTCTCATGCAAATTTTGAATATCAAGCAATGCAATCATATCTATAGAAATGATCATGCCCTGGGGTAGAGATGGTACTTTCTTAGCATTCCAAAAGCTTTCTTGACTGTCTGTTATTCGTTTTACAGATAACCTGCCTAGATTGGTTAACTGAAATACCTAGAACAGATAAACATGGTTAATAAACAATTAATCATGTGGTGTCCATAGTCATCCTGCCTCGGCATTTTATCCCTAAATCCAAACATTTTAAAGGTAGTGAAGTGTGTATGGCTTGAAGAGGCAACAATTACTTGTGTGAATGCAAGAGAATAATCAACAACTAAACATCATTGTTAGAAAGAAAGGTATACGTTAACCTGAGCTCAAATAACTTCCTTCTAAGCCATCAGTAACATGTTATCTAAGATTCTAAAGTGCTAAATTGGTCAGATAACAGACATGTTAAGATGTGAGATCCTCTGAACAATGGGAGAGAAAACTGAAGTGAAAATTGCAATCTCCACCCAAAAGGGACTTAAGTGAGACGAAGTGAAAATGTTTACAATGGCAGGAGAGTAAATGTGAAGACGATGACATTTATTAATAAAGATAACACTGGAGACCTAGGAAGGAAAAAGATGACAGGGGAAAGGGCTAGGAAAGCCAAAGTCATAAAGTTCCCCAGGGGTCTGGGCCTGGGGGTTGGGGAAGCTTAGAGGAGCTTATCAGAGTCAGCAGCAACCAAACGCTGAGTGGACAGTTGGTGTCAAGGCAGCGGCAGCAGGTGTTTTTCGGGAAGAAGAATGGTGTGGTGATAGTCACAGGAAAATATTGTGACCTGCAGACAAGAGCTGTGTTTCATTGACAGCTGGGCAAGAACGCACACAAACGGTCAGGGCAAACACAGAGGCTGTGTCCAAAAGCTGGAGGTTTGGTGGATGGATGGGGGGGGAGAAATCGAGAGACACAGAGATGCTAAAAACAATGTCTCTTACAGAAGTGTCTATAAGGTAACCAAGACTATTGACTGGGAGGAATAAAACATAGGCAAAGAATGGGAAATAATTGCTACCATGTAGTTAAAGGCATGAGATCTAACATTAGACTGCTTGGGTTCAGATCTTCCCTGTCATCTGGACAAGTTACTGATAACCTCTCTGGCCTTCAGTCTCCTTACCACCTGTAAGGTAGGAACAGCAGTAGCATCTTACAGGGTTGTTATGAAGATTACATGAGTTAATATGACTTAAAAACTTAGAATATTGCCTCATACACAGGAATATCAATAAACGTTAGCAGCTACTGTAATATGCCATGGTCAATTTCTCTAAGTGGCCTTAAGCCATGTATGGTACTTTTGGCATGCTTTTCCATCCTTCCAGATTATCCATAAGACAATTTTATGGTGGCTGGGTAGCATATATGTTGTCATCACATAAAGATTCCAACTGTCCACTTTAAGGGCAGTTTACAGGGTGGCTTAAATAAGGGCTAAGTGAAGGACAAATGGCAATATTCTGTGAGGTTTATGACTGCTTACTCCTATACACTGAGCTTCAGTTTCTTATCTGCATAATGGGTGTATTATATATGCAGTGGTTTCTGTGAGATCAGCTGTGAAAGTGCCTGAAACAATGCCTGGAATAGAGCAAGTTTCAGTAAAAGTTTGCTGAGTGTGACTCTGCCTTGCAATGTTGGTGATGAGGCACAGGTATGAAACATTCTCATCTGGGGAGAGAGATCCCAACAGTTCTCACAGCTGTTGGGAGAGGCCTTGGGTTTAGCTTCTCTTGTCAGAGCCTAGGGGAATTGATCTTTTAGGTCAGAAAGGAAATTGACATTCATCAGTTCCAGCTGATTCCAGGTGTGAACAGAAGAAAAATTACAGCCAGTTTCTAAAATGGGTGGGTCGTGATGGGAGTACATGAATAACTCTCCCCTATGGCTTTTCCTCTACAAAGGAAGGGACCTAAAGGAAAAGGAGCAAAAAGAAGTGGGTAACTATAGACACGAGAGATCCTGATGCTAGAGCGGGAAGAAATGTTTGCTCTTCTTCTCCACAGGACACGGGCTGACCTCCTACGGCTGTGACCACCTCTCTGGGTCCTTCACATGGGTGAGACCTCCGGGTGAATCTGGTTGAAAACATGCTCTCCCAAAGAGGTTCCTGGGAAGAGTCACTCCCCAGTCAGATCCTTTAGTCCTATGGGCCTCATAGCTAATAGACTCTCTGCTTTGCATACCCCAAGTCCTACTTTTACTGGAGCTCCAGGAAAGAAAAGGCAGGAAACTGAACAGGCGGTGATTTTGCGCTTTCATGAACGTTCAGTTCTTCATCACCACCAAGAACAGAAAATAAGCTACTAGTCTTTACTTCCATTATTGCAGAAACAACCTTTCAGAAGAGCATGGAAGAGCCAGGCTCCCAAACAGCTGACTGCAGGGACAAGTTCTGGGCGGGGCCTTCTTCAGAAATCCTTCCCTCTTCCTTCCCATCCGCTCTGCCAGGGCTGACTTGGAAGCCCCAAGGGCAGTTTCCAATATATGTCTTACAACATCCAGCTCCCACCCCAGCAATCATTTATTAGAAAGAGGTTTTATGATACAAATTTGATAATCTCCCATGCACACTGACACTGTTCTAATTGAAGTTGTAAGCCCATGAAATTCAAGCCCTTTGTCTTCGCGAAGGCCACAAGGTTTAAAAAGATACTATTGTCCTCCCTAACACCCACTACATTGTCACCAGGGACTGATTAAACAGAGTCCTGAATCGAAACAGTGCGGATTTTGTCTAGGTCCTTTTCAGGCCTGACAATGCCCTTTTCAGTTCCCAAGACAAAAGGAGGTTTAAGGATAGAGATTCTTCTAAGATAACTGCATCCATATGGAAGACAAGGTGGCCAGCAGCTGAGACCCAAACACCCCTCTCCCTTCCCCCTCTGCCCTCCGGTCTCTCCCCACCCCCAAAATCCCAGGTGATAACAGGACCTCAGCTATCCATCCTCCTGCCACCTCCTCCTCCTTTTCCTCCTGGGACAAGAAAGCTAAAACCCCCAAAAGGGTCAATGCCTACTTCTCACAGGCCTCATCGAGTCCTTGCTCCCGCCCCTGGATCTGATGCCCCCAAACTGCTCTTTAAACTCGAATCTTCACTGGGCGCCAGAGAGAAAGGTCCTCACTTCTTCTCCGACAGAGTGAACACTGCACTTCATGGGAGGCCCTGCGACTACGGATACCGAGGGATGTCCAACGAAGAACAGTTACAAACCCGACCGAGTAGAACCCTACATCCCGCCCCGGGCGGCCCGCTGGGGCCGTGGGTGAAACGGGATGAACCAGCGGGCCCCACCCCTGTGTCAGGCCCCCAGAGCTCTCCAGGGCTGGCCTCCCTCAGCGGGCGGCCCTGAGCTGCGTCATTCCCCACCACACTACCCGCTCCCCGTCCCACCCTGACCAGGTGTCACGCCAAGAAGAGGCGGAAAATCACAGCTGCCCAGTGAGGCGCTCGCAGGCGTAACTGGGGGTTCCCCGCGTGGTCCTCGGGTCCCCGAAACGAACCGCCCGCAGCGCGCTCAACCCGGGTCCCGCTGGCATTCCCCGAGCCTTTATGGAGAAGCTCATTATGCCCTCTCTTTGTGCCCTGTCGTGGCCGACTCGGTTGACTTTCGGAGTTAGAAGCTCCAGCGGCTCCGGGGCCTCCCTCTCACTTTGGGAGCAGAGCCACCACCCGCACTAATAGGCCCCCCAGAGGTGCCTCTGCTCCCCCCTCTTCTCTCCCTGCCTCCTATTTCTTCCTAAAGGCGTGTGGCGACTGCTCTGCCCTTCTACCCAGCTCGGAGTGGGCCTTAACTTGGCCTGTGAGGAGTGGCCCGGCGCCCCAAACTCCGGATCGGGAAAGCACGGTTCCCACCTCGGTTCCCGGAAGACACGCAAAAAGGGAACCCAATCCTACACATTTTATTCTCGCACCAAAAAGAGGAAAAATATTCTATTTCTTTTAAAATAAGTTGCTTCCCATACAAATAGCTATTTTAAAATGTACAAATAAGGTTCAAGCAATAAAATCTAGCTCTGGATCTGGCGGTCGAGGGAAGGGGAGACGGGGTGTCTTGGCCAAAGTTCCAGGAGTACCGGCCGGTGGGGGCGCCGGAGAGGACCCCCGCGCCGAAGGAGGTGGGGCGGCGGACGCGCTCCAGGTCTCCGGCTCCAGCCCGGCTCCGGCCGCATAGCTCACTCCAAGTCCGGCGGAGCCCCAGGTGCCCGCGCCCCTCGGCTGCCTCACCAGTTCCAGGAGACCAGGGCGGGGGGCGCTAAGTGCTGGTAGGCGGGGAAGAGGCCGAAAGCCGAGCCAGGCCCGAAGGTGGCGTAGCCTGGCACAGGGCAGGCAGCGGCCGGCGGCGCGGCGCTCTTGTCCCGGGCGGCGGCCGTGCCCCCCTCGGCGCTGCCGCCGCACGGCTGCCCATCGCGAACCAGCACGGGCACCACCACGCGGCGCAACAGGCCTGGCGCGGCGCGCACCTCGGCAGCCGCTGCCAGGTCGGGCGCCTCGGCGACTCCCGGCGCGCGCGCGCGCTTCAGCTTGTAGCGGTGGTTCTGGAACCAGATTTTGACCTGAGTGGGCGTGAGGCGCAGCACGCGCGCCAGCTGCTCGCGCTCGGGCGCCGACAGGTAACGCTGCTGCCGGAAGCGCCGCTCCAACTCCAGCGTCTGCGCCTTGGAGAACAGCACCCGCCGCTTCTTCCTCTTCTCGGCGTCCGAGCCTGGAGACGCAGGCCGAGCGGACGGCCGCTGCGACGGGTCCCTCGGGCTGCCCTCTGGGCTGCTCTCGTCCGAGGCTAGGGGCGCAAAGGAGACACGGCCCTGTGAGACGCCGGCGGGCGCCGACCCACGAGCGGGAGGGCGCCCCCACTCGCCCGCGGCTTTCGGGATGAGGCCGTTTCCTTCCCTGGACCCGGATCTGGACACCCACCTCTCTGAATCCGACGACCTTTTAGACCACAGCCCGGAACTGCGCCTCCAAAGAAACCCACCCCGGGGGTCTGTTAAAGCCAATCCGTCCTGGTCGCCGCGCCGGCAGACGAATTCATGGAAGCTGCCTCACCAAAACGGGCCACTTTGAGGTCGACTGCACTACGGTTTGCCGACGTTTGCAAAGCCCTGAATCCAGGCTTGCCAATACTGCTCATCCCAAACCGAGGCCAGAAGAACGTGGCCACTGTTTCAGGCATTTAAGCGCGGCGTCTTAAATATTTAAATATTCTGACCCCTAGAAACGGAAACCCAAATCCCGAGCGTTAGCGCCAGGCCCAGGGAACTGCTCTCAAGATATGCCAACTGGCATAGGGATTTCAGGAGGACAGAGTCTGTGTGGGTCCAACACTGAGGAAATCCAGACCTTGGGCCGGGGTTTCCGCTTCCCATCCCCGCACGAGCCGGGGACTTGATTCTGAGCCCGCTCACGTCCCCCGCCTCCACCCCCGCCGCTGTCCTCTGCTCACTCACAAGGGTAGTGGCCGCGCTCGGATTCCAGCCAGGTGGCGCAGGGGCCGGGCGCGGGGGCGCGTAGCTCCGGCTCCCTCCTCCGAAGGTGCTGCGCATCCTGCTCCGGTAAATCCAGGAGCCTGCGCACGGTGAAGCTGAGGCGTCCGGAGGTGGCCATGGCCGAGCAGGGCAAAGAGGCGGGGGCAGGGCAGACCTGGAACCGAGGGGCGGCCCGGGACGCCGCTCCTATGGGTGGGCGTGAGAGGCGCACGCCATGAACTGGCTGCCGAGCTATTAGCGCGTTTACCGTGGAATCCCAGTTTATATAAACACCTCTTCCCACCCGGGACGCTTTGAAAGCCGAGGTCCGGGTGTCCCGGGTGTTAAGTACCTGAATGAGTACTGGACCAAAGCCCCGGCGAGCCCGGAAGGTGCCACCTCCGCCCCCCGCCCCGCCCAGTCCCCCGCCCCTCGGGCACCCCGTTACCTCCCAGAGGCGGCAGGAAGCTGCCCTCCGCATTAGTGATTCTGTCTGATTAGCCCCAAGTGGGGACAGATAATGGGGATTGTTACCAAAGAATAACATCTTGGGTGGCGAGCGGTGGCCCCCGCCCACCGGTCCCGGGTTCCTCCTCCTCCAGGGCTGTCATCCAGCCTGGCCCCGCGGGAGCGCCGGGAAGGGTGGGGGCGACATGGGTGGGTTTATGAGCACCCAGGAATTTATTCCTTGTTTGCTTTATTCCTCGAGCTTGTTTGCTGGAGTGTTCGTTTCCCGCAATTATCCGGAAAGTGATTTACAAGGCGGCGTTGAACACTGGCGCGCTCTCTTGCTCTTTTTGGCTGGGCTCCTCTAAGGATTCAGAGGCGAGAAGTTGCAGGCGGGCGCAGAGGAGAGGCCTGGCCCCGCCAGCATCTGTGCAGAGAGTTTCGAAGACGGATAGAAATCTCCCACACCCCAAGCGTCCCCAACTTCAGGGGTGCTCGGGAAGGGCTGGGAGCATCCGCGGAGCCCCAGCTCAGCGCAGGTTGCCCCAGGCCAGCAAAATGGAGGCGGAATCAGGCCAAACTGCTTTCCTACGAAGGATTAGGCTCGTTTTCCCACTCTGCCCGGTGGCTGGCCCAGGCCCACTCTAGGCCTCACGGGCGGTGGCGTTTCTAAGGGCGCCCCAGGAGGGCGTTGCTGCCTCCTTGGCGTCTGGGCACCGCCTGGGCTCCGTAGCCTCAACGTCAGGCCGGGGGCTGGAGGTGCGTCCTCTGCCCCAGAGCAGGCCTCGGGGGGGCTCGGGCTTTCCGCTCCACCAAAGCTGCCAGGCCTGGTCTGATAAGGGACCAATTGCAGGAGTTAGGAGTGCGCCTGCCGGGCTGAAAAGATGGCCTGCTGGGGTTTCCCGACATCATCTCGTTCCCTACCCGAGGAAATGGTCGGGTAGAAAGAAGGTGCAAGGAGCCGGACACGTTTTCTTGGCCCATGGTTTCACGGTAGCCGCGCTTCAGGCAAGGGCCCAGCAAGCGCGCTCTCAGAAGCCTCTCCTTCTGCAGCCAGTGGATAGGGTTGTGGGTTCTTAAATTTCGGTGCGAGCCGGCTCCCGTGCAGTTGTGGCCGCCCCACCCGGCCCGGCGCACCCTCCCCAGCAGCTTCCCTGTCAAGCGTGCCCGAGGCGCCCGGGACTGTGCGGCGCGCTGGGTGGTCGGGCGGAGGCAACCCCAATACAGGCCAACTGCTAGGCCGCGGACAAAGGGGAAATGGAGCTCGACGCCCCGGACCTGTTGGAAGCATTTGTTCCAGTCAAGATTTTGCATTTGTTCAGTCCGAAATAATGCGTGATTGACGCCTGCTCACAATTCGCTTTAGCGCGCCGGGATAAATCGGAGCTTGTCCTGTGTTGTCATGGTTTTCAATGGGGTTCAATGGGATTGGGAGCACGATCCACTCTGCTGGCAGTCTCTCCGAGGTCTCGGCAATAGATTTATTAGTTATGTCTTTTTAAAGAAGATTAAATTGAAATGACTTGACTGTCCCCTCCGAGCTAGGGCGGAGGAGGGAGCTGGGGGTAGAGAGTGGCAGAAGCCAGAAAGCCTGCACACACAGTGCCCAGCACCTAAGCTCCACACCCTAGAGGTTGGGCAGGTCATAGGCTGACCCAGGGCCGCGTGGCCTTCTCTCTGGCTGGCGCCCGATGCCTAGCAACCTCTGTCAGCCCTTCTCCTGGGAGAGGTGGAAGGAAGGTACCGACAAAGACTGTCCTAGGCCAGTATTAGGACAGACTCCCAAATTCGAGTCTGAACTTGGAGGCTGTGTCAGGTGGAAGAAGCCCTGATCTGGAAGTCAACTGGCATCCCAGCTCCGTCCCTAGCGAGCTTTAATCACCTCAGCACTCTGAGACTCTTTTCTCTTCCGAAACAGAATAGATTTAGTAATTTCTAAGGACCCTATCAGTTTTATCATTACATAGCTCTTGAATTTTTCTAAAACCATCTTCATCGCATTAACCAGCAGACTTTGGTCTTCCCACCCTTCTAGACCTCTCATCCCTAGGATCCTGGTCCCACATTTTCCAGAATGTTCTAGAAGAGGATGTGACATCTTTTGAGTTTCCCGAGGGGGCTCCACAAGCGTGGGGAGGGGTAGGTAGATAACAATTTTGCCAAGAGAACCAAGTCAAGAGAAGCAAAAGAAGCGTCTTTCCTGGAGTGACTGACCTCTCTTAGCCTTTTAATCTATTTAACATCCTAAGCCCACACTGACGTGTAGAAATAAGCAAATGGCACTCTTCAGTTCTTAAGAGCTCTTCAGCATCAAATATTTGCTTTTACTCTTAGTGTTTGGCTCCCAAAGAGGAGATACATCCCCCATCTAGCAATTGTGCTTTAGGAAGGACCTAGCTCTGGGATTAGCTCCAAATATTACTTCTAGCCTCATCTCCCCTGATCTGGGAATAGTGTTCCTGGGCCCCAGTCTATGTTTTGAATACCCCAAGGAAACTGTGTACCTCCTGGTTCTGGAAAGCACTGTAACTTCCCTACCTCATCGTGGATTCTGCACTAGTCCAGTCCTCCTTTCAGCTCTTCTCTTGAACTTTAACTAAATTATCTCCAAGAGCCAGAGCCCAATGACTCCAGGAGATAGTTCCACTTACACTGTGCCTTCTGAAGAAATGCAGAAAAGAAGAGGGAGAGCCAAAATTATTAGACGCAGGTGCTTTTTGAAATTGCCTCTTTGCATCAGATAAGCTCAAAGACATAGGAGGAGAAAATAATTTTGATATTGGGTCATTAGAAAAAGGGTCGTCATGATATTAAGTTTTATACATATTAGAAATATCCTAGAAATCACTGATAAACAAGTGACTGGCTATTCTTTTCCAGTTTTAAAATATTCTTCGGTGCTCTGGACACTTGAACTTTGAAACTCAACATAGCTTGTGAATATTATTATTTAATTAGATACGTATTTGTTTCCCTGTAATTGAAAGTAGTACATCTCAATCCCAGTAAGAGTTTTTAACCTTAAAGCATCTGTGCTATACTGAGTATACTTAAGCAGTCTGCACTAATCACCCTTTCAAAACTATTAGCCAAGATGGTCATCACCACTGCATGCTTGAGAATTTAAGACTAGAAAATTCTGAAATAAAACTAAAGTATCTTGATTTTTTTAAAAAAAAAATGATTGCATCTATATCTTGCATTCTGCTTTTAAATCCTTCCATTTTGGTTAAGTGTTTCACAAAATCCTGCAAATCTATACAGTCTTGAAAAGAGGCAACATTGCAAATTCCTCTTGATAGATGGAGGGCCCTCAACTGCCAGGACATTTTTCTTTGCCTCATAGCAACTGCTCTCCCCTTTTTATCAGTATTCTGGTTAAAACAGCAAAAGGAAAATAAAAATGGGCTTTTGACATTTCCAAGAAGAAGTGAATGATCTTCATCAGCCTTAGGATGGAAAGAAAAGGCAGCATTTAGAATCAGACCTCTTTGCCTTTCCTTCTAAAAACTACTTGCCATGAATAAGTAAACATTTCCCTTTTAATGGCTAATAATCAATTGCTTGGCGGTGGTCCAGGCCTAGCTGCAATTCTTTCTTAGTTGTGCTGATGATATATACACATGGGACAAGGAACAGCAATTACTTTCAGATTGGGAATTTAGTACATCTTTGAAATGGGCTTTAGATTTTATTGTTTAATGTTAAATGACAAGATTTGAAAGATCCCACCTTAAATTCCTTAAAATATTGACTTTACATGGACTTTTTGTTGTTGTGCTTGATCATTAGAAGAAAAGTTTTTCTCTCCAAATATGTTTATCTAATTGTTTAGTTATATACATGCAAAAAATGTAGGGGGTAAAATGGCTCAATGAATTAAAAAGTAAATGTCTTTCATTATAGTCTCCATTTCCTAAAGAGCCAGTAAATAACTTTTTTATTTTTAAACTAGTTTATTAAGTATGTGGTCTTTCTGATGCTTTTCCATTGTATAAGAAAGGCTGTGATAGTATGGAGTGTAAATTATCAGAATAAAAATAATACTACATTTTGTGGAGGGTGCTAACTCTTATTTGTCCAGAGCTAAACTGCTCAATTTTATCTAATCTTTTCTTTTTAAAAAGGTAACAACTTAGAATCCTTTGTTTGACTGATATAGATGTAATTTATATCATATGAACTCTTATTGTGTTTAAAGGTCTAGGTCCTAAGTCACACTTAATGTCACACCCAGCCACTGACAGAGTGGGCTGACCCAGGAACATATTTTATAATACTTGCCCTGGTACATCACAGAGAGGCTGCCTACAGAGCATGCACATAACCACCAGCGCTTCAAGTCAGTTGTTATTATTTTTCCATAAGTTACCCAAGCAATTATGAGGTCTTTTAAAATATACCTTTACTTTGTCTGATATTAGGGATTTTTAAAGGGTTGCATTATTACGATGAGATACTATTTGTCTGATTTGACAGCAATTCAAACTCTAAACCAGTTATTATTCTGGGAGAGTATTTGTTAATACTTGCTGAAAACAAGGACCACAGTCTCTCAGAATCAAATATTCCATTTTCTCATCAGTGATGAGGATAGCATTAGTAATATAATGTAACTTCATGTTTTATACATTTGAGAATATTTACAATGTGCCCTCACCCTTGTTATCACAGGACAGATTACCTAGAAGAAAAGCTTAAGGAGAAACTTGAAGGCAGATAGACTGTGATATCCCTAGAATTGAAGAAATTAGGGAGGAGAATGAAGAGGACCTAAAGAGGAGAAAGAGACTCTATTATAATAGAAGGTATTAGAAAAGAATGATTCAATGGTGAAAGAGAAAGAGAGCCTGTGCTAGCTTAGAGCTATAGGTTCAATTTGATCTCATCAGCTCAAAGAGAAAAAAAAAATGCCCGAGTCAGAAAGTTCCAGTCAATAGTGGCTTCTATTATATATTCTCCCTCAAAGTCTTTATATTTCTAAAAATTAATGACAACAGCTTCCAGTCGTGAGATAAATAAATCCTGAGGATGTAATGTGTAACATGAAGACTATAGTTAATGGTACTGTTTTGTATATTTGAGAGTTGCTAAGAGAACAGCTCTTGAAAGTTCTTATCTCAAGAAAACCAAATCTGTAACTAAGTGTAGTGATGACTGTTAACTAAACTTATTCTGGTAGTCATTTTGCAATATATCAAACCATTACATTATACACCTAACACTAATACAGTGTTATATGTCAATCATATATTTTTAAAAATGACAATAGATAAATGTCAGCTTTTAAAGCATTTCAAGCTTTTCCAGATTTGATTTAGCTTACTTTGAAATGTTCCTTTGGAAAAATCTTTTTCCCTTTTCTAAAAGGAGGCAAAAGCGCACAACAGGAGCGTGAAATGACAACCGCACAGGAATTTCCTCACAAAAAAAGGAAAAGAGCTATATATGTTTACTGCAGTCTCTGGAACTCCCTTAGCCAGCAAAGGTGGCAGTCTTTGTATTCTTGATTAAATGGGTATTTGCACTGGAGTCAGATACCACACAAAGGAAACAAAACAAAATAAAAATGTCCTTCGTGTTCTGTTTTTCAATCATTTGTGTGAAGGAGGTTCTTGGCCTTTATCACTGTCAGTGAAAAGTTCTTCATTGGAAGGAGACATTCCACTCACCCTGCTTCTTGTGCACAGGGAGCTTACCATGGAAACTACCTCTGGAGCCATCAGACAAATATATAAATGACAAAGCTCAACACTGGGCATTTTAGGTTTGGCTTTATTTCAACAACAGGATATGAGGAAGGGTGCCTGGAATTTCTTGAGAAACTTATTGTTCTAATTTATCTTGCTCTGAATCTTAAAACTCATGAATTGTACTTATTCAAGTTAGGAAATAACTCAGAAGTGACTTTATCTAAGGGATTCTAATACTAAATATGTATGCTGTGTATTTAATATAACTATGTATAGTAAAGCTGCATTTTTTAGGTGATTTTTTTAATGACAGCTTGCATATCCCCAAGATAGGAAATTTAATATATGTTTATATTTTTAGTTGCTTATGACCTTTAATTAGCTGAAAGAAAAAAAATGTATCCTGCTGAATGAGTTTTTTGTTGGTTGGCTTAATAAGATCTATACTAAACTGTTGTTGACTTATCCTTAAAATATAACATTTTGCTTTACAACAGTAACCTGAAGAAATTTAAGAGTGCTTCACAAAACTTGTGTTGTGTTTTTCTCCATTCCATCTGCGTGTCAAGTTCTCATTTAATTTAAAGTTTCCATAAATTTGTGTCCAGTTTCCCTCAGTCCATGGTCATATGAACCAACTGTAAAGACCACCTGTGGCTGACAGTGTGTTTCTGTTCTTGTTTTCCTTACCAGCTCCTCACATCAAGGCAGCTCACAAAAACTAGACTGATATATATTCTTGGACGGCTATGGCATCAGGACCTGCATACATATGTTTGGATATGTAACTGGAATTCAGTTCTGTCCTTAGGCAATGGAGCACGGGTGTGTATAGGTGGTTTGTGGTGTAAGAAAGAAATGGGTGGCTACACACTGGATTTTAGTTGTCCTTTGGCTTTGTCTGCTTAAAAAAAAAAAAAAAGAAATAAAAAAACCTTTTCTTCCTTAAGGCAAAGGATTGGTCTGTAAAGCAAATTTAGAGGGGGGAAATCAAGGAAATAATAATATGTATGCCTACCAGCTACACATTCTATTTCTTACTTATTATTAAAAGGACTATTAAAAGTGATGAACTTTGTGAAAGCTCAGGTGCCAGAATGCAGAGGTTTATACAGTACAATTGATAGGTTATCTCTGGTGAATTTAGTCCTCTGGTTCTTTCTATAATAAAAGATAAAGCCACTCAGGTCTCAGGAATTATCATCTTAATCATTTCTTTTATAGAACCATTAGGTAAAATACATGAGTATCTCTTTTTATCACATACACTCATTTCTCCACTACTGAGATTTTCTATTACGCAAATCCTAGAGAAGCCAAATCCTAGAGATTTTCTATTATTCAAGTCCTAGTGGGCTCCTGATTCCCCCAACAACTGATTGGTCGCAAGAACATTCCCAAAGGGCAGGCAGCACAGAGCGGGAAGCTGCCAGTGTCTCAAAAGGGAATGGAGATGTTTGCCTTGAATGGAGGTGGGAGCAACTGGGTGAAAGGAAGAGAAAGTGAGGAAAGAGAACCAGAGAGCGTCTGTATCAGCTTGGTGATCACCCATCTCCATCCAGCCCTGGCTTTTATCAACTGGAGGTGGGTAAAGGGCCAGCCAGTGGCAGGGAGTGGGTTTTACCACCTCTGGAGCAGCACACAGAGGAGAAAAGAGTGGTTTTGTTCAGATGCCAATTAAGGGACCAGAAGGCCCGCAGCATTTCAAAAGTCCTTGTAGGGAACAGAGACTAATTTCCAGGAATCCTTTGTGATTTGTTTTTAGCAGCATCTCTCAGTGGCCAGCAGAGTGTTATTTCATCTTGTCTAAGTTGTATTTGTTTCCAAACTGCTTAACAATGCTAATTGGGGGTACAGACACTCTTTGCAAGTTGCATTTTTTGAAAAAGATAACTCACCCTAGCAATGAACATAGATTGAAAACCAGTTAAAAGCCTGTGAGAACAAATGGGTCTTAAATCGAGGCTAGAACAAAGGGAAGGTGGGGGCACATCCCCTAATGTCAACAGGCAGAAAGCCACACGTGCATAATGGCCATGGGAGGACCACCCACGGGGATCTGAGTCACTTCCGGAGACAGACAGGGACCTAGAGCCCGGGCCAGGCCAGCTACCCGGAGTTCTGCTCAGGAGGCACCAGGGCAGCCGGGATTATCTTATTCCTGTTTCATGCCCTGCGTGTATCCACAGCCCGTTTTCTTCCTCCAAATATATCCCAGAGGCAGGAGGGGGACGCTCTGGCAGCTGTGGGCAGCAGCCACGCTGGTGGTGACCCAGAGGTTGTTAATGAGAGTGAGTGAGCACTAGTTGCAGTCAGCTGAGTTACGCAAGTTGATAACCCTCTGCACTGCCCAAGCAAAGGCTGCCCACCCAGTCAGCCTTATTATCATGCATGGCCCTCATGAGGAAGAGATTTTGCTAAAGTTGTAGTCCACAAAAATACGGTTTCATTCCAATCCCAAAGAAGGGCTGTGCCAAGGAACGTTCAAACTACCTGACAACTGTGCTCATTTCTTATGCCAATAAAGTTATGCTCAAAGTCCTCAAGCCAGGCTTCAGCAGTACATGAACTGAGAACTTCCAGAAGTACAAGCTAGGTTAAGAAAAGGCAGGAGAACCAGAGATCAAATTGCCAGCATTTGTTGGATCACAGAGAAAGCAAAGGAATTCCAGAAAAAACATCTTCCGCTTCATTTACTACGCTAAAGCCTTTGACTGCGTGGATCACAACAAGCTGTGGAAAATTCTTAGAGAGATAAGAGTACCAGATTATCTTACCTGTCTTCTGAGAAACCGTATGCACCTCAAAAGCAATAGTTAGAACTGGCACGGGAAAACAGACTGGTTCAAAATTGGGAAAGGAGTACCACAAGGTACTCCTTCTATATTGTCACCTTGCTTATTTAACTTATATGCAAAGTACATCATGTGAAATGTTGGGCTGGATGAATCACAAACTGGAACCAAGATTGCCAGGAGAAATATCAACAACCTCAGACATGCAGATGATACCATTCTAATGGCAGAAGGTAAAGAGGAACTAAAGAGCCTCTTGCTGAAGGTGAAAGAGGAGAGTGAAAAATCTGGCTTAAATCTCAACACTCAAAAAACTAAGATCACAGCATCCGGTCCCATCATTTCATGGCAAATAGAAGGAGAAAAAGTAGAAGCAGTGACAGATTTTCTTTCCTTGGGCTTTCTTTTAATGACCACAGCCATGAAATTAAGATGCTTGCTCCTTGGAAGGAAAGCTCTGACAAACTTAGACAAGCATTTAACATGGCAAGTGTATTAAAAACCAAAGTCATCACTTTGCTGACAAAGTCCATATAGTGAAAGCTATGGTTTGTCCAGTAGTCATGGACATGTGTGAGCTGGACCATAAAGAGGGCTGAGTGCCCAAGAATTGATGCTTTCAAACTGTGGTGCTGGCGAAGACTCTTGAGAGTCCCTTGGACTGTATGGAGATCAAACCAGTCAATTCTAAAGGAAATCAACCCTGAATATTCACTGGAGGGACTGATACTAAAGTTGAAGCTCCAACACTTTGGCCACCGGATGCGAAGAGCTGACTCATAGGAAAAGATGCTGATGCTGGGAAAGAATGAAGGCAAAAGAAGAGGGCGGCAGAGGATGAGATGGTTAGATAGCATCACCAACTCAATGAACATGAATCTGAGCAAACTCCAGGTGATAGTGAAGGACAGAGGAGCCTGGCACGATGCAGTCCATGTGGTCACAAAGAGTCAGACATGACTGGGTGACTAAACAATAACAATAATTATGTCATAAGCACCAGGCACTGAGCTAGTGCTGAGGCTGATGTGGTCAAGCATAAGGCCTAGTGCAGAAGACACAACTTGATTTTTCTTTCCAACATGCACCAGAGGTGGGGATCAGAGAGACAGATCAAACCTGGGTTTGAAGTCTGGCTCTCCCAGTAATACCTGAGTGACCCAGGCCAAGCTTTATAATTTCTTGGAGCTTCACTTTCCTCACCTGTAAAAGGGAGATGACCATTTCCATAGGCATTGAGATGACCTAGATATTTTGTGTGAAGTGCCTGGCACAGCGCTTATCACAGTTAGTAGGTGCTCAGTTAAGGGCGGTGGTGTTGCCGTGATAATAACGAATTGTAGGGAGGAGGGATTCCTGTGGAAAGGCTGCATTTTAGCCTCATATAGCCAACGGGGAGCTTGGCTATACGTTTAGGATCATCAGTCACAGAGCTGACGTGAACTTTATCCAGTTCACAGAAGAAGAAACTAAGGCACAGAGAGAGATAGGGTGACTTGCCCAGCGTCTCCCAGAGTCTGGCTTGGAGCCAATTTTCCTCATCTAGGGTTCTTTCTACTTCAGCACATCCTGCATTACTAGTCCCTGAAGTAGCTTTTCTTCTCCTAACAGAGTTAGGAAAAAGCCGCATAGAGTAGAGATTTCCTTAAACTTGGCAGCATTACCCAGACCCTCCAGTTTCAGATTTTCAGGCTCAGGTCTGCTTGCTGCTATTGCTCTCAGATCTCCGCTCGAGATGCAAAGGCTCTCATTGTACTTAATGGAAGGATAGAGGCTTGCCTTCTATCCTTAGAGTCCTAATGTTTTCATTTCTGGGTGCTTCTGTAGCTGCTTCAGGTGTATTTCCCCCAGTCTTTAGGCTTCATTCTTCCTGGTGTGTGAATCCCTGAAGTAGCATTTGAGTCCTCTCAATTCAGCCCAAGCATCTTGCAGTAAAAATTCTCTCTCTTCAACACATATGAAACACCATGAAAGAACAGGATCAGATGGATCAGAAACAAATGCGTTTGGCAGGAGAGGAACCAGAAACAGGGCAAATGTTGACTGCTTTAAGAAAGCAAGGGGAAATGCATTAAGATTTTTTTTTTAAAGGGGGCACTGCATAGAATTCTTCTACCCAGAAAAATGGAGGAGAAAAGGGTGCTTCGCAGCAAGGCTGCTCCTCTCACATCAGGACCCCTGATTTCCCTGCAGGGCTTCGAGTGAGAGTGCTGGAAGAAAGGTGTGCGTGGGACTGCGTAGGTCCTGCCTTCCACATCTCCGGCTGCCTTCCAGAGGCTGGGCAGTCCCCCTCCACTCTGCAGGGAGGAGGGGGCTAGCTCCAGAGTCCTCAAAACCTAGGCCACCACACCCCAGGCTGTATGTCCTCTTGCCTTCTTTTCTTTCCCAGACTCCTTTAGCTCTTACAGTCAGCACCATCTGCTTATCCTCTTAATTGCTTTCTGAACATTTCAAAGTGCTCATTTCATCTCCCTAATTTGACTGTCAGCCTCTTCAGGACAGGCACTGTGCTCTCTAGTTCTTCTGTATTTTCAGAAGAAATACTTGAGTTTTTAAATGGACACCAGAATACATTGCTAACTATAAGACAAGTGGACTTTTAAGGTTTAGAAACATTTCGTTAGAAGGAACAGCTTTCTTCTTTGCCACGGGTGTATCTAATGGGACAAGAATCTGAGTCGGGATTAATTTCCCACCCAACCAAAGTGATGTAAAATAATTTCCTGCTTGAGGTCTTGTGGAATGCCACAGGCTAGGGGTATGTGAAGAAAGGTCATGCTTAATTTAAGAGGGCTGGTTCTGATCTCAGACCAGTTAAAGGGGATTTCACTGTGTGAGAAGTTCTCTTCCCTTGGTCTGTATAAGACACAATAGAGGGTAACAGCTGATTCAGAACAGTTATACTCCAGTGTATAAATATGTAAACATGGGTAAGTATGTATTTAGACAGTTTAAAAGTGTATCTCATTTACCCAATTATAAACAGCTGTCTGAGAGCAATTACGATTTATCATGTAAATGCTTATTTGCATAATTCAAAATATGAATATTATTTGCTCCATAAAGACTGTAAATAAAAGGCAACCTGAACTTTCTCATGCTTAGAGTTTTATGCTAAGTTTTTACATTATAGGAGAAAAAAGCATTTTGTTCAAAATGGTACTTAAGTTTGTTAGTTCTAGCAGGTCCAGATAATAGCTAGTTTAACAAAAAAAGAGCAAGAGTTTTAAAGTGAGAGTGAGTGGCTCAGAAATAATGAAGAACTCACACTACTCTGCTATTTTCACTACTGGAAATGTACTACATAGGGATGATGACTTGCCTTACAACTGTTTTCACTGAACATGGATGTTTAACGGTGAATTCTTTCAAGGTATTTAGCATATTATTTTATGTACTACAATTTGATATACAAATAATTTTTCATTAATATATAATTATTTTTAAAGTGTCAAATTATTTAATGAGTATGCTTCCAAGTGAACTAAAATTCATATCTCTTTAAAATATAACTTCTATCTTTATGAAAACAAGAAATAAAATGCAGACATCAAAACTTCCACTCAGGTATTGCCTAATGTGTTAGCTATCTAGGCTTGCCATAACTATTACCACAAATTCAGTGGTTTATAACAACAGAAATTTATTCTTTCCTCACTACACTCAAAGAAAGCTAATATGCAAAGTAATGTACCAGCATCCTTCAGTAAAAATTAAAGGATCTTGAAATATTATCTGAATTATCCTTCTTTTAAGAGTGATTTTTATGTTGCATGGTTTTGATATTACAGACAGAATATTATATTTGAAAAACTGAGAATTCATATGTGATATATACCATATTATCATATAGTATATTTAAGGAATATTTATAGTTTCCATGATGTAAAGGACAATGTGATGAGAACTCTCTCTTAACCAAATTATTCAGTGAACCAAACACTGCATTTTCCCACTGTTTTTGACAAGGAAGAGCTCATGGCCTTTCCTTGATATTAAGACTCTCTCCAAAAAAAGAAAAAGAAAAAAAGAAACAAAAACTAAAAAAAAAAAAAACCTCTCTCCAAGGACATTATTGCTACTATTGTACCACTAAGTGTGGACAAGTCTCCCCAGATGAATTAAATCTCTCTCTGCAGCCTTCCTTTGAGTTGAGGGATCAATCACTGCCTTCTGTATGCAATTCTTTTCATGCTTCCAGAAAGAAGTATGTCAAGCATAGTGCTAAACAGTTTACAAAATGTAGCTCATTCAGACCTCATAATCCTGGGAATTATATTTCATGACACTCCTGTATTACAGATATAAATACTGATACTATGACGGGGTCCAGAATCAAACAGCCATTAAGTGGCAGAACTAGGATACGAATCCAAATGATTGTGTCTCTTACGCTGTACCTTTGCCATGCATCTTTAGAGGTGTCACAGTGTGCCTGGCTGCAAGCTGTCACTTTCCGGGAATGTTTTCTGTGCCACTTCAGCGTAGCTGGCTTTGCCATATTGCTATGACGCTAGTTAGTGACTTCTGATTCTTAGGAGGATGCATTGCCCAAAAGACTGAATTAAGAACTTGGAAACCTGCCTGGATCAGGAGAGGGAAGAACAGATCATCTCTTAAAAGACCTTTATTGATTGGCCCCCTGAGAAAATCAAAGCAAGAGAAATCAGGGCATGACAGTGGCTCAGATGTGAGAAAACAAGCACTGAAGTCAAAGTACATGTACAGGAGTAGGTTACAGACTTCTGTGAGCAAGACCGGAAGTTTGAATTAGATAATCAGAACTAGTTAGATTATTTCCAATCAGAAAAAAAGATCAGTTCATATTAGTGGCGAAAAAGTCAGGTCATAAGCGGGCATCCAGGCAGAGCAATTTCCACACTGGCATAAGCAGTGAATTTCCCGTGGGTCTTAACTGCTCCTAAGTTAACCAAGAATCAAGAAATCTACTTTGAATCAGCAGGCTGGCTCAGTACTGTGTAAACGTTGTCACCTTTACCAGAAAGCCAGGTATAGTAGGTCCTGCCCCCCTCTAGTTGCTGGTGAGTCCTGAAGTTACAGAGAGGCCCAGTTTGTAGGAACCTGATTCCTTCAGTCACCTTCAGTCATGCTTTGGTCTCATTTACCACCATCCCTAATATTTTTTGATTATTTATTTCCTTTCTAGTCAACAGAGGATGAGATGGTTGGATGGCATCACCGACTCAATGGACATAAGTCTGTGCAAACTCCAAGAGATAGTGAAGGACAGGGAAGCCTGGCGTGTTGCAGTCCATGGGATCACAAAGAACTGGACACGACTTAGCAACTGAACAATGAGTCCTCACAGTAAGCCTACGGGACACGTTTATTTTGCTATTGTATCTATAGATCAGCTTCAGGGTAGGGTTGTAAATCAGTTTTGATTGCTAAGTATAGCATTACAATTTAAGTAGAATTGATCCTCTTCCCACTGAGGGTTGCTAATTTATCACAAGTTTATTCATTCTATTCATTCAACTAACAAGCACTTATGGAATGCTTACTATGTGACAAAAGCTGTGTTAAGTTCTAGAAAAAGACATTGCATAATGTTTTAAAATTTCTAAAATATAAAATCACTGTTTCCTTTTATCTTTTTGCAGTTCTAGAAAGTAAGTAATATTATGTACAGATCATTTAAAAACTGAGCTTCAGATCCCAGGGCCTTTAAGAGGGCAGGGCAGTCATCCAAGGTTAAACTATGAAGAGTACAGAAGACTATCAGCTGCCTCTCCCTGGCTCTGAGATTTAATAATAACACATGACCGAGTCCCTGACCTTGAGGGACTGAATGTCTGATATATATGTGACCATAGAATTTGAACATAATTTATTATCCAAACAAGGACACTTCTGAGAGAAAGAAAAGAGCTCCATGATAATTATTCTGGGACAACTGTGCAAACTGGGAGGCATGGTTATTCCCTTTCTCCCAGCTCCCAGCCTGCCTGTCGAAGGAGAAAGCAATGTACTATCTCCGGAGACACATTTGCCCTCACAGAAGCTGGCATAGCTAAGGAGCGTGAACTGGCGGGACAGACAGGAATGAAGTGGGCAGGGAACAGTACCTGGGCTGACTTCACTTCAGGGACCAACCAGGTAATCCGAGATGAACCCAACTGGGGAGGCGGGGCTGCCGATGGGCAGGCAGCCAGATCGTGGCTGTCGCCCTGCTGCTTAAATTTAAGCTGCAAGAGAAAGGAGGGAAAATGAGCAGAGAGGCTCTATTCTCCAGACAAACTTAGTCCATCTTGTTTCACATTTCCCTCCAGTAAAACCAAGCCACAAACTGGGTGCAAGTCCCTAAGATCTTTTTCAGAGGAAGAAAAAAATTGGCTGGATCTTTTTACACACTCTCCACTCCCAGGAATTTGTTCTCTAACTAAATAGTTCAATATTATTAAAAATAATTGTTCCCACTGGGTAGATGTTAATTATTAAAAGCCCCAGAAGGCAGGAAAGATATCTTCCTTTGGTTATTGATAAGCTAAGTGGAGGGGGTTGTGTTATTTGAGACGGTGTGCTCAGGACTGAGACTGAATTCGTTTGGTCTTGAGCGGGAATCACATCTCAGCTGGAAGGAACCCAAGGAGATTATCCATTCAGCCTCCTGCTTCCAGATAGTCAACTCCAAACAGCTACAAGGGAATCACAGCTGTCGGGGTAAAAACTGTCCCACTCAAGACACTGAAAGGCCTTCATGCACTGACCTTTCTTTTGCCAACCCCACATCTCCCACCACGTCCTCTGCATCTCGACTCAGTGCTTCCCCGGAATGATGGCCGTGGTGATGGTATGACATCTCCGGAGGCTCTGACGATGCACCAGGTAATTTTCTACCTATGTTATCTCAGTTGTCCTTCACAGCCCCATGAAGTGGTTTATGTTAGTGGTAGTTTTACAAATGAGGAATCTGAGGTATAAAAAAGTAACTGTCCCAAGGTCACCAGTCTCTGAAGGTGACTCTACTGTGAGTAGTTTGCCTCAGGACATTCCCACTGGGCAGACTGTTGACGCCCCCGGTCTGCCATCTGGCACCTCTTTGCCCTGGAAGGTACAGTCTAAGTGCTGTATCTTCTTAAATGCTGCCTGTACCTGCAGAGGCTGAGTTCTGTGCGCTTGGGCTGGGCGGTACACAGCTGGTGCAGACATCCTTTACAGCAGCAGTATCTAAAACTCTGTTCTCCCTGCGGGCTTCCAAGACTGTCTCCCCCTCCACACCTAGAACTACCTGAGGCCACAAACCCTGTCTTCCACCTCTGCTCTTGAGCACACGTACATGGCCTACTGTCTGTCATGCAGTAGGCTTTCTGATACATTTCACACAGTAACGTGTAAACAGTTAGAAAGCGGCCAACTTCTCTTTGCAGTGCAGGGTGCGGATGCTGCTGACCCAAGAGTCAAAAGTAAGACAGTCACAGACGGGGCTGGGAGTCTGGTTGGCAATTTTAATCTACAGCTGATGTTTGGCAGCAACTACTTTAGACTGTGGACCTGTCAAGACTGAATTGATAATAAAATGAGATACGTTTTTTGGAAAAATAGCCTAATAAGTACCACGAAGCCTGTTGGTAGGTGTATCAGTTGGCATCACCTATCTGAAAAGCAATTGGATAAAATGTATCATGGGCCTTAAAAATGTAAATAGGTTTTGGCCCACTTTTAGAAGTTTTTCCCAAGTAAAGATCAGAAATATATATAGGAACATGTATGCATACCAATATATTGCAACACTGCCTTAAATACAGAAAGTTGAGATGTCGCCCAGATATCCCATGTTTAAGAGCACTGTATTACCATCAAAGATAGACTGCATGCAGCTTTTTATATCACCTACACAAAGAATTTGTAATGGCATGTTAAAGTATTATGATCTGTCAAACAAGTAAACAAACAAAACATCTTAGAATATGAAACTCTATATACAGCATGATTTCAACAGTGTAAGAAGTACATGAAACTAGAAAGAAATATTCTAAAACATTAGTAATGATTTCTCTCCAGTTGGTAAAATTAGGTAATTTGTTTTTGTTATTTGTTCCATAGGCATCTTTTCTTTATTTCCCAAGTTTTACACATTGAGCATGTATTACTTTAATGTTTGGGGGGTAAAATTATGTTTTTTAAAATACTGTATGAGATATAACATGTTTTTACTATCTGAGAGATGATACTTAATGTCTCAATTAAATGAAAAATAGGCCATTATTTTTAAAATTTAAAAAATGATTGGAATTAGACAAATATCATTAAAAAGGAGCTATAATAAGCAGAAGAAGGATGATTTGGATGGTTTCATGGGAGGGGAAAAGAAATTTGGATATCAGAAGATCTGGTTAATAGTATTTGTGTCAGTAATTACATAACCTAGGAGAGTCATTTAACCTCTCTCTAAGTTTCTTTATCTGTAAAAATAAGTTGGTTAAATCAGATGACTTCTCTATCCCCTCCTAGCTCTAAAAAGCCCATGGCCTTTTCCCATTGATTGATCCAGTGTTTATCTCATATGCACAAAAATCCACATATTGGAATGATGTGACTGCATTAGATGAGGTGCTGAGTTCGAATCCATGGAAACCTCCCCTGGTCAGCAAAACGCTGGTGGCTAATTCCTGAGATCAGAGTCAGTGTAACTCTAAGGACCAGGGAGTAAAAAAGGAGGAAGCACGAAAGAGGAAGATGGTGGGAAAGTCATGGAGTGCTGGGAAAGGCCAGATGGGTTGAGGAGGAAGACTCCCATTCTGACAGAGTCAGCGAGGGCTGCAGGAGGCAGTCTGCCGTCGGGGTTGATTGATCAATGGTTGAGAGGCTGCCTGACAACCCGCCAAAGGAAGAACAGGGGCTAGAGAAGGGGATGACCTTTCACCCTCAGGTTCCCAGCACAAATTCCCCGGGAGACCCAGTGTCTTATCACCCCGTGCAGTTAGAAGTGAATGACTGAAAACAAAGTTCCACCCAGGAGATGGCCAAAGGGTAGGTTTTTTGACTCGTGGTTAAAAACTAGTGAAAGAGATGCTTTTAACCAGAAAGAAAGCAAGCATTTGGCCCAAAATGTAAAAGAGGGGTAAAGAGAAAGAAGGCACTACTGTGGAATTCAAAAGGCCTGTGTCCTAATCCTGGCTTTGCTGTGGTCTTGCTGGGTGGCCAGTGAGCCATTTACCCTTTGCTGCCTCACTTTCTCTCAGTAAAATGGAGCTGACAAGTCCTGTTTCCAGCACCATGGAGGATGTTAGAGAATCACAGAAGCCAAGAGTGATGGTGCTATATAAATCCTGAGCATCCGAAGTCCTGGTTTTCTTTTTCCTGGAACCAGGTGAGTCTGTCAAGGGCTATAGGGGCAGAGACAGAGACGGAGAAACACCAAAGAGAGGACCAGTCTCCTGTCAGCCTTAAGAGCCAAGGCTCTAATCACACTCCTGAAGGCAGAAGATGTTAAATAGTGGAAATCCGACAACCTAAGTTGTGCCCCAAATTATCTAATCTCTTCTGAGTCAAAAAAACATTGAAATTCTAGGAGAAACACTGAATACTTGGAATATTCACATGACCTGTATATGCGGCAAACAGCAATGCTATTCATTTCCTTCTGTTATTTTAATCTGCAGTGCCATTAGTTACTGTTGCATTTTGTTGAGCCTGTAAAGCCTTCTAGTTTAGTGCTTTTGATGTTGTAGTACAGTAATAATTGACTAACATGTCCTCAAGGGTAGAGGTTGTCCTCTGCTCCTCCTGTATTTTTCAAAGGGCAAAAGAGATATTCAAGTTTCACTTTAAACCCGGTGCATCTTCTTCTCATGATCGTTGCTCTCAGTATTTGCATGTAGCTCTGCCCCTTCCGGGGCAGCAAGCCTGTCTATAACTCCTGCCTGACACTGGAGTGGGCCAGGTGAAGATGTTGGGGTCTTATTCGGGGGTAATGATGGCAGTTCAGTTCATTTCTATTTATGGATTTAACTGATTCTAATCCAGAAGCTCTAAAATCACATGGATCCTGTGCCAAGTACCTCCCATGAAGGATGATGGTTTGAAGACCTCTGTCAATCACCCAGCAGAGGAGATGAACAGGCCAAGTATTTCTGATTTTAAGGAGCCCCTTTAATCCAATCAATTTCAGAGTCTTACTTCCTCTGAGCCACGCATGGATTAATTCTATAAGAGAGCCTTTTCCATTAAAGCAACTGATTGCAAGCTTCCCTTCTAATTGTGAAAATGCTCACCTGCTCAAAGTAAACAGTTCTGGAAAGATACCTTCATTTTGCTTCAGTTACTTGGCCGAGGAAAGTGGAGTTTCAACGGAAATTTAAGAAGTTAAAATTTAACATCCATCTTCACTCATAGAGCAATTTGTTCCTAAGGTTAGTCCAGAAACTACAAAATGACCTTGATCCCATCAGCCCCCTTTTAAGGACCTCAACTATTCAGCTATGACAAAAAAACAATCCCTAAGTAAGGGAGCAGTGGGAGTGATGAGTGTAAGGAGCCACTGAGATTATCTTTAAAAAGGAACAGTTGATCAAAAATTGAAAATGGGATTTCTCTGGGGGTCCAGCAGTTAATACTTCACTTTCAATGCAGGGGGCATGGGTTATATCTCTGCTTGGCAGCCAAAGAAAAAAAAAACAAAACTGAACACAACCTAAATATCCAATAATTGGATAATTATTAATTTTAGTGTGTTTAATGCTGGGATGCTATGAAATGATTAACATCACGTTTTCTGAAAAATGTATAATAAGATGGAAAAATATTTACCACATACGTGAAATGGAGAAACTAGTATGCAAAATTCAATGTACAGAGCTTCCCCCGTGGCTCAGACAGAAAAGAATCTGCCTGCAATGTAGGAGACCCAGGTTCAATCCCTGGGTCAGGAAGATCCCCTGGAGCAGGAAATGGCAACCCGATCCAGTGTTCTTGCCATGAAGATCTCCATGGACAGAGGAACCCGACAGGTTACAGTTCATGGGATCACAAAGAGCTGGACACAACTGAGTGACTAACACTTCACTATGAAATAATTAAAATCATGTTTTCTGAAGAATGTATAATGAGACAGAAAAATATTTACCGCATATGTGAAATGGAGAAAGTAGGATGCAAAATTATGTGTACAATTTTTTAAGACTCTCTAGTACTAGAGAAAAGACTGTGTCCTGCAGCAGTTCAAAAGGACTAAATGTATCCAAATGTGCTAACATGGAAAGACTCCTAAAATCTGACATCACATCATGAAAGCACGTTTTGAAACGATGCAGAGCACAATCCTATTCGGCTAGGCTTTGGGATTGGGAAGGTTAAAGGGGACTTTGATCTCATCTGTATCATTTGAGTATCTGTAATAATAATATATTTATCATGAAATTTAAAATCATATTTTTAAAACTTAAAGTGAGGGAAGAAAATGAGAAAAAATACTGGAAGAAAATATTCCTGAAACCTTAACAGCTGGCTATCTCCAAATGGTTGTGACTGCGTTAACTGATGAAACTAAGCCCTTGCAGGGAAAATCATCTGGCGATTGAGCCAAGATTCAGTCCTGGTGGTCTGTGGCTCCAAAGTTCATGTTCCTTCCATCCCACATCGCCTTTCTGGTTATGTGTCCTTAGGTGTGATGGAGACAGGTTACGATTAGGGGAGAAGAAGGGATGAGCAGGTACTGGGAAATGGGGGAGTCTATCTTTATTCCTGAACTTTAAGCCTTCAAGTTCAGCAGTGAAAATCTGGTACCAGGCCAGTAAACCAGAGACAGCAAAAGAGACGGAAATGGCGCCACCAGCTGTTCAGAAACGTCCCCCACCCGCAACTGCAGCTTCTTTGCCGCTGCGGTCCACTATACAGTCTGTTTAGGAGCTAACAGACAGGCTCCAGGAGCCATCCCCATAGACTGTGACACAGCAGGTCCGGAGTGTGGCCCAGCGATTCTGCATTTTCCCAACCATCCCATGTTGTTCTGAGACCATTTCTCAAGAAAACCGACTCTAGGGATGTTATAGATCCAGAAAACAAATACACGAAGTGCCACTCTCTTTATTCCCAACTCGGACCATTCTCTGAAACTTTGTTCTTTCAAGACAGCCCCTTATGCCCAGCTAAAGATGATTCCACTGAGTTAAACCGTTGGGTAGGGCACCAGGGTGAGAGGAGGGGGTAGCTATGACTGGGCCGAGGAAAATGGGGAAGGGGCAGGGGCTGTTTGGTGAAGACGGGCAGCAGTCACCTGAATGTTACGAAGTTTAAAAATCAATAAAAATGCTCTCATCTCTAGATATGACCCTGCCAAACAGATGACATAATGGAGTCTGACCTGTTAAATAAGTCACTGCCAGAGGATCATAGTGAAGATAATTTTAGCATCTAAGAAGTGAGCATCCAAGCCCTGATCGCCAGCATGGCCAAAAGAAAATGCCATTAGTCTACCGGGGTCAAGAAGAGCCACAATAATCAGGTTTCTTCCTCGAAGAATTTATCTAGATTGCTGCTGCTCCTGGAAAGCAAACCAAAGGTCCTATGTTGCCACCTAGAGTCCAAAGCCTGGAAGTATGGGCAGGGGAAATTTGAATTGATCTGGCTCTTTGGAGAAATCAAAGTTGAATTAACTACAGCACTTAAAAAGCATCAGCTTCAGACTTAGGAATCTCCATCAGTCCTTTTTTAATAGGACATGAATGTGTGTTTGAACTCAAGCTTCCAAGTGATTTCAGAATGGAAAAATACTTTCTAGAACCTTGATTAAATATAAGAGAGAACACGTTTGTGAGTTTGTGTGTGTTGGGGCGAGGGGGCGGTGGGACAGTCCTAACTGCTGCTATCACTAGATGACCTGGGGAAAATCACTTAACCCTCTGGGGAGCCGAGGTCTTCTTATGTAAAATAAGAGGGTTGAACTAAGCTGACAGTACTGCAAGCCTTCTAAGGCCATATTTCTATAATAGTCTAGACTGTTTAAACCCAGACATCAGTCAAAAGGGGCTTCCCAGGTGGCACAGTGATCAAGAACCTGCCTGCCAATGCAGGAGACCCAAGAGATGTGGATTCCACCCCTGGGCCGGGAAGACCCCCTTGGGTATGAAATGGCAGCCCACTCCAGTATTCTTGCCTGTAAAATTCCATGGACAGAGGAGCCTGGTGGGCTACAGTCCATGGGGTTGCAAAGAGTTGGACGTGACTGACCACACACACATATCAGTCAAAACGAAAAATTGGCAACATATGCAAAAAATGTTAGTACTTAGCATTTTTGAAAAGTGACCTTCTTCATCAAGGAAACCAAATCTCTGCTGCCCTCTAGAGCTCTACCTGAAATCTGCATGAATTTAATGCAAAAGTCCCACCAAATGAAGGCCCAGCCTGCTTGAGATTTAGAGCCTGCCAGATCCTTGCAGTTTTTTTGTGTCTTTTGGGACAATATATTTACTCATTCTTTCCATTCTTGTTTCATACGTCTTCTGAAATGATTCAGTTCAATTCAACTATTTATTCCAGAATTCTTTCCCAGCTCTTCCTGTTAATAGATTTTGGCTGTTGGAAGTTAAGCCTACATCATTTATTTAGAAGAAGGGGCCAATCTTTCTAAAGGAGTCTCCATTCCATAGATGTGTCTCCTTGGAGTAAGTTGTGCAGGGGCACCAGGAGGATTATCGGGTCTAATTTCTGCAGCCAATGCTTATAAAAAGAATCCCAGGCTTTTTTCTTGTGTCATTTCCAAGAAACCTGTGCAGCAAGACTGCTACTGAGCTGACAACACGAGAACTCTGCTATGAAAGTGCCAAGGAAACAAGGGGCTGCTAAGTGGATGTTCTCCAGCCAGGTTAGAAGAGGAGCCCCATTTTCAGTCTTGTTTGGGAATTATAATTCGGTTCTGACTCTTCAGAATACAGCCAATCTGTGATCCACGCAATCTGCTAGTTGATGGGCTGCAGCTTAAAGAAAAGTGGAAAGAATGCCTCTTACCAGTTGTATCTTAATGCTGGCAAAATCTCCATTAAAGGCAAGAACATTCCAGTTCAGTTTATATTTTTTACCCTGAGTGGGACTGCCACTCTTGATAAAACAGTGACGTATTTCAAAATTTATGCCAGAAATCCAAGTGTTGATAGTGACTTATCTGAAACTCAGAGACCCATGAAGCCAGTTCTAGGATTCCTAGAGGTTATGCAATGGCCCTTTCAGGGTTACTGCTGCAGAGGAGACCTAGGATCCCTCCGCACTTGATTTACAGCCTTGTTCAAAGTCTAATCCACTCCAGGGTCCAGACCTCTGCAGGGTGTGAAGTCAGGCACAGTAGGGACTCCACAAAACTTTTGGGGCACTACTGTATCAAGAAGTGGATGGCGCACTGGGGAGAGATTTGTAGAGCTGCAAAATGTTCTTCACTGCTCACAGCCATAAAGGATATCCCAGTGGTTAATCTTAAGAGATTATTAGTATTTATTATAACTCTTACAGGACTGCCCATAAATCTGACTTTTCTAGTTACCCATAAAGCAGTTACTGGGACAACCTAGCAACATAGCGATTTCCATTGTTTAGCCAAGGCACAGCATTCTTAAGTCCTCAGAGAGCAGAGAAGAGTAAATAACCAAGTCTGTTAGAAAGAACCTGCTCTCTGTTGCTGGCCATGTGTTCTGTTTTTAAGCTCCCAGAGTCCCTCCCTGCTCCCACCCAAGACCTGCCCCCTTTGCCCTGGCCTGGTCCTTTCATTCTCCCCTCACAGACCATGACACTGGGGGGTACCAAGTGGAGGAATAATCAAGCCAGCAGCTCCAGAAGTTTCCATCCACTCAGAATTACAGGGTCAAATGAGAACCCTCTGTTTACTGTATCTTATTGTACATGACCTAAAACTTGTTCCAAGTGTCAGGAAATGGAGGTTTGTAGCAGAACTGAGAAAGGAGGTAGGGACACCTTGTGACTGGCATTGCTGCTGCTCACTGATATTTCTAAGCTCCTCTCCTTCCACGTGCTCAGGAGGACTGTCCCTTCCCACTCCCTCCAAGCGAGGGACCCTGGACTTGCTACCGCCAAGGCAGTGTGAGAGGAGGTGAAGACTGTCACCGCTGCGATGCAGAGACGTTTCAGAGGATCCCTGCGCCCCTCGTCTCCTGGGTAGAAGCACAGGTCCGAGTCACCGTGCCGCAGGACCGGAGTCCTCTGGCGTGTCCAGTCAACACACGGAGGACGGCTGCCTAGAAGACCGAGTCCTGTAGAGGACGTCCCCGAAGTGAGAATTTAACCTTTGTGGTCTTGTTGGCATTGTTTGTTATTATACCATATCCAGGCTCTCCTGCTGATACATGCTTCTGTGCTGCTGAAAATTCAGTCTTTTCAGTCTGAATATCATTTTTCTTGATGAGGGAGATGGAAACAATCAGGAGTTCATATTTCTCTCTGATCTTCATAAATATGACAACAACAAGCTATATATTTAGTTGGTCAAAAGGTTCACTCAGATTTTTTTGTAACATATTACAGAAAACCCTGAATGAACATTTTGGCCAACCCAATATTTGACCTATCACCCTTACTCTTTCTTGCTCTAAGACTAATTTCCTTACTCTCAACATTAATTTCCCTTTTGGCTATCTTTAGCACTTTTTGCCAGAGAAAGCAGTGGCAACCCACTCCAGTGCTCTTGCCTGGAAAATCCCATGGACGGCGGAGCCTGGTGGGCTGCAATCCATGGGGTTGCCAAGAGTTGGACACGACTGAAGTGACTTAGCAGCAGCAGCAGCAGTACTTTTTGCAAGACCTGCTTTATTCGGGACATTAACTTTTCTATTGCATATCTTCAAAGAAAATGTAATGGTAAATCTTCAGGACCTTGGATTTAGCAATGTTTGTTAGACATGACACCAAGGGAAAGTCAAAGTCAAATTCGTTCAGTTGGGTCTGACTCTTTGTGACCCACTGGACTATACAGTCCATGGGATTCTCCAGGCCAGAATACTGGAGTGGCTAGCCTATCCATTCTCCAGGGGATCTTCCCAACCCAGGGGTTGAACCCAGGTCTCCCACATTGCTGGTAACCAGCTGAACCACAAAGGGAGATATGACACCAAAAGTACAAGTGAAACAAAAAAGATAAGTTGGACTCTGACAAAATTTTTCTCATTAAAGGACACTATCAAGAGACTGAAAAGACAACCCACAGAATCAGAAAAAATATTTGCAAACCATATATCTGATAAGGGTCTGGTATCCAGAGCATATAAAGAATTCCTACTGCTCCACAGCAAAAAGGCAAGCAATCCAACTTAAAAATGGGCAGATGACTTGATTAGACATTTTCTCCAAATATACAGGTAGCCCACAAGCTTATGAAAAGATGCCTGATATCATTAGTCATTAAGAAAATTCAAATCAAAACCCAGTTAAATAGCACTTCATACCCACAGGTTGGCCATAGTGAAAAACAGAGTATTACAAGTCTTGGCAAAGCTATGGAGGAATTGGAACTCTCACTCGTTGGTGGTAGGAATTTAAAATGGTGCAGCCATGGTGGAAAACGGCTGTTAGCAGTTTCCCAACAAGTTAAACATAGAGTTACCAAGTAGACCAACAATTCTATTCGTGTAATAGTCACAAAAACCATAAACAATGCCAATGTCCATCAACTGATGAATGGATAAACAAATGTGGAAAATCCTCAGAGTGGAACACTATTCAGACATAGAAAGGAATGAAGTACTGATACATGATACAATGTATACAAATCTTGAAAACATCATGTTATGTGAAAGAAGCCAGAACAAGATATGTGACCAAAAGATCACATATCGTATGATTCCATCTATAGGAAATATTCAGAATAGCTCTATCTACAAAGACAGGAAGCAGCCCAGTAGTTGCCAGGGGCTGAGGAAGAAGAACTAGGGAGGGACGGCTTAATGGATACTGGACTTACTTTGAAGTAATTAAAGTTTCCTGTAACTGGATAGTTTCACAGTATCATGAATGCATTAAATGCCACAGAATTGCACACTCTGAAATGGCTTATGGCTAACTTTATGCTATGTGAGTTTTATCTGTTATACACACATGTATAAAAAAGCATGGTCATTTTCTCCCAAGGTTTCTGTAACTTCTGCTCTACCAGCAATTCCCACTTGCTGGTGGAATTAGTTAGGGTCGTTGTATCAGGGATCTTAGTTGTCTTTCTACCTTGTAAGACAGGTTCTCAACCTTCAGTTCACCTGCAGGGAGTCAAAGGCCCCTTCAAAACTCTAAATAAGGGAGCAAAGGAGCCAGGCACCCTGGTGGAGGCGGTGCAAGTGTCTTAGAAAGTGAGCTGTGCACACTCCCAACCCCAGAAACCAGGGGCGCAGGGCTCTCACTCAGGGACCCCCAAGGAAAGCTTTGCTTTCAGGCATGGATCCGGCTCCCAGGGTCCATCACCACAGCCTCCTGCTGGCTCTTGGTGTCTGTCTGTAGGACAGTGGAATCCTTTAGCCTCTCCTGAAAGGGTCCTCAGCATGGCCTTGAAGCCCTGACCAGTGAATTAAAGGGTTTCTCATCCCACTTTTCCTGGGCTGTTAAGCTTGGGGTAGAAGGCAGGGGGCAGGCAGCAAGTGGGTCCCCAGGCATGGTACAGAGGCCAAAGCTGTGCCAGGAACATCCCGCCTGTCCGCCCCCAGCCTTCCTTCCATGAAGTCTCCTGTTTGCCTTTAGCCTGTGCTGTTGTGAGTTGTGGTATGTTTCTTTGTGAGTTTTTTTTTTAATTTAATTGTGTAACTTTGTTTTTCCTGTTACTGTGAATCTAAGGTGTTGTGTTTTTAATTTTTTTAAACAAATGTTACCATTTTAAAGACAATAAATTCCAAACAATCAAAAAAAAGAAAGACAAACTCTATATGAAATTTTGTGTCCATATGTAAAGGGAGAAGGTAAACCGAAATGTGGTTGTACAGAGGTCTCAGCCATTCCCACAGTGGGCTGTGAAGCTGGGGTGGTCTTCAGGTATACCAGAGGGTCCAGCATTGCTTGTAAAGGAAGAGAGCTCAGGCTGCTTTGAGGACAGGTCAAAACCTGCCAAGAGCAATTTTGGGAGAAGGACTCAATGGTGAGCTGGTGAATGAGCGTCTTGGACCTTAAAGAGGGATCTAAGGGCACACAACAGCATCCACAACAACTGAAACAGTTGTAATAGGACATTAGTACCACCTGGGTGTGGAGTTTCCAAAGGCTATTTGCTTCTCTTGCTTGGTGCTTCTTGATTCCGGATGATCACTGGGAATCCTGAGTTGGGTGATACCTCCTCCAGGTGAAGTCATACAGCAACTTTCCTTCCGGCTCCCAGTTTCACTGTGCATCTCTGTTGGGGTCTCCTCACCCCTCCAGGTAGCCTTTTTAGGCTGAGCCCCTCTCGACTGACCCAGTCCAGCTCCCTCTCAGAGACTTTTCTAGCATGTACTAGAAGTAGTCTCAAAAAAAATTTTTTTAACCCTGCTATCTAAACGTTACCAGAAAGAAAGATCAACTTCTCCAAACCAAATTCATTATCCTTGGCAGATGTGCTCTGTGTTTCGTGTGGCTTATATCCAACAATTCTCTACCACTGGTCAAATCATTTTACTATCTGAGGATCTGATTTGCAACTAATTCATCTTGAAGTGTTTGACCAGAACCTACACTGCTTAAAATTAGAAATGCTATGTGTATTTTACTGAGGTTTTTTTCAGTGCCCATGGTGGGTGATTGCTAACATCTGCCTTGAAATTTTTCCAGACTAAAATCATTATAGCCTCACACTATAGCTTAGAACTTTGGATCTCAATTGCCGGTTCCCCCGTGTGTCCTAGCAGGCCTTGGGACTGGTTCTTGCGAGTATTTTCTACCCTGCCTGTAGTTTGTCCCTTACCCCACTGTTCTGCAGAGGTGGATTTTGGTTAGACTGTTTAATTTTCAAAGAATTTTAACTCTACTCTTAGCCGGTGACTGTCTTTTCTTTTAATTAGCAAAATATTCACCTTTGAAATTCTTGCCAGAAATTACAATTTTGAACTCTCTGCTCTCCAACACTTACCAAAAGTTTCAAGAACTATTTAGAAGGGTTGGCTTGAAAAGCCACACAAACATTCCTTTAGATATTTAAAATTTTTACCTTAGGATTACTTCAAACCACGTGAAGTAATGCTTCTCGTGCTTTTTACAGAGGTGTAGATCTGTGATTTGACCAGCAATGATAGATTTCATAAGAAACTCACTTCTGAGGTTATGGGGGTTGTGGTTGGGAAACCATCCACTTCACGACTGTGCTTCCTCTGTTTGAGGTCTCTGGGGTGTAAGGAAAATATGTATTTCTCCTCATAACCTAGCTTGTTGGTAGCTAGTGGAAAGTCTGAACCTTAAAGCTAAGCATATCTTTCTTTTTACGTTGAATTATTAAAAATTTCAAAGCTAAATTAGTAACTCCTCTCTAGCAACATACCAAGATCTTAGGATACGCATTTTCCTCACCACCTAGCTTGTTTATAGCTGGTGGAAACAATGAATCTTGAAACTCAGCGCATCTTCCTCTTTACATTGAATTATCAAAGCCAAATTGTGTGACTCATCCATAGCAACTATCAAGATCTTCAGAATATACATTTCTTGGTATTAATATTACAGTTTTCTGCCCACTTCCTTGTCATAGGCTCCTTCGATTATTTTTACCCTTTTGTTTATATATAATTTACCTTAAAGCCATCGTAGAACAATGCTTGGTTACAAATAAAATGAAATAGCCATATCAACTTCAGGTTGACCTCCTGAAGGTCAAGAAGGTCAAGTATGTTGCCTAACCACATACTCTGATTTTTTAGAAAACTTCTAATCAAGTCTAATTAAATAATTAGGCTACACAAGGACATCACCAGATGGTCAATACCGAAATCAGACTGATTATATTCTTTGCAGCCAAAGATGGAGAAGCTCTATACAGTCAGCAAAAACAAGACCAGAAGCTGACTGTGGCTCAGATCATGAACTCCTTATTGCAAAATTCAAACTTAAATTGAAGAAAGTAAGGAAAACCACTAGGCCATTCAGGTATGACCTAAATCAAACCCCTTATGATTATACAGTGGAAGTGACAAATAGATTCAAGGGATTAGATCTGATAGACAGAGTGCCTAAAGAACTATGGACAGAGGTTTGTGACACTGTACAGGAGGCAGTGATCAAGACCATACCCAAGAAAAAGAAATGCAACAAGGCAAAATGGTTGTCTGATAAGACCGTACAAATAGCTGAGAAATCAGGAGAAGCTAAAGGCAAAAGAGAAAAGGAAAGATATACCCATCTGAATGCAGAGTTCCAAAGAATAGCAAGGAGAGATAAGAAAGCCTTCCTCAGTGATCAATGCAAAGAAATAGAGGAAAACAATAGAATGGGAAAGATTAGAGATCTTTTCAAGAAAATTAGAGATACCAAGGAAACATTTCATGCAATGATAGGCATAATAAAAGACAGAAATGGTATGGACCTAACAGAGCAGAAGATATTAAGAAGAAGTGGCAAGAATACACAGAAGAACTATATAAAAAGATCTTCATTACTCAGATAACCATGATGGTATGATCACTCACTTATAGCCAGACATCCTGGAGTATGAAGTCAAATGGGCCTTAGGAAGCATCACTACGAACAAAGCTAGTAAAGGTGACAGAATTCCAGCTGAGTTATTTCAAATCCTAAAAAATGATGCAGTGAAAGTGCTGCACTCAATATACCAGCAAATTTGGAAAACAGCAGTGGCCACAGGACTGGAAAAGATCAGTTTTCATTCCAATCCCAAAGAGGGGCGATGCCAAAGAATGTTCAAGCTAGCACACAATGCTGCTCATTTCACATGCTAGCATGCTCAAAATTCTCCAACCTAGGCTTCAGCGGCACGTGAACTGAGAACATCCAGACATACAAGCTGGATTTAGAAAAGGCAGAGGAACCAAAGATCAAATAGCCAACATCTGTTGGATCATAGAAAAAGCAGAGAATTCCAGAAAAACATCTACTTCTTTGAGTATGCTAAAGCCTTTGACTGAGTGAATCACAGTAAACTGTGGAAAATTATTCAAGAGATAAGAATACCAGATCACCTTACCTACCTCCTGAGAAACCTGTATAAAGATCCAGAAGCAACAGTTAAAACCAAAGATGGAACAACAGACTGGTTCAAAACTGAGAAAGGAATGTGTCACTATGAACAAAGCTAGTGGAGGTGATAGAATTCCAGTTGAGCTATTTCAAATCCTGAAAGATGATGCTGTGAAAGTGCTGCACTCGATATGCCAGGAAATTTGGAAAACTCAGCAGTAGCCACAGGACTGGAAAAGGTCAGTGTTCATTCCAATCCCAAAGAAAAGCAATGCCAAAGAATGCTCAAACTACTGCACAATTGCACTCATCCACATGCTAGTAAAGTAATGCTTAAAATTCTCCAAGCCAGACTTCAGCAAACTTCCAGATGTTCAAGCTGGTTTTAGAAAAGGCAGAGGAACCAGAGATCAAATTGCCAACATCCACGGGATCATCAGAAAAAGCAAGAGAGTTCCAGAAAAATATTTATTTCTGTTTTATTGACTATGCCAAAGCCTTTGACTGTGTGGATCATAATAAATTGTGGAAAATTCTGAAGAGATGGGAATACCAGACCATCTGATCAGCTTCTTGAGAAACCTGTATGCAGGTCAGGAGGCAACAGTTAGAACTGGACATGGAACAACAGACTGGTTCCAAATAGGAAAAGGGGTACAACAAGGCTGTATATTGTCACTCTGCTTATTTAATTTATATGCAGAGTACATCATGAGAAACACTGGGCTGGAGGAAGCATAAGTTGAAATCAAGATTGCCGGGAGAAATACCAATAACCTCAGATATGCAGATGACACCACCCTTATGGAAGAAAGTGAAGAAGAACTAAAGGGCCTCTTGATGAAAGTGAAAGAGGAGAGTGAAAAACTTGGCTTAAAGCTCAACGTTCAGAAAACTAAGATCATGGCATCCAGTCCTATCACTTCATGGCAAATAGATGGGGAAACAGTGGAAACAGTGGCTGACTTTATTTTTCTGGGCTCCAAAATCACTGCAGATGGTGACTGCAGCCATGAAATTAAAAGATGCTTACTCCTTGGAAGGAAAGTTATGACCAACCTAGACAGCATATTGAAAAGCAGAGACACTATTTTGCCAACAAAGGTCCATCTAGTCGAGGCTATGGTTTTTCCAGTGGTCATGTATGGATGTGAGAGCTGGACTATAAGGAAAGCTGAGTGCAGAAGAATTGATGCTTTTGAACTGTGGTGTTGGAGAAGACTCTTGAGAGTCCCTTCGACTGCAAGAAGATCCATCCAGTCCACCCTAAAGGTAATCAGTCCTGAGTATTCATTGGAAGGACTGATGCTGAAGCTGAAACTCCAATACTTTGGCCACCCAATTCAGAGTTCATTTGCAAAGACCCTGATGCTGGGAAAGACTGAGGGAAGGAGGAGGAGGAGACAACAGAGGATGAGATGGTTGGAGGCATCACCGACTCAATGGAAATGGGTTTGGGTGGACTTCAGGAGTTGGTGACGGACAGGGAGGCCTGGCATGCTGCCGTTCATGGGGTCGCAAAGAGTTGGACATGACTGAGTGACTGAACTAACCAAGTATTTAGTTTACATGCAGAGTACATCATGCTTAATGTCAGGCTCGATGAATCACAAGCTGGAATTCAAGACTGTTGGGAGAAATATCAATAACCTCAGATATGCAGATGACACAACTCTTATGGAAGAAAGCAAAGAGGAACTAAAGAGTTTCTTGATAAAAGTGAAAGAGAAGACTGAAAAAGCTGGCTTAAAACTCAACATTCAAAAAACTAAGATCGTGACATCTGGTCCCTTACTTCATGACTTATAGATGGGGAAACATGGAAACAGTGAAAGATTTTATTTTCTTGGGCTCCAAAATCACTGTGAATGATGACTATAGCCATGAAATTAGAAGATGCTTGCTCCTTGGAAGAAAAGCTATGACAAATCTAGACAGCATATTAAAAAACAGAGACATTACTTTGCTAACAAAAGTCTGTCTAGTTAAAGCTATGGTTTTTCCAGTAGTCATGTATGGATGTGAGATCTAGACTGTAAAGAAAGCTGAGCACTGAAGAATTGATGTTTTCAAACTGTGTTGCTGGAGAAGATTCTTGAGAGTCCCTTGGACAGCAAGGAGATCAAACCAGTCAAACCTAAAGGAAATCAATCCAGAATATTCACTGGAAGAATTGATGCTAAACCTGAAGCTTCAATACTCTGGCCACTTGATGCAAAGAACTGACTTATTAGAAAAGACCCTGATGCTGGGAAAGATAGGCAGGAGGAGAAGGAGAATACAGAGAACAAGATAGTTGGATGGCATCACCAACTCAATGCATATGAGTCTGAGTAAGCTCCTGGAGATGGTGAAGGACAGAGAAGCCTGGCGTGTTGCAGTCCATGGAGTCACAAAGAGTCAGACGCAACTGAGTGACTGAACAACAAAAATAATTAATAATGATGATGATAACAACAACTGTTGGTTGAGAAATTCTACATGCTGGATTCTTGACATGTTAATATAGGTCCCATTTAATATTTACAGACACCTCTCAAGGCAGGTATTATGTCCCTATTTTATAGAAAAGGAAACCAAGACTCAGGAGGTTTAAAGTATTTGCTCAAAGCTAAGATTAGTAAGTGACAGATTCAGGACTGGGAATACCCTGAGGCCCCTACTCTCTTCTCTGTGTCATTCTGTCCACTCTGTGGGATGATGCTTTTCAAGCTGACTTTTATACATGCTGCAAGGTAAGGGTTGAAATTTGTGGTTTTTACATGTGGATGTCCAATTTTTCCAACTGTCCAGGACAATTTTCTAAAAAGTCCTTTTTTTTTTTCACCCAATTACCTTTCTGCCATAAGGGTGGTGTCATTCTGGCTTTCCCATAATATCTTACAGAAAGTCCTGAACGAACTTTTGGCCAACCAAATATTTCTAACTTTCTATTGATATACATGTCCCTTTTTATACCAATACCATACTGCCTTTATTACCATAATTTTATATTAAGTCTTAAAATCAGATATTATGAACACCAAATCTTTGTTCCTCTTTTTCAAAATTATTTTGGTCATTCTAGGTTTTTAAAATTTCCATATAAATTTTATAATCTGCTTTACAATTTCTAAAAAAGAGCAGCTTCCTGGAATTTTCACTGGGACTTGTTCAATCTTTTGATCAATTTGAGGAAGAACTGATATCTTAAACAATATTGAGAATTCCAATCCAAAAGCACAGTGTATAGATCTATTTCTGCAGATCTTCTTTGATTTTTCTCAGCAATGTACAGGTATTATAGATAGTTTGTTAAATTTATCTTTGAGTATTTCATTTTCATGCTATCAGAAACTGTATTATTTTGCTTCAATTTCCAATTGCTCATTGATAATACGGAGAAATATAATTCACATTTTATACTGACTTTGTGTTGTCTCAACTCACTAAATTCACATAGCAGTTCAGTAACTGTTATGATATCTTTGGGTTTTTTATGTAGATAATTATGTTATTTGCTAATAGAGATAGTTTTCCTTTCCAAGATATATGACTCTCTTATTTATTTTTCTTCCCTTACTGCTGGCTAGAACTGCCAGGACAACCTTGACTAGAAGTGATGAGACCAGACATCTCCACTCTGTTCCCAGCCTTTGAGGTAAAACATTCAGAATTTCATCACTAAGTACTGCATTAACTACAGCCTTTTGTTGATTCCCTGTTTCGGGTTTGGATGTGCTCAGTCGCTCAGTCGTGTCTGACCCTTTGCAACCCCGTGGACTGTAACCCGCCAGGCTCCTCTTGTCCATGGGATTATCCCAGCAAGAACACTGGAGTGCGTTGCCATTTCCTTCTCCAAGTGAATCTTCTTGACCCAGGGATTGAACTCACGTCTCCCGCATTGGCAAGTGGATTCTTTACCACTGTGCCACCTGTATATTTCCTTCCATTGCAAGCCTATATAAAGTTTCCATTATGAATAGATTTTGGACTTCATAAAATGCTTTTTCCCTCCTGCATTGTTTCAGATAATAATACGATTTTTCTTTTTGAGCTTACTGATAAGGTGAATTACACTGACTGATTTTTAGATGTTGAAGTTATCTTGTACTTCTTTGATAAATCTCTCTTCATTGACAGTCTTGATTTATTATTTTTATATATTACTGAATTTGATTTGCCAGTATTTTGTTAAGGATTTCACATATATGTTTCTCAGAGTTTTGGTTCAGTAGTTTTCTTGTAATGTTCTTGTCTAGTTCAGGGATCAGGGTAATATGACTTAATAAAATGGATTGGAAAATATTTATTCCTCTTCTATTTTCTGGAAGAGTTTGCGAAACCAGTAATTTTAAAAGCATCTGTTTCTGTTTATTTTACCCCTGACCCTCTCACCTCAGGGCCCTCATACATGATTCTTTGAAGTATTGGGTTGGCCGAAAAGTTCATTCCTATAACATCTTACTTTAAAGTTGTCTTTACTGAACTAAGAAGGCAAGGATTTACTACACACAGAAAGGTTCAAAGGCCCTTAAAATGTCATGTATATATGTGTCCCTGTGCTTCTTTCCAAGAATTATGGTGGCTCAGACAGTAAAGAATCTGCCTACAATGCAGGTGACCTGGGTTCAATACCTGGGTTGGGAAGATTCCCTGGAGGAGAGAGGGCATGGCAACCCACTCCGGTATTCTTGCCTGGAGAATTCCCATGTACAGAGAAGCCTGGTGGGCTACAGTCCATGGGGTCACAAAGAGTTGGACACAACTAAGTAACTAAGCACAACACAGTACATGAGAGAAAAATAGGAAAGAGTGTTTGACATCTCGGAGGAAACAGCCTCACATGACAAAGGCCACTTATCAGAGGGAAAGGACACCAAAATCTAGTCCTTCAAGCAAGCAAGGGTGTACAATGCCAAAGTAAAAAGCTTCTTGCTAAGTGTGGTTCCATCTACTCATGTTCCCCACCAGAGCCTTCTGCCTTGAAATCCAAAACCTTTCAGCGAGCCTAAACCCTTCAGACCTGGAATAAACCTACATTTGAACATGGGCTAAACACACAGGCCAGTTCTTCGAGAATCCATATGTTTTTGCTATCGTCTCCTAGTTTGCCAGAAGCTATAGACAAGTGACAGAGAGCCATCCAAGAAGATGGAAGAAGGAAAGGCCTCGTGCAGGCCTGTGATTTTGCCCTCCTTTCCCTTCAGCCTTTTTCTTGTGAGGCCCAAGTCCTCCAGGGGCTCTCTCTGCATCAGGAGAGAAAGGCTGAAGGGGAAGGAGGGCAAAATCACAGGCCTGCACGAGGCCTTGTCTGCACACAGCAGTTTAGGCCCCAGTCCTGGCTGACTCTCTCACTGCTCCCCAGGAAAGGCAATTCTGGAAGATCTGGTTATCAGTCCATGTTCTTGCAGGAAACAGAGGGCACACTCAAAGGAGGAAAATGGAGGGTTGAATAAGCAAACTCTTTGCCAAGGTGTGGGCAGCAGTGGGCTAGTCATGGTGGGGCTCCATTACTGCCCCTGCTCTGAAGAGAAGAGATGAACCTGGCCTCTGGAATCTGAACGGAGCAAGCTGTGTGAAGAGGCTCTCCTGACGAGAGCTGTGGCCCCATGGCACAGGGCCAGGGAATGACACACCCACCGCCGTCTCCCGCTGGTGTCGCACACCGGCCGAACCCCAGGGAAGGCAGAAAGCCAGGGAGCAGGGGAGCTGTGGTTGCTCCACCCAGGTGAGCCTTGTTGGGTCCTCAGTGAACCCGGATGGACAACGGCGAGACAGCCAGGGATATTCATATACCTCAGAGCCTTGCCTGTCTTCTCAGCCCCTCGTCACTGGGCTGATGGACTTCTCCATGCCCTTCTTGGCATCCAAGCCAGGGAGGGAAAAGCTCACCATCTCCGGAGGGGAGCCGGGGGACCTACCACTCGGTCTGGCTCTTCCCTCAGCAGCAGCTGGGCCACCAGATGGGGGCAGCCGGCGAGGCGCCGGAGCCATGCTCATTCCCTCCCCCAAAGAGAAGAATCCCTGGAAAAGGCTCACTGGCCATGGGCAAAGTTCAGCCCTACTCAGGCCTGTTAACATCCTCTGGCAGCCAAAGGCACTGGAAGGAGGCAGAAGTCAGGAAAATTCCAAGAAGCTTTTACTAAAAATAAATAGCCGCTTCTTACAAGATGCCCAGCCATTAATTAGCCGCAGTACTTTTGTAAGAGGAGAGGCCCTTTGGCTACAGAATATGAATTTTTAAAACTAAGCTTCATCCAAAGTGGCAATTAAGGGCTTCACCCAATCATAATAAACCTTGGTCTTCCTTTCCTAAGCGAGCTCCGCATCTTGCTGCCAGAGCAAACCCATCAGCTCATTCCTGGTTTCCTTCTTTAAACAGAGCGGAGCCACGACACTCCGCAGAGCGAATGCTCACGGGCTGCCCTGGCCAGGTTCCCCGTGTCACCGGAGCAGTGCTGACACGGGTGCAGCAGACCCCACGTGCCCTGCAGCCCAGGCCCACAGGACTCCCTCCACAGAGGCCGTGCCGCTTCAGGGGTTAAGGACACAGGCTTTGCGATCGTCGTCTTGGTGTTGGCAGGGACTGAGCGAGAATCTATGCGCTTTTCCTTCAGGGAATTTATCAGAGTTTGCAATTTTACATGTAACAGGGACAAGCTTTTTTATCCTGTGTATATTCTCTGCCTCTTTCCCTTCCTGCGCTCTGCCCCCTAAAGAAAATCCTGGCTTGTCCACTGGGCACACTCCTTTCTCTTCCATCTCGGAGTCAGCGTGGGGAGCTGGGTGTGAGGCTGGAGCAGGAGGCACAGAGCCAAATGCTGGCAGAGCAGGACAGGGGTGCAGTGGGCGAGGCCGGTGGCGGAGGAGAAGCAGCAGAGAATTGGGGCCTGGGAAGCAAAGGCAGGTGAGATGCAGGACTCCACTCTGCCGGGCCAGAAGGGAGCCCCCTTGTGGTCAGATCTAACTCTTCATCAAATTAAACCGACTTTGGATTGTTGTAGGAGCCAAACAGAACAATCCTCAGGCAGTGTGGCCCTACCCGCCTGCCAGCATGTGACTTGTGGGCAAGAAGATGTCCATCAGAAAGAAACAAGAATGGAGGGGAGGGGCATGGTAAAAAGCTGGTTTTAAAAAGTCCTAAGGACAGACCCTTGGTGGTCCAGTGGTGAACCCACTGCCAATGCAAGGGACAGGGGTTCAATCCCTGGTCCTGGAAGATCTCACATGCCATGGGGCAGCTGAGCGCCTGTGCCACAACTACTAAGTCTGCACTCCGGGGCCTGGGAGCTGCAACTACTGAGCGCACGCACTCTAGAGCCTGTGCTCCCCAACAAGAGAAGCCACCACGATGAGAAGCCTGCACACCACAGCTAGAGAGTAGCTCCCACCGGCTGCAGCTAGAGAAAGCTTGGAAGCAGCAGTGAAGACCCAGTGCAGCCGAAAGTAAATAAACAAAGAAATTTTAAAAAAATAAAAAGAAAGTATTCTGGGTTTTTTTTCACGTTTTTAAAAAACGTAAAAAAAAAAAAAAAGTCCTAAATTGGGAGTTGAGAGGGAATGAGGAGGAGCAGCTGCCAGGAGTGAGGAGGAATTTGAGAGTGGCTGAAACTGAGAGAGGTGATTCTGAAGATGTTTTGCTGTGCATTAACAGAATGGACTCCTGCAGCCACTATGGAATACAGTATGGAGGTTCCTCACAAAACTAAAACTTGAATTGACATATGATCTAGCAGTCCAACTCCTGGACTTCATATATATATATACATATATATAAACAAAACTATAATTTGAAAAGATACACACGGTCCTTTGTGCATAGCAGGACTATTTACATTAAATAAATAGTTAATGCCCGTCAACAGATGCCATTTGCAGCAACATGGACCTAGAGATTATCATACTAAGTGAAGTAAGTCAGACAGAGAAAGACAAATACCATGTGATACCACATCTGTGGAATTTAAAATATGGTACAAATGAACTTATCTACAAAACAGAAACAGACTCACAGGCATAGAGAACATACCCATAGTTGCCAACAGAGAGATGGATTGGGAATTTGGGATGAGCAGATGCAAACTATTTTTTAAAATTATTTATTGAAAGATAATTGCTTTACAGAATTTTGTTGTTTTCTGTCAAACCTCAACATGAATCAGCCATAGGTATACATACATCCCCTCTCCTTTGAACCTCCCTCCCATCTCCCTTCCCATCCAATCCCTCTAGATTGATACAGAACCCCTGTTTAAGTTTCCTGAGCCATACAGCAAATTCCCATTGGTTATCTATTTTACATACGGTAATGTAAGTTTCCATGTTACTGTTTCCATACATCTCACCCTCTCCTCCCCTCTTCCCATGTCCATAAGTCTACTCTCTATGTCTGTTTCTCTATTGCTGCCCTGTAAATAAATTCAGTACCATTTTTCTAGATTCCATATATATGCATTAGAATATGATATTTATCTTTCTCTTTCTGACTTACTTCACCCTGTATAATAGGTTTTAGGTTCACTCACCTGATTAGGATTGATTCAAATGTGTTCCCTTTTATGGCTGAGTAATATTCCATTTTGTATATGTACCACAACTTTTTTTAAAATATAAATTTATTTATTTTAATTGGAGGCTAATTACTTTACAATATTGTACCACAACTTCTTGATCCATTCATCTGTTGATGGACATCTAGGTTTCTTCCATGTTCTAGCTATTGTAAATAGTGCTGCAATGAACAATGGGATACATGTGTCTTTTTTTATTTTGGTTTTCTCAAAGTATATGCCTAGGTGTGGGATTGCTGGGTCATATGGTAGTTTTATTCCTAGTTTTTAAGGAATCTCCATAGCACCTTCCATAGTGGCTGTATCAATTTACATTCCCACCAACAGTGCAAGAGCGTACCCTTTACTCCACACCCTCTCCAGCATTTATTGTCTGTAGACTCTTTGATGATGGCCATTTTGACTGGTGTGAGGTGATATCTCATTGTAGTTTTGATTTGCATTTCTCTAATAATGATCAATGTTGAGTGTCTTTTCATGTGTTTGTTAGTCACCTGTACGTCTTCTATGGAAAAGGTCTGTTTAGATCTTTTCCCCACTCTTTGATTGGGTTCTTTGCTTTTCTGGTATTGAGTTGCATGAGCTGCTTGCATATTTCAGAAATTAATCCTTTGTCAGTTGTTTCACTTGCTATTATTTTCTCCCATTCTGAGGGGTGTCTTTTCACCTTGCTTATAGTTTCCTTTGCTGTGCAAAAGCTTTTAAGTTTAATCAAGTCCCACTTGTTTACTTTTGTTTTTATTTCTGTTACTCCAGGAGGTGGGTCATAGAGGATCTTGCTTTGATTTATGTCATCAAGGGTTCTGCCTATGTTTTCCTCTAAGAGTTTTATAGTTTCTGGTCTTATGTTTCAGTCTTTAATTCATTTTGAGTTTATCTTTGTGTATGGTGTTAGGAAGTGTTCTAATTTCATTCTGGACAAGTAGCTGTCCAGTTTTCCCAGAACCATTTATGAAGAGGCTGTCTTTGTCCCATTGTATATTCTTGCCTCTTTTGTCAAAAATAAGGTACCCATAGGTGCATGGGTTTATTTCTGGGCTTTCTATCTTGTTTCATTGGTCTACGTTTCTGTTTTTGTGCCTGTACCATACTGTCTTGATGACTGTAACTTTCTAGTATAATCTAAAGTCAGGAATGTTGATTCCTCCAGCTCCATTCTTCTTTCTCAAAACAGCTTTGGCTATTTGGGGTCTTTTGTGTTTCCACATGAACTGTGAAATTTTTTGTTCTAGTTCTGTGAAAAATGCCATTGGTGATTTGATAGGGGTAGCATTGAATTTTAGATTGTAATTGGTAGGATAGTCATTTTCACAGTATTGATTCTTCCCACCCAGGTACATGGACTATCTCTCCATTTTCTTGTCATCTTTGATTTCTTTCATCAGTATCTTATAATTTTCTGTGTACAGTTCTTTTGTCTCCTTAAGTAGATTTATTCCTAGATATTTAATTCTTTTTGTTGTGTTAAATTCATTTGTTGCATTTAATTCTTTTTGTTGCAATTCTTTTTGGTGAATGGGATTGATTTCTTAACTTCTCATTCTGAATTTTCATTGTTAGTATATAGAAATGCAAGTGATTTCTGTGTATTGATTTTGTATCCTGCAACTTTGTTAAATTCACTGAATAGCTCTAGTAATTTTCTGGTACTATCTTTAAGGTTTTTGATGTACAGTATCATGTCATCTGCAAACAGTGAGAGCTTTATTTCTTCTTTCCTGATTTGGATTCCTTTTATTTCTTTTTCTTCTCCGATTGCTGTAGCTAGGACTTCCAGAACCATGTTGAATAATAGTGGTGAAAGTGGACACCTTTGTCTTGTTCCTGATCTTAGGGGGAATGCTTTCAGTTTTTCACCATTGAGGATAATGTTTGCTGTAGGCGTATCATATATGGTCTTTACTACGTTGAGGTAGGTTCCTTCTATACCCATTTTTTGAAGAGTTTTAATCATAAATTGGTGCTGAAATTTGTTGAAGGCTTTTTTTGCAACTATTGAGATGATCATATGGTTTTTATCTTTCAATTTGTTAATATGGTGTATCACATTAATTGATTTCTGTATATCAAAGAATTCTTGCATCCCTGGAATAAACCCAACTTGGTCATGGTGTATGAGCTTTTTGATGTGTTGCTGAATTCTGTTTGAATTCATATTGTTGAGGATTTTTGCACCTATGTTCATCAGTGATATTGGCCTGTAGTTTTCTTTTTTTGTGTTGTCTTTGTCTGGCTTTGGTATCAGGGTGATGGTGGCCTTGTAGAATGAGTTTGGAAGTGTTCCTTTCTCTGTAATTTTTTGAAAGAGTTTCAGAAGGATAGGCATTAGCTCTTCTCTAAACGTTTGATAGAATTCTCCTGTGAAGCCTTCTGGTCCTGGGCTTTTGGTTTTGGGGAGATTTTTGACCACAGCCTCAATTTCTGTGCTTGGAACTGGGTAGTTCATAATTTCTATTTCTTCCTGGTTCAGTCTTGGAAGAGCGAACTTTTCTAAGAATCCGTCCATTTCTTCCAGGTTATCCATTTTATTGCCATATAGTTGTTCATAATAGTCTCTTATAATCCTTTGTATTTCTGCATTGTCTGTTGTAACCTCTCCTTTTTCATTTCTAATTTTATTGATTTGATTCTTCTCTTTTTTTCTTGATGAGTCTATCTAAAGTTTTGTCAATTTTGTTTATCTTCTCAAAGAACCAGCTTTAGTTTTATTAATCTTTACTATTGTCTCCTTCATATCTTTTTTCATTTATCTCTGCTTGGATCTTTATGATTTCTTTCCTTCTACTAACTTTGAGGTTTTTCTGTTCTTCTTTTTCCAGTTGTTTTAGGTGGAAAGTTAGGTTGTCTATTCGATGTTTTTGTTTCTTGAGACAGGATTGTATTGCTATAAACTTCCCTCTTAGAATGGCTTTTGCTGCATCCCATAGGTATTGAGTTGTTGTGCTTTCATTGTCATTTGTTTCTAGAAATTTTTATTTCCCTTTTGATTTCTTAAGTAATTTGTTGGTTGTTTAGAAACACGTTGTTTAAACTCCATGTGTTTGTGTTTCTTACAGTTTTTTTTTCTTGTAATTGATATCTAGCCTCACAGCATTGTGGTCAGAGAAGATGCTTGATATGATTTCAATTTTCTTAAACTTACTGAGGCTTGATTTGTGACCCAAGGTGTGGTCTCTCCTGGAGAATGTTCCATGTGCACTTGAGAAGAAGGTGTATTCTTCTGCCTTTGGATGGAAAGTCCTGAAGATATCAATGAGATCCATCTCATCTAATGTATCATTTAAGACTTGTGTTTCCTTATTAGTTTTCTGTTTTGATGATCTGTCCATTGGTGTGAGTGGGGTGTTCAAGTCTCCTACTATTATTGTGTTACTGTCAATTTCTCCTTTTATGTCTGTTAGTGTTTGTCTTATGTATTGAGGTGCTCCTATATTGGGTGCAAAGATATTTACAATTGTTATGTCTTACTCTTGGACTGATCCCTTGATCACTATATAGAGTCCTTCCTTATCTCTTGTAGTCTTCTTTATTTTAAGATCTGTTTTGTCTGATATGAGGGTTGCTAATCCAACTTTCTTTTGCTTCCCGTTTGCATGTAATATATTTTTCCATCCTATCATGTTCAGTCTATATGTATCCTTAGGTCTGAAGCAGGTTTCTTGTAGACAGCATATGTATGGGTCTTGTTTTTGTGTCCATTTAGCCATTCTGTGTCTTTTCCTTGGAGCATTTGGTCCATTTACATTTAAAGTAATTTTTGATATATATGTTTCTATTGCCATTTTCTTAATTATTTGGGGTTGATTTTGTAGATCTTGTTTCTCCTCTTGTACTTCTTGACTATATAAGTCCCTTTAACATTTGTTCTCTTAACTTTTGCTTGTCTGATTTCTCCATCTTCTGACCTGCAGAGTTTCTGCTGGAAGTTCAGTTGTTAAGCATATGGGGTTTCCCTTGTATGTTACTGGTTGCTTCTCCCTTGATGCTTTTAATATTCTTTCTTTGTGTTTAGTCTCTGTTAGTTTGATTAGTATGTGTCTTGGCATGTTTCTCTTGGGTTTATCCTGTATGGGACTCTTTGTGCCTCTTGGACTTGATTGACCATTTCTATGTTGGGGAAATTTTCAACTATAATCTCTTCAAAAATTTTCTCATACCCTTTCTTTTTCTCTTCCTCTTCTGGGACCCCTATAATTCGAATGTTGGTGCATTTGATATGGTCCCAGAGGTCTCTGAGACTATCCTCAGTTCTTTTCATCTTTTTACTTTATTCTGCTCTTCAGAAGTTATTTGCACCCTTTTACCTTCCAGCTCATGGATTCGTTCTTCTGCTTCAGATATTCTGCTATTGATTCCTTCTAGAGCATTTTTAAATTCAGTAATTGTGTTGTTTGCCTCTGCATATTTATTCTTTAATTCTTCTAGATCTCTGTTAATTGATTCTTGCATTTTCTCTATTTTGTTTTCAAGGTTTTTGATCATCTTTACTATCATTATTCTGAATTCTTTTTAAGGTAGTTTACATATTTCCTCTTCATTTATTTGGACTTCCATGTTTCTGGTTTGTTCTTTCATTTGTGTAGTATTTTTCTGTGTTTTCATTATTTTTTTTTTAACTAATTGTGTTTGAGGTCTCCTTTTCCCAGCCTTTACGGTTGAATTCTTTCTTCCTTTTGGTTTCTGCCCTCCTAAGGTTGGTCCAGTGGTTTGTTTAAGCTTCGGATAGGGTGAGATTTGTGCTGATTTTTTTTGTTGTTGTTTGTTTTTCTTCTGATGGGCAAGGCTGAGTGAGGTGGTAATCCTGTCTACTGGTTATTGGGTTTGTATTTTTGTTTTGTTTGTTGTTTAGATGAGGCATCCTGCACAGGGTGCTACTGGTGGTTGGCTGATGCCGGGCCTTGTATTCAAGTGTGAGTTCCTTTGTGTGAGTTCTCACTATTTGATACTACCTAGGGTTAGTTCTCTGGGAGTCTAGGGTCTTGGAGTCAGTCCTCCCACTCCAAAGGCTCAGGGCTTGATCTCTGGTCAGGAATGAAGATTCCACAAGTGGTTTGTTATGGCATTAAGTGAGATTAAAACAAATACCCCAAAACAATAAGCCAAAGATGAACCTCGGACAAATGACAGTTACAAAATCAAGCAAATAATAATGAAAATAATGGAATATACACATATACATACACACCCATGAGCAAAGTCAAAACAGTTCAACAAAAATAAAGTACAATAGATTGATCTGGTGAACAAAGGAAATCAAAAATTATATTTACCAGTTAAGAACAAAACTAACTAAAGCACAAACTGGAAAACAAAACTAAAGCAAAGTGCCAAGTGGGGAATAAAGCAATGAAAACAAAACTAACACATATGTTGAGAGGAATGGAAAGAAAGAAAGAATAGATATGCAAAGTTAAACAGAGGTAGATTAAGACGATTTATATCCATTAAAGATTAACTGCAAGGGGAAAAGAACAATAGGAAAGGCAAACAAAGGAATAAATGTAGAAAAAAATATAATAGGTTTAAAAAATTAAAATTAGGCCAGAGCAAAAAGTGGGTGGTGGGGAGCAGCGGTGGCTGCAGCAGAGCCAGGGGAACACGTGGGTGGGGGCATCACCACGTCTCACGGCCACGGCCACGGCGGGGCCGGGTGCCACTGCGCCGCCAAATGGGAGGCGCCGCCAGAGCAGCGTGGCCTAGCCCACGGCCTGTACCTGCACCTCGACCCGCAGCGGCTGCCTTGCCTCAATGAGAGCTGCGAGGGCAGCGGCCTCCTCGCCCTCAAGCTACGAGAGGAGCGGACAGATGGCTCCAAGTTTGTTGAAAATGATGCGGATGAACAGCTTCTGTTTAATATTCCATTTACAGGCAATGTCAAGCTCAAAGGCATCATTATAATGGGAGAAGATGATGACTCTCACCCCTCTGAGATGAGACTGTCCAAGAACATTTCACAGATGTCCTTGATAATACAGACAGGGAGCTAGATCTGACCTTTAGTCTGAACCCAGATCTTACAGGGGAATTAGAGTATACTACAAAATGTCTCGTTTTCCAAATGTCTGTTCTCTCTCAATTCATATTTCAAAAAACTCTGGAGCTGATACCACAGAGGTCTTTAATATTGGCCTGAGAGGAGAATGGACTGAGCTTCGCAGACATGAGGTGCCCATCTGCGATTATGAAGCATCAGCCAACCCAGCTGACCACAGAGTCCATCAGGTTACCCCACAGACACACTTTATTTCCTAAGGGCTGGCTAAGACTCCCACAGAGGTGTTGTGTGGGTGAAGAAGCATGACATCCTGCTGGGAAGGACAAAGAGAGATGGGGCTTCAAAAAGAGCTGGCTGCCACAGCCTCTTCCAAGCTTTGTCTTTGGGGCTTGCTGCAGAAACCTGGCCTATGGAAGACACCACACCCCCAGGAAGGGTTGTGTGGGTGCCGGGGAACAATCGTGGTTCTCTGGGGCCCTACAGAAATTGGGTCTTGGGCTGGTCAGTATCTGGCAGCCATGGATAATGCCTGCCTTCCCAGTTTATGTGGCCATGGGATTCCCGGTGTCTTGTCACTTTGTGGCAGGATTATCGTGTGACTTATTTTTTTAAATGGAAACTATTCCTGGGCTGCAGTAAACTTTCTGAAGCCTCAGCATTGTGTTTGAATTAACCATCAGGAGGGTCTCCAACTAGAAATACTTGTCCCTGCTTGCTCCTTCTCCCTGTCACCTTTCAACATTCTTGTCAAGTTGCCCAGCTTGGAGTTGTCTGTCATGCACCAGTGTCCCGGGTTAATCTGCAGCTTGTGTATCTGGTTTTGGGTCTTCCTTAGTTACACTGCCCCTGGGTTTCCATGGTGGTTTTATTTCCACCTCTGCATGTGGGTCACCCACTGGGGTTTGCTCTGAGGCTGCCCTGGAGGACTTGGGTTTGCCCCTGTGAGGGCCAGGTGTGGAGGTGATGCAGCTGCTTAGGTCGCAGGGGTTCTGGCAGCGCCAGGTACTCAGAGGAGTTGGCGGCTAGGGCAGCAGGAAATAGAGTGCTCTAGAAGGCTATGGCAACCAGTATTGGCCAATACCCTCCAGTATTCTTGCCTGGAGAACACCCTCCCTGACAGAGAAGCCTGGCAGACCACAGTCTACAAGGTTGCAAAGAGTCAGACACGACCAAAGTCAGCTTGCGCACATAGATGCAAGACTATTTTTGCCTGTGGCAGCTCTGCCCCAGTGAGAGTTGAGCGTGAAGGTGGAGCAGCTGCTTGGCTTGCGGGGACCCTGGTGGCGCCAAGTGAGCAGGGACACGGACTGCCTTCACCGCAGGAGTCATGGCCCTGTCAGAGCCTTTGTTCGAGACTCTCTAGCTGGCGATCAGAAGGGCTCTTTGGCCAGTCTTCCTCTGTAGCTCCATCCATTCAGGAACTTAGAGGGCTCCCTTGCCTGGGTCCTTCTCTGTTGTTTGGTGCATAGAGAAGGGGCCCCCTGGCTGGGGTCCTACTCTGTAGTTCAGTGCATTGGGCATTTGATGGGCCAGCCTCTCTTGTTCAGCTGCCAATGCTGGTGTGTGGGCAGAGGCAGGCTATGGTGATGGCTCCACCCCCTACGCGGTGACTCAGCAGTATCGCCTTGCTTCCATGCCTGCCTGGCTTTCCTCCACCGGCATTTCCCACCAGGATCCCCTCCCTCACATCGCCTCAATCCATCTCTCCACATCAACAGCAGCCCTTGCCCTGGGATTGCTCCACAACCCCCCAAACTCCAGCTCCCAGCCGCTGTGCCTTCCAAGAGACCAGAGTTCCTGTCTGGGGTATCTATGACTGCAAAAGGACTATCTGATTCTCATTCCATTTAGGCTGCCACAGGTCAGCTGTTTCACTCTCAGCCTTAAATGTTTCTCCTCTGACTAGGACAGTTGCTCCGATGTGGGGATCATACCCCTGCTTTAGTTCCCCCGCCCATAGAAGGCAGGTCTAGTCCTACTAACATTCCTGTTTTCCCCCCTAGTTCCTTCATCCCACCGAGTTTTGCGTGGTTCTATATATTCTTTTCCACTGATCAGGAACTCCTGTCCGCTCTCAGCTACTGTTTTGCATGCAGTTCTGTGTCTGAAGGTGTATTCCTGATGTATCCATGGAGAGAGATGTACTCCATGTCCACCTACTCCTCTGCCAACTTGTTCCTCCAAACTATTTTATATATACATAAAATGTGTATTAGTTTCTGGTGAGTCAGAAACTAATACATATTGTAAACCAACTCTACATCAATAAGGCAAATTAAAAAAAGAAAACCTGTGAAATCTTGGGCTCGTCATCTAGATAAGTGTAGGTTGCCTATAAAATGGGACTCAATATTTTTTTAAAGGTCTTGGAGTTGTGAATTTCAAATATGATACAATTATTTGAATCTTTTAAAAAGAAAAGAATGAACTCCCCTCTTGGATGTTACCTCTAGAGACTGGATAAAGAATCTGATTCTTTGGGTTGTTCTTTGATTGGCAGGCTGTTCTTTTGCCTGCCTCCACATCATGAAGGGTCACGTGGCTGCAGGCTTCTCCAGGGGTGACTCACACCTGCGTGTGGGGGGCCGTGAGCCACCTGAGGGTGGGATGAGGGCCCGGTAAGCTTCTATTTGCTGAGTGAGTTCCTCTGCCTTAGATCTGGTTCTTTCTTCAAGAACTACAAATTTAGTTCAAGTTTTCACTTTCCCCTGGGCTAATCAGCAAAATCAGTCCTGATATAATAAGCAGGCTTGAAGAAAGCAGAGCCGTCACTCATTAACAAAGAGAGAGTAGACTGCTCCTGAAGCCACATCCTGGCTCCAGCTGGGCTGCTGTTCCAGTGACAAGAAATGGCCTGAAGGAAACATTCCTGGCCCCATTCCTTGGACCAAGGTTCTCGATTAGTTCTCCCAGAGGCTACTCACAAGAGGCAGGCTTACTGTCCTCCTTTCACCTGTAGTAAGCATACATGTGTGCTTCTTATCTGGGTACAAAGCTACTCCAAAACTTAGTGATCTAAAGCAACAGTTACTATCTGAGTTTCTAATTGTCGGGAATCTGGGAGCAGCTTAGCTGGGTGCCTCCAATTTCAGGCCTCACAAGGCTGTGGTCGAGATGTCAAGCTGGGGCTGGAGCCTTCTCAAAGCTTAACTGGGAGAGGATCTACTTCCAAGCTGAATTTCCTGGCTGTTGGCCAGAAACATCACTCGCTAGCCAAGTGGGTCTCTCCTTAGGGCCTCTCACACAGCATGGCAGCGGGCTTCCTTCAGAGCCAACCAGCGAGAGAGCCAGTCTTTGTGATCCAACCTCAGTAGTGAGGGCCCATCAGTTGTGCTGCATCCTATGTATTAGAAACAGATCCTTCTCACACACAAGGGGAAGGAAATCCACAGGGCTTGAATGCCAGAAAGCAAGGATCCTTGGAAGTTTTAATCCAGCCTGGTTATTTTGGGGCCCACAGGGGTACAGGCAGTGATATAACGGTCATATGCCTCTGGACATAACTCTGGTACATCTCTTTGAATAAGTTGCAAAGTACACATAATTGTATCGACCATCTTCCTACAAAAGCAAGCACTGATGTAGTCACACTCCTGCACCATGGACATAAACCAAATACATATCCTGGGGAGAGCTGAGTTATACTGTCGTTTGTTGAGGAGAGTGAGCCTTAAACATACACATAGTGTATTTTCTCCACATTAGCCTGTAACCCCCTGGGTTTGAGTTCTGGTTCTACCTTATCCAGCTGTGTGACTCTGGGCAAGAAACTTCCCTGAAGCTCCATTTCCTCATCTAGGGATGGAGGGGTAATAACAGAATTCATCCTACTGGGTTTGGGGTGGGGTTAAATGAAAATAATTATACATATAAAGGGGCTTCCCAGGTGGCTCTGCTTGCCAATGCAGGAGATGCAGGTTCTATCCTCTGGGTCAGAGATGCCCTGGAGGAGGAAATGGCAACCCACTCCAATATTCTTGCCTGGAAAATCTCATGGACAGAGGATGGACGGTCCATCGGTCGAAAGAGTCAGACACAACTGAGCAGAGCATACACACACACATAAAGACCCAGCACTGCGCCTGGCACATGATATGTACTAAAGAAATCCTGGGGCTTATCATCATTATGGTTCCATTGCTATTCTTTAATGTATTTTGTTTCAGACTTTCTGCTCTTAAAGCCTGGCTTGGCTCCCTTTAAAATTAACAAAAGTTAGTCAATGCTAAAAACCCATGGACAGTTTTTTATGACACCAATAGTAGGTGTAAGCTATAATCACAGTCTTTGGATTTCTGATGCTGGTAGTTGGCATCAAAATACAGCATTTCAAAAAAAAATATAGCACCTCAAAAATAGGTCACTGCAGAAATTTTAGGAAACAAAACATTATAGATTGGGAGAAGGGGAGTTGAATTTTCACCTTTCACCTCTTTAATCTTTGCCTGTATTTTGAATGGGTGATTTCTGAGTGAATCCACACAGAGAAAGAAAATACGGTCTGATATCTTGTGGCTTGGGTCCAAGGCCCTGAGTGTCTCAGACGGAAGATAGCCCACAGACACTCTGCTTACCAAAGTTATACTCTGAACTTGAGCAGAGTAAGTGTCTTTTACTGCTTGCCCCAGGCAGTGTTCGTTGCATTCCAAAAGTTTAGAAATACACGGGTGGACACATGATCTATGAAATAACTGTTGACTTTTCCATGTGCTTTGGGAAGGGGATAAGGAGGACAAAGGCACTTTCTTCCCCTTTTTCTCTCAACATTTTTTTTTTTTCCTCTGAGAAGCCGCAGAATTTTGACCCATTTCACATCTGCCTCCTGCCTCTGGTTTTGAAATCTGCAGCCTGATGGCTTGTTTGCTTGTTAGCATGAAAGGCTTGCTCTGGGTCTGGGCTTGCTTGTTAGTTAAGAACCAACAAGCATTGCCGTCCAAAGGTAATCACAGACCGAAATCACTTCCAGATGCCAAACCCCACTGCTGATGGTGAAAGCAGACTTTACGATTGCAGCGGACCAGGTACTCGATGGCTCTCACCCAATCCTGTTGGGGTTTTGAACATGCACGTGTGTTCCCCTCCTTTCCTTTCTCTCCCCTTGCCCCCTCTTTTTCCCCTCTCTGCCATTCCTTGCTTTCCTCAGTCGTGAATCAATTTTAATCTGAAGAGCAAAATCAAAACTGGATACAGCCCAGACTCAATTCTGCCGCAAGCATCTGAACTGCTGTTACCCTGGGACCTGTTAGGTGAGGAGAGCTCCCAGTTACAGCTGCAGACACCAGGGAGAGGAGTGGCTTTTTCTTCCAGCCCCATCCTCATAGGCTTCTAGACAGCCTATTCCAGGCAAAGTGCAAACATGGAGAATACTGTTCCTTGGGCAATTAGTGAAGCTGGGACCAGAGGGATTATCCTGCCTCCAGAAAAAGGATCACTGCTCACATTCAGCTCAGAAATAAGGCTGGTTGGCAGGGCTGGAACTCACACTGGTGGACTATGTGGGACTCAGCAGGGACCTGGGAGACTCTGGTTTCAGTCCCTACAAGCTGAGACATATGAGAACTTTCCACAGAGAGTTTGAGAAAAGAAAAAGGTAGAGGAGGAGAGGGAGAAAGCAAAGCTAAAAGGAAGAAAAGGACTCAGTACTAACAACATTCTCAGACTTATGTAATTAAAGTAATGAAGTCTGAGAAAGAACAGAATCAAGAAGACCTTCAAAAGAGGAACTGATTATAGACGTATTGATTTTCTCCCCTCAAAGAGTGAGTACCATGAAATTCAATTTCAAGTTCCATCCCAGTCTACCCACTGAAAGGACATAAGTGGCAGAATCTTTCCTTCATTCACTAAGTCTCCTTCTCCAAAGCTCCAGGAAGACCTGGCCATTTGTGAAGACAAGAATCTGTATGATTTGATTATATGCACGTAGATAATACCCAAAGAAACATTTGTACATGAGCCAGTAGAAAAGCTTTTTAAAAAAAAAATCCCTCATTTTGGCTTATGTCTAGTTAGTATACTTAAGTTATTACTTCCCTTGTGAATAATTCATTAAAATTTAAATGTAACACAAATATATTTCTTCCCAGGCACAATAGCATACAGCTTGCACTCAACCACTTATTCCCAGATGTTTATATCAACAGGGTCCAAGAACTCCATAAAACTAGGATAATAACACACTGAAAATATCTGGCCACAACCCATAAAAGGACGTGCATAATAAAACTGCTCCCACCCACCCCCATCCTCCCACAGATGCAAAATTTCCAAATGTTTCAAAGTAATTTTCTAAAGGTGTGGTGGGAATAGATGCTCCAAATCCTATATTCTCATATTACTAAGGCCTGAGTTCAAGATCAAATTGAAGAAGTACATGTATCTAAACCCTTTAAACAGAATCTCTTAAAAATGAGCCTTGAAAAAAATAATCTTAAATGGCTGGTGAGCAGTTTGTTTCACTGTAAGGAAAAATAAAAAGGAAGGGGTGTGTGTGTGTGTAAGTAGATGCCCAAAGTGATGAATGTATTCTCCAAACAGCCAGGTTTTCACCACCTTATTAACATCTATGTGGTCAAAAGGTTAATTATATAACAAAAGAAAACTGTTTGTTAATGCTACTTTCCCCCTTTATTTTGTTTTGGGAATATTAATTATTTTATATCAGTTCCCTCAAGCAGTTACACACCTTAGATGCATAGTACTTTACATCAAACAAATAACAAAACACTCTAGTTCATTCATTTCTGGATTCCTGTTAGAAGTAAGGGGCATCAGAAAACTAACCAGTTCAGTGTCTGGGCAGTCAGCTGTTGAGCCTCATCTACTTAAGAGGATAGAATTAGGTACATAAAGGAGAAAACTCTGCTTCCGTGGGCAATAATAGGAAACTGGTTAGAATGATAAATAGGAGGAAGACATGATAAATGAACAAGTCCACAGCATATGTTGGCCACCCAGAAAGGTATGAATAGTAATGTACTCAGGGAGCTACAAAAGATGTCGGACTTGTGTCTGACAGTGAAATAAGGCAGTAGATAGACAGGGGAGGGGTGTAATCTGCTGTAAAGTAGAAACAAACTGAATTTGATGTCAGAAAATCTGGGAACCAGTTAGGCTTTTCCTGTTAGTAGTCATGTGGCTTAGGCTTAGTTACCTCATCTACAATCTTGTGATAATTGCTCCTATTTTGGTTGCTTGCTGAAGAGATCAAGGCGGCTAAGAGGCTTTGCAAGTTGCAGAGTATTCTGTGTATCTGCCCTACCAGATTGGGTGACATTGTATAAAGAGGCAGCTGAAGAAATAAAAAGTTTTTATCGCGTCAAAATCTGGAACCTAGTTTCACTTTTATTTATACCTAACATATACCTAAAAAGATGCTGTCCATCTCTCTATCTGTTAAGTGGCGGTTGCAACATTTGTCTTATGTGGTTGATTGTTGCATAAATATATGAGAGCCGCTAGAGACTTCTAGAGGATAAGGTGCTACTCAAACCCAAGGCTTCATTACACTTTGGTGAAACACAACACGTGCTCATTCATTCATTCATTCACTTATTCAACAGACATCATTCTTGGGCATTAAATGACACCAGGTTCTGCTACACTCAACAAATATTATGGTGAATAAGACCTGACCTTATCCTCATAAGACTTTAGTCAAGTTTCTTAAGCAAATGACTTGCAAAGTAGAAGACCACATTTTTAAACCACAAATATTAACAATATCTCATCATACATATACTTTAACACAGAGTCAAGAATATTTAGTAGAAAAATAACTAGATAAGAAATTAGGAGATGGCGATTTGGTTTCATATCTTTAAAGGGACATCAGTCAAAGTCTTTGTACCCCTGTTTTTCCACCAGTAGGAAATCAGGGTCTATGTGCTTCAAAGGCATTCTCTTAAGTGGTAGGTGCCTTTATTCCAAATCTAACAGATTAGACTACTGGACAATGGATCTGATTCCTTTAACAAGTCAATGGCATGAAGAAAAAAAGAAAAAGAAGGGGGTATTAAAAGATACCTGAGCGATATGACAGCCAAAGAACATGTAAACTTTAAATAGCCACCTATAACAGAGCTTCTGAAATAACTGTGGACATTTGAACATTGTCTGAGTTTTGGATGATACCACAGAAATGCTGATGATTTTTCGTTTGTTATGATAATAGCAGTATGAGTTTATAAGAAATGGCCCATGATTTTTAGCATATGTAAGAATTAAATGGCTTAACACCTGGGCTTACAGAAAATAAAACACTAAATAATCAAAAGGTTAATTATATAACAAAAGAAAAGAAACTAAAGTCTTCCACAAACATGTGCATATACAGACTAATCTTACAGCCAGCGTTACTCTCATTTTTTTCTCTCACCTGATACACAAAATATATTACCAGACTCACTGAGGTGAAAATACTCTCCTAATTACTTGAGTTAAATTTGGCGTGGGGAAAGAACATACAAAAGAAAAATTTCCAAACTTCTCTCTTTGTGATAAGATTTCGTTAAAGTCTAGGGTGCTAGACTAGAACTGCGTAACTGAGGAAACATGAGCGCTTCTAGCGCTACATCTGGCTTTGGCATGGTTGCAAAGTTGTGGGAGGGAGGCTAAAAGTAGTCAAATTCTTCCACAAATGCCTTCTGACTCAGTAGATCAAAATTAGTAATGCATTTTTTGAGTTTGCATATTTAAACTAGACATTTGTATGTCTTTGCTTATCTAGGACTGACTGGCTGCTGAAATAGGCTAATTTACAGTGTCTTACATGGTCACCCACTCCAGGTGTAGTCCTTTCATCAGCAGTATTGGTATCACCTGGGAGTTTGTTAGAGCTGCAGTAGGTCTGACTCCACCCCAGAGTTAATGATTCAGAATCTACATTATATCTAAAAGAAAATGATTTAAAAATGGGCAGAAGACCTGAATAAATAGTTCTCCAAAGAAGACATACAGATGGTCAACAATGCTAATCATCAGAGAAATGCAAATCAAAAGGAGATATCACTTCACACCTGTCAGAATGGCTACCATCAAAAAGTGTACAAATAACATTGACAAGGATGTAGAGAAAAGGGAACCCTCACACACTGCTGGAATGTAAATTGGTTAGCTATGGAAAACCATATGGAGGTGACTCAAGAAACTAAACACAGTACTACCATATAACTCAACAATTTCTCAGCTGGGTATATATCTCAAGAAAGAGAAAACATTAGTTCAAAAAGATACTTGTACCCCAATGTTCATAGCAGCATTATTGACAGTAGCCAAGAGAAGGAAGCAACCTACATGTCTACCAGAAAATGAACGGATAAAGAAGATGTCGTATATATACAATGGAAAACTACTCAGACATTAAAAAAAGAATGAAATTTTCCATTTGCAGCAACATGGGTGGATCTAGAGGGCATTATGCTCAGTGGAATTAGAGGAAGACAAATAGTGTATGCTATCACTTATTTGTGGAATTTAAGAAAATAAAACAAATGAATAAAAACAATAAAACAAACTCCCAGGGAACAAACAAGTGGTTACCAGTGGGGAGAGGGGAAGGAGGAGGGGCAAGATAGGGTAGAAGATTCAAAGGTACAAACGACTACCTATAAAATAAATAAGTTACAAGGATATATTATACAGCATAGGGAATATAGCTAATATTTTATAAAAACTTTAAATGGAGTATAATCTTTAAAATTTGTGAATCACTACATTGTACACCTGAAACCAATATCAGTAAATCAACTATGCCTCAATTTTCAAAGAGGAATGTACATGTTAACAAGATCTCCGGTTATCTTATGGTCATTAAAGTTTGAGATGCTTTGCCTTAGAATGTAAGAGTTGGATAATTATCAAAAAGAATACAAAGAATACATGTCATTATTGTTATTTGTGTGAAGCAGCTTTCAGGAGAATCATATCAAAATAGCATTCAGGTTTTGAAATTGTGACACAGTGGAAGAGTCTGCCTTACATGCACAGTCTCCAAAAATTACCCACCTTTATTTATGGATGTAGCTGCTGTCTATAGTCTCCCTGCCTGATAAATATCAAACCACCTCCGCGTTCATTACTTCCTCCCAAGTGTCTCTCTTTTTAATGTCTGAAATCACTGACCACTCTCAGAATTTAAAGCAGAAGCACCAATAGTCTTGGGAAAAGACAAGACTTATCTTGAAGCCTTATCTCTTTGTAAGCTTGGAAGTTCCCCAGAAGTGTTCTTAAAATATCCTGATCTTGATTTACTCAACCTTTTCGGTGATCAAAATTGTGTTCCTTATGAACTTTTTCCTGCACTATCGCAGGCTGAGAGCAGAGTGAGAAGGGCCTGCTGTGGTCACACAGTGGGCAGCGCACCCCCCCACCATGACAGTGTCACCACTTTCCCCTTCACCCATCACCTCTGGGCATTTTGTACATCGTTCCCCCCATAGCACAGCCCCTCCCTGACCTTTTGTCAGAGAGTGTGGCTGTGAGGACCCCCCAGACTTGATGTACAGGAGGGAGGGCCCTCTCTGCTCCCCACCAGGCTACCATCTAATCTCATTTACCCTGCTAAGCTCCACTGTGAAAGCTCTACATGTTCTTCTTTGTCTGGTGACATTTATGAAATGAATCATGGACCAGCTCGCTACTCCACTTAAAGGCTGTTCAAAGGCCCTTTCCACTTCTGTCTCTCCATATTAAGTGTGGGTGAAGCATCCTGAAAGTGGAATTAATGCCGAGGTCAAAACTCAATGACAACAGTGCAAACCCAATCATCTGTGTTATAGGGAAAAGCACATCTCATTTTAAAATGTCTCAAGTCTTTCGTTTTCTGTGGTACTGGAAACTTGGAGGTTCGAATGGTGAGTATAATAGGAACATCCTAGGTGCCATAACAGCCCCATAAATATCTCCTGAGCAGAGCAGTGCATCTCTCCCTGGACTCCAAGAGCCTTCTTTGAAGTCACAGGGCCAGAAGTTGTGCATGTGGAAGAGGTATGCAACTTATTATCATTACTCACCACTGCTTTAGAAGCTTTTAAGTAATACTAGATTTATCACAGTTTTCTTACAGCAAATTTTAGTTTCATCTAGTGTTCCTTCTGAAGCCTGAACCAATAAACTGGTTTGTCTTTGTAGTTGATCTGCCACAGTAGTTCCCATATTTTTCTGCCAACAAGCCCTTTTGGAATCCTATTAAATGGGTAACATGACATTTATAGTCTCAGAAATTAGAACACCTGGAAAGAGGCCCAGAACTTACCCGGTCTCTTGGGGGACCCTCTAGTACAAAGCCGGCTGGACCTTGCTGTTTTGCTGCCCCTTCCTCCCGAGGTCCACCCTCATCTGGAGTAGCCCCTTTAGGCTGCAATGCCGAGCATTGTGCCGAGTATAGATTTCATATCCTTGATTTGATTCTGCTGAGGGACTGATGTAAACTTAACATGCCTGTAATCAGCTAGAGAGGGCTTCTCTGATGGCTCAGTGGTAAAATATTTGCCTGCAAAGCAGGAGACCCACCAGATGCAGGAGGCGCAGGAGACACAGGTTCCATCCGTGGGTTGGGCAGATCCGCGGGAGGAGGAAATGGCAATCCACTCCAGTATTCTTGCCTGGAAAATTCAATGGACAGTGGAGCCTGGTGGGCTACAGTCCGTACGGTTGCAGAGTCGAACATGACTGAGAGACTGAGGATGCACGCAATCAGCTCGCACCGCACTGTAGAGGAGGAAAAGGACAGTCACACACCAGCTGAAAAGCACCATTCCTGGGTAGGTTTATACCCTTGCTATCTGTATATGACAAAATGATCATCTCCTTCTTTGACACACACACACACCTCACTTTATCATTACAAAAGGAAATCATGCTCACTGTAAAAAAAATTAATAAAAATAAATAAGCATTTTTAAATTTATTTAAATAAGCATTTTCCTACTACTGAATACCCACTGTTAAATTTCAACCACAAAACTATGATTCCAATACTTCAGTGATGCGTGTGCACTTATGTACCCACTCTTCCATATGTTTTCCAACACGTGTCTTGCATTTCTACACACATCGACCCTCTCTGTCCCCAGAGGTCCCACTGAAATTACAAAAAGGTTCTTTTTAAAATTCAAACCATTACAGCAATGAAAAACAAGAAAATAAGACCAACGGTCTTCAATAGTTTGAAGGGTTCTAGTCAATAGAAAAGAAATGGCAAATGGTGAGTGGAGGAGTTAGAGGCAACAAAAGCCCAAACTCAGAGACAAAGGAGGAGTCCCTTAGATGTCTAATTTGGAATTGACAAGTTAGTCTGGGATGTTAAAGACCTGCATTTGGGACACCTGGGGTGGTGGGGCTTGCTCTCTCTCCTTCTCTAAATAGAATGGCTAATGAGGTCGCTTCTGTCTTTCAGAGAAGGAGGGAGTATGTCTGGAGGGGCTACTGGCGAACAAGATGGGGGCTCACACATCAACATCAAGTTGAAGGTAGATCTGTACCTCCACAGCAGCTCAAAAAAGAGGCAGAGCCACCCAGGATTGGATAACTCTGAAGGCCTGCACCTTGCAGAAAAGCCCACCTGCCTGTGGCAATTGCCAAGGAACCGCAGCCCAACTGCAGACTCACACGAGCATCATGTGTGAGCTCCAGACAGCAGTGGTGGAGTGTCTCCAAAGTCCTCAGGGAAACTATTTGGAACCTAGCTTTCTACACTCAGCCAAATTTCAAGTGTGAGGGCTACAGAAAGGCGCTTGCTACTACGTAACAATTCAGTACATTTAGTAATCACACAGCCAGGAAGAAAAAATTACTTCTGAAGTAACCCAGTAAACTCTAAAAATAAGCCAAGAAAGAAGAAAACATGAGCTAGCTATAAGAAGCTACAGCTACCTGATATGACCCAAGGAGGTCTACAGATGTGAAAAAGAAAATCAAGGGTGAGCCCTTAGACAAGTGTGTAGAAGGTTCTTGTTTGAGGGACACAAATGTTCAAAATTGAGGATTACATTTGCATCTCTAGAGAGATTTGTGGTGGTGGTGGTTTAGTTGCCAAGTCATGTCTGACTCTTTTGCGACCCCATGGACTGTAGCCCGCCAGGCTCCTCTGTCCATGGGATTTCCCAGGCAAGAATACTGGAGTGGGTTGCCATTTCCTTCTCCAGAGGATCTTTCCAACCCAAGGACTGAACCTTCATCTCCTGCATTGGCAGGCGGATATTTTACTGCTGGGCCACCAGGGAAGCCCAGAGAGATTTGTACTCAGGTATTAATTTTATAAATGTTTCACATTGGTTTTAATGGTATAATCAACCTTCTGAAAAAGAACATAAGACTAAGTTATGGTTTAAGAGTCTCACTTTGCCGACAAAGGTCCATATAGTCAAAGCTATGGTTTTTCCAGTAGTCGAGTATGGATGTGAGAGTTGGACCATAAAGTAGGTTGAATGCCAAAAAAATTGATGCTTTCGAACTGCAGTGCTGGAGAAGACTCTTGAGAGTCATTTGGACCGCAAGGAGATTAAACCAGTCAATCCTAAAGGAAATCAACCGTGAATATTCATTGAAAGGACTGATGCTGAAGCTCCAATACTCTGGCCACCTGATGCAAAGAGCCGACTCATTGGAAAAGATCCTGATGCCAGGAAAGATTGAAGGAAGAAGTGGGTGGCAGAGGATGAGATGGATAGATAGTATCACCGACTCAATGGTCATGAATTTGAGTAAATTCCAGGGGACAGTGAAAGACAGGGAAGTCTGGTGTGGGGTAGTCCATGGGGTTAGAAAGAGTTGGACACATTTAGTGACTTAACAACAACAACACAAATTACATAAATACGAATGCAGTTTAAAAATAGGAGTTAAATAGAAGGAGCGCTGAGAAGACATTCAAGTTACAAATTCCTCACATTTTTTACCTTGAAGCCAGTGTATATGCCTGAATTTGATAATAAGAAATATAAGAATAATTATATATTTTTAAAGTGAAAACTGTTAGAAGCAGAAGCATATATTGTTAATAGAATAGGAGGACACTGGGGATTAAGGGAGATTGTACTTTTTATTTTAAATATGCCTATGTGATATGATAAAAAACAAAATAAAACATGGGCATGTACCACCTTTATGGTTATATATCTTGAACATCTTTCCAGGTGTAACCCAAATGTTACCAGCCTGCTGATATAATCGAGATCACATTTATATTTACGTTTGAAATGTGTGTGTGCTGTCACTCAGCCGTGTCTGATTCTTTGCAGCCCCATGGACTGCAGCCCACCAGGTTCCTCTGTCCATGGAATTTTTCAGGTAAGAATATTGGCGCAAGTTGCTATTTTCTCCTCCAAGGGATCTTCCAGACCTAGGAATCAAAGCCAGGTTTCCTGTGTCTCCTGCATAGGCAGGCGGGTTCTTTACCACTGAGCCACTTGGGAAGCCCAGGAAGGCAGAGATTGTTGGCTAAAAGCAAGTACAGTGTGATCTCATTTACACACATGTACACAGACATACAGAAAGAGATCTGGAAGAATATATATTGAAAACTGATATCAACCACTGAAAATTGATAGTGATTGTCTCTGGTGGGAATGTTTTAATTTTTGTTAATTGAAGTATAATAACATATTATATATAATACATTATTAAAACATTTTCTATATGTTATTAAAACATTATATTTTGCTTATTAAACATATTATATATTAGCATATATGTATAATAATATGTTTCAGGTTATTTTCATTATAGGTTATCACAAGATATTGAATGTAGTTCCCAGTGCGATACAGTAAATTCTTGTTGCTTATCTACTTTATGTATAGTGTTTTAACTTTTAATCTATGTTTATTTTTCATTTTCTAATTTGCTACCATGTGTACTGCTTTTGTAATAATGAGACTTGATTTTAGAATTTCAGTCTCTGTTTCCCTAGCCTGGATCTTGGATTCCCTTTCTTCTCTATCAATATCTAACTCATAAACAACGTAATGGCTCCTCCCCTCCATCAATATTTTCCCTCCTCTCTATCAACAGTTTTACTCTTGGAAACACAAAGGCTATATAGAGAAGTAACGTGGGTAATTAAGGCTGGTGAGTCACACCACTGGGATACTTCCAAATTCACCCTGGTCTAGGTAGACTCAGACATCATGTGCACACCTTGTGTTTCTAATTTCTGAACTTCACCATGGAAAATGAATGAATATCTGCAGGTCAAGACACAGCAAGCACATTCCTTCCTCAGATTATAACAATGCACCCGAGTTAAGATGGACTTCAACATCTCTGTGCTATTGCTGACGAACAGCTGATCGAAACCTTAAGGCTTCCTCTGTCAGAGAAAACAGCACTAGCTCTGAATGGCACGCGAGACTGAGTACGAGGCCTTTCTCCTCTCTCAGTGTGATCTGCACATGTGTGCCCATGCTTGACTCTGACCCCTAAGCACTTCCAACACCAGAGATGTTAAGGGTGTACTTTTTTGAAACAGCTCTTTCCCAGGTATTCACAAAAGACACAAAGAACAATGGTGTGTATATAACTGTTTGAAACCAATTAGAGTTCCACATGGGGAGAAAAAGGGGGACTATCACAAAATTAATTGGCAACCTTTTATATTATTCACACAAATGTTTGGACTTCTGGGAAAGTGTGTAAGTAAAGCGCCATAGCTGAAAGCAGCAACACATCATAAGTCCTGGGAGATGTGCGCTGGATGGCGGGAGGCTGGAAGGGACAGAAACGATAAGAATGAATTTAAAGTTTTAAGAAAACTGAAGTCTAAGTGAAAATAGTCATGCTATATGCAAAAAACGATAATAAAAGAAAATAAATTAATAGACAGGTTTTCCAAATCCTTGCATTTAGAGAAGAACCCTTATACCATAGCTTTCCTGTACAAATGTAATGTACCGTTCCAAAGAATTAGGACTAGTTGAAATACAGCTAATCATTGGCTTCTTTTATAGCATCCCTGTTTTATCATGATTCAGGTGCATCCTGATTCAGGCTATTACAACTGGATCCAAAAAAAGATTTTTGATGGAACACCTAAGCAATAGCCTGGATAGTAATCCTTATCTCCAACATCTCCATATTTTCCTCCATTCTCAACATTAGTAGTCAAATCTAGGAACCTTACAGGATAAAAATGTCTTTCAAAACATCTCCTTTCCCCCCATTTTTCTCCCAAGATAATCTCAAGGAATTGGAGCTTAGAGGGTCCTTATGGATCATTTATTTAAGCCTCAGATTTTACAGATAATCCAGAGAGAGAATGTGGTTTCCCAAAGTAATTGATGACAAAATCCAGACCTGTATCCGGCTCTCTTAAATCTCAAACCCAAACCTATTTACAATGAACCCCACACAGTTCATGATCACTTATAGATCGGATGTCTTACATTGTGCTTAATTTAGTTCTCTTCTCAGTAAAGCAATACAAAACAAAACAAAAATGAATGAAAATCCCAAGAACTGCATGCCCCTTCACACACATACCCTTCCCTTAAGAACAGTCATAAGATTCTGCCACAATGATATGTAACCAACAAATACTTAAATGTGAGAATACCCTTAATGTATAGACTCCTTTGATTTTAGCCTGTCAGAACTAATCATGTCTTTCTATAGCTTCTCATAGAAATGTTTAGCATATTGTTTGTTTCCTCAAGGTAAACATGGCCTTCTTTATTACCCTAAAGGTTTGCACTCATCATTCCATTATTTGTAATTAGCTGTTTGCATGGCTTTTCTTTTCATGTGCTCTAAGACCTTTACTAACAGGCATTTGTCAAGGCCATCTTTTTGCCCTCTTACACCTGCACAGAGGAGAAAGAATGAACGAATTAGATCAATAAGTAAACCAACGCAGTTGCGTGTTTGGATGGCTCTTTCTTCTTTTTCAAAAAGAAAACCTATTGTAGTCATCAAGAAATTATGTTATACACAACTCTAATTTAAAACCTGAAGTTTTTGCCACTTAAATACTTCTAAAATAGGTAAGATTTAGTAGAGATTTTTCAACTACTGGCATTTAAAAACTAGAGGGTGTAGTTAATTGTCAGCTGCAAGTCTTTTCTATCTTGTGGACTGCAAAAGGTTTTCTAAACTACCTTAATTTAACTTTTACCCTGCCTAGCTTCTAGCACAGAGTAGGAGTTCAAAATGCTGAGGTGATGAATTAGCTTTTTTTTTTTTACAGACAATAAGTGATCAAGCCATGATTCAAATCAGGTAGTCAGTCACCAGAAACCACACTTCTAAACTATTCTTTTACTTCATCTCTCCATTGGTTTCTCAGGTTCTGTGCTTACAGCATTGGGCCTAGAGGTCTACTTATTAATATAGACCTGGATCTCTGGGGGATGAAAAGCCCTGTTGGAACCAATTGCTGGTTTCTGTAGTGTAAATACTCCACCATAGCAAATTTAAAGTTACGGATGTGATGTCACTGAACACAGAGTTGGAAAGACGTAAATGGTAGCACACCATTATATTAACATGAATTATTATATGGTATTCCTACCATATGTGCATAGAAGACACAAATAACCACCCAAACAGTGATAACAGTAAAATACAAAAATATAATTAGAAAGTAATAAATATTAAACATTTATTACCTGTTTTTAAACAATTTAATTTTAAATTTATATAATTTGGTTGTAAATAATGGCTGAGTTTAGCAATTGCCTCATTTAATTTCTAAAAATGTAATAACTGTCTCTCCTGAGCCCACCACACACAATTGGGTCTATCTCTAAAGTGCCAATATGTATCTTATGTGAACTTAAGCTATGTGATCTTTATCGCTTCTGTTTTCTCACCTGTAAAATGGGACTAAATAATGATAATACCTACTGTGTAGGGTTTTTTTTTTTGAGGATTAAATACATAAAGTGCTCAGAATTGTACCCGGCATAAGGTAAGTACTGCATAAGTGTTATCTATTATTGCTATTATTCCCGTTAGTAATAAACCGAAGGCACAGTTTTTAGGATTCAGAAGACTAAGCATTTTGGCTGTCTGAAGACCACTGACACTTTGTGATGATCACCGAGACAGAAAACAGACACAAAATGTGATCAGCCTGGATATTATTTCATCACATCCAACACTCTCTGCACAGAATTACATATTATAGAATGTGTCCTCTAATCTGAGTAATTGAAACCAGCTGAAAAAAGTATGAACTCTACTATGCAAAAATATCTTTTAACAACAATAAATTTTTAAATAAAAATAAGATGATGGCCAAAAAGCAAGTTGCACTTCTTTGGTTTCCATTTCTCCATGACGCCAGCATCAGTCAAGAATAACAAACACGGTGACTTCACCTGGTGATGAAGATGCTTTGAATTATTAGTCCACTGTGTAATACCTATGTCACCTCAAATGAGTTACTTAGCTTTCCTGCATCTGAGTTTCCTCATATATAACAAGAAGTTCATTAGAGTCTGTCCCTCATGGCTTTGTTGTGAGGATTAAATAAAAAATGTCATATGCTTAGCACAATGTCTGGCACAGAGGACATCCTAATTATGTTAGCTTTTATTACTATCTTATTAGCTTATATAACTGTGTGTCTTCTCATTGCTGAGATAGTTACACAGCGTCTAAGCAATTATTTTGATAACTAATTCTGTGCATTGGGGAAGATGGGAGGGAGAGGACAATAACATCCTCAGCAAAATGGAGCTACTGATGTCTTTTCTTTCTCTCCTTCAACTGTAATGTTAGCCCACAAGCATTTTAAGATGCTCAATAAAAAGAAAATGTTACTGACAGACAGTGGGGGAGCTGATGTCTGACACATTTCTTGACTTTGGTACGATGGAGAAATTAAGTCTGTGATTAGGCATTCCTTGGCAACTGAGGAACATTCCTCATCACCCTTCCTCTGACTCCACGAGCATAACAACTAGCAAGCCCCCAAGATCTACTGGCCAACTACAACATATTTGGTTACTGGAGATACTATTTGCTAAAACTCTGAATAAAGACCCGTATAGAGAAAGTAGCAACATATGAGTATAAAATCGACAGGTTGGGGTTTAATAAGAGCTAGGAGTTCATTTCGCCCAACCTGAATTTCATACTGTGGTTTGGTCAGGGCACATGGCCATAATATCTGGGGTAAAATAGATCTGTGGTTTACAGACTGAATTCTCTAGAACCCTACTGCCACTTAGTTCTTCTATGGTTCCACAACCAGCATTTATTGCTATCTTTTTTGTACAATATGCAAGTTGTCCCTTTGAAAATGGTTTAACACACTGAGTTAACAGATAACAAAGCCAAACCTAAACAACTCTTTTCCTAAAGGACCTATATATGCTTGGGACCACTACTTACAGGTTGAAATCACAGCTAAAATCAAATGAAAACTAACCAAGGCCTTCCCTGTGTTCCTTTCATCCTCAGGAAGAACCTACATAATAGTGTGTCCTCCAGTATCAAGGAGCTAGAATGCCTAATAAGAGCCAGTAAGGCCATTTGCCTATTCTTTAGTTAACATCCTTTATAAAGAAAAAATTTAATGACAATAAAATTTCCTTTCCAAATAGGTGAGTGCTGGTTGAAATTAAAAATCTGAATCATGCATCTTTACTTACATTGATGATCCTAATAGTCAAATTAATTGACTTCATTTGTCACCCTATTGCACTCAATTCACATGCTAGCAAGGTAATACTCAAAATCCTTCAAGCTAAGCTTCAGCAGTACGTGAACTGAGAATTTCTAGACGTACAAGCTAGATTTAGAAAAGACAGAGGAACCAGAGATCAAATTGCAAGCATTCATTGGATCATAGAGAAAGCAAGAGAATTAAAAAAAAGAAAAAACATCTGCTTCATTGACTACACTAAAGCCTTTGACTGTGTGGATCACAACAAACTGGAAAATTCTTAAGCGATGGTAATACCAGACCACCTTACCTGTCTCCTGAGAAATCTGTATGCAGGACAAGAAGCAACAGTTAGAACTGGACATGGAACAATGGACTGGTTTAAAATTGGGAAAGGAGTATGTCAAGGCTGTATATTGTCACCATGCTTAATTAACTTATATGAAGAGTACATCATATGAAATGCTGGGCTGGATGACTCACAAGTTGGAATCAAGACTGCTGGGAGAAATATCAACAACCTCAGATATGCAGATGATACCACTTTAATGGCAGAAAGCAAAGAGGAACTAAAGAGCCTTTTGATGAGGGTGAAAGAGGAGAGTGAAAAAGCTGACTTAAAATTCAACATTCAAAAAACTAAGATCATGGACCATGGCATCACTTCATGGCAAATCGATGGAAAAAAGTGTAAACAGTGACGGATTTTATTTTCTTAGGCTCCAAAATCACTGTGTATGGTGACTGCAGCCATGAAATTAAAAGACTCTTGCTCTTTGGAAGAAAAACTATGTCAAACCTAGATTGCATATTAAAAAGCAGAGACATCACTTTGCTGACAAAGGTCTGTGTAGTCAAAGCTACAGTTTTTCCAGTTGTCATGTATGGATGTAAGAGTTGGACCATAAAGAAGGCGGACTGTCAAAGAATGGATGCTTTCAAACTGTGGTGCTGAAGAACACTCTTAAGAGTCCTTTGGATAGCAAGGAGATAAAACAAGTCAAAACTAAAGAAAATCAACCCTGAATATTCATTGGAAGGACTGATGCTGAAGTTCCAATACTTTGACCACCTGCTGCAAAGAGCCAATTCATTGGAAAAGACTCTTATGCTGGGAAAGATTGAGGGCAGGAGGAGAAGGGGACAACAGAAGATAAGATGGTTGGATGGCACCATTGACTCAATGGACATGAGTTTGAGCAAACTCAGGGAGATAGTGAAGGACAAGGAAGTCTGGCGTGCTGCAGTTCATGGGGTCGCAGAGAGTCAGACGTGACTTGGCATCTGAACAGTAACAACAATTGACTTCATCTGTCACGCAACTTGACACTTTTGTCCTTGAATCTCAGCTCTGTCCTTCTGAGTCAACATGAAATAATTCATTCATTTGTTCCTACAACAAAATTTCCTTGGCTGCCCTAGAAAGGAAGGGACTGGAGTTACCAGGAGTGCAAGAAAGTCATGGTCCCTATTCATGGAGTATCTATCAAAAAAGAACTGTCAAACTCATAGAGGATGGCTTGCTCCATCAACCTCTGGATTACCAGCTGAGAAAGCCTTGACTGCATTCCTTTGACATAAGTCCAAAGAATAAGTTTGACATCTTTTCTGTGTGACAGCCTTTCAGGTATTTGAGGACAACTATGCTGTCCTCCCTGAGTCTTCTGGTCTCTATCAATAACCCCATTTCCATCAACCATTACTAGACTTGGCTCAGTTCCTCTTACCACTCCAGGAGTCTCCTGTGCACATACACTGCCATGTCAACCTCCCTCTGGGGTGTGTGGAGACCAGAACTGAGATATGTTCCAACCCCACTGGAGCAGAATAATCGACCTTATGCTGGATACTCTACTTCTTCAGCATGAGCCAAGAACATTAAATTCTGGGTTCATGTCAAGCTTGTCACTAAGTTAATATGACCTTGAGTTTAACTATGCTGCAATCCTTGACAGTCCCTTCATACATCCATGCAACTATTTTGCATCTGAACATAGAATTTTATAGTTACATTTGTTCATCTTAGTCAGAGTCAATTATTCCTGTCAGTGTAAACTATTTTTATATACTGATTGTGTCTTCTTTCAAATTTCTTATTCTTTCACATGTCATGTTTTTAAAGAATATGAGAGCATGCCAACAGGCCTGACGATCAGCTCTGGTGCCTTTTGCATTCCCATAGCATTTTGCATCTAACTCAACTACAGCATTATTATTGCCCATTATATTCTGACATGTCTCTTTCCTCACTTAACTGTGAGCTCCCTAAGGACAGGGTCTGGTGTTTCCAGTACTGAGTCCACCTCCTAACATACAGATCCAGCTCCTCACATATAGAACATGCTAAAAAGAAAAATTCTTTTGTTTTGAAGAATGAATGATACATTCAACCAATTATATTTCTCTATTTTAGCCCCCAGGGCTGCCGTAAAGAACTTTGTCAAATGCCTTATTGAAATACAAATCTATCACTGTACTAACTCTGCTACCTTCCATTCTAGATAAAATTGGAGTGTTTCTCTGAGCGTCAAATTCCCCATATGCAGATTATCAAAGCTTATCATGATTAATAAACAATACATGTAAAAGTGCTATACAAAACTGCAAAATGTGCAAATGTCAGATGTAAGCATTCCCTCATTCCAGCAGCTTTATCAAAAAAGGAAATTATGCTTACTAATCTTGCAAGGGCTCGTGGCTTGTGGCTTCCATTTAGGGGCAGGAAGTGAGATCTCTTTAAAATTAAGAGAGACAGGGAAAGGTTCAAAGGATGAAGCCTGAAGTCAAATTCACCACAACCCTCCTGCTCCCTGGGGCTCTGAGGGAAAAGCTGTAGCCTCTTGTCTGTAGCCTTCCCTCTTGGCTGGTCTTGGGGGCTTTTCCGAAATCCATGTTGAAGGGTTCAGAGGTCTCCTGCAGATCTTTGTTTGGGTGGGCCTGTGGAAAATCTCTAGTAAGCTACCAAGGTTTACACTGCATGAATGGGAGAACTGTCCTTTGCCCTAGCAGAGAAGGAAGGGAGGGCAGCAAGGAGGTGAGCGGAGAGGTGCTCCTGCCTTGCTGAGTGGGTGCCAGCATGTGCAGGGTCTGCTCAGGTACAAAGATATACCAGCTGTGTGCCACGTCTGGGGTATCTCTTTTTCTGTCTGGGCATTTCACTGGCTTTGATATTACTGTCTTACCTAAGTTATTTTAAAAAAAGACCACATCATGTTGGCTGAATCATCCAAACAAGCGGTAGATGCCCAGCCACCTGGGTTTGGAAATTTGAAAGCTAGGTTTCAGCCTGGCTGGAGAATCCACTTCTCTTGCAGCCTCCCTCTCCTTGACACACAAAGAAGAAAATTGTATTTGAGGACACTAGGAGAAAAAAATTGCTTTTCCAGGAGAAAAGAGCCACCCCTATAGAGAATCCCAAGCTGAGAGCAGTATTTTATCAGCCAAATGGTCTGGTTAGGAGGCCTTGCCTTTATTCTTTGTCACTGTACCCCTGAGAGCTAGCACTAGGCCTGACACAGAGCAGATGCTCAATAAATATGTGTTGAATACATGTGTGCCATTCTACATTAGTGAGGATGGGCACGGAGCCCCTTGGCCAGAGCTTTAAAAGGGCAGCAATATCTCCCAAGGCCAGTGGTAAGGGCAAGATCATTACACTAAGAACATGACCCAGAGCAGCTCACCAGAGAAAACCTGGACAGGAGGATTCAGCCTGGGATTCCACCTTGAGATTCTCCCTTGACAGCCATCCCTGGTTGATTTTAATCAGCGGGTGTACAGTAGCTAGTTGCTCATGTGTAAAGAGAAATTGATACTTTTGAACTGTGGTATTGGAGAAGACTCTTGAGAGTCCCTTGGACTGCAAGGAGATCCAACCAGTCCATCCTAAAGGAGATCAGTTCTGAATAGTCATTGGAAGGACTGATACTGAAACTGCAATACTTTGGCCACCTGATGTGAAGAAATGACTCATTTGAAAAGACCCTGATGCTGGGAAAGACTGAAGGTGGGAGAAGAAGGGGACGACAGAGGTTGGATGGCACCACTGACTCAATGGACATGAGTTTGAGTAAGCTCCGGGAGTTGGTGATGGACAGGGAAGCCTGGCGTGCTGCAGTGCATGGGGTTGCAAAGAGTTGGACACGACTGAGCAACTGAACTGAACTGAACTGAACTGAAAGAGAAATTACCACTGCTCTGGTGTGGTCCTGTTCTAACGACCAGGACTAACAGAGAAGCCCACGTTTTTAAAATAAGTCAAGGATGAAGCTAGAGAAAAGAAGTCAGGAGTAGTGTGCCCCTGGAAGGCGTGTGTGTGTGTGTGTGTGTGTGTAATTGACGTCAGAAACCTAACTGAAAACTCTTCTTTCTCTATTTCTCAATGTTTTGTTCCCATCTTTTGACTTAATCTCTTTAAAAAAAAATATTACTTTCAAAAATGTCTATCCAAGTTGGTAGAAGTGGAAAGGAAAGGCTTTCTCTTTTTCCGTGGTGGTGCAGAGAGGCTGGGTAGTCTCAGGGAGGGTGCGGAAGTGACCGCAGACCGGCTGGCTCTGCCAGAGTCTGGTGAGCAGAGCTGGATCCCTTCCAGACCGCTGGACCCCACTGCAGCCCGGTGCGTGCCTTGCGGTGGGGTGGGGGCACAAACACCCCCACCTTGGGCCATCTCGTCCTACTCCTGGCTGGAGTCTGGAGGACCCGGCTCTGGTGGACGTGTTGGTCATTCGGTCGTGTGGGACTCTTTGTGACCCCAGGGACTCTAGTCCACCAGGCTCCTCTGTCCATGGGATTCTCCAGGCAGGAATACTGGAGTGGGTTGCCATTTCCTGCTCCCCGGTGGATTTGAGGAGGGTCCTACATCCCTTGAAGGACTTCCCTGGTGGCTCAGGCGGTAAAGCGTCTGCTTACAACGCAGGAGACCCAGGTTCAATCCCTGGGGCGGGAAGATCTCCTGGAGAAGGAAATGGCAACCCACTCCAGTACTCTTGCCTGGAGAAGCCTGGTAGGCTGCAGTCCATGCGGTCGCAAAGAGTCGGACACGACCAGCGACTTCACTTTTCTATCTCCCTTGGAAGCTGACAGAAGGTGGTCCCGGGAGGCTGCAGCCTTCCGCGCCTCCTCGGGCAGGGCCTCAGGAAGCGGGCGCCCGCGTGGGCGTGCGCGGAGCACCCCGGGGAGCTAGGGCCGGCCTTCCTCCGCTTGCCGAGGACACCGACCAGGGGCCTAGCAACTGCTGCCGCGGCCGTCTCGGGAGGCATGTCGGCGCGTCACTCGGGGAAACCGCGCCGACGCGCTCTGCCTCCAGGAGCCGCGCTTCCTGGGAGGCTTCCTCGGGAGGGGGCGCCCCAGCCCGCCGCTCCCCCGCGGGACCCCGGCGGCGCGGACACCAGGTGGAGCGAGCCGGCGGCCCCGGCCCGGGCCGCGGCCAGGCTCCGGGCGCGCGGCTCCCCCGGCGCGCCGAGCCGGGCGCGCGGCCGTCCGAACCCCACCTGAGGCGCCCCGGCGCACAGAGGGCGCCCAGGGGCCCGGGACGCGCGAGCCCTCGGCGTGGGCCGGCGTCGGCCCTGAGGTCCCCGGAGCCTCTGTGAGGCCACGGCGGCTCCCGAGGCCTTGGTGGGAGCGCCCGGAGAGGCCCTCGGCTGGTGACGGGGAACCAGTTCCCCCACGACATCCATCCAAGTCCGCTCGCCAACACCATTTAAAAAAAAAAAAAATTAGAGATTCGGAGCAGGCACTCCTTGGGTCCTAAAAGTCCACGGAGCTTCCCGCTTGCGGCGCACTTAGTCGTCGGTCCGGCAGCGGCGGCCGTGCGCGAAATGCCGAGCAGCTTTGGGGCACATTTCCCCGGGAGGAAAGGCGCGAGTGGCCACCGTCTCTCCGCGGCCGAGCTGTGGGTTCCAGCAGGGGCCCGGGCCCTCTTGGCTCCGCAGACCCGGTTCCGGGACCCGAGGCTGGCGGCCCGCGCGGTCGCCCTGGGCTGGAGGTCCCCCGCCGCTGCGCCCGCGGGACGCCGAGCCTGGGAAGGAGCCGGTTCGGAGCGCTGGAGAGCTCCCGGAGGTCCGGGAGAGGGCGGTATTGGCCAGCCCCTTCCGCGCCGCGGCTCTGGGGGTGGCTGGGGTGGAGGACCCGCCCGGGTCGCTAACGAAAGCCTGGAGCCGAGGGCCTTCCCACCCGGGGGCCTGCTAGCCACGGGACCCGGGATGGGGCAAGAGCGTGCGGCCAGTTTTCCAGGTTTCGTCTCGCCTCTCCTCCGGTCACCGTTCTGATCAGACTCCAGGCACTCTCCCCCAGGGTCACAACCCTCACCCTCGTAAGAAGGAGACCAGCAGTGTGAAGGGCGCACTGCAGCAGACGCTTCGTTTTCAACTTTTCGTTACAGCGCTCTTCATCCACATCCCAGGCCATTTTTCTTGGCTTCGTTTCCACAGAATAGTTGATAGCAGACAAGGAAGCACTGGCAGTGGCGGACTTGAACCTGAGAGGTGATGCTGTGAATTTGATGTCCGTAGTTCTTGGTTCGACCTTCGGGAGAGTTTCTGGGAATGTGTTTGGGGACAGTCCCGCAAGCAAGAGTTCTGGTTCAACCCTCTTTCCCTCCTTTGGGACAGTTCAGAATAGGACGACATGTGAGGTCTCCTAAACCATTAAGATCCTCTGGTCGACCAGAGGAGTCTCATCACTAGTCACTTTGTCTTTGAGAATCACTATCCATTTGTAGGCACCTACTTAACGTCTGTTCTCAGGGATATCCATGGCGTAGCATTCAAAGACGGCCCCCCACCCACCCACCCAACACACACACACACACACACACACACACACACACACACACACACACATCCCACAGCCATTTATCTTAAGTCCATTTAAAATCTAATTTTAGAAGTTGTTTATTCTGTGCATCATTTTCATCATGAATAATTTCCATGTAGTCCTCAAACCGCCAGCTGATGGGGAAGAACAGACTTGAGGACTTTTCAACCTTCCATAAAAAGAGGAGGACTTTACGACTGGGGTGAAAAGGGGCTGCTGAGCTAAGCCATTGGGGCAGCCGGCCTTTACTGTGTGCAAAAGCATTCAGACACATGGCGACCCTTTCGCAATAAAACTTTATTGATGATCGTTTGAAAGTTATGGCAACTCCAAGGTTATAAAACTTGCCATAAAATACCAAGCAGTCATTAGTTTACCTGACCTCATTTCAATATAAACTTCCACAAAACATTTTATTTTTTTCCTTCCTATAAGTGAAGGAAAGAAATGGAGGAGGCAAGACACAGTGGCCCATTATTGAGGACCCAAGATCTGCAGTTTGACACTCTGACCCTCATCCCCACAAACAAAGCAGTGAAATTCACACTTTGTTATTTTCTACGACTATTATTGTAGAAAAGATGGTAGTAATCGAAATGTTTTGGCTCAGTCATCTGCTTTTTAGCACATATCTAGGTTCTAGTTAGGATGGAGAGTTGTTCCTCTTTGGAAGACCTTGCGAGATACCTTTAACAGTTGTTAAAGTGGATTTGCTCCCTAACCTAGGCATAAGAAGCCTAAAGGTAGCTACTGTGGAAAACAACATGGAGGTTCCTCAAACAAATTAAAAATAGAACTATCATACCACCCAGCTATTCTGTGTCAAGCTATTTCTCCCCTCAAAACACTAACCCAAAACACTATTCAAAAAGATATGTGTGCCACTATGTTCAAACCTGCAGCACTATTCACAATACCTAAGATATGGAAGCAACCTAAATGTCCACAGATATATATATATATATATGTATATGTATATATGTATATGTATATATGTATATATACATCTCATACCTTGTTTATATAAAAATTCCATTATATATAGTAGAATATTAATCATCCATAAAAGAAGGCAATCTTGCCATTTGCAAAACCTGGACAGACCTAGAAACAGACTCTTTGTTGGAGAGAACAAATTGCAGGCTGCCAGAGGGTAGATGAGTAGGGGAATGGGCAAAGCTGGTGAAGGAAGGAAATTATGACAAAATTTCAGTTATAAAATAAGTAAGTCACAGGGATATAATGTAGAGCATGGGGAACAGAGTCATAAACATGGTAATAACTTTTTATGGTGACAGAAGATAACTATACTTATCATTGTGATGAACTGGTAATGTCTAAAATATTGAATCACTGTGTTGTATACCTGAAACTAATACAACATTGTAAGTTAACTAAATATCAATATAAAAAAATGTTTTTTGTCTTCCCTCCAAGAGTGCCAAATCCCCATTGAGGGCACAGATTAGGCTGTTTTTGCTATTTTATAAATAACATTCTAGGGACAGGAGAGGAGGTCTGAGTGGGAGGAGAAGCAAATAGCCACACATTATTTGGCAGGTGACCCGAAGAATGAATTGTGTAAAATAATCGTATTTAGAATTACTGAAAGGTCAGATGAATAATGAATTCCCCACTACAAAATCATGAGCTTAAAAGAATGCATCTACTTTAATTGAGTTCAGCAATTTGAATTATACTGCAGAAAAGAACTCAAAATAGTGCTCCAGGAAAGCTCCAGGAGGTAACTAGCTCAAGTTCTGTCATCATTGTTTCCAATACAACTGTGTAACTGTACAAGTGTACCAGACTTATACTGCTGATCAGAGAAAGAATCAGCCACAAAACAGTGATAATTTTGAATAGTTTCTCATCTGTCCAGATTCCAATTTGGACTGACTGAGGCTGATATTCTCCTAATGTTGTATAACTAAGGTAAGTCTACCTGCTTTTAGGGCACAGAGATTTGTGAGCATGCACAGATGGCAAAGGTTGACCTTGTGTTAGCTGTGTGCTTATTTTCCCCAAACATGTAACAGTCTGGATATACTTTTCATGGATTGTTTAAAATATAAGCACCAAGATAGATCCAGGCATATATGCATTTATGGTGGTTTAGGAATCTAATATGAAGAACGCTAACTACTTTATGACCTCACTGGAACTCATCTTGGTAATGTTATGCTTAGTTTCCTGGTGTGCCTTAAAATATTTCAGGGATTTCATGGAATTTTAACTAGAAAAAAACATTTTAAAAATAAAAATCTTATGTAAAATGCTGCTTTCTTCTAGAAGAGTGTATAGGGGTCTGTGTGTGTGTATGTGTGTTTAAGAGAGAAAAGTCATATATCAGAGAAAGGGAAAGAGGTGGAGCTGGAGAGAGAAGTATAGGATACAGTACTAATTAAAGGGCAAATTTTCCTGGTATCCACAGCTTTCCCTTGTTGGTGGGTACAAGGTCCAGTAATTTGGGTTACCATTTCATACTCTCAGGCATATTGATGCCAGGCATCAAAAGAAAGATTCTATTTTCCCAGTTTAGCAATGACTTCCAGGAAGAATAGAAGAAAATGGCCTTGTGGACCTACAAAGCAGTCCATAGGCTGAACATGATGCTTTTATTGGACTTGAGAAGCAAATAAGAGCTCTAAATTCAGATCTTTGAGCCTAGGACATTTTCAAAAGACTCCTGCAGTTATAAGAGATAACTTACTCAGAGATAAGTTGACAAACTGTTCTTATAATTGAGTTCACTAAATTTATTTGTTGAGATACACACACATGCAGTACTGTATTATCAATGTGTTGTAACCATAGCAATGAATTTAATTTATAATGTTTGTATTAATATCTCTCTGCTATTAATCCCATTATTCATTTGCTTTTCCTACATGCCTTAAAAGAGTGACATTAATATAAAGGAGAAATGTATCTATTTTAATCTTTTATAAAAAGGATTTCTCTCTTATACTATCTTCTTTCTCAAAACAACTGTTCTTCACCTAAAAAAGGTCATTTCAACTCTCTTCAGTAATGTCACCTATCTTCACATTCATATGAATAATCTCCATTCAGCTCTGTTTAAGAATATTTACCAAAGAAGCACCCATTTGGACTCACTTTTCTGAACTCTCCCTTATACCATATTCTGGAAAAGGCATGGAAATTACCCAAGGATTTTTAAAATAGTTTTCATTTCAAAAAAATTGTAAAAGGACAACACGTCAGGCACACAGTTCTTTTTCTTATATTCACTTCTGTTTAGAGACAGAGGTCAATAGAAAACGTTCCCAGGATGCTATGTGCTCCTTCAAATTCCACCCACCCTTGTTTTCCTAGGTGATCTGGTTCATTAAGGCTTAACTACATAATGAGAAGTATGTCTTCAACAGTATGGCAAGGTGGGGGCTTATAAATATGTTTGTTTGAAGTTTTGGGGACAGCTGGGTGGTAGGATTGTGAAATCCCCAATTATGCCTTGAGTCCTGTACAGATGATGTGTACAGACTGCATAGCTCTGCCCTCATCATTTCTATTGACACAAGAAACTTTCCCTTATGAGGAAAAAGCACAGCTTTTATGTAGCATCATCCAAATAGCATTCACTCCTCTTATATAATTTAATATATCTTACCCCAAGGGCATATTTTCCACAATGAGACTAATTTGCTCTAATAGGAATAATAATGCCTCCATGTACCTAATACCTTTATCCCCCCTCCCCCCCCCCCCCACCAAAACCCTCATGTGACTTAGCAGTTCCATGATGAAACACACAGATCATGGGCACGTGTGGCCAGAAGCTGTGGTTCATCTTACATACAACTCTGCAGAATTAACTCTCTAGTTTCTGTTCACTTTCTCCTTCTCTCTCTTTCTTTTTTTGGTCCTTTTTGACGAAGGGAACCCTTGACAAACAGAAAATCTTTTTTTGTTTCACAATTAAAATATAAAAAGTCTAATTCCAAAGTATACTTTTTGTTTACCTTCATTGAAAGAGGACAATTTAGAGAAGACTCTGGAAGTCATAATTCATACATAACTTAGCAATGTCTAAACTTCCAGCACAGAATTTAAATGACACATCTTTCTACTGTATATTCTCTTGGGGAAAAGAGTGGATGGATACACACTTTCAGTTTTAAAATAAAAACTGAAGAAATGATATGTACTCACACAGGTTACCATTTGAGGGCTTCATTTTATATCAGAGTTGAAATATATAGAGCTGGTTTTGAATGATCAAAATCTGTGGATTGAGTATCTGGGAGATCTGAGAGGTATGTAGATACCTTTTCTCTCTGTTGTTTTGAGTTGGCTTTTTGTTACCTACAAGTTGATTTGCTTTCTTTAATCTTTAAATCCATTTACTAATACATGCAGTGCAGCACTTACACCTACCTACCAAATAAGCACTGAAACCTACTGGCATGAAACATTCAGATTGCAAATGGAAAATCTACCCAGTTAAGTACCAGACTCTCCTTTAAACACAGCAGTGGCAGTGCTTGGTTGACCTTTCAGGAAAGGCTTGTTAAAGTACCTTGTATTATAAAGCCTGCACAGCAAGGGTGATTTAATCCAGCTAAAAGAATTTTAACTTTTTTATTTCCTGACTTCCAGGGGTTTAAATTTTTAGCCTTAAACTGTCATTTTTGAAGACCTTTTTTTACATTGAGGAATGGAATCGCTATTTCTCCCCCCACTAAAAGGGGTATTTCCATGCAGCTAGGCAGAATGTACTCCCCAAAGGAACTATGCAGGAATTGCTCAACCAATAAAAACTCCCAAGGGAATTTATGCTGTCAGCTCACCAGAACATCCAATGCACACCTCTGGTCCTGCAGGAAGCGGTTGGGGGCTTTTTAAAGATCCCCCATTGCCATGACCTTGGCTTTCTATCCTTCTAAGTGGCTTCCAGCCCAGCCACTGTCATGGGCTCACTTCTTGATCCTACAGAAAACGGAACCCGCCTGTTCTCCCAACCTTCCACATCCCAGAGTCCATTGAGAATGGCAGCCGCACCCCTGTAGCCTTCACATCACAGCATTTCTGGTGCTAATCCCTGGTTGGTGCAGTCCTCTCCCCTGTCCCCCAGACTCCTAGAGGCTGGATGTCATTCAGCAACAGAACCAAAATCGTAATGCCTTTATAGGTCAGAAAGAAAGAACACAATCGTAGGGCTTGGGATAAAATACAGTGGGTTGGCATTATCAAAAAACTTTTTTATTTGCCTAAATTGCCCCCTCATTTCTTTCTTCTTTGTTTCTCCTATGCCCATCCTTACTAATGATAATTTTTGTTAAAGTCTCTATCAAAAAAGTGATTTTATTAAGTGAACTACCAAAATAGATCTGCATAAGATAGGTGCTTAAACATCTTTGCACACATTTAAAAATGTGTGAGTAGCTGTTAAATGTGCAAGTTCCTTAAAAGCATTTTTAAAAAACCTTCATTGTTTTTCACATTTGCACATAGGGTACATGTGTACAACAACACTTACTTGGGTTTTCTTGAAAAAACTTTGGACTAATTTACATAAATTTTAAAACCTATCATTTGAATGAAAAAGTCAATCATATGAAGTCAGTAGTTCCCTCCACTCTTCTCTCCTCAGAAAAATTTTTTTTGAAGTTTGTTTACAAAGATGCACCATGTTTTATCTCTTGGCTTAGAAAAGAGGAGCTTTTGAGAGGTCACCTTTATTTCTTTTTTAGTTTTCTCTTCCTTAGCCTCTAGGTACTCACAGAAAACCACGTTATTAGATCGCTCCTCAATTTCCCAAAAACTCTGCAGAGTAGGTGGTTACTCTCTCTGTTCCCACGGCCTCGGCACCAAACTGATCTCAACTGCTCCTGCCATAGGGGAGGAGGTGCGAGGCCAGTTCTTTTCGCTGACCGTGGTGAGGGTAGAGTTTTTAGACTGACCGAACCCTGAACTGGCAAAGGGAGGAAGGGAGAGAGCGCCCCGCACGCTGCAAGGGGGCCTCTTGGGACCGACAGCCTTCGAGTGGAGGAGCCTACCTGAGCCTCTCCAGTGGGGAGGACCCAGCACAGCCAGGAAGATTTGCTGAAATACCAGGTCTTGCTGCAAGAACAGGCTCCTGGCCTGTAGAGCGCTGATGAGCCTAGTAAAGACAGATCCTGGTGTGGACTGCAGTTTCTTTCCAAACCCTGAAAGCGCCAGCTTGGGATTTCGCAGACCAGGTCCGTGGCTGGGAGGCGTCCTCCCTGTCCCCACCCAGGGAACCCCCCCGACCCCGCGCGTCTAATCCCCACTCAGGGGACGAAGACCGAGGCAATTCTGTGAGGGCCACAGCTAGAAAGCGTTTCCCCAAGCTAGTAAAAAAGACCCCTGCACATAACAACGCGGGGGCTTTCTCTTCTGGTTACCACCTCTCCTAATGTGCGCTGAAATCCTTTTATCAGTTTTTAAGGAAATGATTAAGTTCTTCACCGTATCTAAGATGACGGAAAGAGTTGAGCCGGACTCCAAGATGTACTACAGAGCAAAGAAAACCTAATTATAACCCGAACTCCCGCGAGCGAGCGAGGCGAGTTGCCACGTCTATTTCCCACGCACTTGGGCCCAACTAGTTAATTGCGAGTTCTAATTTTATTGCATCTCGGCTCCTCCCGGTTTCCCCCACTATAGTGGTCTTAAAAAGAAACACCCACAGAGACTCAACAGAATGAATTCCCAAGAAAGACGAGCGTGGATTTCTTTGCCTGTAGATAGATTTGAGAGCGCACGGGGAACCAGATGGGCGCATCCTGGCAGCCGGGGAACGAATCCCAGGAAAGAGCAGCTCTTTTCTCATTCTTCTGGACCTCGCCGTGCCCGTCTCCATGTGGTTCCGCCCGGGCTGTCCCAGCGGCCGCCGCGGATACCCGCGGCCGCCGCAGTTTCCGCCCCCAAACCTTGCGGCAGCCTGGGCAGGGGTAGGGAACAGAGTATGCATCAAGTCTGATCCCTGTCGCCCGCTCCTCGGCGGGCGCGGGGTCTGTGCCCACAGCGAGGAGTCGTCGATGCGGGTGCTCTTTCCCGCAGGTTCTCTGCGCGTGCGGCCTGGGGCGGGTTTGTCTCTTTGAGGTCGTGGAGGGGACAGACACCTACAGTAAACGGGCTTCTCTTGGAGCTTCGACGTGAACGGTCCCCGCAGAAGAGGGAAATTCGGAGAGCGACGACACTGAGACACAGTGGGGTTTATACACCGTGCGATCTCATTTAATCTAAGTGTCTCGTATGCTCTTATTTAACCCAAGTCTCTGATTTCCCTGAAATAAAAGAAAAAGAAAAGAAAAAAAGGAAGACGGTAATACTGTCTTTGTAAGTTTATCGTGAATGCTTGGATGTTGGGAGCCCTGAGCAAATGGTAAGATGGGTTGGACAAGGGTGGTCCCAACACTCCCCTTCGAGGCGCGGAGTCGTTTGCAGTTTCAGGCTCTCCCGCCCCAGTGCACGGACAGTTCGTAGCCCACGGCCCCGAGTACCTTCTGGGGACGGCAAGAGGACCCAGCCCGAACAGTACAAGATGGGCTCTCGGTGAATCATGACAAGAGTGATACTCAGGATTGCCTTGGACCATGATGGAGAAAGGTAGGGAGGTTTGGAACTCAGTGGAGAGTTGAGGGTGGAGGAGGAATTGGGAGGGAGAACTAGAATTTTCGGGCTAGGACAGTTTCGTGCATTTTCAACCTTGCCCAACCGAGATAAAAATTGCGCGAGCGCAATAAAATCTGCACCTGTAGGTGGCGCTATGATGAGGAGACTGCCGAACGGTAGCCAGGGACTCACAGCCGGAAATTTTTCGTGAATCGGACCCTAACTTTCTGCTCTTAAATCCGGATTCCTGTTTTCGGTGAGAGAAAGCGAGGACAGTGTAGCATGAGTCTCGGTTCTTGAGGTCAGCGCTGGGCTGACCAGTGGTAGAATTAGGCTGGAGAAAGCGACAGGTTGGAAATCCCGCATCTCGACTGCACGGCGCCTCGCAGTCCCATCATCCTGTCCATTGCCTGGGTGTGAGGACTCACGGAGCTGCACGGGACCCGAGGCGATTTGTGGGGACACTGTGCCAACTGCAACCTCCCCCCCCCCCACGAGAGGACCGAGAAGTGAGCGAGTTTGGGTTCTCTGCATCCCTGAAAACGAGAGGAATGCCGATGCTTAGCACCAAGGCTGGCTCGCATATTGATTGCAGTCGTTTGAAGCCTGCAGGCAATCCCAACCATGCTGCGTTCAACAAAACCTCAGCCCTGGTGGGGGGACCCGAAGGGTTTGTATGTGCTTCAGATCCGAGACCTAGGCTGACAGGCACAGCCTGGTTCTCGTTTATCTTTTCTAGGAACCTTTAGGCCAATCGGGTCTTCAGTAGGAGGCAGCCCCACTGCCTTCTTAAAGACCCCGAAAGCCTGTTCTTTCCACAGGCAGCAGCAATTCTCTTTAGCCAGCGCTGCTCAAGGCTGTAGAGTAACCGCGGACAGTATCCTCGTCGCCGAGCTCTGTGGCTTCTACAGATGCTTCGAACCAGGCAGGTAGAAGCGTCCCTTGGGCAAGACGCTCTGCCCGGCGTCTCTGCTGGCCTCCGCCCTGCTCGTGCCCCCAGCGGGGATCCGATCCTCGATCGCACTCGCCACTCTGCAGCCAAGAGTTTTGCCCCTTGCCCCCAAAATGTGTTCTCTTTCATTTGTGGATTTAATAAACAAATATAACCATATCACATGGGCAACGCGCCGTCCTTCTGAAAACAATTCCGCTGTTGAAAACTGAAAAATGGGTGTAATTTGCGTTCAGAAAGTGATGTTGGGGTCACAGCAATTTCCCGGGCCGTTATTTATTTTTACTTTAAAGTCTTTAGGGAAGGTTTGCTTATATACTCGGGAACCTTCCAATGCGAGGGCACCAGCAATCCCGCTTGCCTTCAAAGCGGGGGAAGGGGGTGGAGAACAATTACTGAGTGACGCTAGTGTGGGGAAACGGAAAAGAAATGTCGATTGTTTTTATTGTAACAGAAGGAGTGTGCAAACAGAAAAACCAACCCCGGGTGATCGGAAACAGGCAGGCGGAGAATTAAAAGCGGGTTTCAGGCGGCAACAAGCCCCTCCCCTGCCCTCGGAAGGAGAAAGCGGCTGAGGAGCGCTCGCAGCCCCAGGGCGGATCCCACTGCCAGCGGCGGGATCTCCGCGCTCCCGCAGGACCCCGCGGGCTGCTGCCTTCTGGGGAAAGGGTCTCAAACCGTGAGCACCAGCAGCCGGAAGGCAGCGAGAACGCGGGGAGGCCTCAGAGACTTTGGGAGAATTTTCTAGGTTCCTCTTGGGGGCCCCAGCGACCTCTCTTTGGGCTGGTGCGTCCGGATGCGTCCGCAGCCCGGCGAAGTACATGCTGGCAGGTCAGTGTATGGACGGACACCCCCTCCCCTCACCACCACCACCAGCACCCTGGCCTGGTGGAGGCTGAGCGCCCGGCAGGCGGTCTCTCCCACACCCCCGGGCTCTTCCCCCCAGCCACCGCCTCCGACCCCGCCCGCGGCCCCAGGCGCAGACGGGGTCCAGCCCGCGTTCCAGGGTGGACCCTCCCTCTCCGTAGGCACCGGGTGCGCTTCCGGCTGCCACGCGCGGCAGCAGACGCTGGGAGGTCCAGTGGGCGGAGGGGCGGCCGCTGACCCTACCAGGCCGGAACGTAGCATCGGGCCGATCCGGGTTGGAACCCGCGGTCCGGGCGTTGGCAGCGCAGTTTGGCGAGGACGGGAGAAGTCCGGCCTTTTTTTCCCTACGAGGCGTACAATCCTTCACTTACTCTGCAAGAGGCACTCCCGTGGGGGGACCGGATCGGAGGTCTTGCTTCTACCGTATTCTCCCTCAGACGACTGGAAGAAGTAACTGTGTTTTGAAAACCCATCCCCGAGCTCAGACTCTGGCTGCTTTCGATCCCCGAAACTCCCCCGGGCAGGGCTAGAGGCGGCCGTCGTCGCCTGGGCCTCACTCTCGGTCCTGTCTTTTCCTGACAGAGGGGCAAGTTGGAGGAATCTGCTCCTTGACATTCTCCTCGGCAACTCTAGTCTCCCTAAAAGCTCCTGGGAATAGCAGGACCCCTCTCCCGCGCACACACACGCCCCTCTCAACCCACCCTAGCGCTCCCGTCCCATCTGCGGTCGTCGCTGACCTGCAGGACTGGGAAGCAGGCGCGAGGCGGAGCCGTCCGGGACGTCTGTCCGGGTTGGAGAGCCGGGGGTCCCCACTCCCGCACAGGCTGTGGCACCTGGGTCCGGGCGCGGTCTGCCAGGGCCACGCGGGGGCGGCCTCGGAAGGAGCCAGATTCCAGTTTCTTCCCGCATCTCTTCCCAGACCCCGCTGATGCCAGGAGGGGCACGCCGCAGGTGATCGCCTGAAGCACTGGGACCGCTGACAGATTTATGAAGATTTTACGGCATCTGGCCGGGGCCCGCAGGGGCAGGGAAGGAGTCCAGCCAAAGGGGCGCACTAAGTTCCCCAGCCGCGCGCCGGGATCCGGCCGTCTCTGAAGTCCCCGAGCCCCGACTCCCCTCGGGCCGGTGCACAGGTTTGTCCCCGCCAGTGTCGAACGTACGGAGTCTCTCCACCCCTTGAAGCCCCCTCCTTCACACGCTCCAGTCCAGCCAGCTTCCAGTCTCCCACTGAGTAAATATTTACTCGGAGGACAGGTCTCCTCCGAGAACTAGACAGCGCCCTGGGAAGGGCTTTTGGCTTCTTCTCGGCCTGTGTCAGCTGCAGGCCTTACTTGTGTTTTGGTCTTAAATTTCCTTAGCCGAAATTCTTCCGATCTCTGTGTGATCTCCCGGTTCAGAGGGGGCAGTAACCAGGGGGCGCTGACCTCAACTGACCCTTGCTTTTTCTCTGCATCCCTACGCCCACCATCAGTCGAGGCTTATTGGCCCTTACTGTTTCTCTCTTTCTCCCCCGGCCCCACACCACCAACCCCACTTTCCCGCTTTAGATCACTGTGTCTCGCCGGGTCTCACGCTACCTGGCCACAGTGCTCCGTGGGCGTCCTGGAATGGGGGTGGCGGGGGCGTGGAGTCTGCATCAGCCCCTTCATCTAGGGTTGGGCGTCTCTGTCTGTCCCCTGAAGCTTCGACTTCTCTTGGTCCCGGAGCCCCGGCCTCAGGTCGCCCCTGATAATTAGTGCTCCCGAACAAGATCCTTCTTTCGCTCTCGGGAACGAGTTGAGCTGAGAGTGCCGAAGATCCGCACTCGCCAGCGTTAGAGGGCCTGTTGGGCCGAAAGAGACGCGGAGCAGAGGGCCAAGACCGCGCACGACCACAGGTGGAAATGGAGAGGCAGCAGCAAACCCGTTAGTGTGTGTGTCAGTCGCTCAGTCATGTCCGACTCTTTGCGAGTCCAGGGACTGTAGCCCGCCAATCTCCTCTGTCCGGAGAATTCTCCAGGCATGAATACTGGAGTGGGTTGCATTTTCTTCTCCAGGGGATCTTCCTGACCCAGGGATCGAACCCAAGTCTCTCGCATTGTGGGCAGATTCTTCATCGTCTGAGCCACCAGGGAAGCCCAAACATGTTGGAGAGTCCGGGGAAATATGAGGAAACTGAGGGATTTGGGGGCGAACCGAGAGGGTGTTGTGTGTTAGGTCCTCCTAGCCAGAGCGCCAAACAATACGAGTCTCTGGATCACTCCAGGCTGGTGCTGCAAAACTGCTAAAGCCCTCACAGAGCGTAAAGAAGCACACCGCGACACTGGATCTTGGCCAATTAGAAGGTGATCGGCCTTTTATCAACATCACAGTCCAGCAAAGTCCGAGAAGCCCTCAACTGGACTGGGCATAGAGTCCGCGCAGAGGTCGCTACTCAGTGTGTTAGTGAGAGGGAAGAGGGGTCAGAGGAACTCTTGATCAAGATACCCAGCACAGTTCATTCCTTCGCACAAGCCTAAGGCAAAATCGTATGCTCCCCTCAGATGTCACAGACTCAAACTGCCCCAACAGCGACCTGCTGCTTTTCAAATTTGGGATCCACAAAGGCCCTCCAAGTTGTAGAACACCTGTATTACATGTAGATGCCACGTAACAGGTATTGGGGGGTCAGACCCCGGTGAAGTCGCTGTCAAATCAAACTTGGAGATTTTAAACAACTGAAACAGAAACAACAACCGCAAAGGCAGACAAGTTCAAGTTTGTCTAGCTGTGGGACTTTCCACAAGATGCTGGTTGTAAAGAATTAAGGATGTTTGACTTCACTGTTCCTTTATCTCTCAAATCCTTCATACCTGTACATTTCAACTTACAGTGCACCCCTGCCATGGAAGTGTGAGGATCTGGAGATTACTGTGCATTTCAAAAAGCACAGCTGATCATGAATTTTTCCTGGGCTCTTGTCACTTACTGGTCTAGACTGGGGCTGAGCTAGCTTCCCTATGTGTAAACCAGAGCCCATCCCTCAGGACTGACACTTTTGCACACCAGAAGGAGGTGACGTTATGATTGTCAAGAGGCAGTGTCGACCCTGTCAGTAGCCTCGACCCTGAAGCAGTGCAAACTCCCAGGTTCATTAAAAATGTTTCCCGCCTTGCTTTTAATTTTGATTAGCATTTCCCATAACCCATACTCAAAATGTGAATAACTTTGACCGCTAAGAAGACTACTGTACGCTTTACACTAGACTTAGCATGAATGAAAAGGAAAATTAGGAAGGTAGGCTGAACTGCAGGGCCTCTGGCAGCTAGTGAGATGTGGGAATCACATACATGTGCAGGTTTGGTATTCACGCTCTTAGGAACGAGTCTCTTTCATGTTTAAGCACAAGCCCTGTGCAGTTCACTGGTGGGGGAAAACCGGCGAACGTCGTTGGCACCTAGGGCCAGAGAACCAGCAACATGGCTGAGCTCTCCAGCGCGCTGGGTTCCGCAGAGTGCCCCGTGTCTTGCAATGGTTGAAGTTGGCTATGCGCTCGCTGTAGTCGCGCGTGATTGCGTTCCTGCTTGGAACCTAGGCTAATGTTTGACCCTGCATACCTGGATGAACTCTCTAGAGACTGTTGTGGGGAGTTAATCACAAGGCGAGGAGAGCGGTGTCCACCTGGAGGGAACAGTGGTCTCCATCTCTGGCTCCTGCTCGTGTTCAGTCGTTCAGTTTCGTGTCCGACTCTTTGCGACCCTTCGGCTAGGTCTCCCCTATTCTCCCGTCTCTCCGACGGGCCTACCTTCTCACACCTGCGCTCTGGTCCCGGCGTAGGATGCAGTGCGGTAAGATCTGCTGGTAACAGCCATCCTCTCTTGACAACCTCTTAAAGTTTGCATGACAGGCTATTCTAAGAACCCTCACCATGGCCACCGTCAAAGACGGTGGCGCTCACCTCCCACCTAGAGTTTTAACCTTAATTCTGAAATGTCTGCCTTCCCTCCAAAGAAGTCTTCTCGGCCCCTTCTCCCTTCGGGTCTCCCGTTTTCAGACCAAAAGCTTTCGTTTGCTTATGCAGCATTTTTAAGAGCCTGATTTTGCTGTTTGCGCTGCCCCTAGGAAGGTGTCAAACACCTCTTTTCATTGTATTTAGTCACCCAGGTGCAGAGCGAGACTGAAAGAGACAGCGGAAGAACTTTCCCGGACTGTGCTGTCGCTCAACAGGCCAAACCAATCATCACGCAGCTTGCCTCCGGGCCCTCCTTTTTGGGGGCGTGCCCCCGTGAGTGATAGACGGAGCCGCCCGGCCCCGCTCAGCCCAGCCCACGTTGCTGCTTAGATTGAAATGCAGAACTCAAGCCTCTTTCAGCCGGGCACAGACTTCCTTTTACTCCTTTTGCACTCTCGCCGCCTCCTCCCGGGGAGAAGCGGAGGCACCGGCGGCCCGGGGCAGCAGCACGACGGGCCACTAAGGCCACGCGAAGAGTTTCTCTCTGGGAGTGCGGAACTGGGGCCCGGTTGGTGTACTGCTCGGAGCAATGGGTGAGTGGCGGCGGGGTTCGCTGTCAGAGCCGGGAAGGGAGGGAGGGAGCAAGCGGGCGAGGGAGGGAGGGAGGGCGCGCTAGGGAGCGCACCACTGAGCGCTCACACTTTCCTTATTGACTTTGCTCGTGTTCCTACAAGTTGTAGGAACACGCTAAGGGTCAGCGGCTCGCAGCAGTTCAGTCTGAACACTGGCTACTGGGTTGCTGCTGTTGATGCCATTTTCTGATTTCAAGACTAGGGAGCGGTGGCATCAGCAAGCTCCGCGCCCCAGTGGCGGGCCAAATTTTGTTTCGCATACACAGGGTAAAAAGCCAACCAGAAAAAAAAAAAAAAAAAAGGATTAGACTTTGTCTAATTGCGCAGGTCCCTAGGCGGGGCGCTGGGGATCAAGGGGGAGCGGCCCAAGGACATTAGCGCCGAGTGGGCGAGAAGGAGCCGCTTTGCAGGCGTCGAGACCGACTTCCTCGCCTGCTTCGGAGGCTTCCGAACACTCGGAGAGGCCCTGCGTCTCACTTTATTTGCTTGTATCGGCCGCAGGCACTGCCGGAATGAGGGAGGAGGGTCTGACTCAACCGCGGTGATTTGAGGCCGTTCCTCAAGGCTCGGGGACGTATGGTTTGGTGAAAGCCCGGGTCCTTAGTCCCAGGCGGGTGCCTCCGCCTTGCCCCGTGACGTGCGCGGAGGCCGAGTGGCAAGCGGTTGTCCCAAACTGTGGGTGCGCGACCCCGCGCGCCGTGTGTTCGTTTTGCAGAGCCAGCCTTTGGAGAGGTAAACCAGTTGGGAGGAGTATTCGTGAACGGGAGGCCGCTGCCCAACGCCATCCGGCTTCGCATAGTGGAGCTGGCCCAACTGGGCATCCGACCGTGTGACATCAGCCGCCAGCTACGGGTCTCGCACGGCTGCGTCAGCAAGATCCTGGCGCGCTACAATGAGACAGGCTCGATCTTGCCAGGAGCCATTGGGGGCAGCAAGCCTCGGGTCACCACCCCCACCGTGGTGAAGCACATCCGGACCTACAAGCAGAGAGACCCCGGCATCTTCGCCTGGGAGATACGGGACCGCCTGCTGGCGGACGGTGTGTGTGACAAGTACAACGTGCCCTCGGTGAGCTCCATCAGCCGCATCCTGCGCAACAAGATCGGCAACTTGGCCCAACAGGGCCATTACGACTCCTACAAGCAGCACCAACCGGCGCCGCAGCCGGCGCTGCCGTATAACCACATCTACTCGTACCCCAGCCCCATCACGGCGGCCGCCGCTAAGGTGCCCACGCCGCCGGGGGTGCCCGCCATCCCCGGCTCAGTGGCCATGCCGCGCACCTGGCCCTCCTCGCACTCCGTCACCGACATCCTGGGCATTCGCTCCATCACCGACCAAGGTAAGTGCACGGGGGTCGAATGTGGGATTGTGCAGAGCTTCCCTCCGCACCCTCTCTGGGGTTACCGTATCTGCACCTCCAGGGGCCCGCGTCTGTCCCACCACCTGAGACTTTTTCCTTTGGAAACGTCAGGAGTCCTCCCAGGGGGTGTCCTGATCTCATTAACGTGAAATTCATGCCCTTCGTTTCCTTGCCACACACAGTCTACTGCCTCATCTCAAACTACCAGACCCATAACATCCCCCATCCCCAACACATGGTTCGCATTTTCCACCCTCCCCCGCCTCTCGCGCAGCGGCAGCCTCGGACCAGCCCACTCACTTGGAGAGCGCGGCCGGGGCTGGACTTGGGGCGCAGCCCGAGAGGCCCGAGCGGGCGTGGAGCTGCCGGCTGCAGACACGGCTTCGGGCGGCTTGTTCGGGGAGTCGGGGACTCTATAGAAATTGCAGTATTCTTCTTGCATTCTGGCAATCAGACCAAATTTGCTCAGGCAGGAAGTTCAAATGTCACCTAATTGGTTTCATTCTTATGCTTCACTTCATTTTCCTCGGAAACGGAGGTCTCAAAGTTACTACTAGTAACTTGCATGTTTGAGCATTGCTCATTCTGGGACTAATTTTCTGCTTTATTTCTCTCTTTCTCCCGCTCTCCTCCCCGTCACCGGACACTTTTTACCTTAACAGATTTTAGCACATATATATCCTAGGAAGTGCGCCAACCACAGCTATAATGAAGAGAAAATGCATGGCGATTCCACGCTGTCCTAGCTTCTGTTCTTTCCCGTTTTCCCTTTAGGGTCCCCCAGTCCCAGGGAATTCTAGTGGACATCCCGTCCCTGCACGTTTTCAGTGGTGCCACCCCACCGTTCCTTTCCTTCCTCACCCTTGACCTTGCGTGTTGTGAGTGTCTTATTCTGCTGCTAAGGACTATTCCCCGCGCCCTTATGCTCAGTCGGGCTTCCGCAGGAGACCCGAGTTTGTTTTCTTTTACTGCGTTGTTAAAACAGAATAAAACAAAGCATAAAACAGCGTTAACTTCTTTCTCAGTGGGGAGAAAACAAAGTCAAAAATGCCCTAGATGCAGAATTTTAAATAATTCAGAGATAAAAGAGTCTACCTTCTTATTTCTCAGCCAAAACTTTAAAAAGAGCGGTGGGGGGGTGGAATTAAATAGGAAAAGGGGAAATAGTTCATTTAATTATTTCCTGCCTTTCTCCGTTGCCACCACATTGGCACAATTATCTTTTTAAATAATTAAAGCATAGCCCTGATTTCTCATCTTCTTGTTTTCTGACTGTGACTTTACAGGATCCTTCTAAGGGCCCAGTTTTGTCTTATTTGGAGCTGGCTAGAGCTTTAGTTGGAGAGAGTTTGCCCTTGATTTATAGGATAAACTGACCTCACTGACATTTAAAGGAAGCCCCTGTTCATGGGAAAGTGTGAGATCAGCAAAAATGGGGGCGCGCAGGGGGATCTCAGTTTCTTAAGATAACTTCAGGCTTGTGCCCACTGGTTGCCTTTTGTCTGGGAAGGCAAGGAAAGACTGGCAGTTTTGGGCCAAAATACTATTTCCTGGTGCAAATTGGAACACAATCTTAATTCTTTGGAGAGCGGGAGGCATAGTGAAAAAAGACTGACAGAGTTGAAAAGAAAACCTTTCTTCCCTAGGGAACCTACAATCAGACCAAATGTCAGTCGGAAAAGTATTAGATTATGGAGAGAAGCAACTCTTCATTCTACATATTGTTGATTCTGGATGCCAGCTTTAAACAACCTGTTTTCTGACAAATCTGTGAATATAAAATGATTATTTCTACAAATGATCTTTCCTCAAAATGACTGGCCTGCTTTGAAGCACAGTATCAGATGGAAGTGTTTAAGATCAAGTTGTAGTAGCTTTGTCAAGCTTCAGTCCTCCACCCATGGGTCCCAAAGACAAACTGCTCCTAGTTTTCAAATATCTTCTCTTTAAAATTGTACTTGCTCACTGAAAAATGCTGATGATTCAACATGCACACCTCTTGGTATTGTGGTAATCGGTTTACATCATATAATTTTCTTTGCGTCTCTATAAAGAGCATAAAGGATACTTGACAGCTTTACTTCTTTTCCAAAACACTTTGATTTTCCTAACCTTTTGTTTCATTGAAAAAGAAAACCTATGACCTTACCTCTGACACTGGTGGCACTTACAGTGGTAATTGTACTATTTGTTTTTTGAGTCATATGCACATAACCTCTGGATTTAATGTGTAGAGATAGAGCGCGAAGGGTAGTCACACATAAGGTAGGCACACACCTATGCACTTATGCTTTGCATGTATATTGTGGGCATCCTTTAGTCATTTGTTTGCAAAAGACTTACAGGTCTTTTGTTCCATCTGTTGACTTAAGTACTAGATCCCCACAGCACAGTGAGCACTTTTCTGGACGTTTCTGAGCGCCAGAACAGACATAGTTAGGCCAGTGCGACCCTCTCTCCCGTGTCAGTCCGCACCAGTCTCAGATTTTTGTCAACCCCCAGTCGACCCTGGGTTAGGACTGGGGAGAACGGCGCGTCCAGTTTCACGCGTTCTTTCCCGATTTGAGAAAATTTTGGAGAAAACTTTCAGATTCTTTCCATTCGTTTCCCCAGGGGAGCGAGGACGGGAGGAGGTAATCAAAGGCCAGTTGAAAAAAGAAGAAAAAAAAAACGTCTTCCCGCGGGCGTGGGGCAGAGAGTGGGGAGAGGCCTACTCCGGGGCGTCACCTGGCCGGGCCCTGGGCGGCCGGCCGGAGAGGCGGGCCCCTCGCCCCTGGGAGGCGGAGGGCAGGGGGCCGACCGAGGTCGCGGCCCTGGCGCTCGCGGGTCGCGGGTCCCGAGCGGGCCTCAGGAGGGGGCGCGCGGTCGGCCCTCCAGCCCGACGCCCTCTCCTCCTCCCCCCAGGAGTGAGCGACAGCTCCCCCTACCACAGCCCCAAGGTGGAGGAGTGGAGCAGCCTGGGCCGCAGCAACTTCCCCGCCGCCGCCCCGCACGCGGTCAACGGGCTGGAGAAGGGGGCCTTGGAGCAGGAAGCCAAGTACGCGCAGGTGAGGAGGCGGGGGCCCCGCCGGGTGGGCCGCGGGGGTTTGGGCGGCGGAGGCCCGGGCCCTTCTCGGAGCTTCGACCGAGGAGAAGTCCCGGCCGCCTCCCCGTGGCGGCCACGAGCTCCAGGACGGGGCGGCGGGGGCGGGACGACGTCCGGACGCGAGGCCGGGGCCCAGGGCGGAGGCCCTGGGAGCGCCTCGGGGCCTGCCGGCCTCTCCGCGGCTCGGGTCGGGGGCTGCACTCACCGGGGAAGGCGTCTCCGAGGGGCCCGGCGAGCGGCCGCGGGCTCCCGGCTGCGCGCGCGGCGAGCGGCCTGCACGCCCGAGGGCGCGGCGCCGCGGCTCCTGCCGCGCGGACGGCGGGCGGCTCCCCGGCACCGGCGCGCGTGGCGGGCCCCGCGAAGGCGAGTAGAGGGCAGCCAGATAAACTTCAGACAGTTCCCGCGCCCCGATTAAAGGTCACGTCGTCATCTCCCCGGGGAGGTTAGTGAGAAAACCTCAAATTATACGGACTGGCTGTCGACCGTTTAATTTTTCTTTCCCTCCGTCCCTCCCTCGACTCTCCAAAAGAAAAATTAAAACACCCCGTGTTGTTTTTTTTTCTTTTCCTTGAGAAATGCTAAACAAGCATAACAACAAAAGCCCCCAGAGTTTTGAGTCTAAATTCATCACCACGGTGGAGTCAGGAGTTCAAAGCTCTCAAAAAACCAAACAACAACAAAGCCGGACCTTAAAGCAGAAGCAGGTTTCTTTGAACAGACATATGTAGGTTTGCAAATTTATTCATGCCAAACTCCTATTCCAGAGCCTTAAAATACCCAGTTTTCGTTTTATTTTGAAATCTTAAAACTTTAAATATTTTCATATCTGTAAAAATCAGTATTTTTTCCGTTCAGTGGAACTTGTAACTTTTATTCACTTGGGAAAAAAAAAATCCTAGTCTTTATTTTCTATAACAAACACCATTTCCACTTTCTCTTCCCTCCTTTATTTTGTTAAAACAGAATCCCATATATATTAGTAGCTCGCCCATGACAAATATCACAGGAAATAGCAGCAAGGAAGGAGGGTCCCTCCCTTTCCTGAATCTCTATTTGTAAAGCATGCCAACGAGAAATTATAAGAAAGTTTGTCACTACCTTCTTCTACAAAAGAGCAGGTAGTACAGAAGAGGCATTATGTTCAATGGCACCATTGCCACTTAAGCAGGTTATTTAATCTTTTAGAGTCTCTGTTTTTTCATCTATAAAACAGGGAAATAATAGGCCCAACCTCAAGCAATGTGAAATTTCAATGTGATAATACAACCATGGGCCACATAGTAAGTATTCATTAAATATTGCCTATGGATTGAAATGGCACTTAAAGATTGACTTACAAACAAGCAGTTTTTTATTTTGTCAGAATATACTTTGATCAGGGAGTTTATAGTCAGAAAGTGTTAAGGTATTTTGTTACAAACAATAGAGTGTCTATAAAGCACCTGGCATATAGGTAGTAAGCATTTAAGAGTGCTCAGTAATGTTTATTAGGTCATCATTTCCTGAAATAACATTGTGATGTATAGAGCTGAAAAAAAAAGTCTTCCACATAGAGTTGATGGACCTAGTCTATAAATAAAGCAGTGTCATAATCCAAGCATCTTTAGAATTACTTTTATTTTTACTCCCTTGAATTAGAGACCTAGTGTTTAATCTTGTTTAGAAATGGTTAGTTAATACACACACTAAATTATCAGATTTATAAGAATGAGTAATGTAAACAAGTGGCCAATAAGTGTTGTTCTAAATGCTTGAGAAAAAATTAAAATTTTTTGAAGAAAAAGACATTTGTATCAAACTTTCATTTGAAAAGTTCTTAATGGCAATCTGCTAACCTTCTGCATTGCCATGTTGTAAGATAATACAAATGATGTAAAATTTCAAAACTTGAAAATTATTTCCATGCATAATTAAGTCAGCAGCTACTCTATTACAGCTATCAAAATAATCCTTAATGCTGAAGGTGTGCTAAGTAGACACATACTTAGAATGTGTCATTTTGTGAGCAGTTTTGGAGTTTAGACATTTAATTTCATTGAGGGTAAAAGTTACACGTTAAAATTTGCATCAGCAAACTTGCAAATGTAAGATGTGTTGTCTGTGTGTGTATTCCATATATGTATATGCATTTCTCCTACAAATATTTGAAGGGTAATTTTATTTTTTAACGTTATTTTTCAAAATGTTATCAGCGTATGTATGTTTCTGCAACCCTAGTGTAAACTTGGGTAACGTTTTTCTCTGTGTTATGGACAAAAATTGAAAGTCTTTGACAAAAAAAAATTCTCAAGATTTTTGCCCATAATACTTTTATGGCATTTGTGGTTGTTATTAGATGGCGCACTATTATATGATCTCAGTTTCATTTTAGTTAATAAAGGAGGAAATTGAGAGTTCAGGATCATAGGGCTTGGAGCATAATCCTTTGTCAGAATATACCTGTAAAATTACCAACAATTGATCATAGATTCTATTGATTACTGTAATCTAGAGTTTCTGTTTTCAGCTTAAATTGCAAAGAGTGTTGCGGGATTGCTAGTAATGAGAACCTTATGCACGCATCTATCTTGTTTTTAAAACATTAGAATCCTCAAACTTATTGTACACATTACTCTTATACTGCAATTGATATTTTATAGTCCCATTCAGAAATCCTTATTGTCTATCTTTGAAGATAGAAGAAAAAGGATATTTATTTTTACTTTTTTCACCTACATTTCATGTTGGGCTCCAACTCTAATCTCATCTAACTCTTAATGACAATAATGTTTCTCTGGGTCCTAATGGCTGGTTCTTTTCTGTTGAAAATATAAAACTCTCAAAAAAAAAAAAAGAAAATGTAAAACTCTATTGAATGCAACTGCATGGCAAAAAAACCAACAACCAACAAAACATATAGAGAAACATGAGGTTGGACTATATCTACCCTTTTATGTGGTACTTAGTGAATTACTGCCTCATTCTTTTTAAAGAGTTCATAAACAGTTGTATGGGTGTTGAAATTTTCTTTGTATTATTAGGCATACTTTCTCCAGAAAAAAAACAAAAAGAATATCCAGTACTCTGATTCAAGTAACCTGAATGGCAGATTTATAAGCTTTGAGTATCTTTATTTTTGGGTAGTGAAATCAACTCAGACAGCAAGTTTAATATAAAATTAGCTACAAATTGAGATATCAGGAATGGAGAATACTCTATAAATACTTGAACTTACGAAAAAGTTCAGAGTTAAATGAGATGTGAAAAGAGTTTAATTTGGAGACATAAATTAATCTGAAATTCTTATGAAACATTCATTTGTACATTATATTTAAAATATAGTATTTCCTGAGTATAATTTTCTAGTGCATTATTTAACAGACTGACTGTCCTTGCTGACATACTGTTCTTGTGAAAATATAAATGAAATTGCCTTGGATTTTTCTTCATATTAAATAAAGTTATTTTGTGCTAAATAATTTATAATTTTATAGAGAATCAATTTCAGGCAAACGTTAGTAGTCTTTGAAATTCATATTATCTATTATGAAAAATATTATTTGGCCTGGCTAGCTTTTAACTATGTTTTAAAATTAGTAATTATGTATTGGTAAAACATGTCATATGAAATACCAAAAAAGCGATTTAAATGTTTTTCAAGGCTACATCAATTTTAATAATATTTTGCAAACATAAAATTTAGAAAAACATTTAAAATAGCAGCTTTCCATTACCTACAGACAATTAGATCTGCAATGTGATAACTAAATATAATTAAGATCCTTCTGGATGACTGTTGAAATCATATTTACAACTGTCATTTCATTTTGTCAGATTTATTTTACTAGGTTATTGCATAACAAATTAAAAAGGGTAGAATAGCAGCCAGAAAAATGATTTCACACACACAAAAAAGAGAATATTGTTTAGTTTCAGATCTGAAGCTTTTTCTTGCTTATGATACCTAGGTGGAAATTCTAGGTGAAGCACAGCTGTTTGTGGCTGAACATACTTTATTATAAAGCCAGGGTAGATTCATTGTATCATAAGGGAAGGACCAGGTAGGGCTGATGAGTGGATGAAAGATTGTGGATTGAGGACTTGGCACTGCTATTTGCATTTTCTTCAAGAAAGAAAATGTTGAGTAGACAACTCCCAGAATTTGAGGAATTGTCTATAACCTCTAGTTGCCAGACAGTTGTCATACCAGTTTTTTCTCATGGTCAGGAGTGTTTGGAAATTAAGGCATTTCCCTTTTCTTTGGGGGCAGTGGGGGGGAGGAGGGGAATAAATGCAATGACCATAAATTAAATAATGAAATAGCTAGGCTACAACTTTTATTTACCTTTTCAACGCTTTACTCATTTTGCTTACTTAAAATGTAATGCTTATTTTGTGATAAAGGGTGCCCAGTTTTTTGTTTGTTTTATTTTTTCTTGTTTTTCAAAAGCAAGAGCATCGCATCTTTTGCTTTCAAAAGGCTACACTAAAGTATACAAGTGATTATGAAACACCTCTAATGTGTCCCATCTTGTGGGGATGTGAGATGATTAAAGGCAAGACCCTGTCCTCAGACTGTTTATAGTCTAACTCTCTGCCATACAGCTTCTCAACATAGTCATTTGAAAATATTTTTAAAAACTGGCAAATCTGTGTAACATTTTAGAACAAACGCAATGAAAAGTCATACTGTCATTCACTCTTGTGATAACCATAACTAGACTACATTGCATCTTAACGTGTTTTTTTTTTCCTGGGCTCTTTGGTTTAATGTCAGGGGATAAAATCTATCTTTTTCTGGAAGCATTCAACAAAACAAGAAACTTACTTTTTCCAAGGTATACAATTTGGTCTATTTTACTTTGTATTAGTAAATCTCATTCTCAAAATTAGGTTGAAGATGGTTTGCCTTAGGGAGGACCCTTGTACAGTTTTTTAGAGGAAAGGATTCTCATGGCTTCCATGGAAGATCCACATGATCCACATGAAAAAGGGGTTGATGGATTGAGGTCTTATTTATGGAATCTTTAGGTAAAGTCATTTTCAGAAATGAGATTTCCATTACATGCCCAATGCTGGGGTTTCATTTGGCAAATTTGTTTGCTTTTCCTTGGGGATTCCATATGTTGGTCGATTTATAAATCATATTTACAATCCAATTAAATAGAGTAATTTAGCATGTTTGCTCCCACGATATTTATGGTGTACATTTGGTAGTTTCTACTCAGCCTAACTAGTTTTTCAGATTAATTACATGCCCTTCACTGAAAACATTAAACAGATTTGGGAGGTTTAAGTCATGTACTCTTTTACTGGAAAGAATAAACAAACATCAATGCTACCTGTAGTTGTTTTCCTTTATGGTGGAAAATTTTACTCTCTCAATGATTGCTTCATAAATAACAATTACTTTACCTGGTAGAGATTTATATCTTTTGCTAATGTCATGTTTCAGAATTAATAGTGAGAGAATTGATGTGTTTATTGGGTCACTAGAATGAATGGTGACAGTGGCAGGTACATTTTATTTAAAGCATATTTGTTCTCTCATCTTATGCCATTTAAAATAAATTTTTAAATATGAACTTTAAAAGTAAAAAGGGAAATTAAGACAAAACTTTTCCACCCCAAATCTAGGTCATAATTTAACCTGAGTGAAAGCTAAGAGCTGTTTCTATACTGTTTTAAAGATTTCTTTTTATTTTGAAAGCAAATTCTTGAGTCTTCCCTTGCCTCCTCCTAACCATGAGGAGGTCAGACCTCTCTGAGGTTCCCTTCCCAACCTTCCTTTCTGCAGTATAGCAGGGCCTGCATCACTAAAATGACTCTTAAAAATATTGCAGATTTTAGAGAACTTTGAAATATTTAACATAAAAAATAAATTTGGTGACTTAATAGAAAATGAACAAATCTGGAAAGAATTATTAGTGTATTTTTTTTTACAGTTGATGAACAAATATAGTTATGGAATAAATAAGGCACCTGATGGTAACATGGGCTTAAATACAATGTTTTGACTTCCCACAAATCCTAGGAGCATTATCTAAAATGAGAGTCCATTCCAGCCTGGCTTCTCAGGAGAACATCTCTGGGCAAAAAGAAGTGGACCCTCATCAGGGATTGTAGACATTACATTCGAGGAGCTGAAGAGCCCCCAATAAAGGGGTAACATCAGTGAGCAATGGTTCTGGCCGCAAGGATGTAAGGGAAGGAAAGGGAAAAAGGGAATATGATAGAGCAAGTACTTCACAGAGAACTGTAAAGTTGAATGATAGAAAAAAATATATAAAGAAAAAAGAATAGTAGGAAAAATTTAGCTGTGATGAAAAACAGAACTCACCAATACATTTTTTGCTGCTGTGTTGCTAAATAATATGTTGTTTCTGTATATACTACATAGTCTAAACCATGTATTGATCAAATGTTGAGCAAAAGTTTTCATTAGTTTTAAAGTAATTTTAACTTTAATACTTTAGTCTTAACATTCTTATTTTATGATTCTTGGTGTATAAAACATTAATTAATGCTAGAATAGAAGAGACCAGATACAGATGCAGACACCTTTCCATAATTGAACTGGAGCAATTCCTTTCCAAACCAATTTCTTTTAGGTTATTGGGAAGATTCTATATAATTATGACCAGAAATATAATCTCTGTGCAATGCTAAATTTCTTCTGCAGGTTGCCAGTTCTTGATCTTCATACTCATTTGCTGAGAGAGGCTTAAAGTTTTCTCCTTTGAGACATTTTCTAATGAGCCGTTCTCAGAAAGCAGGAAAAAGAGAGTTGTTTTTTTTTTTTTTTTAAGAAGTTAGGAAACAGAGTTAGGGCCTAGGACTGAGTGTCAGGTTCTAGAAGAGGAAAGAATCTTTTACCAGAAAAGATGCTCTAGTTTGAAAGGAAATTGTATCTTTTAATTGTCCAGGAGAAACAGTATGATTTGCTGCAGAGAATCCTATATCAGAAGGGGTGATACTTTCTTTTAACACATGGCCATGGACTTGCTGATTGATTAGCCTAGGGTAAATGGCTAAACTCCTTAATCTATATTCTCTTGTATAAAAAGAGGATAAGATTACATTTATATTCAGCAGTGATATGCAGTGGCTTCTTTCTTAAAAATCAGAACATCATCCTTTGTAACGCATTTTAATTGCAATTAAACATAGAGTTTTACTCATTGTAAATTATCTTGTAATTATTATAAAGTCAGTAGGTTAAAATAAGATACAGTTTAGCAGTTCCAATTATTTGATAAAATATGTTGGGTATTTCTTAGTGCCGGAGACATAGGACAGATTCAGGAAACCTCAGTTTCCTTTGTTCTTCCCCTTTTTTCAAAGAACAAGCACTCTTACAAAAAGAACATGAGGTGTGTGTTCTTATAGAACCAACTACATAAAGTTAACCCCTCTACTTTTATTCTTATTTTGACAGAAATTCACAAGCAGTGTTAAATCACATCCATGTATATATTTTACTCCATGCATTACTCTGCATTGAGAAAATAATTTTTGAGACCCCCACTGTTGCATTCTCATAGACATGGAAGTGAAAATAATAACCAAATGAATTAAAATGGAAAACGATTTCTGTGTTGCTATTGAATTGGAAATAGTATCCAACATATGTCTGCTTTTCTTACCTCTAAGGATTAATTGGTTTTATGAATTATACTTCTATTATTTACATTATATTTTCATTAGGAAATATGGTGATATGTTTATTTATTCAGATCATCACCAGGAAATAGCATTTTCCTTATTTCTAAACAATGTAGAAATGGAAGGGGGAAAATTAAGTTACTTGAAGAAGGGTGCTGACTATTCATGCCAGAATCAGGATTAGAAATCAGGGTGTTTTGGGTGTTGTTAATAGTAACGATACCAACAATAATTTATTGCATGCCAAGGTTTCTAGGCAGACTTGCCTGCTGGAGTTGCGTTTTGTTTGCAAACTGAGATTTTACATTTAAATTCATTTCAAGAGATTTATCCACATGGCTTCTAAAACTTCAGATCACAGAGCCCTAAAACTTTTGCAAACGGGGGGGGGGGGGGGGAGGGAAGAGGGAGGGGGGTTCCGGAGGGGAAGCATATGTAAACCCATGGTGATATCATGACAATGTATGGCAAAAACAATTAAAAAAAAATAATAAATAAAAAAATTAAAAAAAAAAAACTTTTGCAAACAAATTTTCAAATTTCAAAACCATGTATATGTAATCCTTTCATATTCTGACAGTTTCCTTTTTAATAAAATAATTCTGGAAAAAATATCCCCCTCATCTTCATTAAAAAACCCTTATAGACAAACTGCCTGATCTTTGCATATCTTTGTCCAACAGGCATTTTCAACATGATGTTTTAAAATATGGCCGGGTTTTATTTAACAAAGGTCATGCTCATTTTGAGTTTCTAAAATGACAGCCCACACTCTGCCCTTCTTTACTGGAAATGAAAGTACACCAACCAGGCCCTTCACAAAGATCTCAACAAAAGAGCCAAACAAAACTGGAGTGTGGAGGAAAGCTGACAAAGGCAGACAGAGAGCTGAACGGATTCTAAGAATACTTAATCACAATTAATTCTTTCCTCACCTTGTGTTTCCTTCCTATAATTCCAAGTAGCAAAAGCAAATACTGCGGATTTTCTGGTTTTAGCCTCCTCAAAATCTTTGTGGAAAAAAATACGTTTAAGTAGCAAGACTGAATGCATTTAGAATATAAACAGAGTCAGATCTTAAAAAAATGAAATTAGAAGGTAGAGTCAGAATATTGTCAGTTTCTACTCAGAACTTACATTCTGCGTTTTTCTAAGAACTGGTGAAATGTCAACCACTCTAATGAGATTATTTTCACCTCTTCTCTTTTCCGACTCCTTTTAGGCACCAAACGGTCTCCCAGCTGTAAGCAGTTTTGTGTCAGCATCCAGCATGGCTCCTTATCCTACCCCAGCCCAAGTGTCGCCCTACATGACCTACAGTGCTGCTCCTTCTGGTTATGTTGCTGGACATGGGTGGCAACATGCCAGTGGCACCCCACTTTCCCCCCACAACTGTGACATTCCCGCATCGCTGGCGTTCAAGGGAATGCAGGCAGCCAGAGAAGGTAGCCACTCTGTCACAGCTTCCGCGCTCTGATGGGAGATTCTGTCTGCAGCAGCGTCTACCGGAGGAGTCTCCCTCTCGGCACACCCTCCCCCTCTTCCCTGGTCTCGGATCCCACCCCTCTGCCCTCCAACCCTTTTGCCGGAAAGCTGGCTTTATGGACTCACCTCCTTTGTGCTGATGACACTTAAATATTTCTCGCCATAACTTCTCTCTCACAGAAAACCTGACATGACTTTAGGATTTAAAAACAAAAGCAATGTTAAGGATTGAATGAGACGTTTGTGTTGCCCACACACTGTTTTTAACGTAGTGAAGAAACCTGCACCCCTCAAAGGGCTTAAGGAACTTTTGAAACTAGTCTTTGGTAAAACCACATGTGTATATTTATTCTAAATCAACCTGAACTTCTGAGACGTGCAATTGTTGAGATTCTGCAAAATCAATAAAAGAAAATACATATAGAAAAAGTTATGCTACACCCTCTAATCAAATAAGGTAATAAAATAAGCCTTAATTCATCATTAGGAAACCAATCAATAATTGACTTGAGTGATCCTTTATTTTTAACAGATGACCTATTTTGTTGGAAAATATAAGTATAACTTAAGCAATATCTGAATTTAGCTCCTCCTGGTGTTTTGACTTGGTTCCAAATACATTAATGTTTATATTTTCTATTAGTTTGTAAATACGGACTCTGGATGGTGCATTTGTGTTTTCATTCCATGGGATAGCCCCCTCCCCACTCCCCCCATCTCTCTTTTTCTTCCATTTCTTTTTGCAAAGGTGACTTTCCGGCAATGTCTTTGTCTCTGTTTGGTGGTAGGCTGCTCAGGCTCCTGGGCCTGGACTTGCCCCAGATTTTGTGTGTGCAGTGAAGGCTTCGACATCTCATGAAGGACATTTTTCTTTCTACGACAGAGGACTCAAAAACACAGATAAAACAAGCCAGTCTCCCATTTTGTATCCCAATCAAACAACACACATGCCAAGCATATAAAGACAAGAGGGTGGAAATATCTGAACGAGGCTCTAAAGGAAGTCACTTAGAAACTTAAGTTTAATGTGAAATGCTTTGCAAAGACACTTAAAATGAACTTTATGTTAAAGAAAACCACTGTGAAACTAAATTGTACTGTTATTGTTGGCTTACCTGTGTGTTCAGCAATCTCAGCCCAAAACGACATTGTAATTTAAAGAAAATGGAAAATTCCGCTCTAATGAATGTAAAAATGGCTTGCTGTGAAGTTTACATTGTTGTTCAGAAGCATGTGTCTCATGTAGGTAAACCGGTGATGGTATTAGAAATACAGATGCTATTTAATTTTTAAAAATTCCCTTTATTCATTTCTGGAGCTACAGAACATGGTTTAACTGATGGATCTTTTGAAACCAATTTGTTTTTCACTTTAATGCTGATTATAGAACTGAGGGTGTGTGTGTGTGTGTGTGTGTGTGAGAGAGAGAGAGAGAGAGAGCATGTGATTGTGTTTCATATTTTAAAACAACTGATTTTCTTGGGAAAAAATCTACAGTTTTAATTTCTTCTGTTTAGAAAGTTCTTCCTGCTTGGCAATATAGGCTTGAAAATACGTTTTTAAAACGCTAGTACAATTCGTCTATTGGAAAATTAATATATTGTGGGGCTTTTTTTTTGGTGTTGATTCTGTGCAATAACTAACAGGGCCCATCACTAGATATGGATGTTAGGTGGTTTTGATTTCTTCCTGTCTGGGCTGTGCACAGCCCACGAGGCAATCCACTTCTGTCACATCGGTTTCATGGCCTCATTTAAAATTCAGATGGCTAGATTAGCCAGGTTTTCAAATCACTATGATATAAACAGTAAGCAGATTTCTGACACACAAGTTATGTTCGAGGAATTGCGTTTTTCAAGCAGCAGATATCTCGTAGAGAGCTTTGAACTGCATTTATTTCTAAAGCAACCGAAATTCAGTGCTACAAACAGAGGATTATAACTTCAGGAGAAGAATAAGCAGAAGGAGCAGATGAACTCTCAGGGCCATAGTCTTCCTTTGATCTTGTAAAACTCCTATTGACATCTGGAGTTCCCAGTCTGGTGAGAAAATAGAACTATAAACCAAATGGAACAAAATACCAGTCCGATATTTGGTGGAAACTTTAAAACCATACGGTACAAGGACTCTCCTGCCATGCAGAAAAACTGACACAAGGTACAGAATTATTCCTTATCAGATGTTTTTAGGAGGCTATTAGGAATCTTTAAAAAAATATCAGTAATTTGTATGGAAATACAACTAGATGTTATTTTCCTTATCTAAATTAAATCTCTTGTTAATATGCTATTTATACTTTTTTTTCCTGATTCTTGTATCTTTAAAAATCTAATATTAATACTATAAAAGTTTTCCTTTTCTTTTTTCCCCAGAGGCCTTTTCTTAGCAATGGTGAACTCATATGGAGTAAATTTTAAAAGATAAGAGAAAGTCCAAATACAATTTTCTATTTAAAGCACACTATAATTTAAAACTACTTTTAAAAATAAGAGAAGGAAAGTGGGAGGGGAGATGAGGTTGTTTCATTTTTAAAAACATTATTATTACTGGTTAACAATGACTTTTTTTCGTCTGTTTCTTAGGGGGTAAAAGTGTTGTTTTTAACCTGGCAAATGCACTCTTCAGAGATCCTTTTCCATCCCATCCACATGGAGAGGTTAAAGGTTCAATTTCATGGCCTCTGTGGAGGCAGTGCTCTCTCTCACAGGATGCAAGAGTATTACCTGCAAGGATAGAATGCAGTTGGACAACAGACACATTCTTACTTCTCTTGTTTTGTCCTATTTTTAATGACCCTCTTATTAAGTATTGGGCTGAAATATAAATTAAAGAACACGTTGGAAAGGATGTACAAGTGAAGGCTGTGTATGTATATACAGTATGTCAAAAGCCTTTATTTTTATACTTCAAATGCTCTAAATTAATAAAAAGTGATAATTACCATGTTATCTTTCATTTTTTATTTTCAAAATGTTTTAGTGACACAGCTTCATGGTAGACAGAGCTCCTGGTTATAGTTAAGAACAGGTGTCACCCTAGAACAGGCAGATATTTTTGTTGACTCAAGCTACTGAAGGAGCATCACTTCAGTATGCAGATAGAAAATTAAGCTTCGTTACATCAATGTCAAGGAGATTTTTTTTTTTTGAGTGCATGTTAGTACAGGCATCTTTGGAAATGCTAAGAATGTACTTCTCTTTTGAAACATTTTCTCCTTCATAATACACATTTTAACATTGGAGTTAGTAGACTTCGCATCTGAAACCATCACTTAAAATTAGTAAACTAGAAATGTAGTTTTATTCTAAACATTCTTTTAAAAAAATGGCATAGGTAAGAATTCTGAGAAAAGGTATCTGATGCAAATACAAACAGGCCTAAGGAGCAGTTCAAATTGGTGATTTAACATTAAAATATTTCAGCATTAAAACTTGTTTTCAAAAGGAACTTTGTGGAGAAAAGTAGTTTAATATAGTTTCATGTTTTGTCTTTGTCACAAAAGACTTCAAATATCATAATTTTAAAATATGACCTGCTTTAACCAACAGTGCAAAATATAAAGTAGGTTTAAGAAAATACAGGTGAGATGTATATTATTACTAAAGGAAACCAACAATTCACATTTTAACATAAAATTTTAAAAAGGCCATTTTAGTACCCTTCAGAAATATTTTTCTTGTACATGATTAAATACTATTTATGGAAGAATTTAATTCCTTATAAAAACTTAAAATTTTGGCATATTTTTTTCACTTATAAGCACTTCTTTACTTTTTGGGAAAAAATAATCATCAATACGATGAATTTTTATTGCAAAGCCATGTAAGAGGAACATAGGTCATAAAAGTTGTATTGTTTTTTTATGGAATATATCTAATTTCCATGCTACGTCTCTATATTCGAATAGTTTATATATTTCATTGTTTTACAGTATTAATTTTCTCTTCATAGTTTTAAGGATATGATTAAAAAGACAGTTTCAAATAGTTTAGAGATATTTTTTGAAGTATCAAAATAGGTTTTGTTCTTGAAGACACTGTTTTACCCTTTACAATTGTATCTAAGGATATAATTATAATTTATCATCGTATGGGCTTAACTGATAGATATTCTCGCCTCCTGATGGTGCTGTCTAATGAAAATCCATTTTCACAAGGGGGGAAAATTCACATAGGCAATCACCAGTTCTCCTGAAGCCATGAATAGGTGTATTCATAAACCAGCAGCATCACTGCACCACCTAGAAAAGAAAAGAGCAGTTTTAATCCTGTGAAATTGTGTTGTCTTTCCCACTGTGTTTCTGAATCCTCTGGAGTCTTATGCAGCCTATCAGGCAGAAGCCATTCAGAATCGTCAGTTCTCAAGCTCCAATGCATAGACAGAAAACTGTGGAAAATTCTCAGAGCAAAATCAAGACCATCTTGAGCCTCCAAATACATTTTTTCCCCATGAGTTTCTATAACCCTCATCATTCTCATCAGATTCTTTTTCAGGCACTTTTAATTTTTAAAAGTAAATAAATACACATTTAGTCATGTAAGGACATGTGACTTTCCTGTGAACAGAAACCTTTGGATTTGTCATATGTAGGCAAAGGATTTCTCTTTTCCAGTTTATAATGAGCATTGTAGCTGCATTCAACAAGGACATTTCTGAGATGGTGCTTGACAGATGAGCTTGGTTTTCTCTTACACCTTTCAAACTGGATTGTAATGTGAAAAATAGCTTGAGTCCTTCTAAAATCTGTATTTCAAAACTTAGCCAGCTTTCAACCTCCTTTTGTTGCCTTCATTCCTTTCATCTGCCTCAAATAGATATGGATTGCACTTGAAAATCTGGTAGTTGTATTGGGTGTCATAAGACCATCATTTATCTGGGAAGAGAAGAGTTCTATAATTGGCTGCAAAAAGGCTTGCTATATAATATGTCAACAGGAATACGATATAGGAAGACAAACACTGAGGCTGCTGAATACCTAGACATCAGAAGCACGTGTATGTGAATGGTTTTTGTTCTCTCTGATGCGGTAAACAGCACACATCCTGTGCCCTTTAAGATGTTCTCTGTCTTTTGTGTCCATGTGAACAGTATTACAAAATCAAAACGTGGACAAATATCCAGAGCACATCTTAGAGAAGACTTGGCTATGTGAACAGAAGACTGACTTCTGACAGAAAGAAATACAACTTGATTTTCATCTTATTTTGTACACACTGCCATATGCTTTTTTTTTTTAATCTACAGGCTGCACGTTTGTGTAACCTTATGCCAGAGATAATTGTCTGCCTGTAATTTTCATTTTTAACCCATGAAGATACTCTATTAGCCCCATCTTGGCTGCTGTAGCCCTCCTGGAGTTCTGGCAAACAAAAAGGGATGCATTACAGAGGGTTGTCATACGTGTGTAATTGCTGCATTTCCTCTTATTAACTGTTTGCAGTGTAAGACAAGAACACACAGAATTGAGGAAGTTTTCAGCCTAGTGCTATCTGGAGTCTGAACCACACACTTCAAGATTCTCCTTTCCTGGGAGATCCTGATCATTAGCCACAGAGAGCTGCTAAGACTGTTATAAAACTAAGATGTTTTACCCTTTATAATTGTATATAAGTTGGCATGTTTCTCCAGAATGAAGGATGAGAATTCCAGGTTCATCCAGCTTTTCCTTTTTACTGTCTCTCTCTCTCTCAAAAACAAAACAAAACAAAACAAAACTCTAAGTCTTACCTTCCTCTCTACAACTTTCTTTCCTTAGAGGTTGGTAGGACTTGCATGTTTGGGATGACAGTGGAGATCAGTTATTCACAATTTTGTTTAGCCTGGACAGTATGTTCACAACAACCATTTTCATTGGATTTAACACCACAGCAACTCAGAACACCTCATGCAAAAACATTTAAAAAGCCAACCAAACATTTGTAAGCCTCTAAAAAAACTTGGGGTCAGATTATTTAAGAGTTTTGGATTGAGGTTCCAGTCAATTACCATTTTAGCTAAACTCTCCCTGATCACTCTCCCTTTTCAGGCCCATGGCCTTCTGAGAATGCTGGAGGAGGGTCAGTCCTATGATTTTCTCTAATACTAGGTCTACTAGCAGGTTTTTACTGTGTGGTGAAGGAAAAACACCACATTCTTGCAGAGAGAGTTCCACAAAATCACCAATATTCTTTATGACTGAGTTCATTTTTATACATGGACCAATAAGAGGTCTGAATCTCAAATGTGAAGCAAAAATCCATGCTTAAATGCCTAGGAAGTCTGGGATAGATGGACTGGGAATTGTAAAAGTGTTTTCTAAATATATGAAAGTATGAACTGTTCACCAGCTTCAATTTACAGACTGCTGTTCTATAGCTCAGGTTGGCAGAAAGGCTGAGATTTAAACGTAAATATGTGTGTGTGTGAGTGTAGTAGTGAGAGGCACATTGGGTGTTCAAAGGGAGGACCGAAGGGGAAAGGGAGAGGGGGAGGAGCAGGGGAAGGTTTGGGGGAAGATTATCAGGATGTCTAAGTAGGTGAGTGTGGCCTGGTAAAAAAAATCTGTGTGGTCTAGTGCATACTTCTGTACTTATTCACAAGGTTGCTTATAATCCAAGACTATTTGCCCAGGTGGTAGAGTCTGCACCTTATCTATTTACAGAGAGGCAGCTGACTCTCCCTGTGGGAATGGCAGCCGGCTTTTTGTGGGCTGGCATCCTGAGGTAAGGCCCCGAGCCAGTGCCCTCCAGAGCCAGGAAGGTGAGAGCCGGGCTGCAGCCTCCCCCGCTCCCCTTCCCAGAGGCAACTATCAGGAGAGTGGCCCTGGCTGTTCATGCCTACGGGCAGTCCTCCTCCTTTTCTCTCTGTGAAGCAAAGCTGAGGCAGGAGCAAGAAGGAACTAGAGGAACCAGGGAAAGGTTTATTGGGCTGGACCCTTACTCAATGAAAATCCTCCCCTCTAGCCAGAAGCCACTCAAACACCAGCTGACTGTGGATCCTTTCCTATTGACTTAAGCTGGCTTTGGCTTCTATTGGCCTCCAGCAAGGCCATAAATAATACCTTATAAACAAAAGTACAACACATGGACTCCCTTAGGGTCTTGACTGATAACACAACTTTTTATTCTTAAGGTTTCCATGTTTCACAGTGTGACAGACTTCTATTGTGTTACAGATAGACACAAATAAAAAGAAAAGGGATACTAGAACAATAAAGAAGGAAGGATATAAGTAATGAAGACATCATCATTACCTGGTCCGAGCCTCATAATCTTGGGAAGCAGGCCTTTATACAAAGCTAAAATGCTGGAACCAGGAGAGAAAAAGCACAAACGTTCTTATTCTGAACATGCAATGGATTTGCACCTCAGCTTTATAGAGATGTTGACCCGGCATTTACCCAAACAAGCCATTTGAAAAAATTTTTCAAATCCCCAAACAGATAGTATCTGGCCAAGTATTCCCTGCAGCAAATTGGATGAGAGGAAAGAGTTAATTCTTTATTACTCAAGCTATGCTGATCTTGTCCCATCAGAAATAGGACTTTCATCAGCGAGATAGATTCTGTGTTCAAGACAAGCCTTACTTATAAGACAGCTGTGTGTATGGACAAAATGACTCTTGTAATTGGGTTTAAAAGACTTGGTCTTCACACACAAAAAAATATGATGCAGTTTAGATCAAAATCGTAAGACATCACTTGCCTACTTGAGAATGAGACCTGGTGAGGAGGGGCGGAGGGACAGAAACAAGACTTAAAAGGAAAAAAAGACTAGCAGAAAAAGGCAAATACTTTAAAAGAAAACTACTTTCACGAAATTCTCGTGTTTACCTCTCCCAGGAGAATATAATTAGGTGACATTTTGATTAGGTTTATAGTCAGAGGACACTCACTCTCCTGCCCATGTGGGAACAAGGCATATTATACGCAGTAGTGTATTATGCAAACTGTCAAGCGGAAAGTTCACCTTGGCATCCAGGACAAACATGCTGCGTACTGAATGATCGTGGCTCATGTTTCTTGGTGTAAGAAGGTTTTTGCCAACATCTCATTACTGTGTTATCTCTCAAAGTTCCTCATCTATTCCCTAAAGCTTCTCAGACATAGACCCAATGCAGGAGGGCTTAATGACCCTCATCAAAATGGAAGTACAGTATGGTTTTAGCAGTGCTTTAGTCTTGCTCATTTATTAAAATAAGAATGTGTTACCCTTCTTCCTGATAGACCGTGGCCATTGTTTTAAAACAGGTTCTGTACTTGATCTCTCCAGGAACTGGCTGAGGCCCTTGAATCCTACTTTTGGCAACATCAAAAGGGATGTTAATGACTGAGGCTATTGTGCCTGAGAGAAGACCGATCCCAAATTTTCTCAAAAACTCCAAGGTTGGATCCTAAAAGAAAAGAAGAATAAAATAACAGAAAGGGAAGCGGAAGCCCCTAAATCGGTTAAACACAATAAAGCAATATGCATTTAAGCAGAGCATTGCACTGCCCGGCACCCTCCTGTTATTCCAGCGGAACACATTAGGATTTCCTAGGCTGGAACTTGTTTTCTTGACAATCCCATTGGCTATGTTTTTACACATGGTCTAAATTGCTGAAGTACACATTTCCTCACACAGGATTTATAAACACAGTTCATAAAGAAAGACTGGTATGGCATATGGGGATGATTTGTATAATTGGGCTTCACAATGTACTTAGTATTACTGTATCAAAACAGGAGAAATCCAAGCACACTATTAGCTAATTGGCCAGAATATTTTACAAATGACAGCAACTTCCACCATGAAGCCTACTAAAATGCTCATTTGTGTGTGGACCCCCAAATGTTAAATTAAATCAAGGCTACTCTCGGTCTGCTGCTATTCCCCTCCAGGTTTTTTGCATTTATTTTCACGTGTAGCTGATCCACTGTACTGAGAAGTGCTAGCTTCCTGTTATTAACAAACCAACTTGGGAAGGCTGCAAAACAGCCTGTGACATTAGAAACAGTAGTAAGTCACCGGACTAATTGGCTGAAGAATTTACAGCCCATTGTTCCCCAGTCATAGTCTTCCTTCATGGCAAAGGAAGAAAAGGAGAGAGAGAGAGGGAGAAATATTTCTTCTTTCCATTTGAATTTAGGTCCTTCACTTTGGTCTGATTTGATTTTCCGCCCCTGCCTGCTCTGCTTTCTGACATCAAAGTATTTAATTAGGTCTGATGTTGAAGTTGCTTTCCTTCAGCCTATTTTTGTGCCTAGTGAGCTCACATTATACTGTGTTATAATGAATTTGCCGGAAAGTTCTCATTTTGCTCTCAGCCTTAGTCCTTACCCTAAATAAAGGTCATCTCACACACCGTAAGTTGCTGAGACCTCCCCCATCCTCCCCCTGCCCTCTTGTTTGGTTAGTACTTCAGAAAGGTCTTCAGAGAGGAACAACATTGGGTCGTGCCGTGATGCTCTTTTTTGCAGCAGGAGAACTTAAGAGGGGGAGGGGACCATTCTCTGCTTAATTAAAAAAAAAATCAGGTCTGAGAATTGCATGCTTCTAGCTTTGATGGAAGAAGAAAATTCTGGAAAGTCTGAAATTTTCAACGAAACCAAGCGCCAGATACCATCACAGAAACTCCTACGTGTTTAAATATAAAAAGCGAGGGGTTCGATAATAATTCTTGGATCTGGGCCATACAGGTGCCGAGTAGGTTTAAGGGGATTTAAAAACCAACAGGGTGTTTCAACAGGAAAAACAATGCCGTGATTGCATTGAGTGAGGTGTGTTTAAATAATTCCCCCTCCCCCATTTTCTTCTCTTTTACAAGGAGAGAAAAATGCCTTTATGTTACCCTTCTCCATGCTGGCACAGGAGCAAAATGAGCTCAGGAGGGTGGTGGATCCAGGGCCAGTCTGGATGTCTGACTGCACTGGCCACTGCACCCCATGGAGCCCAGTGGACAGAGGGGCATGTTTAACACCTACCCTACCCTTGTACCGTACAGTTTCTCTGAAAAATAAAAACAACAATAATAAAAAGTGTTATGAATATTGTATGAGCCTGGCAGAAAACGGATAGCATTTTTATGTAGCCTGTTTTCTAAAGTCTCAAAACACCTGTAATGAGACCCTCATGGTGCTCCTGTGAAGTGGCCAAGGACAGAGGTGAAAGTGATGACATGTATGCACACAGACCTTTTGGGACATTCAGGGGATCCTGTCAAGGACACAGCTCTCCCCTCGTCCTGATGTGTTTGCTGAGGATTGGAGTTGAGGAGGGAAGGGTAGCTAAGACACTCAGTGACGGTCATTATGTTTGAGACAGTGTTGGGGACCAAATACTGACCAAGGTCTTCAAACCATCATAGCGTTCACTAGCACAAGTTTACACTGAACCCACGGTTTCTACACATTTCCCAGCTCAGCAGTAAGGTCCCACACTGGTCCCAAATCCAGCTGTGCATCAGAGCCACCTGGGAGCTTTACAAAATATGGATGCACAGCCCCACCATAGAGTCCCAGATCAGAATCACCTGGGAAAGTGCCCGAATGTTGATTTAAAAGAACTTTAGGACTTCTCACCTGGCTGGACAGAGGGCCCATGTCTGAGAACCATTTATTTTGATTTATATTCCACACAGGCAAAGCAGATGGCCAATTGCTGCCCCTCTGGGCGTTCCAGGGAGGAGAAAAGTCTTTGGGGATAGCCAAGAGGTGCCCCCCACCAGTGGCCTCTGGGCCCCTCTCAGCCTCTCCCTCTGAGCCTATGGTCTGCAAGAGGCAGCAACCCGGCTGGGAATTAGATGTGCCAAGGAGAGCCAGGCCAGCTCCCCTCTGCTTTATCTGCTGCAAGTCGTAGCCATCCTTGGGTACGTAGCCCCTCAATGTCCCTTCCCTTCATCCCCTCTGGCTACTCTCCCATCTCTGGCTTTAGCTCACGCCCATAACTTTCTAGGTTGTGCTTTCTTCTTGCCTCTATCACCTGTTCTTTGCAGTGGCACCAGGGTTCTCTTTTTATAAAAACAAATTTGCCTCCCTACTCAAAGGCCCTCAACCCTTCCCCACTCCTTGTTGGCCTTTGCTTTCTTTCCCATGATATGCTTCCAACTCTTTCAAGCCTCAAATTCTACACCTCTATGCCCAACCCATACTATAGTCAGGCTGGTTAAATCATAATCATGCAAACTTTCTACCAAATGCTTTTCTAACTCCACATCTTTTTCATACAATTCACACAGCCTAGAATACCATTCACCATCCTATTCATGGACAGCAGCCCCACTCTTTACAGCTCAGCTTAAATCCCAGCTTGCCCAAGAGACTTCTATAGATCACACTGAAACTGATTTCTCCCTCTCCTGTGCTCCTGAAGCACGGTCACGATCATTGTTCTTGCTACGCTTCTCTTTATGTCTGATTTAGTTTTGTTTGTATCCATCCTCCTTGTTGGACTGTGAGCTGACACAGCATAGGAGCATTTATCACTCCTCTCTGTGTCACCTACTGCACAGTGTGCTCAGTAAGTACTAAATAAATGTCTGCTGATTAGCTTATCACTGCACTTCTTCTTCTTTTTTTTTTTAGAAACAGTGAGGATCAGGCTTTACTCTTAATCACTATTTCTAAAAGCTCAGTATCTTCTACCCTGGAAATGAGACCCTATTAGGACTTCACGTTTCTGTCTTTCTGCCAGGAGGCATTAACGTGGGGACATGACAAGGCATTGGACAATTGCAAAGTGGAGTATTTCCAGGCAAATGAATTGAGACTCTCAGGTCACGGAGCCAGGCCTGGGCTTGCCAGACCCCATTACTCAGTGACTCACAGAGAGAACCATGATATGGCAACCTGTGACCAGATTTTAGCAAAAGAATGCAATGAGCATAGAGTAAAAGTCTTGAAATATTACTCTTTGGGCTCTTCTTTCTTATACTTCCTGATCTTTCCCCTAGTGGGGAGAGGCACCCACTTGCCTCAAGAATGAGGATTGTTGTAGCAGGACTATAAAGAGAGGGCAAAAGGTAATATTTAGTGGTTTTGTTTTTCAAATTAGGCTCTCCAGTGTGCTATATCAATTAATCACTCTTTTAGGTAAGGACTATTATTTTTACTTTTATTTTACACATGAGTGAACTGAAAGGTATAGAAGAAGTATAAGAAGAACTTGAGCGCAAATACAAGTATAAGAAGAAAATTTTTGTTACATCCAAGTGAACCCAAGACTTTGCTTTAAGGGTATAGTTTTTCTACTGATACTCCTATGGGTTGGTAGGTGGGCTGTGTTGGGGAGGTACCTGAGAACCTCCTGAAATTACAAGCAATGCTTCTGTGTATGTGTATTTGGGTTTTTCTGGAGAAAGAATCTATAGATTTTATCAGGCTCATAAAAGTTAAAAACAACTTCATCAAATCATTTCTCCTACCAATAAATCTATAAAGTAAGAAAAAGACAATGCAGTGTTGAAAACATTGGGGTTGAAAACAAGAAGCCCTCATTTTCATGGGAGTTATCAGGTAACTCACTATAGTGAAAATATTGCTGCAAATATTCCTATTCTGGAGTCAAGGTTACCCATACCTCAGCCGTATCGGTGAACTCAATGGTTCTCAAAGTGTAGTCCTTGAACCATCACCATCAGTATCATGTGGGAACTTACTAGAAATGAAAATTTGGGCTTTACCAGGACCACAGTACCCAAAACTCTAGGGATGGAGGACAACAATCTATTTAAACAAGTCTTCCAAATTATTCTGATGGATTCTTAAGTCTGAGAACCACTGCTTAACTGAAGCTTATGGTTCCTCTTTTTGGATCCTTGGCTGGATAAAGAAAATGAAAGTAAAATCACTCAGTTGTGTATGACTCTGTGACCCCATGGACTACAGAGTTCATGGAATTCTCCAGGCCAGAATATTGGAGTGGGTAGCCATTTCCTTCTCCAGGGGATCTTCCCAACCCAGGGATGGAACCCAGGTCTCCCTCACTGCAGGCGAATTCTCTACCAGCTGAGCCACCAGGGAGCCCAAGGATACTGGAGTGGGTAGCCTGTCCCTTCTCCAGGGGATCTTCCCGACCAGGAATCGAACTGGAGTCTCCTGCATTGCAGGCAGATTCATTACCAGCTGGGCTACCAGGGAAGCTTTGCTAGATAAGTGATGCTCTAAAGGGATCTAGATGTACTAGGAAGCATTTTAAAGCCTTCTTTGGTGGAAACAGGGCTTTGTTTCTTTAAGGCTGCATAACTGAATGCGATGCTGTTAACTCTGTTCACCTTTTCCTACCCCAGCTCCATCCAAAGCAAGAATGCATATCCGTGAGGTTGTTTGGTCTGAGTGAAACCTATGACATAGTTTGCATGGGTCATTCTGTTCTGGCAAGCAGTGAATCATTCTTGTCAATAACCACAATAGCAAATAACAATAAAATAGTAAAAGTAAACAGAAGTAATAAAATAATATACATTATGATATTTGTGTTATTTTTCATAACTTTCACTAAGAGAATTAATGGTACTGTTAATTATAGTTACTTATTTCTAGACAATTTTATATGCAAAAAACATGTATAAAGCATATATAAGAGCCCTATGAATTAGGAACATAACCCCTTTTTATAGATAAGGACATGAAACTTAAAGAATTAAGTCAGTTGATCAAGTTGATCAAGGCCGCACTGCTTATAAGAGTTTGAGCTTGGATTTGCACTCAAGTTCTTCAGACTGCTAACCATTACATTTTATTACAATTCATTCACTATTCATATTGCCTCTCATTCACCATTCATTTGTTGTATATTCATCCAACCTACATTTATTGTACATTACAAGTTGTTGTGCATTAGCTGAATGCCTAGACTTCTGGCTTGATTATCATATTACTTGGGATGTCATTTTGTCCTGTTAGTTTATTTTCTTAAAAACTGGAAAAATCTGATGATAATAATGATAACACACTATGTGCTAGGCACTGTATTAAGCACTTTCTGTATATTTAAGCTTCACAACATTGCTCAGTAGATGAGGCCTCTGAAGCTTATGGAAACTGTCTATCTTACTAATGAATATAATTTTGAATTAACCAAAAGAGGGCCATGATTCTATTATTTGGAAGTGAAGAAGTCAAAATACTGAGAAGCTCTGAGACTTCCAGATACCAACCAGCAGAATCAGAGACATACAGTTGCCTCTCAGAACTGTACTCCAATTCAATAGTCAAGGAGATCACCTCTCAGTCCAAGAAAGATTTAAGTGGCAGAAAACAAAAGCACAAGACTGGAAGTGAATTCAGAATATCCCCTAACCTAAAGAGTGACATCAGCAAGGTGGCAGAGTAGGAAGACTTGAATTCTTTCTCACACAAACCCAATAATTCATGGACAGATTCTCTGTGTGAGAAATCTAGAAATTAGTTGAAAATTCTTGAACCCTGGGTCCACAAGAACAGATTTGTAGAATTCAGTAGGGAGATTCAGCACACCCTCCCACCAGAGTCCCTGCCTCTAGTGTACTGCCATACAATCAGGAAGACTCCCTAACTTCCTGCTTCTCTTAAGGGAGGGAAGGGATTCGTTTGCATGTCCACCTTCTCTGGGGCTGACTGAGAAGAACTGGTATAGAGAAGAAGAACTGGTATAAAGAATCGGTATATTCCTGGCCAGTCTTGGAGTTCCGATGGCTCCAGTAGAGTCTAGCCACCTTGCGGAGAGCTGAGATGAAGGGTTGGACTGCTAGAGGCCGTCTCTCTCCTCTTGCTCAGTACAGAGTAAGAAGACAAAAACGACAGCTGCCTGCTTCTCCCGGAGGAGGGAAAGAGTTAGTACAGGTCCCCAGAATCTCTAGCCAGTCTGAATTGTGGGGGGTCTTCTCCTGCACGAGGCTAGTCTATGAAGACTGCCTTGTGTAATGCACAGACACCAACACAGTTAAGGAAAAGGAACAATCAGGCAAAGAGGTTCCAAATTAAGGAACATGATACAGTCCCAGAAACGGACCATAAGGAAAGAGAATTACATGATTTACCTGACACAGAATTCAAAAAAACTGTCATAAAGATGCTCACTGAGGTCAAAGGAACACATGGAATAAAGTGAGAATTTCAATGAAGAGACAGAAAATACAAAAAATTACCAGACAGAAATCATGGAGTTGAAAAACACGGTAACTGAATCAAAAATTCACTGGAAGAACTCGGTAGTAGACTAGATCAAACAGAAGAAGGAATCAGTAAACATAAAGACAGACTACTGGAAATAATTCAGTCAGAGGAGCAAAATGAAAAAGGAGGGGAAAAGAGTAAAGCTAGTCTAAGAGGTTGTGGAAGACTATTGTACAAAGCCCAAAATAGAAAATTAGAAAATACCTCAAGCCAAATGAAAAAGAAACACAACATACCCAAACTTATGAGATGCAGCAAAGGAGTACTAAGAGGGAGGTTCACAGTGATAAACACCTATATTTTTTAAAAAAGAAGGATCTCAAACAAACTAATTTTATAGTTCAGGGAACTAGAAAAAGGGAACACTACGTCCAAAGTTAGCAGGAGGAAGGAAATATTAAGATTAGAGCAGAAATAAACAAAACAAACTTTAGAAAAACAATAGAAAAACTAAATAAAATTAAGTTGGGTTTTTTAAAAGATAAACTGACAAACCTTTAGCAAAACTAATTAAGAAAAAAAGAAGGAAGACTCAAAATCAGAAATGAAAGAAGATAAATTAAAACTGACATTATAACGGTTGCCACAGAACTAGAGAGGATGATAAGAGGCTATTGTGAACAATTACATACGAACACACTGGATGATCTAGAAGAAATGCATGAATTCCTAGAAACAAACAACCTATCAAGACTAAATCACAAAGAAGTAAAAAGTCTGAACAGACCTGTAACTAGTATGGAAATTACATTAACAATCAAAAATCTCCCAATGAAGGAAAGCCCAGGACTACATAGTTTCAATGGTGAATTCGACCAAACATTAATTCTTCTATTAATGCCAATGTTTCTTAAATTCTTACAAAAAATTGAAGAGGAGAGAACACATCCACCTCATTTTATGAGGCCAGCATTATCTTAATATCAAAGCCAAAGACACCACAAGACAAGAAAACTACAGGACAAGATCCTCGATGAATATGATGTAAAATTTCTCAAAAAATACTAGCAAATCAAATCCAACAGCACATTAAAAGGATCATACATTATGACAAAGTGGGATTTATCCATGGGATAAAAGGATGGTTCAACATATGACAAATGATTAATATGATAAAGCACATTAGAGAATAAAGGATTTTTAAAAAATCACATGATTCTCTCAATATATGTAGAAAATGCACTTGATAAAATCCAGCAAGTTTTCATGATAAACTCTCAAGAAAATAGAAGCATAAAGAAAGTACCTCAGTGTAATAAAGTCTCAATGTAAGTAAAGCTCACAGCTAACATCATACTCACTGGTAAAACGCTGAAAGCCTTTTCTCTAAGATCTAAGTAACAAGACAAAGATGCCTGCTCTTAACATAGTAACATAGTAATGGAAGTCCTAGTCAGAGCAATTATGCAAGAAAAAAAAAAAGGCATCAAAGTCAGAAGAAATAAAATTGTTGCAGTTACATATGACATGGTCTTATATGTAGAAAGGATTCCCTGGTGGCTCAGACAGTAAAGAATCTGCCTGTAATGTGGGAGACCCAGGTTTTATCCCTGGGTTGGGAAGATCCCCTTGAGAAGGGAATGTCTACCTACTCCAATATTCTTGCCTGCAGAATTTCATGGACAGAGGAGCCTTGCAGGCTACAGTCCATGGGGTGTCAAAGAACTGGACATGACTGAGTGACTAACATTTTCACTATATGTAGAAAAACTAAAGACTCCATAACAAACATTTAGAACTAATAAATTAGTAAAGCTGCAGGACACAAATCATCATATAAAAATGATTCATGTTTCTACACACTAACAGTGAACTATCTGAAAAGGAAATTACAAAAGTAATCCCATGTACAATAGCACCAGCAATAATAAAATATTTAGCAATAAACTTACCTAAGAAGGTTAAAGAACTGTATACTGAAAACTACAAAACATTGGTGAAGAATTTTAAAAGACAAACACCAATATAGTTCATGTTCATGTATTGGAAGACTTAGCATTGTTAAAATTTCCATACTACCCTAAATGATCTTCAGATTCAATGCAATTCCTGTTCAGTTCAGTCACTCAGTCGTGTCCGACTCTTTGAAACCCCATGGACTGCAGTATGCCAGGCCTCCCTGTCCATCACCAGCTCCCGGAATTTACTTAAACTCATGTCCATTGAGTTGGTGATGCCATCCAACCACCTCATCCTCTGTCGTCCCCTTCTCCTCCCGCCTTCAATCCTTTTCAGCACCGGGGTCTTTTTAAATGAGTCAGTTCTTCACATCAGGTGGCCAAAGTATTGGAGTTTCAGCTTCAGCATCAGTCCTTCCAATGAATATTCAGGACAGATTTCCTTTAGGATGGACTGGTTGGATCTCCTCGCTGTCCAAGGGACTCTCAAGAGTCTTCTCCAACATCACAGTTCAAAAGCATCAATTCTTCAGTGTTCAGCTTTCTTTATAGTCCAACTCTCACATCCATACATGACTACTGGAAAAACCATAGCTTTGACTAGACAGACCTTTGTTGGCAAAGTCATGTCTCTGCTTTTTAATATGCTGTCTAGATTGGTCATAACTTATCTTCCAAGGAGCAAACATCTTTTAATTTCATGGCTGCAGTCACCATCTTCAGTGAGTTTGGGGCCCCCCAAAATGAAATCTGTCACTGTTTCCACTGTTTCCCCATCTATTTGCCATGAAGTGATGGGACCAGATGCCATGATTTTAGTTTTCTGAATGTTGAGTTTTAGGCCAGCTTTTTCCACTCTTCTCTTTCACTTTCAACAAGAGGCTCTTTAGTTCTTTGCTTTCAGCCATAAGGGTGGTATCATGTGCATGTCTGAGGTTATTGATATTTCACCTTGTAAATATTTCAATAGCATTTTTCATAGCAATAAAAAAAACACAACTCATATGGAATCACAAAAGACCAAAAGTAGCCAAATCAACCTCGAGAAAGATGAATAAAAGAGGAACACATTTCCTAATTTCAAAATATATTGCAAAGCTACAGTTAATGAAGACAGCATGGTATCGACACAAAGACAGACATAGAGACCAATGGAACAGAATAGTAAGCCCAGGAAAAAAGCCAAGCATGTAGTAAGTGTAAGTGGAAATGTTAGTCGCTCAGTCGTGTCAACACTCTGTGACCCTGCCAGGCTCCTGTGTCCATGGAATTCTCTAGGCAAGAATACCGGAGTGGGTAGCCATTCTTTTCTCCAGGGGAATCTTATCAACCCAGGGATCGAACCTGGGCCTCTGGAACTGTAGGCAGATTCTTTACTGTCTGAGCCACCAGGGAAGCCCAAGCATAAATGGTCAACTAATCTTCAACAAAGGTGCCATTGGTCTTGGCAATGATTTCATCAATGTGACACCAAAAGCACATAGACATGTGGGACTATGTCAAAAAACTTCTGAACAGCTAAGGAAACAAAATAGTAAAATAAAAACTTGTGGAGAAAATATTTGCAAACCATACATATGATGAGATGTTACTATTAAAATAGATATGGATCATCTCCTATAATTCAGCGTTGGTGGTATAGTGGTGAGCATAGCTGCCTTCCATCTCCTATAATTCAATACCAAGAAAACTAATAACCTGATTTAAAGGTGGGCAAAGGACTTGAATAGACATTTTCCAAAGAAGACTTACAAATGGCCAGCAGGCATATGAAGAAATGCTCAATGTCATTAATAATCTGGGAAATGTAGATAATCTGGGAAACAAATCAAAAGCACAGTGAAATCTCATTTCACACGTGTGAGGATGGCTATTATAAAAAAAAACATAAAAGACCTGTGTTGGTGAGGACACCAACCTCACCGACCTCTCCAATGTGGAGACGTCAGGATGCTTGTACACTGTTGATAGAAATGCAAAATGATGTAAGCTTTATAGAAATCAGGATAGAAGTTTCTCAAAAATTAAAAACAGAAGTATTACATAATCCAGCAACCCCACTTCTTAGTATTTCTCCAAACAAAATAAAATCAAAATCTCAGAGTAATAGCAGTCCTCCTATATTCATCATTGGAGCTTCCTGGGTGGCTCAGTGGTAAAGAATTCGCCTGCAGTGCAGGAGATGTGGGCTTGAACCTGAATCAGGAAGATCCCCTGGAGAAGGAAATGGCAACCCACTCCAGTATTCTTGCCTGGGAAATCCCATGGATGGAGAAGCCTGGCGGGCTACAGTCCATGGGGTTGCAAAAGAATCAGACATGACTTGTGACTAAACAACAACAACAAATTCATCATTGCAGTATTCACAACAGCCAAGATATGTATACAATGAAAATGTACACTGACAGATGAATGGATTAAAAACGTGGTATATATATATATATATATATATATATATATATATATATATATATATATATACAGTGGAATACTATTCATCTTTACAAAGAAGGAAATTCTGCACTATATAACCACATGGATGAACCTTGAGGGCACCATGTAAAGTGAAATAAGCTAGTCATAGACAAATACTGCATGATTTCACTTATATGAGATACCTAAAGTTGTCAAATTCATAGAATCAAAGAGTGGAACAATGGTTGCCAGGGGCTGGGGAATGGGGAAATGAGTTACTAATCAACAGGCATAAAGTTTCAGCTAAGCAAAATGAATAAGCTCTAGAGATCTACTGTACAACATTACCTACAAACAAAAATAATAAATTAAGCATTTAAAATTTGTTGTGTGTAGATCTCATCTTCGGTGTTTTTACCACAATAAAATAAATTTAAAAAATTTATGATAAAAAGGTCACCTAGCCTAAGTAAAACATTTTTGATGGATCACATCTTAATTATGTAAATGGATATTAATGTTGATAAACAATCTATTCTGTTATTAAACATTTTCAACTAACTTCCATAATTTGTTCCAACTGTCATCAATCAGTAAACTTCCTTTGTTCCTAACCCACATTCCTCATGCATATGCCTAAGTTATTTTACTCCAGTTTCTTGCTCCCTTGAAAGGACAATCAACTGTCACCATTCTCAATGTAATTCATCATGACTTAAAAACCACTACTGCAATAACCTTTTATTCCATATGGTTAAAAATTATACATCCTCTCAAATATTTGAGTAGTAGTATTATTTCCCTATCTACAAATGAGTTTTATTCTTTTCCTCTAAATATTTTCTAATTTCCTCATAAAATATGGGACTTTAAACTGGAGCTGAGTAACCTGACATGTTAATGGCTATTATATGCATTGACCTCATTTTGTGACAGCAATGCAAAGTCCAACATTCATAATTTTCAAATATCATTTAATTCCCCTGAAAACCTTTTAAGGATGATGTTAACATTTCATAACACAAATAAGAAAACTGAGACACAGAGACAGGTATAATTTGTCAAAGAGACATGGCTAACTAGTAGGTATCAGAATTGGGAATTATATTCAGGTCTCTTATTAGAACTCTCTGGCTGTTTTCATCACATTGCAATCTTGGAATAAGTGCAGAGTTAAAGAAATGTGTTTACCAGCCTCTGTTTGGGAAGATCAATGAATTTTCCTGACAGGACATACTGTTTAAAGACTCCACAGCTTAACAAGAGACACTAATTTAGTTGTTTAGTTGTTGCTCATATCTGAGTCTTTACAACCCCTGGAATGCAGCACACCAGGCTCCTCTGTCCTCTACTGTCTCCCACAGTTTGCTCAAATTCATGTCCATTGAGTCAGTGATGCTACCTAACCATCTCATCCTCTGCCATCCCCTTCTCTTTTTGCCTTTGTTTCATAGCATCAGGGTCTTTGCCAATGAATTGGCTCTTTGCATGAGGTGGCCAAAGTATTGGAGCTTCAGCTTCAGCATCAGTCCTTCCAATGAATGTTCAGGGTTGATTTCCTTTTGGATTGACTGGTTTGATCTCTTTGTAGTTCAAGTGACTCTCACGAGTCTTCTCCAGCACCACAGTTCAAAAGCATTAATTCTTTGGCACTCAGCTTTCTTTATGGTCTAACTCTAATATCCACACATGACTATTGGAAAAACCATAGCTTTGACCACACAGACCTTTGTTGGCAAAGTGATGTCTCTGCTTTTTAGTACACTGTCTAGGTTTGTGATAACTTGCCTTTCAAGGAGCAGTGTCTTTAAACTTCATGGCTGCATTCACCATCTGCAATGGTCTTGGAGCCTAAGAAAATAAAATGTCACTGCTTTTCTGCTTCTATTTGCCATGAAGTGATGGGACCAGATGCCATGATCTTAGTTTTTTGAATACTGAGTTTCAAGCCAGCTTTTTCACTCTCCTCTTTCACTCTCATCAAGAGGAACTAAAAAGTGACCCCAGACACTGGTGGCAGTAATGTTCCACAATTGACTGGGAACATAAGACTCAAAATAGTTAACAATCAACAAGCTACATATTTGTAACTAATTTAACCATCTAATCCAAACATACAGTAGTAAAGACTGCACCAATAATTTAAAGCAACGGCACTTAAGGAGTTAATATGCAGAGAGGCAAAAAATATCTTGATCAAGAGAAGCATGTGCCTCCTCTTTTACCTTCCCTGGCAGGGACTCTGATGCCTTGGTTAGTGACTGGCCAACTGGCGGCTCGCTTGATAAACAGAATCTTCGCCCATCTCACAGGCCTTTGTGATTAGGGTCTGGCATCTTCAAGAAGACATTCCACACAGAGGTATGCCAGATGGAGGGGGTTAAGGAAGATGGGAAAAGCAGGATTTGTTAGCTAGTGAGAATTAGGTGAGGGGGACTGGCCAGGAAGCCTGCTGCTCCCTACAAGGCAAGGCTGAGCCAATTGCAGTGATGAGCTTCTTCTTTAAGGGAGCTCAGCAGGAATATATACGTTCAAGTCCACTCCTAGAATCCTCCTACTTCATGTCAATCCAAATCCTATTTCCTTTGCTGCAATTCACTCACCCTTTAATTCCTCTTGGTACCACAACCAACCTGAGGTCCTCTCTGATTTTAGCTTTGAGTCATTTTTACAGAGCTCCTAATGACCCAGCTTAAAGTCACTATACCCTGCTTCCTCAGACAACCTTAGGACGAGCACACTGACAGGACTGTTCTCTGTTTAGGATTGGCCTCGGATGATCATAGAGTGGATTTCATGTTGCTTGTCAAAAATTGCTAAATTGGGTTTGCCATTTGAAGAACTAAAATTACTGCTTAGAAGTGACTAAGAGAGACTGCTATAAAATGCTTTGGATAGGAAAATTAAAGACAATATGCTAGTCCTACAAGGAGCCACGTGATTTTCAGGGTATCACAAAGTATTTATTTGCAGAACTCTTTTATTCACCTCCCTCCTCCCTCAGTGGGTAAGGAAACTTTTTGATGATGTGAATGTTATGATCATAAAAAGAGCAGTTCAAAAAGAACTGAACATTTTGATAAATCAATTAATTAGTAATCAGATTACATATAAACGTGGTCAAAACCAATTTTAATAGAATCCATCTTACTATTTCTATAGTTTACAGATGGTCAGTTTGGACTGTCAGTACACATTAATTTTTTGCTTAATTCCATCCCTTTCATAGCACATCATCACCAACAGTTGAAGGGTGATTGTGATGGAGTCCTTCATTTATCAAGGCCATAAGTAAGAGGTACTACAAATATAAAGCTCATGATGTATCCTCACACGAAGAAACAGCAGAAAACCCACTCTGGTAATAAATTTCACTCCAAAGCCCAGGGCCTCTTAAAGGAAGGGGCTGTGCCATGTCGCATTCACCTTAATAGGTATACTGGACCTGACACATCATAGGTGTTTAATAAATGCTGTATCTCTCCTCTATAAAGACATAATACACAAAGAACCAAGGTCTCAGAAGCAAATTGCAAAGGAGGTACCTACACACGCTGGTTAAGCACCTGCACAACCACAAGGCAAATAACAGCAGCTTAGCACTGCCTTTCCCACAGCTGGCTGCAGTTGTCATGAAAATGATGTGGTGTGTTGAAATCACAGTTGCCTCCTGGTAACTGAGCAAGAAGGCAGACTGAGTGAGAGTGAACTGCCTCTTTTTTTTTTAAAGAAGAAATTTGCATGTTAGATATCGTTATTTTCAGTGGATCCAAGTCAACTAGTTAAAGTCAGTTCTCAGTATGCACCTTTCATTTTCTCTAATCTTGGCTCTCTTTTGTTGTTTTGTTCATAAACCTTAATAAAAACATCCCCCCCCCCGATGTTATGGTATCATGCTGTCTTGTCCCCCAGTGAAAATACCTCTATTGGAGCTTAATTAAAAGTTACAGTTGTTTCCATTCACAGCTATCGGAAGAATCTATTACAGTGTTTGTTTTTTCTCCATGTGAGATAATTTGGGGAAATGCTAGCTCCTCACTCCACAGAAGGTCACTAAAATGAGATGGTTTAATTGATAAGCATTTTTTAAGGAATGTGGAATATTCCCAAGATCCTATCCTTGTAGGGCTCTGGGCTTTGGAATGAAATCAAAGTCTTGTTAACTCAGCATCTGAATGTAGCCATTCAGAAAATAGCCATGAAAATTCCTTTTCCTTCCTAAGATAACTGTTTTTTAAAGAGTTGTGGTATGTAAAATAATTGTAATGGTCTTACACATAAAGCCAAAATTATAAAATACATACAATGTCAAAATGGGTTTGAGTTTAAGAATAACAGTTATCACTTCATTATTTCATATATATATATACACACACACATATATATATTCATACCTCTAATATCTATTATTTATAAGTTCAGTTCAGTTCAGTTGCTCAGTCGTGTCCAACTCTTTGCGACCCCATGAACCGCAGCATGCCAGGCCTCCCTGTCCATCACCAACTCCAAGAGTCCACCCAAACCCATGTCCATCGAGTCGATGATGCGATCTAGCCATCTCATATGTTGTCCCCTTCTCCTCCTGCCCTCAATCTTTCCCAGCATCAGGGTCTTTTCCAATGAATCAGCTCTTCGCATCAAGGGACCAAAATATTGGAGTTTCAGCTTCAACATCAGTTCTTCCAATAAACACCCAGGACTGATCTCCTTTAGGATGGACTGGTTGGATTTCCTTGCAGTCCATGGGACTCTCAAGAGACTTCTCCAACACCACAGTTCAAAAGCATCAATTCTTCAGCACTCAGCTTTCATTATATTCCAACTCTCACATCCATACATGACCACTGGAAAAATCATAGCCTTGTCTATATGGACCTTTGTTGGCAAAATAATATGCTCTCTAGGTTGGTCATAACTTTCCTTCCAAGGAGTAAGCGTCATTTAATTTCACTGCTGCAAACACCATCTGCAGTGATTTTGGAGCCCAGAAAAATAAAGTAAGCCACTGTTATCCACTGTTTCCCCATCTATCTGCCATGAAGTGATGGGAATGGATGCCATGATCTTAGTTTTCTGAATGTTGAGCTTTAAGCCAACTTTTTCACTTTCATCAAGAGGCTCTTTAGTTCTTCTTCACTTTCTTCCATCAGGGTGGCGTCATGTGCATATCTGAGGTTATTGATATTTCTCCCAGCAATCTTGATTCCAGCTTGTGCTTCTTCCAGCCCAGCATTTCTCATGATGTACTCTTCATGTAAGTTAAATAAGCAGGGTAACAATATACAGACTCGATGTACTCCTTTTCCTATTTGGAACCAGTCTGTTGTTACATGTCCAGTTCTAACTGTTGTTTCCTGACCTGCATATAGGTTCCTCAAGAGGCAGGTCGGGTGGTCTGGTACTCCCATCTCTTTCGGAATTTTCCCCAGTTTATTGTGATCCACACAGTCAAAGGCTTTGGCATAGTCAATAAAGCAGAAATAGATGTTTTTCTGGTACTCTCTTGCTTTTTCGATGATCCAGCAGATGTTGGCAATTTGATCTCTGGTTCCTCTGCCTTTTCTAAAACCAACTTGAACATCTGGAAGTTCACGGTTCATCTGAAGCCTGGCTTGGAGAATTTTAAGCATTACGTTACTAGTGTGTGAGATGAGTGCGATTGTGTGGTAGTTTGAGCATTCTTTGGCATTGCCTTTCTTTGGGATTGGAATGAAAACTGACCTTTTCCCATCCTAAGTATCTCTCTATAAATAAATAAATGTAGATAGATAATACCTTCTGAAAGTCAATTGTATCACTGTGTATTATCATACAAAATGCAGGAAAGTATTAATATGTTTCCTTGGGAACTCAGTAGGATTTTTCTGTTTTTGTGTGTTCTATTCCTTGCCTTAATAAAAAGCACTGACCCAAAGGAAAACCAAGGAAAACTAACAAACCAGGATCCCAAAACAAAATTCTAAATGTTGAGAAGTCAGGACAAGGACACACTGAGATGCTTTGAGGTGGAGTTAGGAACACGACCAAGAGGATGTCTTTGAACCAAGTTTATTCATGAGATTCTTCTTCTGGGTTTCTACATGAGACTTTTCCACACCCGTTTAGTTGCACTAACTACACGCGCCCTCCGTTAATTCACTGAAGGGGACTCAGCTGCCTTACCACCACGACTCAAGCGTTCTGGCCAGCTATCCGCTGCAGCTCCCACTGCCTCCCTCCCCTGGTTCACCACACACCAGCCACCCTCCTCCTCCCCATGCATCTTTCAGCTTCTGTGCACTCACACATCCTGTTCTCTCTGGTGTCTGCTCATCCTCTCCATCTTGGCCTCACTAAGCCTCATCCTTGAGCTCCAGCCTAACCATCTCTTTTGAAGGAAAGCCTTTCCTATATTCTCACCCTACCCTGCCATGGGTCTAATTAGGATCTTTGGTTAAAAATTCCCACAGCTTCATAGTTGTCTTTCATGGCACTTATCACAACTGCCACAATTCAGTTCCCTGTGTAATGACTTGTTTATTGTCTGTCTCCTCAACTAGAATGTAAACCCATTGAGGCAGGAGCAGAGCTGACAGTGAGATTATGCCTGGCCTCCAATAATAGATGTGCCATGAACACTTCTGGAATGAATGAATAGAAGGCACCCACTGAGAATCTAAAGCCACTTGCACCTCATTTCCATCCACTTGGGTGGTACCTGACGGGAAACTTTTTGGCTTGAGGTTTATTTAAGAAAGTGCCTGAACCCCTGCCCTGCTCCCCTCCCCCAGGCCCTTCTCCCCCTACAACACATACACCATCCCCTCCAGGGAGTCTGTGAAAACTGCCAATGAAAGATACTACTTTTTACCACAGAATCTTGTCACATGTCCTGGAATTTTCTAGATAATATATACTTGTAGTTTTACCCCAGTGGTTACCAGAAAGGAGAGTTGTTCTTAATGAAACTTTAATGCTCTTGGCCTTCCCATTACCGGATGATTGGTAAGACTAATGATCAAGTAAGAGAGAATCAGAAAAATAAATGGTCATAAATTAAATCCTACTATGATCTAATCCTACTGAGATTCTTCTTTTCAAAATATAAACAGCTCTGTCTAAGTTCTCCACTGGAACCCAAAGGTGCATTTGTCATTCTGCTCAGTGCACACCTTAGGGAAGGACAGAGCTCTAAATCATGAAACCAACACATTCCCACATTTCTTCAGATAAACTGAAGTGTGTCTGGCACCACCCTCAGACTTTCTACAGAATTTACAAAACAAAGAAAATGTGAAAAATCAAAAGAGAAACATTTGTGTTGCTTAAAAGGCTATCTTTTATGAATATTACCTTATGAGAAAATAAAACATTTGACTTAATGCTGTCCATAGTAAAACGACCACAGGGACAGGTCTAAATGGTTTATTAAGTAAGAAAGATTGAACCTATGAAAAATTGTTCTCTCCTAGAATATTTCTAACCCACACATGTAATTTATATCATGGCAGAATTCAACACAAAAGGTCTATTGTTTTTGGCAAAACAACCTGCAATCACGCTTAATTAGGATGCAAACTGAAAGCACAGTTAATTCTGCTGACAGCCATGAGCTTTAGACAGCAGTTTCTACTCTTATCATTATTTTACTTATGGAAACATAGGAAAAGCAGTAAACATGGAACTAGAAAACAAAAGTTATCAAAGCAATGTAACATTTAAATATTAGGATTCCCATTTGTCTGCCACCATCACAAATAAAATGCTCTGAACACCCTATCTGGGAATGAAAATGAAATAAATTGGTTTTGCAACGAAAGCTTACCTTCACTAGTATTTTAAAAAGATGTCAGTGTTTAAGGTAATCAATATCTATTTCTAGAAGGCTTTACTTTGAGAGGTGATGGCCTCTTTCTGAGGAGAAGGGATAATTCTTTATACTGACATTGCATTCCATTTACTGCAAGATAAAAATGAATGTCGCCATTAAATGAATTCCATGGTCCCTTACTATTTGAAGCAAACTTTTCTATTGTAGCTATCTATTCACTATCTTATAGGAACATCTAGGTTCTAAAAATTAGTCTGCAAGAATGTAACATGGCACTATTTTCAAACTGGTAATGCCCAGCTCTTTCAGGGTCATGTTTCTATGGATCAGAGACTAAGGAGGTGAAAAGGGAGGACCAGTTTCCAGGTTTGAATGGGGAAAAAGTGGGATCTGGTTACACTGACTGGATAGTCTACCAAGTTCACTTATTAAAATTTTAGTAACCATTTTAAAGTGACAGTTTATATGTGACACAAGTCAAGGTAAGATGCAGATGTAGCACTACAAGGCATAGCAGAATAAGTTCTCCCTCTGCTGCTTTCCTTCCCCCTGCTGTATACTTTCAGAGAAATTATGTCAGTAACTTTTGCCTCTGGGCCTTTACTTCCTGTTTCTATTTCCTCGACTGAAAATGACAGTTATTGTGAGAAGGATGAGGCAAAATCATGGAGTTTACAAAAATGATTTTAGTAGTACAGAATGGCATAGGAGGTTGGGATATCTCAGTGAAACAGGAAAAAGGAATCTACCAGAGATCATCAATCTGAAGAACTAAAGTTAAAAACTTCAGGGTGGATATCTGACCTGAGTTATCGGAACTCACTGTTTCAAGTTCTTATTTTAACTCTGTAGACACAGAGTTGAATAAAATGTGAAAAAGTTAACTAGGTACTCTATAAGATTCTATTAAAATTTTCACTGATTTATTTCCTATTATAAAATTTATACAGGCTTCTTGTAGAAGCTTCCAGCAGCTCAGAATGCTATAAAGAAAAACTACTTTTCCTTCACTGCTCCCTGCTTTTTCTTGCTCTTCCTTCCTGCTCACTTAACACACACACACACAGCTCTTGACTTCTACTCCTCAGATATGATCATACGGACAGTTTCTTATAAAATCAAATACTTTGAAAATGGAAAATATTGGTAGACAATTTATAACGTTTAGAAAATATTAAAGAAAAATCAACAGAATGAACAATTTCTGGGTGAGGGAACTGAAACAGCAATCCTGTAAGCAAACTGTCCAGAGTGTATGGCTGGAGCTGAACTAGAGTAAAGATGGAAAAAAGCCTTCAAGGAACACCACCTCCTCCTCGTGGTTAACAACTTGATGACGTTCTTCAACATGTTTTAATGATTATCATACCTTCCCCTTCACAAAGCATTGATTTATTATGGTTTAAATTTAAAGAATACTGGTTTCCCAGTTCTGAATCAGGCTTAGATTACAGAACACATAAAATCAATGACTTTGTTCTAGGCAAAAAAAAACCCAGAAAACAAAACCCACAATGAACCCCACAGTGTTCATTTACGTGCAAAGGGAACAGTTCTGGGGAAAAGCTCTCCACACTGTTTTACATGCTGCCTGTTTTCACTACCCTCCTCGCCACCTCTACTTCTCCCCCATCCTTGTCATCAGCAACCCCCACACCTAACATGTCCACAGCACCTTAAAACTCATAAATTCACCGGTTATTTGTTTTAATTCTCAAAACCATTTTGTCAGGTAAGAAGAACCCTCTTAGCTTTTCAATTTGCAGATTTAAAAGACTCAGATGCTCAAACCATTAAAGTGATTGGCCCACGATCATTCCCCAGAAAATGAATGTTCAAGTGTCTCTGTCTCTATTTCTGCTTTGCAAATGAGATCATCTGTACCACTTTTCTAGATTCCACATATATGCATTGATATATGATATATATGGATACCAAAGGGAAGGAGGGTGGGAGGAATTGCGAGATTGGGACTGACACACACACATTATTGATGTAAAATAGCTAACTAATGAGAACCTCTATAGCATAGGGAACTCTACTCAGTGCTCTGTGGTAAGCTAAATGGGAAAGAAATCCAAAACAGAGGAGATACATGTATACGTAGAGCTGATTCACTTTGCTGTACAGCAGAAACTAACACCACACTGTAAAGTAACTACTCTCCAATAAAAATTAATTAAAAAGAAAAGTACACTCTCCTTGGGTATACCGATGACATCTGGATGTCTATCTCCATATTAGGGCTCTCCTCTTCAGATTCCACATGCAATCACTGCCTCAATGTCCGTACTTTGGAGTTCAAATGTGGTTAAATCAGTTTTCCAAGCTCAGGAAATAATATTTTCCCCAAATTTGTTCTTTTTCAATGGTTTTCTTTCCCAATCAATGGCACCATTATCCTTCTAGTTGTTCAAACCCCAAACCTAGGAATCATCCCTACCCAGCACTCTTTTATCAACACGCACACAGACTCCATCACCACATCCTACAGATTCTGCCTTCTAAACATTCCTCAAATCAATCCATTTCTTCTTTGTCTTCACTATGAACACTAGTTCATGACCCCCGCACTGCACATAACAATCATTTCGATGTTATACTCTGTCTTTTGTTCACTACCCGATTCTACTCATTTTTCACGCTGCAGCCAGAATTATCTTATAATTCCTCTGCTTAAAATCTTTTGTTGGCTTCCCAGTGCTCTTCAGATAAATAGAAGAATCCTTAGTGTGGCCTATAAGGACCAATATAATCTGAACCCTGTAAACTAGCAAGATAAATGAGCTCTTTCCATAATTTCAGAATACTATAATGTCTTTCAACTAATAATAAATATTTAATCATCTGCTTTTTTCACAGTGTGTAAAATTTAATAACTTAAGTGTATTGATTAATGGTTAAATGAAGTTTGTATTTGTGGACTTTTTTTTTGAAGCATTAGTAACAAACAACCAGGCTTCCCAGATGGCTCGGTGGTAAAGAATGTGCCCATCAGTGGTTTGATCTTCGGGTCAGGAAGATCTCCTAGAGAAGGAAATGGCAACCCACTCTGGTATTCTTGCCTGGGAAATCCTATGGACAGAGGAGCCTTGCAGGCTACAGTCTCAAAGAGTCAGACACGACTGAATGACTAAACAACACAAAACATAATCATATATAAATCTTCTTGATCTTTCTGAAATTCTTCCTTAGATATAACCAATTCATATTATTGTAATAATATATGCATTAGAATAATGCACAAATAAATGTAATGGGATATATATTATTTATATAATATTTGTAAATTATATCATTCATTTCATTGTGTGTAATTTCTATTTGCTGCAAGCCTTTGGATAGCTAGAGAAAGAGGTATGGACATTTCTCCCACATTGTATGAATCACTCAGCTCAGAGTTTAAAAAAACATCAGCTTCATGGGTGTGTGACTTATGCAGTTGCCCAGAGCCTGCACTTAGAGGAGCCCCATGCTTGGTTTATTGCTCCACAATTTTTTGGGTGCATTTTCAGTCGTGTTTGACTCTGCAATTCCATGGACTGTAGCCCACCAGGCTCCTTTGTCCATGAAATTTTTCAGGCAAGAATACTGGAGTGGGTTGCTGTTTTCCTATTCCAGGGGATCTTCCCAACCCAGGGATCAAACCAGAGTCTCTTGCATCTCCTGCATTGTCAGGCAGATTCTTTACCAATAGCGCCACCTGGGACACTACGGTTGCTGTCTTGAAATTGTTTTTTTTTCTCTATTTTTTTTGTCCTTACCATATCAGTATTCAGGATCTTAGTTCCCTAACCAGGGATAGAACCCATGCCGCTTGCAGTGAAAGCATAGTGTTTTGCCCACTGGACTGCCAGGGAAGTCCCTTGAAATTCTTAATTTTTTAGAATTAATTAATTAATTTTTTTCTCCCTTTTATTGTTTTTGCCATACAATGTCATGATATCACCATGGGTTTACACATGCTCCCCCTCCAGAAACCCTTCCCTCCCCACTCCCTCCTCCCTCCCCCCCAGAAATCTTGATGCACCAGCCCCGAGAATCAATCCTGGGCTGGTGATTGATTAGACATATGATAATTAACATGTTTCAACGCCATTCTCCCATATCATCCCACCCTTTCCCTCATCCACAGAGTCCACGAGTCTATTCTATACATCTGCGTTCCTTTTGCTGTCTCGCATGTTGGGTTCTCGTTACTGTCTTTCTAAATTCCATATATATGTGTTAATATACTGTATTGTTGTTTTTGCTTCTGGCTTACTTCACTCTGGATAATGGGCTCCAGTTCGGTCCATCTGAGTAGAATTGATTCAAATGAATTTTTTTTTAATGCTGAGTAATATTCCATTGTGTATATGTACCACAGCTTTCTTATCCATTCGTCAGTTGATGGGCATCTAGGTTGCTTCCATGTCCTGGCTACTGTAAACAATGCAGCGATGAACACTGGGGTACATGTGTCTCTTTCAATTCTGGTTTCCTCGGTGTATATGCCCAGCAGTGGGATTGCTGGGTCATATGGCAGGACTATTTGCAGCTTTTTAAGGAACCTCCACACTGTTTTCCATAGTGGCTGTACTAGTTTGCATTCCCACCAACAGTGTAGGAGAGTTCCCTTTTCTCCACATCCTCTCCAGCATTTATTGCTTGTAGACTTTTGGATGGCAGCCATTCTGACTGGTGTAAAGTGATACCTCATTGTGGTTTTGATTTGCATTTCTCTGATAATGAGTGATGTTGAACATCTTTTCATGTGTTTGTTAGCCATTTTTATGTCTTCTTTGGAGAAATGTCTGTTAAGTTCTTTGGCCCACTTTTTGATTGGGTCGTTTATTTTCCTAGAATGGAGCTGCAGGAGTTGTTTGTATATTTTTGAGATTAATTGTTTGTCTGTTGCTTCATTGGCTATTATTTTCTCCCATTCTGAAGGCTGTCTTTTCACCTTGCTTATAGTTTCCTTTGTTGTGCAGAAGCTTTTAATTTTAATTAGGTCCCATTTGTTTATTCGTGTTTTTATTTCCAATATTCTGGGAGGTGGGTCATGGAGTATCCCGCTTTGGATTATAGCAGAGAGTGTTTTGCCTATGTTATCCTCTAGGAGTTTTATAGTTTCTGGTCTTATGCTTAGATCTTTGATCCATTTTGAGTTTATCTTTGTGTATGGTGTTAGAAAGTGATCTAGTTTCATTCTTTTACAAGTGGCTGTCCAGTTTTCCCAGCACCACTTGTTAAAGAGGTTGTCTTTTCTCCATTGTATATTCTTGCCTCCTTTGTCAAAGATAAGGTGTCCATAGATGCGTGGATTTATCTCTGGGCTTTCTATTCTGTTCCATTGATCTATGTTTCTGTCTTTGTGCCAGTACCATACTGTCTTAATGACTGTGGATTTGTAGTATAGCCTAAAGTCCGGGAGGTTGATTCCGCCCGTTCCATTCTTCTTTCTCAAGATTGCTTTGGCTATACGAGGTTTTTTGTATTTCCATACAAATTGAGAAATTATTTGTTCTAATTCTTTGAAGAAGACCTCTGGTAGCTTGATAGGAATTGCATTGAATCTATAGATTGCTTTAGGTAGTATACTCATTTTCACTATATTGATTCTTCCAATCCATGAGCACGGTACATTTCTCCATCTGTTTGTGTCCTCCTTGATTTCTTTCATCAGTGTTCTATAGTTTTCTATATACAAGTCTTTTGATTCTTTAGGTAGAAATACTCCTAAGTATTTTATTCTTTTTGTTTCGATGGTGAATGGAATTGTTTCCTTAATTTCTCTTTCTGATTTCTCACTGTTAGTGTATAGGAATGCCAGGGATTTCTGTGTGTTGATTTTGTATCCTGAAACTTTGCTATATTCACTGATTAGCTCTAGTAATTTTCTCGTAGAGTCTTTAGGGTTTTCAATATAGAGGATCATGTCATCTGCAAACAGAGAGAGTTTTACTTCTTCTTTTCCAATCTGGATTCCTTTGATTTCTTTATCTGCTCTGATTGCTGTGGCCAAAACTTCCAAAACTATGTTGAATAGTAGTGGTGAGAGTGGGCACCCTTGTCTTGTCCCTGATTTCAGGGGGAATGCTTCCAGTTTTTCACCATTGAGGATAATGTTTGCTGTGGGTTTGTCATATATAGCTTTTATTATGTTGAGGTATGTTCCTTCTATTCCTACTTTTTGGAGGGTTTTTATCATAAATGGATGTTGAATTTTGTCAAAGGCTTTCTCTGCATCTATTGAGATAATCATGTGATTTTTATTTTTCAATTTGTTAATGTGGTGTATTACATTGATCGATTTACGAATATTGAAGAATCCTTGCATCCCTGGGATAAAGCCTACTTGATCATGATGTATGATCTTTTTGATGTGTTGTTGGATTCTATTTGCTAGAATTTTGTTGAGGATTTTTGCGTCTAAGTTCATCAGTGATATTGGCCTGTAGTTTTCTTTTTTTGTGGCATCTTTGCCAGGTTTTGGAATTAGGGTGATGGAGGCCTCATAGAATGAGTTTGGAAGTTTACCTTCGTCTGCAATTTTCTGGAAGAGTTTGAGTAGAATAGGTGTTAGCTCTTCTCTAAATTTTTGGTAGAATTCAGCTGTGAAGCCATCTGGTCCTGGGCTTTTGTTTTTTTGGAAGATTTCTGATTACGGTTTCAATTTCCGTGCTTGTGATGGGTCTATTAATATTATCTATCTCTTCCTGGTTTAGTCTTGGAAAGTTGTACTTTTCTAGGAATTTGTCCATTTCATCCAAATTGTCCAGTTTATTTGCATATAGTTGCTGATAATAGTCTCTTATGATCCTTTGTATTTCTGTGTTTTCTGTTGTGATCTCTCCGTTTTCATTTCTAATTCTGTTGATTTGGTTCTTCTCCCTTTGTTTCTTGATGAGTCTGGCTAA